>BQMB01001374.1:0-633496 GCA_027943415.1 Closterium sp. NIES-67 | reverse complement strand
TCAGCGTCTGTGCATGCATGCGACTCATTGCCCGAGCGATTGCCCTGTGCGTTTCATTTCTCCTCTTCCCTTGCTCCTCAACTCGCGTTTCCCCTCTCACCCCGATCTCATCCACACTTTCCTCCCGCTCTCTGCCTCACCTCTCTCCCACCTGCCATCTCCCCCCCCCCTCCCTTCCTCTACTCCAGATCCCAGCATCTCAGCTCTTCAACTTCCACACCCCTCGCACCAGCTCAGACGACCCCATGCTGAGTCCTACACTGCAGACCGCTCCCACATGCCCCTGCACGGACACGGGAGAGGGGGGAGGGGGGAGGCAGGGGGGGAGAGGGAGAGGTGGAGGGGGAGGGGGCAGAGAGGGGAGGGGGAGCGGGAGGGGAGTGAGTGACGGTGATGCTATGGCAGCGAGTATTGAGTTGGCGATGGTGGATGCGGCACTCCGGGAGTCAGCTGCTGCTGCTGCTGCTGGGGCGTGGGCAGGAGGGGTAGCAGGGGCGGAAGCAGCGTTGAAGCCTTCCCTTCCCTCTCCGCCGCCTCCGCGAATGCTAGGGGAGGTGTTGAGAGCAGCGGTGATGGCAGTGGTACCGCTGGGGTGCTGGTGGTACTGGTGGTACTGGTGGTGCTGGTGGGTATGCGGACAGGGCGCTTTCAGGGGCTACACCAGGGGCGGTGGTGGACACCCTGTTTCCTCGCTGCCCAATGCTGCCGGGGCTGGGAGGAAGAAGAACAAGGGCAGGCAATGGGCGGCAGCCGGAGCGGGAATCGGCACGTCAGCAGGTGCAGCAGGCAGCAGCAGCGGCAGCAGGGCGAATTCAGCAGCAGCGGGTGGTGGCCGACCATGGCAGCAGTTCTCATGAGTGATCCGGGCTGGAGCAGCATCACTAACCGGGGCGTTACAGCAGGAGGAGGGGGAGGAAGGGGGGGAAGGAAGAAGGGCAGTGGGTGGGCGGGGTTGCCTGCACGAGGGGCAAGAGGCGGCATCAAGTCCTCAACGCTGCCGGACCTATCATTTCCCAAGCCAGCACGGGAGGCTCAGGGTGTGGCGCGAGGGCCGGGATGGAGTGGTGGTGGTGGTGGTGGTGGTGGTGAGGGAGTAGTGGAGATGGATGGGCGATGGTGGGTGAGTGGGAGAGCATGGAGGTAGAGTGGGGATTGGGGTGGGCGGTAGTGACAGTGGCTTGGCTGTGACTCCCTCTGCGTTCTCCCTCTTGTCTGCAGGGCAGGAGGAGAGCGAGGGGGAAAGCGAGGGAGAGAGCGAGGGGGAGAGTGAGGGAGAGGGTGAGGGGGAGGGAGATGATGGGAGGAGTGACAGGCCAGGAGGGAGGGGATTGTTGCCGTCACGCACGTCGTCATCACCATCACTATCATCATGGGCATCAGGAGCAGCAGCGGGAGCAGCAGCAGGAGGAGCAGCGGCACGGACAGAGAACGGTTATTCAAGGAGCGAAGGGAGCAGCATCCTGGACCGTCTGCAGCTCGACGAAGCGGAGTTCCGAGCCGCAAACCGAACAGTGTTGGAGGAGATACGGTCGCTGGGAGGGGACAAGGCCAAGCTGGAGGACTTCAAAGACAAGTCGGTGCAGTTCAAGTCGGGTGGGATGCTGACCGTGTGTTCTACGCACACGTGTTCCGCCTGGGATTGAGCCACGTGGTGCCCCAGCTCGCGCGGCTGTGCCCGGATGTGAGGAAGAAGGAGGAGCTGCTGCAGGCACACGCGCAAAGGAGGCGATGATGCGCAGAGGGGGAGGAACGGCTTCTGCTGCTGCTGGTGCTGGTGATGACGCAGCAGCTCCTGTGGTGGTGATGGTGGTGGTGGTGGTGGTGGTGGTGTGTCTGGTGTGGCTGGTGAGTGGTGCAGTCAGGCAGAGCAAAGCAGGGTAAAAAGGGCGGGGTCGCTTCATTTTCCTCCTCCTCCGTCTCTACCTCCTCTTCCTCCTCATCATCTCCTGCCCCTTCCATGTCATCCCCGCCCAACCGTTCCGCGCTGAGTGCTGCTCCTGCGCCGCGTAACGCCAAGCCATCTGTGGACCAACCGGAGAGCTCCAGCTGGGCGTGTGGCATCTGCACGCTCATCAACGACCCCTTGGCTCTTTGCTGCGCTGCCTGTGGCTCTGTCAATCCCAAGGCATGCAAGGAGGCAGCGACAGGGAGGGCGGAGCAGCAGGAGGGGAAGGGGAGGGGGAGGTGGGGGTGGGGCACAGAGGGGCAAGGGACGCAAGAACAAGGGGATCACGGTGAGGTTGGGTGATGGCTCTGCTGCCGCGCTCCTTGGTCGCATGGATGGCAGGGAAGCAGAGGGGCCGCCTAGTAGCTGGGCTGCTGCTGCTGGCGCTGGTGGTGGTGGTGGTGGTGGTGGAGGTGCATGGGGTGGCAGTGGTAGAGGTGCCTGGTAAGAAGCTTGATGGCCAGAATCGTGGAATTAATGTATGAAAGTGCCCGGGAACTCTTTAGCACTAGTGATTACTGACTGGAGGTATTTGTTAGACTCTTTTGATATGTTGACTAACTTACCACATTGTGATTCGTCAAGTTTACACTCAATGCAGTCTAGTTGATCTGTTTATTCGACTTATATCCTAAACCCTCGGGTTTTCCGCGATGGGGTGGCGTTCCGCGGAGACACCATTTCTGTTGCCATCGCCGCCATCCACACCACAGCTCCCCCCTCCCCTCCCAATTCCCCGCCCCCGAACCTCCAGTTTCGGTTCTCCCTGCCAATTCCTGCCTGCCTTGAGGGATAAATTCCTGTCCCCCCATGCCTTTCTCTCAACTTCTAGATAGTTCGTGTTTATGTTGTGCCCCCACATCTCCTTGCTGAACCTCTCTTGGAGACGTAACGCATTTGCCGCCTTTCAACCCGATCGCGTGCCGTTCAACAAGGGCGTTCTTTGAACCGGTAAGCCGCCTTTTCGCGTCCTCGTTTCGTTTCTGTTCATCCGTTCTCCTCCTGGTCGGCTCCTAGCTTAATCATCTGCATCTCCCTCCGCTCGCCCTCGGGTTGAGTTCACGGGAAGAGGCACTCGCTGGAGACGAAGAGCGTCCAGAGGCTCTTAAAACCCCGCGCGCCCTTTCTGGTGGCCGACTGAGGTTACGCAAGTCTCGACATCGTCTAGTATTCGACGTTTCGCGTCTCATTGTGTGTTCGCGGTTGCCCCTCTGCTATTGAATTTCCATTTACATATAACAGGGTGTTCCGTGGCAGTTGCCTTTCTGCTGCTCCCTTCGATGCTGAATCTCTCACTGCTTCCCACTGTGTGATCGATTGCCCTACTCCCGTCTGCAGTAAGTCCAGGCCAGGGCTTGTCTGACAACGGACGGACCTACCTGCATATGGCGAGGACAGTTCGGGATTAGGCACACAGTTAGCAGAACAAGTTATTTGGTTTGTCATTGTTTCGTAAATATGGTAATTTCGTACATTTCGAAGCTCCTTCTAACAGTCACGAAGAAAAAGACTTGTCAAGTGGCTGTCTTCCATAGAGGTTCAGGGAGTCATAAAGTCACCAGTCCTAACCATTGGACATGAAGGGATGTCCTCAGGAGAGCTGAGCTCCATATATCCACCTTCCCAAGAGAAAGCTATCAGAATTGAAAATTGAATTGATGGTAAAGTGAGAGTACACACAAATATACCTAAGTGTTGTACCCTCTAAGAGGTAACCCTATACAGTCTATACAAACATGACAAATACAGATGTTTGACACACCCCCTAGACTGCATAGGGGAATACCCTAAACAAGCAGCTCAGGGCGGCACTACTAGTCCAACCTCTGAGACAAGGGTCTGAGAGACCAGTCAGAAGGAGTACAGACAAGGCAAGAACAAGAGCAGGGCGGCACTACTAGTCCAGCCACTGGGAGAGGACACAAGTCCAGTCTGAGTATACATATAAAGGACAGTACAAAGTCAAGGTCCTAGCAAGTGAGAGGCTACAGGAACTAGACCAAGCTGTACACAGTGCCGCTGATGATCTTTAGGCGCAAGCGCCTTCGTAAAGATATCAGCCGTGTTGGCACCTGAGGCCAAGTGTACTACGCGAGCCTGACGTCGCTGCTGTAGCTCACGCAGGAGGAAGTACCGCAGCTGAATGTGCTTCGCTCTGCCCTCGAGTCGAGGCTCCTGACACAGGAGGATCATGGCCCTGTTGTCAGCGAACAGGACCGGGGCAGAGCTAGGCCGCTCACCTAAGTCAGTGAGCAAGAAGGTCAGCCAGCGGAGCTCCTGTGCCGCCATGGCACCAGCGTAGATCTCAGCCTCACAGCTGGACTGTGCAACAGACGAGGAGCGAGTAGCTCTCCACGAGACGGCACCTGAGCCAAGGCTGAAGCAGTAGCCCTGGGTAGACCTGAGTGTCTCAGCGTCGTCTGCCCACGAAGCGTCTGTGTGTCCAGTAAGGACCACTGGCCTGCGTCCTCCTAGCACTAACCCCATGCCCGATGTACTAGCAAGATAACGCAGAACCCTCTTAGCGGCAGACCAGTGCTGCGGTCGGTGTCTGCCTGTGGCCACAAAGCGAGCCAGGATGCTGAGAGGGTATGCGAGATCTGGGCGAGTGCAAGTCATCAGGTACATGAGGCAACCCACCAGCTCTGCGTAGGGGCCGCTGGGCTCTACCAACTCCTCAGACTGGAGCGGAGAGTCTGTGGTCTACAGGCAGAGGGGTGGGCTGTGCAGAGGAGAACTGAAGGCTGAACCTCTGAAGGACCTGGCGCACCAAGTGTGACTGAGTCAGGGTGATGGTGCGCGCAGCTCTGTCCCTGGAGATCTGCAAGCCAAGGTAACGGCGCAGTTCTCCAAGGTCAGTGCAGGTGTGTCTCTTCAGCAGCTCTGCCTTCACGGAGGCCAGTGCGTCCCTGTCTGCTGTGGCAAAGACCAGGTCGTCGACGTAAACAAGGATGTAGAACGGAGTCTGGCCAGCACGAACGAAGAGTGAAGGGTCTGCGGAAGACGGAAAGAACTGCAGGTCAGCAAGCGTAGCACGAGAGTGTCGTGCCACTCACGGGGAGCCTGGCGCAGGCCGTAGACGGGGCGCCGCAGGAGCCACTGGGTCCCAGGAGGGAAGGTGCCAGTAAAGCCCGGAGGGCGACGCAGGTAGACCTGCTCGTGTAGGCTGCCCTGAAGGAAGGCAGTGGAGAAGTCGAGGGAGTGAAGCTCGTAGTCACGCTGAGCAGCTAGGTGTAACAGAACCCGAAGAGTAGTCATCTTCGGGGTCGGAGCGAAAGTCTGGAAGAAGTCCACCCCCTCGCGCTGACTGAAGCCTCTAGCCACATAGCGCGCCTTGAAGACAGGCGGCTCTCCAGGAGGGCGCTTCACCTTGAAGAGCCAGCGGCCATCGACTACGTTCACCCCAGGTGGGGGAACTGCGTCGACGAAGGTGCCGGTGGATCTCCAAGATGCCATCTCCTGCTCCATGGCAGCTATCCACTGCGAGGCCCAGGGTCCCGAAGTCGCCTCAGCGTAAGTGCGAGGGGTCGGGATGTCGAAAGCGTCTGGGTCACCCTCAGGGACTAGCAGCATGGAACAGAGATGGGGAGCAGCCTCGGAGAGGAAAGCAAGCTCGAACTGGCGGTCCTCCAGGACGTCACTGCCAAGGGCAGGAGCACCCCCGACAGACGGAGGACAGGCAGGGTCAGAGACCAGAGCGGTGGCGTAGTCAAGGCGGCGGGTAGAGGCGAAGTCAGCGACAGCAGCGACAAGAGCGTCAAGGCACGAGACCGGAACAGACGGGTCGGTAACGAGAGAGGCAAGGACCCGAGGAACGAGAGGACGAGCGGCACGAAGGTAGTCGGACAGCGGGGGGGCGCAACAACAAGGGAGGACGGAGGAGGCGACGGCAGAAGGGGAGGACGAGACGCGTGGGAACGAAGCAACATAGGGTGGGAGCGCAAGACAGGCGAGGCAGGACGAGCACGGGAGGGACGGTGAGACCAGACGTGCGACGGAGGAGTCGGGTCAGGAGACAGGGGAGGGGACACAGGAGGGGAACGAGGGGGGAGACGGCCGGGGACGAGTCCGGCGGAGGGAAAACAGGGCCGTAGACAGGAAGAGGAGGAGACGGTCGGGGAGGAACCGACGCAGGGTCGGGGGACGGAAGGCCGAGCAGGCGAAGGGCGGACACCGGCGGGGACTGCTGCTGCGGCGGCACAACGGCGACACCTGGACCGCAAGCTGCTCCTCGGCTACCACCGGCACTCTCCACACCAGCACCCCCAGAGGGACCACCCCAGGGCGACCGGGACGAGCACCCCCAGAGTCAGCGAACGGGGGCTGCGACGGCGGCGGCGGCGGCGGACGCGCGGCGGCGGCGCGACGACGACGGCTGCAGCAGCGGAGGGCGGTGGAGGAGGGGACTGGGGAGGGGACACCTGGGGAGGGGCGGCCGGCGAGGACTGCACAGGAGGGCCACCAGAGTCAGAAGACTCCTCAACCGGGTCCACGGACGGAAGGGGGGTGACGTGGGACACACCAGAGGGGGCGGGACGGGGAGGAGGAGGAGGAGGGGCAGGGACTACCGGGGAAGGGGTGACCAGGAACAGGGGGGGGTAACCGGGGGACCACGGTGGGGAAGCGGCGGTAGTAGGAGACGGACTCGTCAAAGGTGACGTCACGAGAGTGAAAGAAGCGGTGAGACGGCGGGTGGTAAAAGTGCCAGTCGGACGCGTCAAGGGGAAAACCGAGGAAGACGCAGGGAAGGGTGCGGGCAGTGAGCTTGTCCGTGCCGGAGGCACGGACGTGAGCAAGGCAGCCCCAGACGTGGAACGCAGACGCGTCACCAGGAGACCCAGTCCAAAGACGGGTCGGCGAAACCTGCGGCTGCTGAGGGTGCGGCCACAGGTTAAGCTGGTGAGAAGCGTAGCGCACAGCGAACGGCCACAGAAAATGGGGTGCACCGGCATGGATCATGGAGGTGCGAGCCACCTCCATGACCAAACCGATGCGTCGCTCAGCGACCCCATTCTGCTGTGGGGAGTCCGGTAGGGTGAACGTCTGGGTGATGCCCTCCGCACGACAAAAGCGACCAAGGACACCTGAGGCAAACTCGCCACCACGGTCTGAGTGAAGACGCAAGACAGGGAGACCGCGGTGGACACGCGCAGAGACAAGCCAGGGGATGAGAGCGCCAGGCACGTCGGCCTTGCGCTCCAGGGGAAAGACTGTGGTGTAACGAGTGAAGTCGTCGACAAGCACAAGGAAGTAGCGCTCTCGACGCGGCCCAGGGACGGGGGCGGGGCCCCAGACGTCCAGGTGCAGGGTCTGCAGCGGCGCGGCGGTAGGGGGAAACGAGGAGGAGTGAGGGGCACGGCGAAGCCGACCCTCGACACAAGGCGTGCAAGGTGGGCTGGGGAGGAGGGAAACGCGGGGAGGAACCTGGGAGACCAAGGACAAGACCGTGCTGGGACATGTGACGCAGACGCGGGAGCGCAGGGTGACCTAGGCGGTGGTGCCACAGGAGGGTCGGGTGAGTGAGGGAGCGACAGGAGCAGGCAGCAGCAACCTGGGTAGACGCAGCCACCTGAGGGGCGCTCCAGCCGGGGGGTCACGGTGTCCAGAGTGAACAGGCCGGACACCGGGTCCCGGGGGAACGTGGACAGGGGGGCACCAGTGGCGGCCTCGGTACAGACAGCATACCGCTCGTGACCAGGGAACGTAGTGGTGACGCCAAGGTCCTGGAGGCAGCCGACACCAACTAGGTTCCTGGAGAACGAGGGGATATGCAGACCTGTAAGAGAGCCCGAAGGAACCGCCGGACAGGGAAGGGTGGTGGAACTGCGGGCGACTACCGGACCGCCGGAGGGGTCAGCAAGAGAAACGGCAGCAGGAACAGGAAGCGGCGTCAGGGTGGTGGAGTCGCGGAAGAAACACCGAGAGGCGCCAGAGTCCAAGGTGAAGGAAAGCGAAGCCGAGGGTCTGGCGACGGAACGACGGCGGAAGCACCAAGACTACACAAAGCAGGGGATCCTACGCCTGACGCAGCAGGGGAGGCTAAGCTAGGCACACCTACACTAGGCAACAGTGAGTAATAAGCGGAAGCACACTAGAGTCATCAGCATACATCACATGCAGAGCAGAAACAATGGCATCCATGTCCATATCAAAATCTGAATCTGACGACTAAGCAAACTGTGCCAGTCCGGGAGGTCTGGCGACGGGCCGAAGCGCTGACGAAAGAGGTCGTCCAGGCGACGAAAACAGCGGGGAGTGGAGTGACCGATCTTACCGCAAACGAAGCCGCGGCGAGGACCGGTCTGGATCTGGTACTGACAACGCCCGCCGCCAGAGCCACCACGCGGCACACCACCACGCGCCCGGCCACCGCCAGCGCCGGGCCACCCTGGCGGGAGGACACTCGTCTGCCGCGTCTGCGACGGCTGCTGCGGCTGCTGCGAAGGCTGCGACTGCGGCGGCTGCTGCGGCTGCTGCAACTGCAGGGGCGGCGACTCAGCTGGACTGGGCAGGGTCCCCTCGTCCGCTCCAGCACCAGGCGACCCGACCCCACCACTACCCCCGCCCGCACCCCCGCCGCCTCCGCCGCGCCCAGCCTTGGGGCGGCGGCCCTTCCCCGAACGGACCTGCGCTGCAGCAGCAGTCTCAGCCACTGCGGCAGAGCCGTCGGAGAAGGTACACTGAGCGGGGGCACAACCCTGAAAGATAGGGACCGGCACGACACCGCTCGCCTGGGCGATGGAGCGGTGACGGGTCTCTATCACAGTCAGGGTGTCTACAAAGTCAGTGAGGGTGAGGTCTGCGGGGTGAACGCTAAGGAAGCGGTCGCGGGCGACAGCAAGGCGGTCAGGGAGGCGGGTGGCAAGCAGGTAGAGGGTAGAGGTAATGGGCGGCTGGTGGGCTCTAAGCTGTGCGTCAGTGCAGGCGCGCGCCAGGTCTCATCTATCGAGCGCAGGTGGGCAGCGAGGTCAGAGACAGTGGGGAAAGATGCAAGGTCAGGAAAGAGCATCGGGAGGATCAGGCGACCCACCGAGGCAGCCGGAGGGGTGGAATAGCGCTTGATGACAGCATCTAAGTATGCCTGAGCAGTAGTGAGGGACCTAAAGCGAGGACGCTCGGACGGGGAGGGCGTTGCTAATGGCAAGCTGGGCGACAGCATCGCGAGAAAGCCAGACAGAGCGCGCACGGGCAGTGGCAGCAGTAGACTCACGCTCAGTGGGTGTGGGGTCAGCGGGCAGAATAGCAGGGGGTCTGGGCAGGGGAGCGTACCGTCAAGGTGTGCGGAAAGCGGTTCACCATCCTGCCGCTGGCCAGTGAGTTGGCGGCGGAGGTCGGCAAGCCACGCCTCGAACTCTAGGGGCTGACCTTCAGCGTCGAAGCGAAGCTCCGCCGCCATCAGGAACAGTCCAGTGCGTGCAGGGCAGTGCAGTGCGGTGCAGTGCGGTGCAGTGCGGTGCAGTGCGGTGCAGTGCGGTGCAGTGCGGTGCAGTGCGGTACAGTGCGGTGCAGTGCGTGCAGTGCGGTGCAGTGGTAGTGCGGTGTAGTGCGGTGCAGGCAGTACAGTGTGGTGCGGGGCGGCACGGAGCAGGGCGGGGTGGGGGGGAACCGTACCAGTGAGGAGGACGGGGCCGGGGCTGGCCCACGGGGCGGGCGGGCGCACGGGGCCGGGCTGGTGCGACAGGGCCGGGACGGGGCGACGGGGCCGAGCGGGCGACGGGGCCGGGCTGGGGCGACGGGGCCGGGCGAGTGCGGCAGGCCGGGCCGGTGCGACGGGGCCGGGCGAGCGGGACGGCGCCGGGCGGTGCGACGGGGCCGGGCGGCTGCGACGGGGCCGGGCAGGGCGACGGGGCCGGCGGCTGCGACGGGGCCGGGCGGCGCGACGGGGCCAGGCGGCTGCGACGGGGCCGGGCGGGCGCGACGGGCCGGGCGGCTGCGACGGCGCCGGGCGGGCGCGACGGGGCCGGCGGCGCGACGGGGTCGGGCGGGGCGACGGGGCCAGGAGGGGCGCGACGGCCCAGGAGGGGCGCTACGGGGCCTGGGCGGGCGCGACGCGGCCCAGGAGGGGCGCTAGGGGCCTGGAGGAGCGCGACGGGGCGCTACGGGGCCTGGGAGGGCGCACGGGCCCAGGAGGGGCGCTAGGGGCCTGGGAGGAGCGCGACGGGGCCTGGGAGGGGCGCGACGGGGCCTGGGAGGGGCGTACAGGGCCCAGGAGGGGCGCTACGAGCCCAGGAGGGCGCGACGAGGCCCAGGAGGGGCGCTACGGGCCCAGGAGGGGCGCGACGGGGCGCTACGGGCCTGGGAGGAGCGCGACGGGGCCCAGGAGGGGCGCTAGGGGCTGGGAGGAGCGCGACGGGGCCTGGGAGGGGCGCGACGGGGCCTGGAGGGGCGTTACAGGGCCCAGGAGGGGCGCTACGAAGCCCAGGAGGGGCGCGACGAGGCCCAGGAGGGGCGCTACGGGGCCCAGGAGGGGCGACGGGGCGCTACGGGGCCTAGGAGGAGCGCGACGGGGCCAGGAGGGGCGCTAGGGGCTGGGAGGAGCGCGACGGGGCCTGGGAGGGGCGCGACGGGGCCTGGGAGGGGCGTACAGGGCCCAGGAGGGGCGCTACGAAGCCCAGGAGGGGCGCGACGAGGCCCAGGAGGGGCGCTACGGGGCCCAGGAGGGCGCTACGGGGCGACGGGCCTAGGAGGAGCGCGACGGGGCCCAGGAGGGCGCTAGGGGGCCTGGAGGAGCGCGACGGGGCCAGGAGGGGCGCTAGGGGCATGAGCGGAAGCGGTAGGTGGGGGGGGATCCTACCTACGCGTGATACCATATCAGAATTGAAAATTGAATTGATGGTAAAGTGAGAGTACACACAAATATACCTAAGTGTTGTACCCTCTAAGAGGTAACCCTATACAGTCTATACAAACATGACAAATGCAGATGTTTGACAAAAGCCTCCCTCCCTAGTACCGACAAGAGGTTTGTGTCCAGGCCCCAAATTGGTTTTGGGGGACGCTGATCCCTTAGTGTCCCCTGCCATTAATTGGGCTGGTCATCAGCGTCACCCCCGAAAAAAGGTTGAAAAATCAGGGTAGCCTAAAAAAATTTCGCTGATCAATCAGCGTTGCACCTAGATTTTTACGCTGATCCAAAGTTTCCATTGAACATAGTGTTCAAATTATATTTAATATAATTGTTAGGCTTGGTAGGTTACCGAACCTTACTGTAGAGGGTACAAACCCCTCCTTGTACTCTCTCTCTTCTTATCTAATTTTCTTCTCTCGACACTCTCGTCAACTTCCTAGCTAAACCCTTGGCCGCCATTTCATTTCGGCCTCCTCTGTTCTTCCTAGTTCAGACTTTAACATGGTATCGAGAGCGGGATGCCCTTCCTGGGCCTGCTCCCTCCGTGCTTTCCGCTGCGTTCTCGTGCGTTCGTCGCTCCTGCCGTGCCGCCGTGGCGGCCATGTCGCATGGCTGCCACGTCGAGCAGCCGTGCTGGGCTTGCCGCCCTGACGTGGCGGCTCCGCCGTTCCACCTCCCCGTCGCGCCCCTCCTGGTCCCTGCCGTGCCTCCTATCCACGTCGCGCCCCTCCTGGGCCCTGCCGTGCCTCCTATCCACGTCGTGCCCCTCCTGGGCGCTGCCGTGCCTCCTAGCCCAGTCGCGCCCCTCCTGGGCCCCGTCCCGCCTTCTCCTCCCGCCAGTAAGCGCCGCGCCTATGGCGCCGCGCTGAAGTCCTGCAGCCCCACCACAGCAGCCCCACCACCTCTCCCTCCCCTGCATCTCCTCCTGCTCCTGCCGTAGCTCTGTCTTCGGCTCGGTCGTCGCCAGCCCGTGCCACACCACCGAGAGCCCTCAGCCGCCGCAGTCGCCGCCTGTCCTCATCGACACAGCCGCCTTGAGCACGAGCTCCGCCGCTGTCGTCATTGAGGCCGCCCAGATGCGGCCAGCTGCCTCTCGACCGGGGTGTCATAGCCTAGCACAAGAGGTCGATACCCGGCTGCTCACGAGAAGAGGGTGTCCGGGGTTAGGGGGTGTGTGTGTGGGTTGTGTGGGTTTGCCACTACCAAGCCTAGGGGGTGTGTTCAAATTATATTTTAATATAATTGTTAGGCTTGGTAGGTTACCGAACCTTACTGTAGAGGGTACAAACCCTCCTTGTACTCTCTCTCTTCCTAATCTAATTTTCTTCTCTCTCTCGACACTCTCGTCAACTTCCTAGCTAAACCCTTGGCCGCCATTTCATGGCGGCCTCCTCTGTTCTTCCTAGTTCATACTTTAACACATAGTAACGAGACATTTAATATAAACGTTCACACGAAGACGAAGGCCATATTCGTGTAAGACCGAACGTTCATATTATTCGTTCAAAGAATCAGACCGAAAACAGAACTGAGTGGCCCAACGATAACGTTCTATGATACAAATGGATGCTAACCGTTAGATCGTCGTCCGACTTATTTGACGGTCCCATAAAGTCGATCCGACACATAGGTATCAAAATGAATAATAACTAGATAGGAAAGATACAAGGCAATATAGACTAGTGCGCTGTATCCACTAAGGCACAAAAAATATATAGACTATAGTAACTGCATAAGTCATGTTTGACACCTCCTAGACTATATAGGGGCAGTGCCTAATAAGGGAAGAAGCAGCTCAGGGCGGCACTAACAAAATTGAGAAGTTATTGATAGATAGAGAGTACACACAGATATACCTAAGTGTTGTACTCTCTAAGAGGCGACCCTATACAGTCTATACAAACATGACAAATACACATGTTTGACACACCCCTGGACTGCATAGGGGAATGCCCTAAACAAACAGCTCAGGGCGGCACTACTAGTCCAACCTCTGAGACAAGGGTCTGAGAGACCAGTCAGAAGGAGTAGAACAAGGCAAGAACAAGAGCAGGGCGGCACTACTAGTCCAGCCACTGAGAGAGGACACAAGTCCAGTCTGAGTATACGTATAAAGGACAGTACAAAGTCAAGGTCCTAGCAAGTGAGAGGCTACAGGAACTAGACCAAGCTGTACACAGTGCCGCTGATGATCTTTAGGCGCAAGCGCCTTCGTAAAGATATCAGCCGTGTTGGCACCTGAGGCCAAGTGTACTACGCGAGCCTGACGTCGCTGCTGTAGCTCACGCAGGAGGAAGTACCGCAGCTGAATGTGCTTTGCTCTGCCCTCGAGTCGAGGCTCCTGACACAGGAGGATCATGGCCCTGTTGTCAGCGAACAGGACCGGGGCAGAGCTAGGCCGCTCACCTAAGTCGTGAGCAAGAAGGTCAGCCAGCGGAGCTCCTGTGCCGCCATGGCACCAGCGTAGATCTCAGCCTCACAGCTGGACTGCGCAACAGACGAGGAGCGGGTAGCTCTCCACGAGACGGCACCTGAGCCAAGGCTGAAGCAGTAGCCCTGGGTAGACCTGAGTGTCTCAGCGTCGTCTGCCCACGAAGCGTCTGTGTGTCCAGTAAGGACCACTGGCCTGCGTCCTCCTAGCACTAACCCCATGCCCGATGTACTAGCAAGATAACGCAGAACCCTCTTAGCGGCAGACCAGTGCTGCGGTCCGTGTCTGCCTGTGGCCACAAAGCGAGCCAGGATGCTGAGAGGGTATGCGAGATCTGGGCGAGTGCAAGTCATCAGGTACATGAGGCAACCCACCAGCTCTGCGTAGGGGCCGCTGGGCTCTACCAAGTCCTCAGACACTGGAGCGGAGAGTCTGTGGTCTACAGGCAGAGGGGTGGGCTGTGCAGAGGAGAACTGAAGGCTGAACCTCTGAAGGACCTGGCGCACCAAGTGTGACTGAGTCAGGGTGATGGTGCGCGCAGCTCTCTCCCTGGAGATCTGCAAGCCAAGGTAACGGCGCAGCTCTCCAAGGTCAGTGCAGGTGTGTCTCTTCAGCAGCTCTGCCTTCACGGAGGCCAGTGCGTCCCTGTCAGCTGTGGCAAAGACCAGGTCGTCGACGTAAACAAGGATGTAGAACAGAGTCTGGCCAGCACGAACGAAGAGTGAAGGGTCTGCGGAAGACGGAAAGAACTGCAGGTCAGCAAGCGTAGCACGGAGAGTGTCGTGCCACTCACGGGGAGCCTGGCGCAGGCCGTAGACGGGGCGCCGTAGGAGCCACTGGGTCCCAGGAGGGAAGGTGCCAGTGAAGCCCTGAGGGCGCCGCAGGTAGACCTGCTCGTGTAGGCTGCCCTGAAGGAAGGCAGTGGAGAAGTCGAGGGAGTGAAGCTCGTAGTCACGCTGAGCAGCTAGGTGTAACAGAACCCGAAGAGTAGTCATCTTCGGGGTCGGAGCGAAGGTCTGGAAGAAGTCCACCCCCTCGCGCTGACTGAAGCCTCTAGCCACATAGCGCGCCTTGAAGACAGGCGGCTCTCCAGGAGGGCGCTTCACCTTGAAGAGCCAGCGGCCATCGACTACGTTCACCCCAGGTGGGGGAACTGCGTCGACGAAGGTGCCGGTGGATCTCCAAGATGCCATCTCCTGCTCCATGGCAGCTATCCACTGCGAGGCCCAGGGTCCCGAAGTCGCCTCAGCGTAAGTGCGAGGGGTCGGGATGTCGAAAGCGTCTGGGTCACCCTTAGGGACTAGCAGCATGGAACAGAGATGGGGAGCAGCCTCGGAGAGGAAAGCAAGCTCGAACTGGCGGTCCTCCAGGACGTCACTGCCAAGGGCAGAAGCACCCCCGACAGACGGAGGACAGGCAGGGTCAGAGACCAGAGCGGAGGCGTAGTCAAGGCGGCGGGTAGAGGCGAAGTCAGCGACAGCAGCGACAAGAGCGTCAAGGCACGAGGTCGGAACAGACGGGTCGGTAACGAGAGAGGCAAGGACCCGAGGAACAAGGGGACGAGCGGCACGAAGGTAGTCAGACAGCGGGGGGGGTGCAACAACAAGAGAGGACGGAGGAGGCGACGGCAGAAGGGGAGGACGAGACGCGTGGGAACGAAGCAACATAGGGTGGGAGCGCAAGACAGGCGAGGCAGGATGAGCGCGGGAGGGACGGTGAGACCAGACGTGCGACGGAGGAGTCGGGTCAGGAGACAGAGGAGGGGACACAGGAGGGGAACGAGGGGGGAGACGGGCCGGGGACGAGTCCGGCGGAGGGAAGACAGGGCCGTAGACAGGAAGAGGAGGAGACGGCCAGGGAGGAACCGACGCAGGGTCGGGGGACGGAAGGCCAAGCAGGCGAAGGGCTGACACCGGCGGGGACTGCTGCTGCGGCGGCACAACGGCGACACCGGGACCGCAAGCTGCTCCTCGGCTACCACCGGCACTCTCCACACCAGCACCCCCAGAGGGACCACCCCCAGGGCTACGGAGACGAGCACCCCCAGAGTCAGCGAACGGGTGCTGCGACGGCGGCGGTGGCGGCTGCGGCGGCGGCAGCGACAACGACAGCTGCAGCGGCGGCAGAGGCGGTGGAGGGGGGGACTGGGGAGGGGACGCTAGGGGAGGGGCGGCCGGCGAGGACTGAACAGGAGGGCCACCAGAGTCAGAAGACTCCTCAACCGGGTCCACCGACGGAAGGGGGGTGACGTGGGACACACCAGAGGGGGCGGGACGGGGAGGAGGAGGAGGAGGGGCAGGGACTACCGGGGAAGGAGTGACCAGGAACAGGGGGGGGTAACCGGAGGACCACGGTGGGGGAAGCGACGGTAGTAGGAGACGGACTCGTCAAAGGTGACGTCACGAGAGTGAAAGAAGCGGTGAGACGGCGGGTGGTAAAAGTGCCAGTCGGACGTGTCAAGGGGAAACCCAAGGAAGACGCAGGGAAGGGTGCGGGCAGTGAGCTTGTCCGTGCCGGAGGCACGGACGTGAGCAAGGCAGCCCCAGACGTGGAACGCAGACGCGTCACCAGGAGACCCAGTCCAAAGACGAGTCGGCGAAACCTGCGGCTGTTGAGGGTGCGGCCACAAGTTAAGCTGGTGAGAAGCGTAGCGCACAGCGAACGGCCACAGAAAATGGGGTGCACCGGCATGGATCATGGAGGTGCGAGCCACCTCCATGACCAAACCAATGCGTCGCTCAGCGACCCCATTCTGCTGTGGGGAGTCCGGTAGGGTGAACGTCTGGGTGATGCCCTCCGCACGACAAAAGCGACCAAGGACACCTGAGGCAAACTCGCCACCACGGTCGGAGTGAAGACGCAAGACAGGGAGACCGCGGTGGACACGCGCAGAGACAAGCCAGGGGATGAGAGCGCCAGGCACGTCGGCCTTGCGCTCCAGGGGAAAGACTGTGGTGTAACGAGTGAAGTCGTCGACAAGCACAAGGAAGTAGCGCTCTCGACGCGGCCCAGGGACGGGGGCGGGGCCCCAGACGTCCAGGTGCAGGGTCTGCAGCGGCGCGGCGGTAGGGGGAAACGAGGAGGACTGCGGGGCACGGCGAAGCCGACCCTCAACACAAGGCGTGCAAGGTGGGGCTGGGGAGGAGGGAAACGCGGGGAGGGAACCTGGGAGACCAAGGACAAGACCGTGCTGGGACATGTGACGCAGACGCGGGAGCGCAGGGTGACCTAGGCGGTGGTGCCAAAGGAGAGTTGGGTGAGTGAGGGACTGACAGGAGCAGGCAGCAGCAACCTGGGTAGACGCAGCCACCTGAGGAGGCACCCCAGCCGGGGGGGTTACGGTGTCCAAAGTGAACAGGCCGGACACCGGGTCCCGGGGGAACGTGGACAGGGGGGCACCAGTGGCGGCCTCGGTACAGACAGCATACCGCTCGTGACCAGGGAACGTAGTGGTGACGCCAAGGTCCTGGAGGCAGCTGACACCAACTAGGTTCCTGGAGAACGAGGGGATATGCAGACCTGTGAGAGAGCCCGAAGGAACCGCCGGACAGGGAAGGGTGGTGGAACTGCGGGCGACGACCGGACCGCCAGAGGGGTCAGCAAGAGAGACGGCAGCTGGGTCAGGAAGCGGCGTCAGGGTGGTAGAGTCGCGGAAGAAACACCGAGAAGCGCCAGAGTCCAAGGTGAAGGAAAGCGAAGCAGAGGCGTCTGGCAACGGAACGACGGCGGAAGCACCAAGACTACACAAAGCAGGGGATCCTACGCCTGACGCAGCAGGGGAGGCTAAGCTAGGCACACCTACACTAGGCAACAGTGAGTAATAAGCGGGAAGCACACTAGAGTCATCAGCATACATCATATGCAGAGCAGCAACAATGACATCCATGTCCATATGAAAGATCTGAATCTGTCGACTAAGCAAACTGTGCCAGTCCGGGAGGTCTGGCGACGGGCCGAAGCGCTGAAGAAAGAGGTCGTCCAGGCGACGAAAACAGCGGGGAGTGGAGTGACCGAGCCTACCGCAAACGAAACCGCGGCGAGGACCAGTCTGGATCTGGTACTGACAACGCCCGCCACCAGAGCCCCCACTCGGCACACCACCACGCGCCCGGCCACCGCCAGCGCCGGGCCACCCGGGCGGGAGGACACTCGTCTGCCGCGTCTGCGACGGCTGCTGCGGTTGCTGCGAAGGCTGCGACTGCGGCGGCTGCTACGGCTGCTGCAACTGCAGGGGTGGCGGCTCAGCTGGACTGGGCAGGGTCCCCTCGTCCGCTCCAGCACCAGACGACCCAACCCCACCACTACCCCCTCCCGCACCCCCGCCGCCGCCGCCGCCGCGCCCAGCCTTGGGGCGGCGGCCCTTCCCCGAACGAAACTGCGCTGCAGCAGCAGTCTCAGCCACTGCGGCAGAGCCGTCGGAGAAGGTACACTGGGCGGGGGCACAACCCTGAAAGATAGGGACCGGCACGACACCGCTCGCCTGGGCGATGGAGCGGTGACGGGTCTCTATCACAGTCAGGGTGTCGACAAAGTCAGTGAGGGTGAGGTCGGCGGGGTGAATGCTAAGGAAGCGGTCGCGGGCGACAGCAAGGCGGTCAGGGAGGCGGGTGGCAAGCAGGTAGAGGGTAGAGGTAATGGGCGGCTGGTGTGCTCTAAGCTGTGCATCAGTGCAGGCTGCACGCCAGGTCTCATCTATCGAGCGCAGGTGGGCAGCGAGGTCAGAGACAGTGGGGAAAGACGCAAGGTCAGAAAAGAGCATCGGGAGGATGAGGCGACCCACCGAGGCAGCCAGAGGGGTGGAATAGCGCTGGATGACAGCATCTAAGTATGCCTGAGCAGTGGTGAGAGACCTAAAGCGAGGGCGCTCGGACGGGGGAAGGGCGTTGCTGATGGCAAGCTGGGCGACAGCATCGCGAGAAAGCCAGACAGAGCGCGCACGAGCAGTGGCAGCAGTGGACTCGCGCTCAGTGGGTGTGGAGTCAGCAGGCAGAATAGCAGGGGGGTCTGGGCAGGGGAGCGTTCCGTCAAGGTGTGCGGAAAGCGGTTCACCATCCTGCCGCTGGCCAGTGAGTTGGCGACGGAGGTCGGCAAGCCACGCCTCGAACTCCAGAGGCTGGCCTTCAGCGTCGAAGCGAAGCTCCGCCGCCATCAGGAACAGTGCAGTGCGGTGCAGGGCAGTGCAGCAAGGTGGAGTGCGGTGACGTGCGGTACAGTGCGATGCAGTGCGGTGCAGTGCGGTGTAGGGCGGTGCAGTGCGGTGCCAGGCAGTACAGGGTGGTGCGGGGCAGTGCAGTGCGGGGCAGTACAGGGCGGGGGGGGGGGGAAACCGTACCAGTGAGGAGGACCGGGGCCGGGGCAGGGACGAGCGCAGGGGCCGGGCCGGTGCAACGGGGCCGGGCGGGCGCGACGGGGCCGGGCGGGCGCGACGGGGCCGGGCTGGTGCGACGGGGCCGGGCCGGTGCGACGGTGCCGGGAGGGTGCGACGGGGCCGGGCGAGCAGGACGGTGGCCCAGGAGGGGCGCACCGGGGCTGTGCGGGCGCGACGGGGCCGGACGGGTGCGACGGGGCCGGGCGGCTGCGACGGGGCCCGGCAGGGGGCGACGGGGCCGGGCGAGTGCAACGGGGCCGGGCGGGCGTGACGGGGCCGGGCTGGTGAGACGGGGCCGGGCTGGTGCGACGGGGCCGGGCTGGGGCGACGGGGCCGGGCGAGCGCGACGGGGCCTGAAGGCGTGACGGGGCCCAGGAGGGGGGGGGCTCGACGCGGCCTAGGAGGGGCGCTACTGGGCCCAGGAGGGGCACGACGGGGGCCCAGGAGGGGCGCTACAGGGGCCCAGGAGGGGCGCGACGGGGCCCAGGAGGGGCGCTACGAAGCCCAGGAGGGGCGCGACGGGGCCCAGGAGGGGCGCTAAGTAGCCCAGGAGGGGCGCGACAAGGCCCAGGAGGGGCGCTACGGGGCCTAGGAGAGGCGCGACGGGGCCTGGGAGGGGCGCGACGGGGCCCAGGAGGGGCGCTACAGGGCCCAGGGAGGGCGCGACGGGGCCCAGGAGGGGTTTAGGGTTTAGGGTTTAGGGTGGACACTAGGACACAGGACGTGCAGAAACATCTCGCCGGCTCCAGCTACAGCTACAGTCGCCGATATCTGCACGTCGAGATGTTTCTGCACGTCCTGTGACCACCTCCGCTGGTTGATGCTAACGCTCTCCAGTGATTCCCCAGTGCCGCTCAGTTCTCTGAGTGCCTTAATACTTCAAACCTAAACCCTTGCCACTGACGCCGCTGGGGCGTTCGCACCGAGACCTGGACAGCAGTCTCATGAGGCCTTAAAAATCCTCATGTTTTTGCACGTCCTGTGTCCTAGTAGGCCAAGTGAATCCCTTCGATGGGAGAGGTTTTGGGTTCAATCCCCGGCGCACGTAGAGTGTGACCACCTCTGCTGGTTGATGCTAACGCTCTCCAGTGTGCCGCTCAGTTCTCTGAGTGCCTTAATATTTCAAACCTAAACCCTTGCCACTGACGCCGCTGGGGCGTTCGCACCGAGACCTGGACAGCAGTCTCATGAGGCCTTAAAAATCCTCATGATTCTGCACATCCTGTATCCTAGTGGGCCAAGTGAATCCGGTGGGAGAGGTTCTAGGTTCAATTCCAGGCGCACGTAAAGTGTGACCATCTCCGCTGGTTGATGCTAACGCTCTCCAGTGATTCCCCAGTGCCGCTCAGATCTCTGAGTGCCTTAATACTTCAAACCTAAACCCTAAACCCTAAACCCGCGTGTCAGACATTTGCTCCAGAATTTACCCTTTGTTTCATGAACCAATGGGCGTTTCAATATGTCGAATGTTTTTCTTTCCGTGTCATCCAAGCGTCCTTGCGAAATGGGTTTTTTTTTCTCGAAGCCTACAAAAACTTTAATTTCATGTGTGACCCAGGTGTGCATTTTTAGCCTGTGGGTTTTAATGCCTACAACCCAGATGATTCAAATGCGCTTCGTATTAACTTGTGCTTTTTAGTTGAAGAAAACTTGAGAAACCCCCTAAGTGAGGGGCAAGTACTGAAATAGATGAATATATGCGAAAAAATGGTGACTAAGTGTGGCAGGAATTATGGTCAACCACCATCCGAACGCCAACACCCTCACTTATGTTCGCGAAACTTTCCATATTTTCGTCAGGCCCAGAGCTGCAGTGTTACGACCCTTTTAGAGAAACCCGTGTTTGCTTATGATGTCCGACCTTGTGTCGCTTTACTTTAGCAGGTGCTGTAGTGTCTCCTTTTAACGAGTACAAAGCACCTTTCTCCTGCTGCCCTTACTCTCCACCAGGGCTTATGCTAACAGGATAAATGCCCGTTTTTGACTAATTTCAAGGCAGAGTGTGACTAAACCCTGTAGCTCAAAGGGTTCGGTTAAAACCCTCCCGTAAAGTTCAGGTTTGTTTTGGGAGACACCCTTTATGTATGGAAAGTTTTCAGGGAAACCCGTTTCTTTTTTAAGTCTTCCCCCCCCCTATCCACCCCCGTCCCTGCCCCCCACCCCACCCCCTTTGGTTTGTCATTTCACACCTGTCATATTTTCCCAATCTGTGGCGATTTTGTACCCTCCTTCTCACTCGCCCCTCTCTGCTTTGCCTCACTCCTGATTTATAAATCAAATCAATATTCCAGCCTCGAATTTGTCTCAGAGACGAAGTGTGTCTAAGTTTTCATGCCAACGCTAAGGCAGAATGTCATGCCTTGGGATTTTGTAGCGCGTGTGGTATACAGAGGTATTTTTTTGTTCCCTACCGACTGCCTCAGTGGTTGTGCAATTTATGTATCCCAAGGAAGTATTGTTCGACTCCTAAGAGTTGTTTTAGTGCAAGCTCTTTTTTTCTAAGGGACAATTTCTTCTGAGCCGTTATTTTAAGGGTAACTTTTGATGGCCGTCCTTTTCGTCCGAGCGCCCCAGAAACCTAGCATAAGCCCTGCTCTCCACCCTCCCCCCCACCCTCTCCCCCCCCCTCCCCCCTCTCCCTCCCTCCACGAACTCCGCACTAACCCTAAATTCTCCTCTCCGTCTTTCTCACTCCTTTCCCGCGTAGTCTGTTCCCTTCTCTCCTCCCCACACGTCACAATGGTGAGCATTAGCGGCAGAGGGGGGTGTGATACGTTCGTGGGATCCCGTTAACTCGCGTGTGTCAGCTCGTTTGACGCGTCTGGCGAAATGCGACCAGGGTCGATAATTGATGGTGGTTGTGAGAGAAACGTTGGGCTTTCGGCTCTTGGTCGTTCTTCCTTCGAGCGTAGCTTTTGCGAACTGCTCTACTTCTTTCTCTGTCAATCGCCGTCATATTTCTATCATTGCGTCGTTCCTCGTGTCATCGCGTGTGCTCCCGTTGTGCAGGTGAAGTACGCGAGGGAACCCGCCAACGCTACAAAGTGTACGTTTCACTTAAGTTTGCAGTCGAGTATCAAACGTATATATCCGAACAAATTCTTTTAGACCCGATTAGTGGTCGTCGCATCACAGAAATTCCTGAATCTTCGCGTCTACGACTAGTGGACCGTCCGATGATCGTCTTCGCGCTTTTCGTGGAGCATTCTGCAGCCTCGTCCGCATTTCGGCTTGGTCATAGGTCAACAGTGTCGGCATAATATCGTGTCCTTCAACGAACGAGCTGGGATCTATTGGCCGCAAAAATTCGCAGGCCACTGTATGTCGGCGACTGGGCTACTCGTTTAGGTCCTTGCACTAGAGCCAGCATTTGGAACGGTCGCCTAGGCAGTCTCACAGCCAGCAATTTGGAAGCAAGTCTGGATCTCAAGGTTTGGCAGCTTTGCTTTGTGGTTCAGTTAACCCTGAATGTAAATGCTATTCGCGACTGATGCATCGCAACCTATCGGTGAACTAGCGCCCCGCTATTCGAACAATTTGAACTCGCTCTAGTGTGCTAGTCTCACATCTTCCTTCCCTTCCCCCGTCTGTCCGTTCTCTCGCCTTCTCCCTCCTAATATACTACGTATCGCCTTTTTACTTTCTTTCTTTTCTCCCCCCTCCTTGCACTCGCGTCCCGTTGCGTACCTTGCTGCAGCATGCAAGGCGCGAGGTTCATACTTCCGCGTCCACTTTAAGGTAAGAATCGTTTTTTCTGTGTAAAGTACTGTTTCATCTGTGTATGAGGATTAAAAACACCAGTTGCAGCATGCAAGGCGAGACTTCCGCGTCCACTTCAAGGTACAGAGCCGCACCCCGTCCCGTCCCGCTTCCCCCACCCTCCTCTCAAACCAATGCTGCGCCTCCCCCCTTATGTTCCTCCTTTCATGCTACAGCCCCCCACCCCACGCGTCCCCCTCCGCCCCCGCCTTCGCGTCTTTCCCGCGTTGCGTTCCGCTCCTAAACCCTCCTTGCAATCACAAAATGGTATGATGCATGGTCCCCCTCTTGCCCTCCCCTCCAAAGTGTTTATTCCTCCAATTCTGTTCATAAACACGCGCGAGACAGCGCACGCCATTAAGCACATGGATCTCCTAAGGCCCAACTCTCCCTTCCCCCCGTTCCCCCCACTCACCCTCTCGCCCTCTTAACCACTCCCCCCACTCACGCCCCGCAGAACACGCGCGAGACAGCGCAGGCCATCAAGCACATGGACCTCACCAAGGCCAAGCGCTTCCTGGAGGACGTCATCGCGCACAAGCAGGCCGTGCCCTTCCGCCGCTTCTGCGGGGGTGTCGGCCGCACCGCGCAGGTGAGATAGCTGCACAGGCATGGGTGTGGTGAGGGGTGGGTGAGGGGTGGGTGTGAGGTGCACATACTGTTTACCCTTACGCAGGCCGTGCCCTTCCGCACCGCTTCTGCGGTGGTGTTGGCCGCACCGCGCGGGTGAGGGCGATGTGAGGGGGAGGTGAGAGGTGGGCGGGAGATTGGGGGGTGTGGGGGGCGTAACAGCGCACCGAGTGGACAGCAGGTCAATGGCGTCGTCGCGCACTAGCATGCCGTGCCCCGCCGCCGCTTCTGCGGTAGCGTGGGGCACACCTTGCATGTTAGGGGTGCGGGGCGAAAGGTGCTGTGGAGAATGAAGGTTACGGCTGGGCACGATCTGTCATTATACTTCGCTCCTCGCTTAAGTGCTTCCGCAACTCCTCAATTCTCCGTAAAAATCTTCTTCATCCCGCTTCCCGTTACAGGTGAAGCTGGTGCACACCAACGGCCAAGGCCGGTGGCCCGCCAAGTCGGCGCGGTTCCTGCTGGACCTGCTCAAGAACGCCGAGAGCAACGCCGAGGTACGACACACACCCAATCAGCCCTGGCGACAGGGCACACGGCTCCTCAATCAGCCCGCCGGTATGAATCGCCCCCGCGCTGTACATGGTGTCCTGCGGCTGCCCGCTATCTCCCGTGAGGGCGCAATCGTGGAACTGTGAAATTTGGGAGCGGTGGCGGAACGGAAGCACGGTAACTTCGTAAGTCAACTCAGACTCAAAGGTCACGTGGTAGCGGCAGCGGAACGGGAAGCAGAAGGCGGAGTGGATACGCTGCTTTGCGTTATCGGCCATAACAGGTTCCGAGTTGAGGATCAGGATGTTTGAGTCAAGGTGGAGGAAGTGGGTGTAATTGTGTAACCATACAACGCTCGTTGGCGTGGCTCCCCCCCCTCGCCCTGCCCTCCCCTCCTGAAACCCCAGCTTCGTTCAGGCTCACGTCTCGCTACCTTCCCTCACCTCATAACGTCTCGCCACTCGCATCCTGTGTTCCTCCATTTCCTCCCCTCGCTCTCTTCCACATCCCCGCAACCGCCCCTTCTGGCAACAGGTGAAGGGTCTCGACGTGGACTCGCTTCACGTCAGCCACATCCAGGTCAACCGCGCGCCCAAGCAGCGCCGCCGCACGTACCGCGCGCACGGTCGCATCAACCGTGAGTAGCCGTCCTCCTTCCCCCCCCCCCCCCGCCCCCCTCGTCCCCTCTTTCCCAAGCTTCCGCGAATTCCTCATCCCACACTTGCACGGACCACCTGCAGCCACCCCTCTTCCCCCACCGCCACCCCACACTCGCACCCACCGCAGCACCTGCACTTGCACAATCATGAGTGAACCTTCTCAACTCTCCCGCCTTCCACGCCCCATCCCTTGTTACACCCTCTCCTTTTGCCCCGCTTCCCTACCCTCCCCCCCCCCCTCCTTTTTTCCTCCAAGCTTCATCAAGCCTTGTTTTTTATTTTTTCCTTCTTCTGCTCCGCTCTTCTGTCCCCCTGCCTTACAACCCACTTTCCCTGCTGTTCCCATGTGCCCTGTCCACCTGTCATCACGATCCTGCAACCCACATGTTTCCGCCCTTCCCCCGCCTGCATGTTTCCCCTTTCCCCGCCTTTTCCCTTGTTTCTGTGCAGCCTACATGTCGTCGCCGTCCCACATCGAGCTGATTCTGTCAGAGAAGGAGGCGGAGGTCAGGAAAGAGGTAAGCCATTGCACGCAATGATGCTGAGGAAACGTGGGCGAGTCGCTATCGGCTTGTCGCAAGGACGTCGGTAAGAGCCATCTGCAATCTGGACAAGGTAAGATGACAACGTCCATGGGGAAAGAACAGATTGAGTTATTATTTTTGGACAGCCCCAAATGTCAGGATGGGCAAATCATCGGGGGCTTGCACGGGTATGCCATCGAAGTAGAGGTAACAGTAGGAGGTTGGATGTCAGGTTTCATTTTACATGTGGTTGCATTTTTTTTTCTTCCCAAACCTTGTTTCTTGTTGTCACAGGCGGAGGAGGGTAGCCGCAAGACCAAGAAGCAGAGCAGGCTTGCCAACTGAAGGCTTGACTAGATGTGGCCAGCATCTGCTATAGAGTGCCCAAATTGCATTGATCGTGAAAGCTTGCTTAGGTCCTCTTGTAAAGGCAGTGTGCTTCATTTCATCTGGGCAACATACATAGTCCTCGTCCAACAAAGAACTACACACAAGAGGGTGGGTGGGCGGGGAAATTGAACTAGAGAAATTAGAAATGAAGAACGTGGGTTAGGCCGAATGGCCTCACGTCCCTCTTTTGTAGGCAAAAGAGGGTGAGTAGCGCTTCGACGCTACCTTTGCTGCGTTGGCCCTCGCTATACTCTCACAATATTATAATTTTTAACACACGTAGTGTTTTTCAAAAATTGTGTATTGTGAAAGCGAAGCTGATTGTACTGAAGCGTTGGGCATCGTCGAAGCGCGCTACTCGCCCTTCTCCAACTACATATACGTGGGTTGGAGCCAGGGCTGACGTTTCAAAAAAAGGCACTCTGAGCTGACCCCCCCAAAAAAAAAAATAGTCTGAATGGCCTTCAGCCAGAATTTAGGGACTCTGAAATGTCAGAGTCCAGAGATGTGCAACTCTGAAATTCTCAGGATCGCACAAGTGTACTCAGGGTTACATTTTATGTTATTAAGAAAAGCTATTCTTGTGTATTACATTTTGCTACATTGGACAGGAGCCTATCTACAACTACTACTACCAAACCAAGCAATCACCACTAGCTAACAGGCACCTAGAACTCCGGCACATCTACAGTAATCTCATCATCACCCCCCTCATCGTCGGACAGGAAAGGGTCGTCGCCTAATGTTGGAGCCGCATCATTCTCATCATCACCCCCATCCTCCTCAGCCCACCCCTCCCCCGCGTACTCTGGCACCTCCCCCTGTCCATCCGTTGTGTCCCCCGCCACCTCACCCTCTAGGGCCTTCCCCTTGCGTTTTCGTTCCGCTCTTGCGAAGACAACAGATCGTGCTGGCCGTCTCAGCTTCTCTCGCCAGGTCGCTAGGGCTTCGGTCCAATTGATGTCATACTGCAGCAGCGAGATGGCCATCAACTCGGAGAGGCGCGCGTTGCAGAGTGAGCCACGGACCCAGGACTTAATCACATTCTGCCGAGAGAAGCCCCTCTCACATTCGACGGTTGACAAAGGCAGCACGGCGCAGGCCTGCCAGAGGCGCATCAGATTGGGCCAGCGCCTGACACGGGGCACAAAAACAGAGGCGGAAGAAAGGCAGTAGGAAATGCATACAGTGAAGGCGGATAACAAAAAGATGCGGTTGGCAAGGGCGGCGATGTTGTGCACACTTGGCAAGTAGAATGGAAGGTGGTGATTCACAAACGACAATATGGTTGGACTTGCCTGCTCGAGTCCGTCTTCGTGAGGTAGTTTGCCAGGCCTTGGTGGAAACTCTCCACCTCGTGATGATTCTGCATGATCGGCGCCCAAGTTGCGAGCTCCCTCTCCGCTGCCTTCACGTCGAAGCCTGGCAGCTTGTGCTCGAAGATGCCGCTGCATCCAAGCAGATACTCTCTCGTCTTCTTCTCGCGCTGCGCCCGTTGTCTCGGCCACTTCGCCGCCACCCAGAGCTTCGTCGGCGACATCTTGCGCAGATCCAGCATCCGCTCTTGTACGTTGGTCATGGTATCCTTGGCGTGCTTCTGGCACAGCTGCACGCAGTCCTTGTAGCTGCTCCCGTACTGGTGCTTGTCGAGGTGCCGCTCGTGCATCTTGTACGTATGGGTGACGGGGTTCCCCTCCAAGTCGATACCGCGCACCTTCACCCGCTTCGTTCCGCCGCGCCCGTACACCGCGAGGAACGCCGAGAGCCAGGTGTTTTCGGCGCCGACACCGAAAATCTCCCCGAAGTCGACATAGCGGTGCCGCAGATCCCCCAGTGTCGCGTCGATGTCCGTTGCCACCTCTGTGACATCGACCTGCGGTGTGAGAGGGGGGGGACACAGAGGAGTGAAAGACATGAGTACTTGCACCAGAGGAGAACACCATGCTTGCAAACATGAGCATCTTACCTCTCGCTTCTGAAACTTGAGGTTGAGGTCGTTCATGAGTGCCAGCATGTCGGCCAGGTAGAAGAGGCAAAACTGAAACTTATACGAAATCACAACCTCATACAGGGGATGCTCATACTCATACAGCAGAACAATAGCAGCACCCAACACTTTACACAGGCGTCGGATTGCCTCTCCCCTGGACAACCATCGAACTTGATGGATGCCTTGAACCTCAAGGTTGGTGCTGTGAATCGCCCGCTGCAGATGCTTGAAACGACTGCTCCATACGCTCGACCGGCCGAGAAGGTCCGCAAGGGTGCGAGTGACTTTGTCGACCATGTCGAGGTCTGGACATGAAGCTGCAGCATCCTTCACAGCAAGTGCTTCTCTGCATGTACCGACATGGGTAGTGGTTAGCACACAGAAACATAAGCATAAACACACAGCAAGGAATACTTTAACAAACCTGTGGGCGATGCAGTGGGAGGAAAAAAGGTGCGGGATGATGTCTCGCAGTCGCGCCACAAGCCCGTTGTCTCGGCCGACCATCACCGACGCGCCGTCTGTGCTGATGCCAACGATGCGTTGGAGGTCGATGCCGGACGACTCCAGGTGGGCTAAGAGAGTGGCCATAAGAGAAGCGGCGTCGCACTTGTCAACGTTTAGCAGGGCTAGGAATTCGGTGACGACTCGACGCAGCCGCATGAATGTGATGTAGACGATCAAGTGCTTTCCCCGCGTGCGGTCGGTGCTTTCGTCGCATGAGATGCCGAGGTAAGGTGAGCTCTTGATGTGCTCCATCTGAGTAGCCAGCAGATGCGTAGAGAGACAGTTGACCATCTGCTGGAACCCGTACCTGCAGTGGCATAATCAGAAGTGAGACACTGGTTAATTAGCATTGGAAATGCATTGAAATTTACAAGGTTCATATCAAAATCCAACCATCAACCGGCGAAAGCCAGGTAGCCTTACCTGGTGAGATACACTCCGTACGACTGGAGAGGTATGTCTGGTGTGTCTTGCTCTGCCATGAAACGAAGCAGCCGGGGAAACATGGCGATAGGAGCGTCGTTCTTGCAAAGAAATTCCACGCACCGCAAAAGACGGATGACGCGGCGGCCTTCGACATCGACGGTGGCGAAGCTTGTCATCTTCTGCTGCTTGTCTTCAATTTCCTTTTGAATCTCGAGCTGCCGGCGAACTGCCGCTTCGTGGACTGTTGAGTGTTCATGAATGCGCATCGTCTGTGTCTGGAGATCTCGCCCGCCGTCGCCTGGCCTTGAATACTTCGTCGTTTCTTTGCCGAAGGCTCGGCAAACGCTGCACTTAAGAGCGGGGTAGCCATCTTTACTACGGGTAAGTACAAGCCATGGGAAATAACGCAGCCAATCATTCTTATACTTAGCCTCCGCGACTAGGTACTTCTGCTCGATCAATTCCTCTGTACTTAGCCTCGGTGGCGGCGGTTCATCAGGGCGGGTGACGGGGGTAGGTGAGCGCGGTGGTGAGGGAGGGCGAATCTGGCCACCTGAGTTGATACGCTGCTGTGTATACTTCGTCGTACGTTGTTTCTTCGCCGAAGAGACAGTCGATGCGCACGGCACACTATAACGAACGGTAGAGGCAGTGGCGCAGTCAATAGGATCCACTGGTCCTCTGCTAGAAGATGCTATGGCTGGTGGGAGAACGAACGGAGCGGGGGCAGGTCTACTAGGCAACGATGGCTCATCGCGTGGGGTCTCGTTTACAACGGTTATGGCGACAAAAGGCGGAGGAGCCGATGCGGCAACGGGCCGCAAGACATCTAGGGCGCTCCTTGGCGCAACGACAGGAACCTTACTGCTGCGCGGCTCATCACCGTCAGCTGGAGCATCGTCGTCGCCATCCTTTTCAGGCATGGCGAGAGGAGAAACGACGAGTAGGAAATGAAGATAGTGACTACAACTACGTCTGTGTCGAAATGAACAACATGAAGGATTTCCCCTCTAAAACCTGAAGCAGTGCGTTCGAAGGTGGTGGGTAAGGAACAACTGGAGAAGAAGGGGTCCATCAAACCCGTGTCGCACCTTTCTTGAAAGGCGTGACGCGGTTTCGGGACTTGTCCATGCACAACACAGCGCCATGCTGCCTAGTCGATGTGTTGGCTGCAACTGCAGCCAATGGGGATGATGGCCAACCTCTGCAAGGCTGGCACAGAGGGCACGGGCCCGAAGTTCGCGCATGCACAGAGAGCAACAGAGCAGAATCTGTGGTCCTTAGTGGCTCGGCGTGGCAGCATTTTTGCTGCGCTGGGTAGCAGAGTGCCCACTGTGGGCAGAGTATTCATTGGACTTGGCGGATTTTTCAAGGAAGTGTGGATTCTCCACGTGACGCGGGCGGGAATCACTGATGGCATGCGAAATTTCTAGGGATCTTGCGTGCCCCGTGGAAATCTGTTTCAGGGTTCGTACCCGATGTACTCTGAAAACTCAGTATTGGGTTAGCGTGAACTCTGATTTTTTCAGGATCCCTAAAGTCTAAGTCTGAATCGATCAGGATTGGGAAAATGCCTTATCTGGAAATTCAGGTTTAGCCAAAAAACCGGTCTGAGATTTCAGACTAATCAGAGCAAATAGTCTGATAAAGTCAGCCCTGGTTGGAGCTCATTTACCTCCACCCACGTCTCTCATTTTTCAAACGGCTCAGTCAACCTTCCCGCTCTAGCTTTTCTCCCGTTCAAGCTGGCTAAGACTAGAACTTTGCCTCGCGGCGAGTCTCCCTCGACTCTTCTCTCCGACATTTTTAAGTTTCACCGATCCGTCATGGCTCCGACTACGAATAATCGCGGCGAGTCCAACGTCGTCACCGGCCACCCCAATTCCGAGTCTACTCGCCAAGCCCCGGAAATTGCGGGCGACCGGCGCAACAAGCGTCGGGCAGAAGAAGGGGCAACCGCCCCAACTGGGGTTGACGTTCTGCTGGGAGGGGGCGAGGTCAACAGTCAGCTTGCTGACGCGCCCCCGCCCCCTTCTGAGCCACACGCGCAAGTGGCTGGGCAGAGCCAGCCACTCGCGCCTGACGCCGAGCAGCAGCACGCGCCAGCCCCGCAAGTGGCGGGCCCCTCTCGCCAGCGCAAAAGGGGGCGCGCGGCTGCCTCGTCTGACGTGCCGCCCACCCCGACATTGACCCCGGCGTTGACCCCTGCGCAGGTCAACGCGCTGTTGACGCTGTTACAGCAGCAGGCGACGAGTGTTACGGCCGCCGACACTGCTCAACCTGCTGCTTCTGAATCTGCTAAAAAAGAACCTGCAAAAACAGAAAAGGCCACACGCGGAACCAAGACGCCACGCCTCGCTAAGGACGCCATCGCCAGCATCCCGCCTGCCCCGGCGGCCGACAACGACAGCGACGACTCCGACAATGACGCTGGTGAGGTCCCCGGCACTGCTGCAAATTCAATTCCCATGGAGCATCTCCCACCACTCCCGACCACTCACACCACCCTCTCGGCGGCGTCTTTCCTCAACGCGGCCGTACGCGAGCAAGCGGAAGTCCTGGAGGACCTTCGGGCATACCTGAAGCACGCCGAGTTCAAGGTGCAGCACGGCGACGCGCCGGGCGGCCTCGAATTCCTCGCCGACGCGCTCGCCCTCATATCACGACGCTTCGACGTTCTCCAAGTCGAAGACGCCTCCGACTTCCGCACGGCCAAGCGTTTCAAGCTGTACCAGCAGAAGAGTTTGCTTACCTCAAGGCCTTTCAAGCAGGCCGTCGCTGACGTGGCCGCAATGGACCGCGCCGAGGGCGGATTTGCTCGTGGAAATCGCGGAGGCGGCCGCATGCCCACGCCGTTCGTGCCAAAGCGTGGTCCGCCGCCTACGGGAGAATTCCATGGCTTCCGAGGCACTTGCTTCCGCTGTGGCCAGCCGGGGCATGTGGCCAGCGGCTGCCCGGCGATTGGGCATGGTGGCCAAGGACTCTCACCAGTGGTGTAGGGGTCGGGCCATGGGCGCTTGCGCAAGTGGCGCAAGGCGCAAGGCACCCGGTGTGTGCGTAGGCCATTGGGCCCACCCCTTAGGGGCACGGGTGGCAGAGGGCCAGCCCTAGTGTAGGCCAATTGAAGGCCCTAGGATCAGAGCAAGGGAAGGGGAACATGCCCCCTCGGTCCCAAATGATAGCCCGACCTTGCAAGGCGGACTTTGCATGCCTAGGAGCATGTTGAGTAGAGATAAAGCTTGGTTAAAATAAGGAGCCACGGTCCTTCATTTTTTTTCAGGTCTTGGTCCCCTAATATAACCATTGAAAAGGGGGAGCAGCACCACAAGAGGCGCAGCAAAAAAAAAAAAAAAAAAAAAAAGAGGTGGGGGGGGGATTGAGCACGGAACGGGGAAGCATAGTGGGTGGCTCAACCCCCGCTGCATGTCACGCAGCACCCCCGGCCGGAGAAGGAAGGCCATCAGGAACACCAATGGCCCGCCACTTACCCACACAGCGTTGCTCCTCGATTGGACATGCAAAAAAAAAAAAAAAAAAAAAAAAAAAAAACAGAATTCAAGCATTATGCGAGCCTTCACAAGGCGCCTACCCTCCAACCCGGTGTGCTACACCCTGGACCCTAAGCATTACCCCCCCGTGGGCATACAGGAACAGCCACACCAGCCTCATCTAGGGCTGCCCAGCTTGGCATTGGAAAAAAAAAAAAAAAAAAAAAAAAAAAAAAAACGAGTCACATAAGCATGCGCGCACGCACGCGGTATGGCCCACGAACGGGAACAGCAACACAACACCGCACGCATGCCACACAAGCACACAAGAGGTGGCTAGAAGAAAGACAAAAAAAAAAAAAAAAAAACACGGGCGTTGAGTCTCAAAACCCAAGAAATGATAGCGCAAGCGAAGGCGGCAATAAGAGGGTAACATGCGTTCGCGAGTAGAAGCGCGGGTGAAGGCACAAGTTGTGGGAATACGAGGGCACCAAGGGAAGCAAACGTCGGGGCTCAGGTTCGAACGCAAGCTCGGCATGCGTAGGCGTGCAAACCGACACACACGCAGGTCACGCCGCTCAGACACGCTCAAAGCGCAGGCACCCACCGACCTAAGCATCTTGCTCGCATGGGGCACCTCAACCCGGCACGCCCTCCTCAGCCACTAGGCTTCACACTCCCCCCCTCCCACGCTCTAGGTTTCCGGTAGGCATCAGCCCTGCAGATGAACTCAAGTATTCGTCCCTTGCGTCTCCTTGCATGATGGCACTCCCACAGGCACCAGACTTCGCGGATGTGCACACAACAGTGACCCCTACGAATACGCGGTTACTGACAAGATGGTCACCAAAATGCGTGGCCGCCTACGTACCACGTTCACTTGGTGGAGCTCGTGGTGCACTAGCAGTTTCATCCTCTCAGTCATTGCCAAAGGATACTGGATGCCATGGAAACTCGGGCCGCCGCCGGCCTTTCACGATCGCAACCATGCCGGCGCACGCATCCACGAAGCATTCACGCGCACGGCCATCCTTGAACTCACCGAGACCGGCGCGGCCATCCAAATTCCTGCGGCGAAACTGAGATGCATAAGCCCACTCAACGTGGTCGAGCAGAATGACAAGTGTCGCATGATTCTGGATCTCCGAAAGGTGAACGACGCAATAATCGTCCCCAAATTTAAAAATGAGGGACTCAACCGAGTAGCGGACCTCGCCCGCCAAGGAGATTGGATGTTCTCCATCGACTTGAAATCAGGCTACCACCATGTCGACATCCACCCCTCGTGCTGGAGGTTCCTCGGCTTTGAATTCGACGGGCGCACATACGCCTTCCGATCCTTGCCGTTCGGCCTCGCCACAGCACCATTCGTCTTCACGCAGCTCATCAAGCAATTAGCTCGGCGATGGCGGGAGCAAGGGGTCCGCGTGATACCCTACGTGGACGATATCCTATTCCTGTGCTCGACCCAGGCACACGCTCAAGCCACGTGCCAACGGATCGTTATCGATCTCAAGGCTGCCGGGCTCGTACTCAACTCAAAAAAGTCAAAGCTGATACCAACACAGCACCTTCGGTTCCTTGGCGTAGAACTTGACACACAGGCCGGCCGGTTCTCCATCGGCGAGGAGCGGCGAGCCACACTCAACGCCACCCTCCATGCCCTACTGCGCGCAAGCTCAGCTCAGCGGAAAGTCCCAGTCCGGCAACTGGCCCGAGTTACAGGCATGTTGGCATCGATGGCTGTCGCACTCGGCACCGCCACCCGAGCGTTCAGCCACGCCATGCTAGAAACAATCAACGACGCGCCGACATGGACCAGCATGGTCATCCTCTCCCCACCCGCCATCGAAGAGCTGAGATTCTGGATCCAAGAGTTCGACCGTTTCAACGGTGCCCCGTTCCATGTGCGGCACAGCTACGATGCTGTCATCCACGTAGACGCAAGTGCCCACAGCTGGGGTGCCACGCTGAACACATTCCCTGGAGCCGCGATAGAGGTCAGCGCGGCAATGCCCGGAGCCCTTCATCCAACCTCCAGCACACAAAGAGAGCTCGCCGGCGTGCTGTGGGCGCTACAGACGTACGCGCCTAGAATCCGGAAGAAACACGTGCTCGTGCGGGTGGACAACCAGGGCGTGTTCTTTATCCTTCGCAAAGGAGGTTCCCGAAGTCCCGACCTCACCACCATGTGCAAAGGCATCATCCAAAAATGCATGGAGTTCGAGATTCGGCTAATCATCGAATGGATCCCACGCGATCTGAATGGTCGTGCAGACGAGCTCTCCAAGCTAGTCGACCACGATGACTACTCGTTGAAGCTCCCATGGTTTCGCCTCCTCGAGCGTCGCTGGGGGCCCCACTCCATTGACCTATTCGCCAACCCCCAAAATGCACACCTGCCGCGTTTCTGCTCTAAGGTCCCCCACCCCGATGCTACAGCAGCCGACGCCTTCTCACTTGCCTGGACGGCTGAGAACAGATTTGCATTCCCACCGCCCCAACTCATCCCCGCAGTACTCCATCACGCACAACGCACGAGCGCATCTCTCACCCTCATAGTCCCACACTGGCCTGGCGCAAGCTGGTGGCCGCTCCTCCAGCCCTCCCCTCCACCGTGGGACCCACACATCCAAGCACATATCCCTCTTACACACGGCAGCCAGTGTCTTACAGTCGGCACACATAGTCAAGCATTCTCAGGCACAGGATTACCCAACAGCACTATCGTCGCACTCCGCGTGATATTTGACTAACTAGACTCCCTCGCCTGTCCCCAGATCTGCTCCCAAAGCTCCAACATGACCTGCTTTCCATGCTCGCCCGCTCTCGTGCCGACTCGACCATCCGAACATACGAGCCTTACTGGGTGAAGTTCCGCGCCTTCTGCATGAAGGTCAACCTAACGTTCTTGCCGGCATCGGACATGACCCTCGCGCTCTATCTTGTGTATGTCATCCAACGCAAGGCCTCCTTGTCGGTGGTTCAGCTCACATGCTCCGCCGTGAGCTTTGCCCACAGGATGACAGGCTCAACATGCCCAACCACCGGCCCTTTCACCTCCCAAGTGCGCGACTTCGCGAAGCGACACTGCCTGCGCCCTAACAGGATTAAAGAGCCAGTCTCACTCCATCAGGTCCACGATATGGCAGCCTCCTTCCTACAGTCAACTAACCCGGCTGTGTTCCAAAAAGGACTGATCCTGATTCTCATGTACGCCGGTTTCTTGCGCTACTCGGACCTGGTGGCCATCCAATGGCAGGACATCCAATTTAAAGACGAAGCGATGTGGCTACTCATCCCCCACTCAAAAACCGACCAAGCCGGCCAAGGCACCTGGATCCCTATCGCGGCAAGCCCCGGACCCTTTTGTCCGGTCCAGGGCACCCAGAGGCTCATCCAACTCGCAGGATACAGCCTCCAGTCCTTGGGACCGCTCATCCGGGTCTTCGGACCCCACCTACCGAGCCACGGCACAGCCAGACCGCCCTCATACACCACAATCCGCAACTGGTGCAAGGAAGCCTTCGCGAAAACCGGTCTGGGAGAAGAGCACCTCGGCACCCACTCCTTTCGGAAAGGCGCGGCCACAGTTGCTGCCAACTCTGGGGTTCCTGACAGGATCTTCAAACGCCTGGGCCGTTGGCGTAGTGAAACCGCGAAAGAGATGTACGTCACGCCCGCGACCGATCATCTGGTTGGGGCGTCTCGACGCCTGCAAGACCCGGCGGCGGCACCATCCTCTGCACAACACGCTGAGGCACTTCTCCGCCACCGCAAGCCCCCACTGCACATGTCTCAACGACCCCACTTGAAATGAGAACGATGCCTATTGCAAAGGACAAGAAAGCAAGCTTTCTCAATATTATATTTTTTAACACACGTAGTGTTTTTCAAAAATTGTGTATTGTGAAAGCGAAGCTGATTGTACTGAAGCGTTGGGCATCGTCGAAGCGCGCTACTCGCCCTTCTCCAACTACATATACGTGGGTTGGAGCTCATTTACCTCCACCCACGTCTCTCATTTTTCAAACGGCTCAGTCAACCTTCCCACCCACCCCCCCCTCTAGACAACCGCCCATCTCCAATGGACAGCCGGTCACTTGAACGGGAGCACACAACTAGGATCATGATGCGTGCATGTTTAGATTCTTATAAGCTAGTAAGCGACTATTGTACCATGCCACTTGAAATGAGAACGATGCCCCACTTGAAATGAGAACGATGCCTATTGCAAAGGACAAGAAAGCAAGCTTTCTCAATGCACATTTTTAGAAAGTGTTACACACTTACAAAAAAATACATATTGTGAAAGCTTGCTTAGGTCCTCTTGTAAAAGCAGCGTGCTTCATTTCATCTGGTTCTTTTGAGACATGTGCAGAAGGGGTTGGCGGTGGCGTTCAATAGATACCGTAATCCCCCGTATATAACACTCGCCGAAATAGTCACACCGCGGGTGGTTTATGCGGGGGAGTGCTTATTGTTGTGATATAATTGGTACTTAGCATTTCTGTAAGTCGATTAAATGTAGTTAGTGTCGAATCTTCCTGCAGAACATAAGTCCGTAGGATGACGTCAGCAAATAGCGCTCGTCATAGGACAGTCGTTTCAGTCACGCGAACAGTCGCACCTCTTCATTATCATCTAGGGCGCATAGCGCGATAGTGACGAACAGGTACATTAGCGAATAGGTACTTTTCCTAGAACTATAAATCCTTGTCAGGTCTTTTTCATTATTAACTTTGATTACTCACAAGTTCACGTACTCAGGTTATTCAACCTTGACCTTGACATTTTTCAAGACTTCCGCTGTCTTACTAGTCTACCATTCCAGCAAAGATCCTGGACCAACACTTGAGGGTTTGCCAAGTGTTCGCATTTATAGTTTTATACTTAGTATTCTACAACACCAGGAGATTTATTTCATGGTATGAGAGCTATCTGGAATTAAGACTACCGTCAACTATGACTGGTTCATCACCCGCACCATCTGCCGGATCAGTTACTGGGACTACTGGAGCACATGCCTCCACTACGGCCGCTGGTCTCTCAGCCTCTGGGCACTTTCCACCAGCCTACGCCAATATCGGTATGCAACATCAGAATCCGCCTTCTGTGAATAATCCAGGTGCTCCATCGACTGCACCTGCAACGCAACAGCAACAATCACAGACGACAACACAGCAGCAAGCGTCAGTACAGCCACCAGTTTCAACGCAATCAATTTCATCTGCGTTCAGTGGGATGAGCCTTGACGACTCACATACTCAGGTTATTCAACCTTGACCTTGACATTTTTCAAGACTTCCGCTGTCTTACTAGTCTACCATTCCAGCAAAGATCCTGGACCAACACTTGAGGGTTTGCCAAGTGTTCGCATTTATAGTTTTATACTTAGTATTCTACAACACCAGGAGATTTAGATTTATTTCGTTGGTCGAACAGTAGACCAATCGCATCCTCCCCTTCTCGACTTCATCTTTGACGAAAAAATAACGAAGCGAAATATGCTTCGTCCTGTTGACGAAACCAGGTTGATGTGCGATGCGAATTGCACTTTGATTGTCGCACTGTAGGGTAAACTGAGTAGTTGTCGTCAACTTCGCTTCTTCCAATAGTTCCTGTAAGTAAAGTCCTTCACGTGTTGCTGTGCAGACAGCAATAAACTCAGCTTCAGCAGAGGAGAGTGCAATCAGTTCCTGCTTCGTAGAATTCCAAGAGATAGGTCCGATAGGTTCCAGTCGATAGATGAACCCAGTGCGTGACCGTCGATTAGTAGGAACTGATTGCACTCTCCTCTGCTGAAGCTGAGTTTTTGCTGTCTGCACAGCAACACGCGAAGGACTTTACTTACAGGAACTATTGGAAGAAACGAAGTTGACGACAACTACTCAGTTTGCCCTACAGTGCGACAGTCAAAATGCAATTCGCATTGCACATAATTGGTACTTAGCATTTCTGTATGTCCCAGTAGCTGAGACGTCAACTGCTGCTGTGGCGGTTGTGTCTTTGGTGACTGCTGCGATCGGTGATACGGCTGCGAAGTGCTGCGACGTTGATGACGGCTGCGACAATTTTGGTAAGTATGTCCTGGTTTCTTACAGAAATGGCAGAACGGATACTTTGGTGGATGTCGATGCTGTGTTTCTGCTTCCTGTTGTGCTTCTTCAACGACGTCACGTTCATCAGCTGACGTCATCCTACGGACTTATGTTCTACAGGAAGATTCGACACTAACTACATTTAATCGACTTACAGAAATGCTAAGTACCAATTATATCACAACACTCCCCTTCATTTCTGGAACGTCGATAGTGTCACTTCTTGAAGATTCCGCATAGCTTGTTACAGTACTGAAACTGTTTAACTGCGCTGCAATTAGGTAGTCTATGATTTGCCAGTTATTTCAATTACAGCACTGCGAAATGAAGTACCGACACGCCATGTTGAGTGGTCGACACGCCATGGTTTTCTGCGAATTGCACTTTGATTGTCGCACTGTAGGATAAACTGAGTAGTTGTCGTCAACTTCGCTTCTTCCAATAGTTCCTGTAAGAAAAGTCCTTCGCGTGTTGCTGTGCAGACAGCAATAAACTTAGCTTCAGCAGAGGAGAGTGCAATCAGTTCCTGCTTCGTAGAATTCCAAGAGATAGGTCCGATAGGTTCCAGTCGATAGATGAACCCAATGCGTGACCATCGATTAGTAGAATCAGCAGCGTGATCGGCATCGACAAAACCGTGTAGATAGAGTGTTTTACAGCCGATGACGTTGTAGACTAATCCGACGTCAGGTGTCGAGATAAAATACTGAAGCGCACGAAGTAGATCAAGCTGATGCTCCTCCTCAGGACGGCGTAGGAACTGAGCGAGTTGACTGGCCGCATAGGCTAGATCAGGACGACAAGTGACAGCGGCGAAGAGTAGACAGCCTAGCTGCTGCTGATAGATCTGTAAACCAGTTGAAGTTAACAGTGTCGTGTTCGGTTTGTGGTCAGTCGGTAGTGAGCGGTACGGTGTAGAGACTGTAGTAGGCGTGAGGTTAAAGCGGGCAGCGAGAGTTGCTGCGTACTTCGAAGCGGTGAGATGAATAGTTGTCGATGAACAGGTAATGTTCAGTCCGAGAAACTGTGAGACTGTTTCGGAGACGGTAAGCTGTAGATTTTCCCGTAATTTCAGTATGAAGGTCTCAGCAAGGGAATCGGTAGTACTGACGTATAGGATGTCGTCGACGAAGGCAACGAGTAAAATGTAGTTGCTGCCGTCGGTCAGTCGATACATTCCCTGATCATGCGGTAACTGTCGAAATCCAGCAATGATCAGCTGCGAGTGTAGATACTGCTGCCAGAGCCGCGGTGCCTGTTTAATGCCGTACAAGGATTTCCGTAGACGGCAAATGCTCGGTGGGTTAGTAGTATAAGAATGCGGGTACTCTACCAGGATAAGTGCGTCGACCGGCGCGTAGAGAAACGCATTCGAGACGTCGATTTGTCGAAGTCGGAGATTACGGCAGGCGGCGACACAAAGCAAAATCCGAACGCTTGTATGTCGGCCGACAGGAGCAAAGGTTAGTTCATAGTCGATGCCATAAGTCTGCTCGAATCCGCGGACGACCCATCGCGCTTTGAACTTTTCAAACGAACCATCTGCATTAGTCTTGACGCGGAAGACCCATTTTCCGGTAAGTACCTTCTTCCCTTTGACCTCTGAAGTCGGGATTAAATCCCATGTACCACGATTCTTGAGTGCTGCTAGCTCCTTGTCCATGGCCTCGCGCCATTTTTCTCGGTGAGGACTCGTGAGAGCTTGTTGGACGGTTTTTGGTTAAGGTATCTTACTGTCGTTGCGCTGTACTGCTACTGCAAATCCCAGTATCTGCAATCCTGTTTCTGTAAAACGCGGACGTTCTTCGTTTGCACCTGCGAAATTTTCTTCTGGTCCTTCTTCCCCCCCAATTTCATCAGGTGTAACACGAACGGCTTCGTCGGAGACGACAGGCATCGCGATCGCGTTCATAACTGAGACGAACTTCGCGAACATCATCCGGGTCAGCATCTACAAGAGGAATGAATTCAGGTATGCCAGTCAAGGTTACAGGTTTGGGAATGTCAGTTGCGGCAGCTTCGGATGCTTTAGAAACTGCTTCGTCCTGTACATCAGCTTCAGCCTCGTCCGTGGCAAACGCACGCGAGCCTTCGAACAGCCTGGCAGGATTGGTGGCGGCTGCCTGGTGGGCACGAAAAACGGGCAAGGTGAGTCTTTCATAGAAAAGACAATCACGTGATGGAACGATTTGATGGGAGCGAAGGTCCAAAATCTTCCATGCGTGATACTGTTTTTCGATGCCGAGATGTACCCCCCATTTTGCTCGTTCAGAAAATTTGCCGAGAGCTGCAGTTGGAGGACGAAACTGTACAACACACCCAAAAACTCGTAAAAGTTTTGTGCTCCCCATTGTACGTGTCCACTGCAGGTGTGGAGAAGAGAACTCGGGCAGGGACGTTGAAGAAAGAAGATTGTGTAACAGCACGGCGTGGTCCATCGCATACGGCCAAAATTGCGGTGGAAGGGCTGCCTGCGTCAGCAGAGCACGCATCTTCTCCTGCAGAGTCCTGTTCATCCTTTCTGCTACCCCCATCTGTTGGTGTGCATGTGGCAGCGACTGCTTCCGTTTGATGCCGAGTGTCTGAAGGTAGTCGGTGAAGGTGTTGCTGGTGTACTCCCCTGCACCATTGCTCTGAAATTCTTGCAGTTTCATTCCGGACTCTCGTTCAGCGACAGCGAGCCACGCGACGAAGACGGAGTGAGCGAGATGTCGCGCAGGTAAGTTAGCTGTCCAGACATAGCGTGTAGACGCCTCGATGAAGGTTATCACATATTTCTCGTCTTTAGGGCCTGCTTCAGACAAGGTGAGTATATCGCTGTAAACTTTCTGCATCAGTTTGTAACAAGTTGAACCAGGAAAATGGCTTGGAAACGGATCGTGGGTAAGGTTGGCAACTGGACAAGTGGTGCAAACCGTCGGACGAGACTGCGGCTTCATCTCCGTGCCATCGGGTAAAAGTAAACTGTTTTTATCAAGAACTGCTGCTCGGATTGAATGATTAAGAATCCCTTGTGATGGATGCCCTAACCTTTGATGCCATATATCTTCCGTGGCTTTGTGTCCTGATGATCGCAGGTAAAAATCGGAGTTAGTATAAAAGGAAGAAAGAATGAAAGGAGAAAGGGCTGGTGACTTGTCAATTTCTCCTTCGACGAAACGGTGAAGTGGTAACGTGACTTGTGTTATTGCTGCTGCAGGTGCGAGTATAACCCCTGATACTGCTTCTGTTGATGTCGTGGCAGGTGTTTCGGTGGCAGCTACTGTTGGACTCAGCTGCTCAGCTATTGCTTCCTGTTCTGCTTCTTCAACGACGTCACGTTCATCAGTTGCAAGACCACTTATCTCCCCCCAAAGTGGTGCTGGAGTTCCTTGGAAGGCTGCACGAGTGTTATAAAACGTTCACCACGCGGTGGCGCTTTCATCAGCGGTATTAAACTCCCAGGTATCTAACGCAATAAGTACGGCTGCTGCAGTTCGAGAAGCTGTTGGTACAGTTGTTGCTCGAAAGTCAATGTCTACGTGTTGATAGTCTGTTTCTTCGGGGTGGTCCCAGGGACCAAGTGCAAGGACGTGGTCAGAATCGCCAGAAGTTCCCTGTGCTGCGAATTGAAGTACCGACACGCCATGTTGAGTGGCGGCACGACCAAGGTAGGTATTAGTTGTACTGTGCCAGAGCTCTTGATCCATCGTCTTACAATTTCCTTGTGTGCGGATTTTGTGTGCCAGGAGTTGAGCTGTAGAAAGAAGGTTGAAGCCAAGACCGGCGACGATAAGAACATTCGTAACATGAAGTGAGTATCCCGTGTCGATAGATTCGAGCATGACACTGCCAACTGATCGTGCCATTATTGTTTGTCCGTTGGCGACTGTGACAGGTATCGGACGACGAAGCGGACGCTGATTCGTGATAAAGCTTGTCTCGGCAGAACACATATGCCATCCGCAGCAGCTGTCGAGATACCAGGTATTTGGTCCTGAAATTATGCGAGCAAGGTTAGCGTAAACTTGAGGTAAAGGAATGCCTTCAGCACTTGTTGTTTCTTCAAGTCGTGTTTCGAAATCCGTTTCTGAAACATCAACTGTTGTAACACATCCAAAAACTCCTTTTCCTGATGTGGCATATGCGAAAACCGGCGGGCGCTGCTGCGACGTTGATGAACTCTGCTGCGGTTTCGGTATCTTCTGCTGCTGAGACATCAACTGCTGCTGTGGCGGTTGTGTCTTTGGTGACTGCTGCGATCGGTGATACGGCTGCGAAGTGCTGCGATGTTGATGACGGCTGCGACAATTTTGGTAAGTATGTCCTAGTTTCTTACAGAAATGGCAGAACGGATACTTTGGTGGATGTCGATGCTGTGTTTCTGGATTGGAGTAGAAACTTAAATGAACCCCCCTTTTCTGGTTGCGTTGTGACTGCAGGTCAAGATCTTGCTGCTCTGCTTGAAGATAAGAAGAAATTTCAGCTTCGGAGAGGTTGGGATTCATGCGCAGGAAGGCGCGCGTCTGTCGCCATTCGGTCCAAGACCAGCCAGAAGGACCGTGAGATACATCTCACGAGGGAAGTATCCTCCGCTCTTTTCCAGTTGATCGCGTAGTGTACGGACTCGGTTAACGTAGTCCATGACATTTTCGGTTGTCATCATCTGCACACTTGTCAGCTGCGAAAGGATTTTACTCACTGTTATCGTATCTTTTGCCATGTATACCCCTTTCAGATGGTTCCATGCAGTTTCGGCTGGTGTGAAACTTGAGTGAAATGATCGAACGCCAAGCTGCTCCTTCGATGACAGGTTTCGTACAAGAACTGTATACGCCCCGAGAGAGGCGTGCAAGAAACTCTGCTGCTCCAGTTGTGTTCCCGTAACAGGATAGGTGAATTCTCCGGTGAAGAATGGCCAAAGCCCAGCGGACTGCGCCAGAAGCTCCACGAGTAGAAGTCAACACCATTAAAAGGTATGGTTGTCTTGATCTGAGTATTGTTAAGTAGATTTGGAGGCTGAAACACAGTGCCAGGCTATTGCTGTTGTTGCTGTTGCTGTGCTTGCTGTGGTTGCTGATAATGCTGTTGCTGTACTTGCTGTGGTTGCTGAGCAGGAGAACGACCGAAGATATAAAAAGGATGCTGAAACTACTGCGACTGCGGCTGCTGTACGAAAGGTGAGAAGGCAAACGAACCAGTATTTGGAGCTGTAGCTCCACGCATGTAACTTGAGCCGTCAAGGCTCATCCCACTGAACGCAGATGAAATTGATTGCGTTGAAACTGGTGGCTGTACTGACGCTTGCTGCTGTGTTGTCGTCTGTGATTGTTGCTGTTGCGTTGCAGGTGCAGTCGATGGAGCACCTGGAGTATTCACAGAAGGCGGATTCTGATGTTGCATACCGATATTGGCGTAGGCTGGTGGAAAGTGCCCAGAGGCTGAGAGACCAGCGGCCGTAGTGGAGGCATGTGCTCCAGTAGTCCCAGTAACTGATACGACAGATGGTGCTGGTGATGAACCAGTCATAGTTGACGGTAGTCTTAATTCCAGATAGCTCTCATACCATGAAATAAATCTCCTGGTGTTGTAGAATACTAAGTATAAAACTATAAATGTGAACACTTGGCAAACCCTCAAGTGTTGGTCCAGGATCTTTGCTGGAATGGTAGACTAGTAAGACAGCGGAAGTCTTGAAAAATGTCAAGGTCAAGGTTGAATAACCTGAGTACGTGAACTTGTGAGTAATCAAAGTTAATAATGAAAAAGACCTGACAAGGATTTATAGTTCTAGGAAAAGTACCTATTCGCTAATGTACCTGTTCGTCACTATCGCGCTATGCGCCCTAGATGATAATGAAGAGGTGCGACTGTTCGCGTGACTGAAACGACTGTCCTATGACGAGCGCTATTTGCTGACGTCATCCGACGGACTTATGTTCTACAGGAAGATTCGACACTAACTACATTTAATTGACTTACAGAAATGCTAAGTACCAATTACATTACAGTCGTTCAATAGATACCGTAATCCCCCGTATATAACACCCGCCGAAATAGTCACTCCGCGGGTGGTTTATGCGGGGGAGTGCTTATGATAGGGTGCATTTAGGAGAGCACCCGCTTTTCGGGGGTTGCATTTTACATAACACCCAGCTCGTTTTATGCAGCAAAGAACAGTATTTCGTAGTTTTCCAAGCTCAGCTTGATTGAAAAAAAAAAAAACGAACTGGATGAAAAACGCAATGTCAACTACCATTAGCAGCGAAAAAACGGGCAGAAACATCAACACAAGTTGCAGCACGAAATCGAAACGTCAGCAAAGGTCGAGACTTGGGATGATTTCGACCGTCGAAGTCGCGGATTCTGTTGTGATTTGACGGTCAAAATCCTCCCGAGCGAAATCCTCTAAGGTCTGGACGGTCGCAGGTGCGGCACGAACCTGGCCCTGACCAGAGCACTCAGCAGGGATTGGCCAACGACGCCTGGTTTGTAAGTTTCGTCTCACTTGATGATATGCCTCGTTAACAGCCGCTCCGCGCAGTTGTGAGCTAAAATGGCATGGAACACTCAAATTCAAATTGCATTTTACATAACACATGGGCACTATATTTTTCCGGGCCACTGCTAAGACCCAGTAATTTTATTAGTGAATTTTTATATACACCATACGGTTGTTAAAGTAAGAACTGAATAATTTACTAGAAGGTGAAACCCTAGAACAAATACTAGTTGGTTGTACTCACTAGAAGCATACCTCAGTCTAGCCTATAACTTCTACATAGCTAATATGTATAAGTTGACACACCCCCTAGGCAAGGGGTGAAGCTAAACAAGCAGCAAACAGCTCAGGGTGGCACTACTAGTCCAACCACCGAGGCAGGGGTCTGGAGACCAGTCAGCAAGAGTACAAACAAGACTAAAGCAAGCCAGGGCGGCACTACTAGTTCGACCACTGGAGGTGAGGCCACAAGGCCAGTCTGACATGTATATATAGTAGAGAGTACACAATCAGGGTCCTAACAAGTGAGAAGCTACAGGAACAAGACCAAGCTGTACACAGTGCCGCTGATGATCTCTAGGCGCAAGCGCCTTAGTAAATATATCAGCTGTGTTGGCACCGGAAGGCCAAGTGAACTACGCGGGCTTGGCGACGCTGCTGTAGCTCGCGTAGGAGGAAGTACAGCAGCTGGATATGCTTCGCTCTGCCCTCAAGTCGAGGCTCCTGACACAAGAGAATCATGGCCCTGTTGTCAGCGTACACGACCGGGGCAGAGCTAGGCCGCTCACCTAGGTCAGTGAGCAAGAAGGTCAGCCAGCGGAGCTCCTGTGCCGCCATGGCACCAGCGTAGATCTCAGCCTCATAGCTGGACTGAGCAACAGACGACGAGCGAGTGGATCTCCAAGAGATAGCACCCGAACCAAGGCTGAAACAGTAGCCCTGAGACGACCTGAGAGTCTCAGAGTCGTCTGCCCAAGAAGCGTCTGTGTGTCCAGTGAGGACCACCGGCCTGCGTCCTCCGAGCACTAACCTCATGCCCAATGTACTTGCTAGATATCGCAAAACCCTCTTAGCGGCCGACCAGTGTTGTGGTCGGTGTCTGCCACTGGCCACAAAGCGAGCCAGGATGCTGAGATCTGGGCGAGTGCAAGTCATCTGGTACATGAGGCAACCCACCAGCTCTGCGTAGGGGCCACTGGGCTCCACTGGCTCCTCAGGAACGGGAGCGGAGAGCCCATGGTCTACAGGTAGAGGTGTGGGCTGTGCGGAGGAGAACTGAAGACCGAACCTCTGAAGGACCTGACGCACCATGTATGACTGTGTCAGAGTGATGGTGCGCGCTGCTCTGTCCCTAGAGATCTGCAGGCCAAGGTAGCGACGCAGCTCTCCAAGGTCAGTGCAGGTGTGTCTCTTCAGCAGCTCGGCCTTCACAGAGGCCAGTGCGTCCCTGTCAGCAGTAGCAAAGAGCAGGTCGTCTACGTAGACAAGGATGTAGAACGGAGTCTGGCCGGAACGCACAAACAGCGAGGGGTCAGCAGAGGACGGAAAGAACTGCAGGTCTGCTAACGTGGCACGCAGCGTGTCGTGCCACTCGCGAGGAGCCTGACGCAGGCCGTAGACCGGGCGCCTGAGAAGCCACTGGGTCCCAGGGGGGAAGGTACCAGTGAAGCCCTGTGGTCGGCGCAGGTAGACCTGCTCGTGTAGGCTGCCCTGAAGAAAGGCAGTAGAGAAGTCGAAGGAGTGAAGCTCGTAGTCGCGCTGTGCTGCTACGTGTAGCAGCGCCCGAAGAGTGGTCATCTTCGGGGTCGGGGCGAAGGTCTGGAAGAAGTCAACCCCCTCGCGCTGACTCAAGCCTCTGGCCACGTAGCGCGCCTTGAAGACAGGCGGCTCTCCAGGGGGGCGCTTCACCTTGAAGAGCCACCGACCATCGACTACGTTCACCCTAGGCGGGGGAACTGCGTCGACTTAAGTGCCGGTGGACCTCCAAGATGCCATCTCCTGCTCCATGGAAGCTATCCATTCAGAGGCCCAAGGTCCGAGGTGGCCTCAGCGTAGGTGCGAGGAGTCAGGATGTCAAAGGCGTCTGGGTCACCCTCAGGGACTAACAGCATGGAGCAGATATGGGGAGCAGCCTCGGAAATGAAAGCGAGCTCGTACTGCCTGTCCTCTAGGACGTCACTGCCAAGGGCAGGAGCACCCCTGATGGACGGAGGATGGGCAGGGTCAGAGACCAGAGCGGTAGCATAGTCAAGGCGGCGGGTAGAGGCGAAGTCAGCGACAGCAGCGACAAGCGCGTCAAGGCGAGAGACAGGAACAGCAGGGTCGGTAACAAGAGAGGCAAGAACCCGAGGGACAAGGGGACGAGCGGCACGGAGGTAGTCAGAGAATGGAGGAGGTGCAACAGCAAGCGACGAGGGAGGAGGTGACGGGAGGAGGGGAGGACGAGACGAGTGGGAACAGAGCAACATAGGGTGGGAGCGCAAGACAGGAGAGGCGGGACGGGCACGTGAGGGACGACGAGACCAAATGTGGGACGGAGGTGTAGGGTCAGGAGACAGCGGAGGGGACACAGGAGGGGAATGAGGAGGAAGACGGGCCGGAGACAAGTCCAGCGGCGGGAACACAGGGCCGTAGATATGAAGGTTAGCAGGTGGTGGGGGATACACCGGCGAGCGGTCAGGGGAGGGAAGGCCGAGCAGGCGGAGAGCGGAGACCGGCGGCGACGGCTGCTGCGACGGCTGGGCCGCGACCCTCGGACCGGCAGAACTCTCAACGGCAGCACCCCCAGAACCTACACCTCCAGAGCGAGAACCCTCTCCAGCACCAGCGGCACCCCCAGGCCAGCCGGGACAAACCACGCCGGGAGCCGCAGAACGAACACCCTCCTCAACGCCAGCACCCCCAGAGGCCAAGAGCGGCGGCGGCAGCGGCAGCGACGGCGGCGGCGGCGGCGGCGGCAACGGCGGCGGAGGCAGCGACTGCGACAAGGGAGGCGGAGACACCGGGGAAGGGGGACTCGGCAAGGATGGGGCGGGGGTACCACCAGAGTCAGCAGACTCCTCAACGGGGACAACCGACGGGAGAGGAGTGACGTGAGAGACACCAGACGGGGCAGGACGAGGCTGGGGAGGAGGAGGGGCGACCGGGGTAGAGGGAGCAAGGAACAGGGGCGGGGAAACCGGGAGACCTCGGTGAGGGAAGCGGCGGTAGAAGGAGACAGACTCCTCAAAGGTGACGTCACGAGAGTGGAGGAAGCGGTGAGACGGTGGGTGGTAGAAGAGCCAGTCAGACGAGTCCAGTGGGAAACCAAGGAAGACACAGAGGACAGTGCGGGCAGTGAGCTTGTCTGTACCAGGGGCACGAACGTGAGCAAGGCAGCCCCAGACGTGGAACGCAGACACGTCACCGGGGGACCCGGTCCAAAGGAGGGTCGGCGAAACCTGCGGCCGCTGGGAGCGGGGCCACAGGTTAAGCTGGTGAGCAGCGTAGCGAATAGCGAACGGCCACAGAAAATGGGGGCAATCGGCATGAATCATGGAGGTGCGAGCAACCTCCATGACCAAGCCGATGCGGCGCTCAGCAACCCCATTCTGCTGTGGTGAGTCCAGCAAGGTGTACGACTGGGTGATGCCCTCCGCACGACAGAACTGTCCAAGCCGACCAAAGGCGAACTCGCCGCCACGGTCAGAGTGGAGACACAACACGGGGAGACCACGGTGAAGACGCGCAGCCACAGCCCACGGGAGAAGAACGTCGGGCACGTCAGCCTTCCGCTCCAGGGGAAACACCGTGATGTAGCGCGTGTAGTCGTCGACGAGCAGAAGGAAGTAGCGCTCACCTCGCGGTCCGGGGACGGGGGCAGGGCCCCAAACGTCCAGGTGCAGGGTCTGAAGGGGGGCAGTAGCAGGGCGCAGCGAGGAGGAGAGAGGAGCACGGCGGAGCCGGCCCTCGACGCAAGGCGTGCACAATGGCGCAGTCGAGGGGGGAAGGGCAGGGAGCGACGCGGGGAGACCTAAGACAAGACCGTGCTGGGACATGTGACGCAGACGTGGCAGAGCAGGGTGACCTAGGCGGTGGTGCCAGAGAAGGGACGGGTAAGTGAGGGACCGACACGAGCAAGCTGCAGCGACCTGGGAGGACGCACCAGCCGGGGGGGAAGCGGTGTCGAGGGTAAACGGACACCGGGTCCCAGGGGAACGTCGCAAGGGGGGAACCTGAGACAGCCTGAGAACAGACTGCGAACCGCTCGTGCCCGGGGAACATGGTGGTGACACCGAGGTCCTGGAGACAGCCGACACCAACCAGGCGGGAGACGGGCCCACGGCTGCGGCGACTGCTACTGGGACGGCGGCTGCTGCTGGGGCTGCTCCTGCTGGGGATGCTGCTCCTGCCCGTTGGTGGTAGTCCCCTCAGGCGGACTACCGTCACGACCACCACCACCACCACCTGCGCCACCACCCTTACCTCCCTGGCGCCCACGGCCACCGCGGCGCGAGCGCTGCTGCGGGTGGACCGCAGCAGCCGTCTCGGTGAGAGGGGTCGCCGTGGCGACCGCAGCCGAAACGTCAGCGAACGTGCACTGGGAGGGGGCACAGCCGTGAAAGATAGAGACTGCCGGCGCACCGCTCGACTGAGCGATAGTGCGCTGGCGAGTCTCGATCTCGGTGAGGGTGTCGACAAAGGCAGGGAGGGTGAGGTCACCCGGGTGCTGGCTAAGGAAGTGATCGCGAGCACTAGCGAGGCGGTCTGGCAGGCGCATAGCGATAAAATAGAGCGTTATGCAGAAGGGGGGTGGGAGCACAGTGAGCTGGGCAGCAGTGCTGGCAGTGCGATAGCGGGTCTCGAGGGCACGCAGGTGAATGGCAAAGTCTGCGACGGTAGGGAAGGCTGCAAGGTCTGGGAACAACATCGGGAAGAGCAAGCGACCACCAGAAGCAGACGCGGGTATGGAATAGCAAGCAATAACGGCGTCTAAGTAAGCTTTGGCCGTCTCAACAATAGCAAGACGCGAGCGCTCAGACATAGGGAGGGCGTGGCTAATAGCAACCTGAGCGACTGCATCGCGGGAGTCCCAGACCGCACAGGCAAGCGCAGCAGTAGAGAAGGTCTCACGGTCATCAGAGGAGGGGTCAGCAGGGAGGGGAACAGGTGCGGGGGGGCGGGGGAGCAAGCCATCGACATGGACAACCAAAGAGTGGCCATCCTGGCGCTGACCTGTAAGGTGGCGGCGGAGATCGGAGAGCCAGGTGGCGAAGTCAACCGCATGGCCCTTCGCGTCCAGTCGGAGCACGAAGTCAGCCATCGTGCAGGGTCAGCGGCACAGCTCCACAACTCCGTAGGAACACAGCGACGCAGGGACACGGCGGCAGCACTCTCCAGCACGGCAGCCACGAGGCGCCCCAGCACTGACGAGCAGGGTAGACAGAGCCCGCGCTGGCACGAAGAGTGGCCAGGCGGGCAGTGGGAGAGGCCAGGAAGGCGCGGCGGGGCCAGGCAGGCGCGGCGGGGCCAGGCAGGCGCGGCGGGGCCAGGCAGGCGCGGCGAGGCCAGGGAGGCGCGGCGGAGCCAGGCAGGCGCGGCAGGGCCAGGGAGGCGCGGCGGGGCCAGGCATGCGCGGCGGGGCCAGGGAGGCGCGGCGGGGCCAGGCAGGCGCGGCGGGGCCAGGGAGGCACGGCGGGGCCAAACAGGCGCGTCGGGGCCAGGCAGGCGCGGCTGGGCCAGGCAAGTGCGGCGGGGCCAGGCAGGCGCGGCAGGGCCAGGCAGGCGCGAAGGGGCCAGGCAGGCGCGACGGGGCCAGGCTGGCGCGACGGGGCCTAGCGGGCGCGACGGGGCGAGGCAGGGCGCGACGGGGCCGTAGCGGGCGCGACGGGGCCTAGGAGGCACGACGGGGCCCAGGAGGGGCGCTAGGAGGCGTGACGGGGCCCAGGAGGGGCGCTAGGAGGCGCAACGGGGCCCAGGAGGGGCGCGACGGGGCTAGGAGGCACGACGGGGCCCAGGAGGGGCGCGACGGGGCTAGGAGGTGCGACGGGGCTGGGAGGCGCGACGGGGCCCAGGAGGGGTGCTAGGAGGCGTGATGGGGCCTAGGAGGGGCGCAAGGAGGCGCGACAGGGCCCAGGAGGGGCGCGACGGGGCTAGGAGGCGCTGTCACAGGATCGAATGTGTCGAGGAAAGGTTGCACTATCGATCAGTACAAGGTGCTTTTATACTTCCAAATTACATCAGGTAACCAGGTTTATCTTATCCTAAGGAAATAGACCCTTCTAGAAGATAGAATCACCCTGCGTATAGCCACGCGAGGCTATTGGCTTTAAGGGATTACGGCAGGATTACGCTAGATATAGCGCACCAGTACATCCCAAGCCTGGTCGGTGATATAATTATAATAGCAGGATAAACCAAAGGTTAATGGGAAAGGAAGAATAGGAAACCAAATGAGAGGCGGTAAAAAAGAGAAATGAAAAGGGAAGGAAATAAGAAAAGGCCAAGTGGTGTAACGGGGTCGTACTCTCACACTTCCCCCCCTCAAAGCTGGGTGGTAGAAGTAACACCCTGCTTGACAAGGTAGTCATGCAGAGGACGACGGGCGTTACCCATGTCGGACTCAGGTACCCAGCTGTCCTCAGAAGGATCATAACCCTTCCAACGGATGAGAAGCTCCACGGTGCCATTCCGACGACGGCGGTGTGCGAGCACGGACTCGACCTCGTACTCGGGTTCATTCTGGACGAGGACGGGCGGTGGCGGCGGCGGTTGGCGTCCGACGAAAATTGTGTTTGGGTCCCGATAGGGCTTCAGAAGTTGGACGTGGAAGGCGTTGTGAATCTTCCAGGTAGCTGGCAGGCGTAAGCGGAAGGTAACAGGAGTGACCTGTGCTTCAACGAGAAAAGGTCCGCAGAAGCGAGGTCGAAGTTTAGATGGGAGATGGCTGATGTCCAGGTTGCGGGTGTCGAGGAGCACCTGGTCTCCCACAGAAATGGTGTGGTCGTTGCGATGGCGATCGGCCTGGCGCTTCTGTTGCTGTTGAATGTCAAGGAGGCGCTTATGGGTCCGATCCCAAAGTTGATGCATGGTTGTAATGAAATCATGTGCTGGTTGGACTGTAGCTGATGCTGTCGGTTTTTGTGGTGTGAGTGGGTGGCGTCCGTAGCAGAGGAAGAACGGCGTCTGTCCAGTAGCGGCATGTGTGGCGTTGTTGTAAGCAAACTCCAGAACGGGCAGGTGCAAGTCCCATTTGGAGATGTCGTCCCTGCAGGCTGCTCGGAGGAGTTGCTCAACAATTTGGTTGAGGCGCTCGGTCTGTCCGTCTGTCTGCGGATGGTATGCGGATGACATGGCGAGTTTGGTCCCGAGAAGAGACATAAGTTCCTTCCAGAACTTGCTGGTGAACTTGGGGTCTCGGTCGGAAATGAGTGTGGTTGGGATGCCATGCTGTGAGATGATGTGACGAACGAAGAGCTGTGCTGTCTCCTCGGTGCGTGCCGTCGTGTGTGTCGGGATGAAGTGTCCCATTTTAGAGAACTTGTCAATGACGACAAGGATGGCGTCATGACTGCTGGTGGTAGGTGGTAACCCGGTGATGAAGTCGAGGCTGACCACTTGCCACGGCTGTTCTGGGAGAGGAAGAGGTTGCAGTAGTCCCGCCTTTTTCTGCTTGCTGCTCTTCATCCGCTGACATGTATCACACGAGGTGACGAATTTCTGGACGTCGTCTGCCATATGGGGCCAGTAGTAGTGTTTGGCGATACCGGTGAGCGTCTTGTTGCTACCGAAGTGTCCGGCGTACAGGACGTCGTGGTATTCTTCGAGTAGTAACTGGCGCAAAGGAGGGTAATTGGGTACCCAGATTTTTGTTGATCCTTTCCGGTACGCGATGTCACTGTCCCACTGTAGCAGATGTCGCTTTTCTGCCAAGGGAATTTCGGGGTCGATGGCATACCCGTGGGTGAAGAGTCCCTTGAGTAGTGGATTCATCCCTTCGACCTGAATCGCGGCAACGTGTGCAGGCCGGCTGAGAGCGTCTGCTTTGTTCTTGTGGCCGGGCTTGTACACGATGTCGTAGTGGAAGTGTGTCTCGAGGAAGTCAATCCACCGGACCTGCCGCCTGGAAAGGTTGGGTTGTGTCTTCAAGTATTTCAGGCTGCAGTGGTCGGTGTAGACGGTTGTTCTTCGTCCTTCGAGATAGCATCTCCACGCTTTGAAGGCGATGATGATAGCAAGAGCCTCTTTGTCGTGTATCGGGTAGTTGAGTTCTGCCCCGTGCAGTTTCTTGCTGAGGTAGGCAATTGGTTGTAGTCCATTCCCCTGGTCTTGCATTAAGACTGCTCCCACTGCCTGGTCGCTGGCGTCAGCTTCGATTACGTAGTCGCGTTCGGGATCTGGCAAGATGAGTACCGGTGCAGACGTGAGTGCTTGTTTCAGCTGCTCCACGGCTTCCTGGTGCTTTGGTTCCCATTTGTAGGGCGTGTTCTTCTTCAGCAGATTCGTGAGTGGTGCTGCGATTTTCGCATACTGTGGCACGAACCTGTTGTAGTAATTAGCGAAGCCTAGGAACTGCTGCAACTCCTTCACGTTCTCGGGTGTCTTCCACGTACGTACGGCTTCGATTTTCTTGGGGTCGACGTGAACTCCTTGAGCGCTCACCATGTGCCCTAGGAACTGGACCTTTTCAAGGGCGAATTCGCTCTTGGACAGTTTGACATAGAATCGTTCTCGTCGAAGAATTTCGAAGACGCGTCGCAGGTGTTCGACGTGCTGCTTCATGTCGCGCGAGTAGATGAGTATGTCGTCCAAGTACACCACCACGCATTCGTCCAGAAGTGGTCGTAGAATGTGGTTCATTTCGGCTTGGAACGTGGCCGGCGCGTTGGTGAGTCCGAATGGCATGACCAAATACTCGTACGATCCGTACCGAGTTCGAAAAGCAGTTTTGTGGATAGAGTTGTCCGCCATCCGTATCTGCCAGTATCCGGACCGCAGATCCAGTTTGGAAAATACCGTAGCTCCCCGAAGCTGGTCAAGCAGGTCATGGATTCGCGGTATCGGATATTTATTCTTGATGGTCTGCTTGTTAAGAGCTCGGTAGTCGATGCACATGCGCAGGCTTCCGTCCGGTTTCGGTGTGAAGAGTACTGGGGCACCGTACGGCGAAGTGGATGGCCGGATGAGTCCTTTGGCTAGGAGATACTCGATCTGTTTTTTCATGTCAGTCAGCTCCGTAGGGCTGAGCCGATATGGTGCTCGGAAGGTCGGCTTCGAACCCGGTTCCTCCACGATCTCGTGTTGATGCGTTCGGTATGGCGGTAGCTCGTTCGGAAGATCGTCAGGAAGAATATCTTGGAACTCCTTTAATAATTCCTTGATTTTTTCTGGAGTTTCCGAGGCTTCCTCTCCGTCATTCTCCACCTCTGTTGCTATCGCCAGGAACCCGGTGTCGGTCCGCTTCACATCCTTCTCGAATCGTGCGAGTGTCTCTACTGGGATATCTCCAGTATCGTTCCAGTTGGGTAGCTGTACTCTCCGCCCATTGTTGTAGATGCTTGCGGTGCGGTTCACCCAGTTGATCTCGGGGTTGAATTTTTTCAGGAAGTCTCGCCCGAAGATCAAGTCAAGCCCTTTGATGTTGGTGATGGGGAGTGCAGGTCTCCAGCGCAGTGGTCCAATTTGTAGGTGTAGCACTGCTTCGCCGTGTACTGGTAACTTGCTGCCGTCCACCATCGTTGCAGAGAATCCAGAAGGCTTGTACTCTTCCCGAAGTCGGTCGATCACTGCCTTGTCGCAGACGGTGTGTGACGCTCCGCTGTCCACGAGTGCTTGGAGGCGTCGTCCTTTGCAGATGACCTCGAGCACGAGGGGCAGTCGTTGCTCGGAGTACCCAAAGATAGTTTCATTGATTGGGTCATAGGGTACATCCCAATACTCCGTACACACCTTTGTGTTGCTGTCTACTCCTGAGCTGGCAGCTGGCCGAGGCTGCTTGGAGAACGGCTCTTCTCCAGGGCCCGGAGTTTCCTTGACGACTGTGCGCGTCACTGATGCCGAAGAACTGGATGCATCCGTAGGAGGAGTTCGGGGTTTGTGCAGCTTCTTGTAGACCCCCAGCTTCCTCTTGAGCTGCTTCAGCTCCACCGACGTCTTCCCTGGGGAGCGGGTAGTCGTTGTGGGCTGGTGTCGGGAGAGGACGTTGACTCCGTGGAAAGGTCGGCTTCTTTCCACACTCCTTAATTTGGTCCCCAGGTTGTCCGGTACCGGTATAATCTCCACAGCTGTCTGCTTCTTTTGGAGTCCCTCCCGAAATTTCTCCAAGGCTCTAGCCCCTCGAACATCATAAGTTTTCATTAAAGCATCTTTATAAGATAACTTTAACGAATTCTTATAATTTCTTGGGTCTTCAAGGAGTTTCCCCATCTCGGCAGAGTCTTTTTTCGCGGAGTCGTATTTTTCCTCGGCGATTTTCCCTGGCGAGGACTGGTCGTGGGGTGGAGATTTTCCCCCATCATTTCCTCCTTCTCGCGTCGAATCAGCTTCGTCGAAGTTGATTTTCCCGGAATCCCGTGGCCGCTTTCGGATCTTTTTATTTTCGCCAGCTAGATCCGCAATCACTGGCGACTCCCGTTTTTTGTCTTCTGATTGGCCGAAAGATTTCCGCCACTGTTGCGTGCCCGATACTCTGCACGTGCGGCCTTCATTTTGTTGCAGTCGAAGATTCGGTGGCCCGGCACCCCGCAAAAATCACACGTGTAGTTGGTGTTTTTCGGACGTGGCCGCCCCTCGAATCTGTCGACTTCCATCGGGTCGGCGAACGTGGGGTGAGCCGAGCGGTCGCCCTGTCGCGTACTGCCGACGTGCGTCCGTCGTGTTCCGGCGTTGACCATGTCGAAGCGCTCCGCTGCCGAAACGACGTCACTGTAGCTCGCGTAGTTTGACGCTGCGACTTGTCGTTTGACTGCGGTCTTCAGCCCGGCAAGGTACGATTGTACTTTTTCCCCTTCGGTCAGGTCGGGAATGCGGTTATAAAATTCCTCCATCTGCTGCGTGTACTGCGCTACACTCCCGAACTGTCGGTGTCGATGAATTTTTTCCCGGGCAAGGAAACTCGAATTTATCGGTTCGAAGTGTTTCAGCAGGTCAGCGCGGAACTGCTGCCACGTGGCTTCACCGTGGATGAAAGTACTGTTGCCGCCAATCCACTCGAGTGCCGGCCCTCGCATCAGTGTCGCCGCGAGTCGTACACGTTGACCGTCCCAGACTGGCGAGCTCCATCCGACGGCTGCGAAGTAGATCTCCATCCCGGCGATCCATCTGCGGGCGTCGGAGTTTCGATCGCTCGGATCGAACGGCTCAGGTGGGCGCGGTTTCGGAGCCTCGAGAAACTGCTGCGACTGCTGCGTCGTCGCCGTTGTCGTCTCGTGCTGCGCTCCGGCGAGTCGAGTTACTCGCTCGAACTGGTTTCGCCACGCTTCGCGATCCGCTCGCATTTCCTCCTGAAGGGCTGCGATGCGCGCGAAGAGCTGCTGGGTAACCTCGGCGTTGTCGAAGGTTGCCATCCTGTTCAAAACACGCACGGAGGGGGTAATTCGAAAATCGCGGAGCTGGTGCTTACCAGAATCGGCGTCGAATTGGTCGCCCCCTGCGGTTTTTCGAGGCAGGTTTTCCCGCTGCTGCTGCTTTGTTGAGCGCGGCCGAGTGAGAAAAGCTCTGATTACCAAGTGTCACAGGATCGAATGTGTCGAGGAAAGGTTGCACTATCGATCAGTACAAGGTGCTTTTATACTTCCAAATTACATCAGGTAACCAGGTTTATCTTATCCTAAGGAAATAGACCCTTCTAGAAGATAGAATCACCCTGCGTATAGCCACGCGAGGCTATTGGCTTTAAGGGATTACGGCAGGATTACGCTAGATATAGCGCACCAGTACATCCCAAGCTTGGTCGGTGATATAATTATAATAGCAGGATAAACCAAAGGTTAATGGGAAAGGAAGAATAGGAAACCAAATGAGAGGCGGTAAAAAAGAGAAATGAAAAGGGAAGGAAATAAGAAAAGGCCAAGTGGTGTAACGGGGTCGTACTCTCACAGGCGCGGTGGGGCCCAGGAGGGGCGCAACGGGGCTAGGAGGCGCGACGGGGCAAGGAGGCGCGACGGGGCCCAGGAGGGGTGCGGCGGGGCTAGGAGGCGCGACGGGGCCCAGGGGGGGGCGCGACGGGGCCTAGCTAGGGTACGGGCGGAAGCGGTAGGTGGGGGATTCTAACCTACGCGTGATACCATGTTAAAGTAAGAACTGAATAATTTACTAGAAGGTGAAACCCTAGAAAAAATACTAGTTGGTTGTACTCACTAGAAACATACCTTAGTCTAGCCTATAACTTCTACATAGCTAATATGTATAAGTTGACAAGGGTATTATATACGGGGGATTACGGTAGCTGGTGCTGATTAGGCGTGGGAGCGGTGGCTGCATCTTGGAGTTGCATGGAGGCTTGAAGGAGTTTATCATGCGCGATGGTAACGTAGAGCTCCTTGGCATTATTGCTGCGCCAACGGCCAAGTCGCTTGAACAGCCGGTCGGATATCCCCAGGCTGGCTGCCGCTGGAGCAGGGCCCTTACGAAAGGAGTGGGTGCCGAGGTGTGCGCTATCAAGGCCGGCCCTAGTGAATGCTTCAAGGCACCAGTTCCAGATGGTGGTGTATGAAGGTGCATGGTCCTGTGGAGTTGCCGTGCTGCTGTTCCCGAAGACTCGGATCAATGGTCTGTGTGGGGTGGAGGTGTGACCCGCGAGGAGAAGAAAGTGTCGTGTGCAGCGTACCGGGCAGTATGGGCCGGAAGTGGCGGCGACCGGGTTCCACGTGCCCCTGCTTTCCTGGTCGGTCTTGGAGTGCGGGATGAGCAGCCACATCGCCTCAGGCTCAAACTGTATATCATGCCATTGGAGGCTGACAAGGTCGGAGTAACGTAGGAAGGCGGCAAACATAAGGATGGGGATGAGTCCTTTCTGGTACTCGGCCGGGCGGGTGGACTCCAGAAAGGGGCGTGCCATGGTGTGCACTTGGTGCAGCGACAAAGGTTCCTTGTTCCGGGTGGGGCGCGGGCCATGGCGTTTGGCAAATTTGCGCACTTGTAATGCAAATGGTCCAGTCGAGGGAGAGGGCTCGCCAGTCATGCGATGCGCGAAGGCGACGGCAGAGCATGTAAGCGATATGGCGGATGTGGTGGCCTGGTGATTTAGTGCATGAATGAGGTAGAGTGCCAAGGTCATATCCGTTGCAGGCAAGTAGCTCAGCGTCACCTTCATGGAGAAGGAGAAAAAATTGAGCCAGTAGGGATCATACGTGCGGATGGTGGAAGGGGCATGGACATGGGTGATTACGTGTAGTAGTTGCGTTTGCAGCTTCGTTATAATGCCTGAAAAGGTACAGCGTATAGTACAATTATTATTATTTTTTATACGTGACATGCAGTGCAATCATCTGACTAAGAGGAAAGCCTTGTCCTGCGAAAGCGAGTGCGTAGGTGCCGGGGCGTAGGCATTGGCTGCCGTGGGTGAGGGGAATGTGTGCCGTTACTTCTGGCACCCAGGCGTCTGGTGCCTGTTGGAGGAGTGGCCACCATGATGCTCCCGGCCACTCGGGAATGACCAAGGTCACCTCAGCGTGTGTGCGTTTAGCGTGCCGTAATGTGGCTGGAATGAGGTTGGGAGGGGGAAACGCAAAGCCGCGCTTGTGCTCCCAGCTGAACGAAAAAGCGTCAAACATTGCGGCCGTAGGGTGTGGAATCTTGGAGCAAAACCTCTTCAGCTGAGCGTTGTGCACATTTGCGAAGAGATCGATAGAGTGGGGACCCAGGCGGCGATCCAAGAGCCGGAACCACGGGGCTTGGAGGGAGTAGTCATCGTGGTCTTGGATTTTTGAAAGTTCGTCGGCATGCGCATTCAGTTCTCGCGGGATCCATTCGACAGCTAGCCTTGTCCGGTGTTCCAGGCAGAGGCGAATGATTGCTTGACATAGTAGCGTAAGCGTGGGGTGGCGCGATCCATCTTTGCGTAGGATGAATACCACGCCTTGATTGTCTACCCGAACGAGAACGTGGCGCTTGGGTATGCGGGCGGCGAAAGTTTGGAGAGCCCATAAGACTCCTTCGAGTTCCCGTCGAGTGCTGGAGGTGGGCAGTAGTTCCTCGGGCATGCGAGCACTAGCTTCAATGGGTGTCCTAGGAAGTTGTGTTAGGGTGGCGCCCCAGCTGTGTGCGCTTGCATCGACGTGGATGACGGCATCGAACTAGTGACTGAGATGGAATGGGGTTCCGTTGAACTTGTCGAACTGCGCGAGCCAAAAATGCAGCTCCTGCACTGCTGTCGACGACAAGTGTGCCTTGGCATGCCAAGAGATGGCGTCGGCAATAAGTCGAAGGAGCTCGTGACTAAAGGCACGTGCCGTAGCGCCCAATGCCAGATTCATGGAGGCCAGCATTCCTGTGACTCTCGCAAGGGACCGGATAGGAACCGGTCGTTCCTCTTGTCCCTGGGTGATGAGGGCTTGGAGTGAAGCAAAAAGTTGTGCTCGACGTTCGAGTCCGACGGAGAAGGTGCCTTGGGCGGCATCAATCTCCAGGCCGAGGAAAGCTATCTGGCGCGAGGGGTGTAGATGTGACTTTTTGCCGTTTATAACAAAACCTGCTGCCTTCAGGTCATGAACAATAGCTGCACAGGTCGAGCGTGCATCCGAGTGGGAGTTGCAGAGGAATAGTAAGTCGTCGACATATGGAACAACCCGCACGCCGCTTGCCCGCCATCGCTTTGCCAGTTGTTTGATCAGTTGTGTGAAGACGAACGGGGCAGTGGCAAGCCCAAACGGGAGCGATATGAAGGAATAGTAGTCTCCTGAAATCCCAAGAACTTCCAGCAGGAGGGGTGGATCTTGACATGGTGGTAGCCTGACTTTAGGTCGATGGAGAAGATCCAATCGTCTGGGCGGATGAGTTCGGCTACCCTGTTCAAGCCTTCGTACTTGAACTTGGGGATGTCAAGGTAGTTGTTGACTTTGCGCAAGTCAAGAATGAGGCGACACTTGTCGCGCTGCTCCACCACGTTAAGTGGACTGACACACATGAGCGCGTCCTTTGTAGGGACCTTGACGGCGGCACCCGAGGTGACGAGGTCGCGAATCGCTCCACGAGTGAAGTCCAGGTGTGTGCGAACTCCAGCATGATTGCTATCCTCAAAGGCATGTGGCACGGCTTCCTTCCAGCGAAGCCAATATCCTTTCGCAATGATGGACAAGATGAAACTGCTATTGCACCATGAGCACCACCAGTGTAGGGCATGACGCAATCGACTATGCATGACAGTTACGTCCTTGTCTGTAAACGCGTACTCGTAGGGGTCATGTTCGTTGCGTAACCATCCTTTCCCGATTTCTGCTGGACCAAAGGGTCAACTGGCAAGAATCACATAGGTACCCAAGTGAGCGAGACCAGACAATTTGCCTAAAGGGTGGATGTGTCATAGTCAATTCCAGGGGGGGGCATAGCTCCCATTCAATTGGCAAAGCAAGAGTGGCTCATGTTCAATTGCAAATGGGGCATGGCTGATATTCATGCCTTCTCCCTTCAGTGCTCGAGGCTTCGTCCCTCTCTCTCTCTCTCTCTCTCTCTCTCTCTCTCTCTCTCTCTCTCTCTCTCTCTCTCTCTCTCTCTCTCTCTCTCTACCTCTCTCTACCTCTCTTGCTCTCTCTCTGTATACCTATCTTTCTACCTCTTTCTTGATCTCCATCTCTCTCTCTCTCTCTCTCTCTCTCTCTCTCTCTCTCTCTCTCTCTCTCTCTCTCTCTCTCTCTCTCTTGCTCTCTCTCTTTCTCTCTCTCTCTCTCTCTCTCTCTCTCTCTCTCTCTCTCTCTCTCTCTCTCTCTCTCTCTCTCTCTCTCTTTCGCTCGCTCGCTCTCTCTTTCTCTCTCTCCCTCTCTCTCTCTCTCTCTCTCTCTCTCTCTCTCTCTCTCTCTCTCTCTCTCTCTCTCTCTCTCTCTCTCTCTCTCTCTCTCTCTCTCTCTCTCTCAAGCGGTCCGTGCATTTCTGGAACCTGAGTACATATTAGGAACTTGTCGGCATGGAAGGAATATACCAAGAAACTACCCACCTACTGCCACTCTAGCGCCGGCTCTAAGACCGCAAAACAGTCAGCCGGGGAGAGGGACTCATCAGGTGGGTCTATTGGCGGATCCTCTGCCTGGGCCGCCTCGTTCACCTTCTTGAGGTAGGACGAGGCCTGGGCCTGCTGGAGGGTGCAGGACCAGCGCTGGCGGAACTGGTGCAGTAGCTTAGCTGCCTGATAAGTGGCGGGCGCTGCATTGAAGAGCTTCCGAGCGGCCGCCTCTGCTAGGAGCTTGAGGAAGGCCGGCACTTCCCAGCATGGGCAGCCGTACGTCTCGACTGCCAAAGGGAAGAAACCCACATAGGCCGGCCGATTTTTGTAGTGGTCGATTTTCTTGTCTGCTAGCTCGCGTGCTGCATGTCCACGGCCCTTGCGGGCTGTGGGGTCCCGGCTTCCGATTGGGTCCGTGACAGTGACGTCGCAGATCCATACTGCGGCCGTCCCACGGTCTCGGATGGCGAGGTCCGCCTTGTGGCCATCGACGGGGCAGAAGATGGTGGTCTCCTTGTAGACGATGAACCCCGCCTCCTGGCCCATGCGTATGCACTCATCCCGCAACGCATTGTGTGTGTCGGTCCGCCCGTGTCCAGTGCCGCAGCAAAAGAGGTGGTTCGGGAGCCGCGGGTCCGTGATCTCGGTGCGGTACACGCAGTCACTACGTCGGGGCGTGGAGAAGGGGAGGCCAAGGCGGAAGGCCAGGGCTATGGAGAAGTGTGCGGGTGCGAGGCGCAGTGATGGGGACAGTGGGATCGCTTGTAGCCAGTCTCCTGCTCCATAGCCCGAGAGGGAGAGCATCCACTGGGTGTGGCCCATGTATGGGTTGGGGACCATCCTTCGGGTCTCCGCTACCTGGTCGGCGTATCGCTGGGCCTGCACCTCCAGTGCCAACCGGTGCTGTGGGCTCCAGGCGCTCATTCTGGAGCAGCAAGCGTGCGGGTGGTGGGAGGGCCGCTTCCGCCTCGGACAGCCATGAAGCCTGTGAATGGGGGGGCGAGCTGGGCAGCGGCCAGCGCTAGTGGGGTGTCTGGCGGGGGTCGGAGGGAGGTCAGGAGGGCGTGGGTGTGGTGCGCGCTGGTAAGGAAGGAATAAGTCCCTTCCACCAGTGGGTCAGTGATGCCGAGCCCCCCCAGGGACGGGGGTAAAGAAGCCTGCGCCCATGTGCGGGCCAGCTCCTGCTCCCCCCGGGGCGGGCGCAGACCGCACGCCTGGAGAAGGGCATGGAACATTCTTCTGCGGGGAGGAGCTGCTGAGGGGTCGTCCGGATGAGGTATGATACGCGCTTGCTGATGCAGCGGGATAGGAGGAGGGCGCTGGTTTGGGGGTCCATGTCGGAGAGAAGCGCAAGCGGGGAGGTCAGAGAAGCTATGCGAGTCCGGAGGAATGCCGCTGCGCTGTTGTCTGGTCCGACGTGGCTGCCGAGTACTTGCAGCCCTTCCCCATTGAAAGGGATGTTTGGGGGGAGTTCCGGTGCCGTGGGGCGGTTGCGTGCCCAAGCGGCACATTTAGCTGGGTTGTGCGTCAAGCCAAGCTTGCACAGCCCCGTCGTGAAGTGGGCGAAGGCTGCGGTGCATGCAGCTGGTTCGCCGGCGAGTGTTACGTCGTCCGCGTATGCTAGGGTCAGCACTTGCGGGAAGGCGCGGGCCGTCGCCTGGAGCGCGGGATGCATCCCCGCCGCAAAAAGTAGCGGGCCGACCGGGTCTCCCTGGCGGACGCCCCGCTCGCTTAGCAATGGCGGGCTGTTGAAGGCGGCGTCCAGGTAGAGCGCGGAGGGCCGGCCGTAGGAAAGCTTGGTCAAGGGGAGCAGCGGTCGGAGTGGTGAGTTGGAGAGCCCGTCGAGGATGGCTTGGCGTTCGATGCTGTTGAACGCGTTGGTGAGGTCAACCTGTATTACCAGCGAGTCTGGCTGGGCAGTGGAGAAACTGCGTGTGGAGTGGACGACGGCCTCTCCGCCACCCGGGACTGCTACTCCGTACTGTAGGGGCAGGAAGTGCCTGCGCGCCGCCTCGGTTATAGCGACTAGTCCGCTTTTGGCGATGATGCGGTGCAGGCACTCGCCCACTGCAATAGGGCGGGTGCCACCGTCGGGCTTCACCAGTGCGATAAGCCGTGAGGGGGTGAGGAGCTCGGCCACTTCCTCTGGTAAGTCTCCTTTCATAGCCGTGGTGACAAGGGAGTAGAGGCCGTCCGCTACTGTCGTGTCTGTGAAAGCGGCGTCGCGCAAGTGCTCAAATGTCATGCCCGACGGACCGGCTCCAACTCCATTTTCGCACTGGGACAGCAGTTTGGCGAAGGTAGGTTTGTCGAGGGAGAGTGGGCTTTCCGATTGGGCAAGCTCGGGCCAGGTAACCGAGTAGGCCAGCGAGGTGGGGTGTTTCGCTTTCAGCGCCTCGAGTACCGCTGCGGAAGGGGTGCTGACCGGCGTGGACTCGAGGGCGAGGACAGCTCGCCGGAGGCTGCCACGTTTCGCGAGGCCCTCTGCGCGCGCAATTTTGCCGAGGTTGTCAGCGACGTGGCGAGGGGGCGGGGGCAGGTTGACCGAGTCAACTGCCTCTTGGTACAGTGACTCCCAATCACCGTTGAGGAACAAGCGTAGCCGTCTTGCGATTTCTTTCCAGTCTGGTTTTCGTGGCGAGCCCAGGCGAAGGGTCAGGCGAGGGGTGAAGAGTAACAGCCGCCACCCCGGTGTTGATTTCGGATTTTTCGCCAGGTGCAGGAGTGGGATGAGCAGGGCGAGTGCGAGGTGTGGGCGAAGGTTTGGCGGGACTCGGCGGCAAATGGGGGGTTGTCGGTTGTCGTACAGGGGCAGCAAGTCCCAGCTGGCGATGCCGGCGAAGCGTGATTTGTCCGCTACGAGCTGCTCAGCAGACAACGCAGCTACTTGCGAGAATCCTGACGCCAGCGGGGCCCGTGCATTCTGGCCCTGCGGCAGTTCCCCGCTTTGGGGTGTTGGGCGAGATCCGCTTCGGGGCCGTCGGCTGGCTGGTGCTGGCTGGTCAGCTTGCGAGCGGTCTTCCTCTGTGCTCGATTCGGCCTGGCCATCGGGTATGTAAGTCCTGTCTGCGGCTTCCTCTTCAGCAGTTGCTTCTTCCGCTCGCCTTAAAGCCCTTTGCGCGGCATGCTGGAACTCGTTCCTAGGCCCTCCGTCGCTCCGTGTCTGTCCGCCTCGCCCTCGGCGCCTACTCCGTCCCCTGCCTTGCCGTCCTCTCTGCCCACCGTTGTGCCGTGCCGCTCCTTGACCCCCCCCACCCCTTGCTGGTGCCTGGCTGTCGGCCTCCTCCTCCGTAGGCGCCGGTGCCGTTATCACCATTGCCGGTAATGGATCTCTTGCGCTCGCCACGCGGCCATCGGCGTGTGTTGGATGCGCCGACCCTTGTGGCGTCAACGGTGACTGTTGGGACTGCGCCTGGTGGTCATCGGCCCGCTCCGACGACCCGTGGCACGGTATCAAGGGGGTACCGTCGGGGCATCCTGCCTGACCCTCGATTTCGCGAGCTGCTTCCAAGCGCAGTCGCATCACCAGTGGGTCTTCCTCGTGGTGTGCGGGTGCGACGTTCCCCCCCTCCACAGATTCCATGCTTGCGCCGCGCGAGGGACGGCCCGCAGTATGGTCGTCGGCAGCAGCTCGTCGGTCTCGCGGACTGTCTTGGCTGGGTGGCGGAGCTGCTAGATCTGCTGCACAATGCCTTTGAGCGTCGGCCTCCGGTGGCGCGAGATCCTGTGCTGTCCCGACGACAGCGTGCTCGGGCCGAGCAGGCCGTCGCCATGCTGCTGTGGGGCCTGGTGTACGTGCCCTTGCAGCCCCGGGTGGCGGTGGACGAGGCGGCTGCCGCACCCCTTGCTGTGACGGCGTTGTCCCGTGCTGTGTCGGCCGAGACTGCGTCTGGCCTTGCGGCTGCTGCAGCATCTGTTCTCCGTGCTGTGAGGCTGGTGATGGCGCGGCTCCTCCCCCCGGGTTGACTAGCGGACCGGTTTTCACCCTCTTCACTCCCATGGCGGAGTTCGCACGCCACGGGAGGGGTACAGAGGGTGTGTCCGCGGACTTATCCGGGAGAGATGTTTATGTATTGCTTATGATGATGTAAATGCTGGTGTCTTGTAAATGTATGTGTTGCCTCTCGCCGTACACCACTCCCTCCTTCGCGCGGCCGTAGGCCGCGCCGCGAGCGCCAGCGGCCGGAGGCCGCCGGCGCAAGCCGGCCGCCAAAACCAGGGAACTTGCCAAAGGCTAAAAAGAATAATGAAGGATGAGTAGGGAGCAGAGGGCCTTTATAGCTAGCTCTCTCTCTCTCTCTCTCTCTCTCTCTCTCTCTCTCTCTCTCTCTCTCTCTCTCTCTCTCTCTCTCTCTCTCTCTCTCTCTCTCTCTCTCTCTCTCTCTTTCATCAAGGCCTTGCAATTTTTTTATTTTTTATTTATTTATTTTTGCAATCTCAGTTTCAATGACCATAACGGCATGCATGTTCCATACATGGAATAACACAAGGTTCTATGCCCACGGCCTTCTCTGCCCCTAGGGCTATCCTAGTCTACTAGGCCATTTGCCTTGTCCTAGGCTGGCCACCAGCCATGCACCCCCGGTGCAGCCCAATATGCTTCTTGCATATTGGCGAAGGGCACCGCCCTTACCCCCGCTCACACCATCGGTGAGGGGCCTTATGCTCCACGCCCGCCCATGGGGCACGCGTTAGCCATGTGACCTGGCTGGCCACAGCGGAAGCACACGCCCTTGAAGCGTGGCTGCTGGCACGTGAGAGGGGGGGAGCCTTTGAGGTCAATTTCTCCGTCACGGCCACCGGGACGACAACCACGGGGGTAGATGGCGCGTGCGCGGTTGAGTGCAGCCACGTCGGCGACTGCCAGCTTGTAGGAACGGGACGTCAGCACACTCTTGGACTGGTAGAGCTGGAAGCGATCAGCGGCCTCAAAACCGGCCTCATCCGCCACGAGAAGCACCTCGAAACGCTTATTAATAAGCATCTCGATGTGGTTCACATTGTTGAGTGCGCCGATGATGTTGCCGTGCTGCAGCTCGAAGTCGATGTGCTGCAGGTGCGCTTGGATAGCAATGAAGACTTCGGCCTGGTCGCGCACGCCCTTACGCATGAAGGTAGTTGCTGCGGGCGTGGGACCAAGGGGGGGAAGAGGGGGGGCGGGGGCGAGAATGCGATGGCGAGCAATATTGGCAGGAGCCTCACCATCATCGTTTTCAGAGTCGTCGCTGTCGTCGGTGTCATTGGCGAGTGCGGGAGTCGGTGCCGGGGGCTGGTTGTCAACGCGCGGAGCTTTTGGCGCGCGAGTAGGTGGTGGCATTTCTTTCTTCTTGGCAAAATTGGTCGTAGCAGTTATATTGTCCGAAGATGTTCCGAGCGTAACATTCGGCTGCTGGTGTAACAGAGCCAGAAGCGCCTGGAGCTGTTGCGCGGTCAACGCAGGGGCGGCGACAACTGGCACGACCTCGTCAACGGGCGTGTGCTCGGTGGGGCCCGCCTGGCCTGCAGTCGTCGTGACGTGCGCAGACGCGTGGTCCTCGCAGCCGCGCGAGTTTCTTCTGGAGCAGCGCGATTGGCGCCAAGTAGGACCTCGACAGCCGAGGGCCCCTCGCCAAAAATGTCCTCAGCGGGACGTTTCTGGCAACGGGCGGTTACCCCGGCCGAAGTTCCGGGCTCCGCGGAATTGTTGGGGTTGTTCGTCGGACGATTCGGAGTCGTGTTCGCCGACACCATATTAGCGAGGTTGTGCTGCAAAATGTCGGTGAGGAACGTCGTCGGGGCCTTGCCTCGGGGAAGGGACTGGGTCTTCGCCAGGTTGGACGAGAAACTGCGGAAATTGAACTAGAGAAACTAGAAATGAAGAACGTGGGTGAGGCCGAATGGCCTCACGTCCCTCTTTTGCAGGCAAAAGAGGGTGAGTTGCGCTTCGACGCTGCCTTTGCTGCGTTGGCCCTCGCTACAGTCTCACAATACACATTTTTAGAAAGTGTTACACACTTTCAAAAAATTACATAATGTAAGGTATTGCGGTCATGTGCAATTCCTTGATGTCTTAATTGGCATTGGCTGGGAGAAAGAGCATTGTGTAACCGATTTTCACTGATGACGTGTGGCCTTCAATCAACTCCTATTGGTAAGCATGTTTCTACTCTTATCAGACTCTCCCCTCATCAGACGTGGGATGTAAGGAAAATCCCTTTTTCCTTATGGAGCCTCGCTAACATGGAGTACAGCCCTGACTTTCGGAAATCCAGGCTCGGCCCGACAATTCAGATTCGAACTACGTTCGAGATGTCAAACATATGTGTGTATGTTTAGTAGACTACATAGGGTCATGCCATAGAGAGTACAACCCACTAGCTATATACCCCTGTATGCCCACATTCTAGTAAACTATTCCAACTCTAAGATGGTATCATGAGTAGGTTAGTTCCCCCAACCCCCCCCCCCCCTCGCGCTTCCGCCTTAGGTCCTAGCCGCCCCGCTGGCCCCATTGCCCCGTCGCCTAGCTGGCCCGTTGGCCCCGTCTCCTAGCGCCTGCTGGCCCCGCGGCCCCGTTCCCTAATGCCTAGACGCCCGTGGCCCCGTCACCTCGCACAGCCGCCTCGCTCACCCCGCGGCCCCGTCACCTAGCGCCTAGCCGCCCGTGGCCCCGCGGCCCCGTCGCCTAGCGCCTAGACGCCCTGCTGGCCCCGCGGCCCCGTCATCTAGCGCCTCGCCGCCCGTGGGCCCGTCATCTCGTCACCTGGCGCCTAACGGCCCCGTGGCCCTGTCGCCCCGTCGCCTTGCGCCTAGCCATCCTGCTGGCCCCGCGGCCTCGTTGCCCCTAGCGTAGCCGCCTCGTCGGCCAATCGCCTAGCCGCCCCGTCGCCTAACTGCCCCGTCACCTAGCCGCCCCGTCGCCTAGCCGCCCTGCGGCCTCGTCACCCCGCTGCTCCGCGGCCCCGTCGCCCATCCACCCCGCGGCCCCGTCACCCATCTGCCCCACGGCCCTGTCGCCTAGCCACCCCGTCGCCTAGCCGCCCCGCGGCCTCGTCGCCCCGCTGCTCCGCAGCCTCGTCGCCCCGCTGCTCTGCGGCCTCGTCGCCCAGCTGCCCCGCGGCCTCGTTGCCTAGCCTCCCCGCGGCCCCGTCGCCCAGCTGCTTTGACGCCCCCTCCCCCACCCTTGGCCGTGTATCCCGGTCCCCGCTCGTTAAACCGGCCCTCTCCACCGTCCTGCACTGCGGCCCACCGTGTTGCACCGCTCAGCACCGCGCAGCACCACACTGCACTGTGCCCCACCACACTTCACTACACTGCACCGCGCCCCACCGCACTGCACTGCTCCGCACCGCGCGGCGCTGCACTGCACCGCGTTCCACCGCACTGCACCGTACAGCACTGCTCTCCACTGCTCCTCTTCATTCCGTCTCACCCTTCACCGCCTGTTAGCGGCTGCAGCGGCCATAATGACGGACTCGGCGCTGCGCTTTGACGTGGAGGGTCAGCCGGTTGAGTTCTACGCATGGCTCATTTACCTCTGCCGTCACCTCACTGGTCAGCGGCAAGATGGCCACTCCCTGGCCGTCCACACTGACAATATGCTCCCCTGCCCTGACCCCCCTGCTGCTCTCCCCGCTGACCCCACGTTTGCTGACCATGAGTCCGCCACCGCTGCTGCCCTTGCCCATGCTGTCTGGCTGTCGCGTAACGCTGTCGTTCAGGTCGTGATTAGCCATGCCCTCCCCCTGTCTGAGCGCCCTCGCTTTAAAGCCCGACCGGCAAGTTGCATATTGGTACTGTTGAAGTAGGTGGGACGACATGTTACGATTGGTTGACGAGGAAAAAGTTAAGCGAAATGTTTTTGCAAAACTTCATATTCGTCCAGCTCGGGCTGGCGCGAGAGTCCCCAACAGTTACGCAACCTGGCAGAGGTGTCAGGTTTGAGCCCCGTCATTTGGCAGGGGACTCACACCTGCCTCTTTGCCATGTTGCAAGGGGGGTTTTCGAGCCTGCGTTTTTGCGCTAACAGCCCACATTGTTTTTTTTTTTTTTTAGGGCAAGTTGAAAGGAAACGAGACTCAACTATTGGGCTTCGGTTTTGCCCTTGTGCAATCAAACACGCATTGGTACACTTGCGATAAACCGCCCGAAAGTCAAAATTTGTACGAGTAATTACCCTTTGAGCACACTTCGTGCTTCTTCACCTAGATACTTGGCAAGGACGCAAACTTGCCAAGTTTGTCGAGGCACTGAGTTGAGGTGTTTGAGTCTCGTCAACCACTGCTGCGGGTGGGTTCGGTTACAGGTTCTCAAGATGCAGCATCTTGAGAAAAAGAGAGTTGCAACCTGCTCGTCGGGCTTTAAGTCGGTCATGACTGCGCAGGAGTTCTTAGAGGCGGTTGTCGAGCGTTATTCCACCCCGTCCTCTGCCACTGCCGGCCGCCTGATCCTTCCCATGCTCTTCCCTGATCTCGCGTCTTTCTCCACCGTCGCTGACCTGGCCACGCACCTGCGCATGCTCGACGCGAGCTTTTGCTCGTTTTTGCTTGCATTGAGGCCCAGCTTAGTGTGTTTCAACCCCCTTTCTACTTTTCCCTTTACCTGCTTGCCACCCGCCTCCCTGATTGCCTGGCTACTACCCATGACCACTTTCAGAGTCTGCACCCCGCTGACCTCACCCTCCTTAACTTCGTCGACACCCTGTCTGCCATAGAGACCTGTCAGCGCTCTATCGCCCAGTCTAGCGGTACTGCGCCAGTCCCTATCTTTCAGGGCTGTGCTCCCGCTCAGTGCACTTACTCGGGCGGTTCAGCGGCTATCACTGAGACAGCCCTTGCTGCTGAGACCGCTACCGCGGTGGCCGCAGCACAGTCCCATTATGGTAAGGCCCGCCGCCCCAAGGCTTGGCGCGGCGCTGGTAGTGGAGGAGGGGGTGAAGGTGGTGGTGGAGGTGGTTCTTCCGCTGGTGGTAGTACTGACAAGGGGGATGGGTTTGGTGCCTTGGAGCAGCAGCCCCAGCGGGAGGAGCAGCAGTCGCCACAGCTTGACCGGCAGCAGCAGTCACAGCGGAGGGCCAGCCGCTTCCCGCCTGGATGGCCTGGCGTCGGTGGTGGTGGTGGTTGCGATGGTCGTGCGCGTAGCTTGTCGTTGAGTGGTGGTGCGAGTGATGGGCGCTGCCAGTTCCAGCTCCAGACCGGTCCTCACCGCGGCCTCGTGTGCAGTAAGATCGGTCATACCCGCACTCGCTGTTTCAGTCGCCTGGACGACCTGTTTCGTCTCCGCTTCGGCCCCGCGCCGGACCTCCACGACTGGCACAATCTGCTCCGCCGTGGTGTTAGGATCTTTGATATGGACATGGATGAGATTAGCTCTGCTTTGTAGGCGTTGTATGTCGATGAATTTAGTGTGACTGGTTTCTATTACCCCGTGTTGCCCAGTGTAGGTGTGCCCAGTGTGCCTAGTTTAGGCTCCCCTGCTGCACCCCTAGCCGCCCCTTCCGCGCTCTTCTTCACTCTCGACTCTGGCGCGTCTCGGTGTTTCTTTCGGGACCACACTACGCTGACGCCGCTGACCATCCCTGCCACAGTTGCCCTTGCAGACCCTTCCTCAGGTCCGGTAGTCACCCATAGTTCCACCACCTTCCCCTGTCCGGCAATTCCTTTGGGGTCTCTTACAGGCGTGCACATCCCCTCGTTCTCACGGAACCTAGTTGGTGTCGGCTGCCTTCAGTACCTCGGCGTCACCACTACGTTCCCTGGTCATGAGAGGTACGCTGTCTGTACCGAGGCCGCCACTGGTGCCCCCCTCACAACGTTCCCCCGGGACCCGGTGTCTGGCCTGTTCACGCTGGACACCACATCCCCCCCGGTTGGAACGCCCCCCCAGATGGCAGCGTCTACGCAGGTAGCTGCGGCTTGCTCGTGTCGGTCGCTTACTCACCCGTCCCTTCTGTGGCACCACCGCCTAGGTCACCCTGCCCTCACTCGTCTCCGTCACATGTCTCACCACGGTCTTGTCTTAGGTCTCCCTGAGTCATTCCTTGCGCTTCCCTCCTCAGCAGCGCCTCCGTACACCCCATGCGTTGAGGGCCGGCTCCTCCGTGCCCCTCACACCTCTTCGTTCCCCCCCACCACCGCACCGCTGCAGACCCTGCACATGGACGTCTGGGGCCCTGCCCCTGTCCATGGCCCGCGTCGTGAGCGCTACTTCCTAGTGCTTGTCGATGACTACACTCGCTACACCACCGTGTTTCCCCTGGAGCGGAAGGCCGACGTGCTTGACGTTCTTATCCCGTGGCTAGTCTCTGCGTGTGTGCACCGAGCTCTCCCTGTGTTGCGTATTCACTCCGATCGTGGTGGCGAGTTCATCTCTGGCTGCCTTGGTCGCTTCTATCATGCGGAGGGCATCACCCAGATGTACACCCTTCCGGACTCCCCGCAGCAGAATCGGGTCGCTGAGCGACGCATCGGCTTGGTCATGGAGGTGGCTCGTACCTCCATGATCCATGCCGGTGCACCCCATTTTCTGTGGCTGTTCGCCATTCACTACGCCGCCCACCAGCTTAACCTGTGGCCGCACCCTCAGCGTCCGCAGGTTTCGCCGACCCTCCTCTGGACCGGGTCTTCTGGTGACGTGTCTGCGTTCCACGTCTGGGGCTGCCTTGCTCACGTTCGTGCCTCTGGCATGGACAAGCTCACTGCCCGCATTGTCCCCTGTGTCTTCCTCGGTTTCCCTCTCGACTCGTCTGAGTGGCACTTCTACCACCCGCCATCTTACCGTTTCTTTCACTCTCGCGACGTCACCTTTGACGAGTTCGTCTCCTTCTACCACCGCTTTCCCCAGCGTGGTCCCCTAGTTACTTCCCCCTGTTCCTGGTCCCCCCTCCCCCAGTCGCCCCTGCTCCTCCCCCTTCCCATTCTGCCCCGTCTGGTGTGTCTCACATCACCCCCCTCCCGTCGGTTGTCCCTGCCGAGGAGTTCTCTGACTCTCGCGGCTCGGCGGAGTCCCTTCCACCGCCTGTCCCCACCTTGGTCTCTCCTCCCCTGTCGCCGACGTTGCTGTCGCAGCCACAGCCACCTCCGCAGCTGCCGTCGCCGCCGCAGCCGCCGTCGTCACCACCGCTGGGGTTTGTGCGTTCTGGGGGTGCTGGGGAGCGTGCCGGAGCGGGTACTGGAGTGGGTTCCCGTTCTGGGGGTGCTGGCATGGGGCTTCTTGGAGGTAGCCGTGGTGCCGCTGGAGGTTCTGGTGTTGGCGTCGGGCAGCAGCCGCCGCAGTCGCCGTCGGTGTCCGCTCTTCGCCTACTCGCCCTTCCTTCCCCTGACCGCCCACCGGTGCCTCCTCCGTCGCCACCGCCTCCTCCTCTGCCAGTCTACGGCCCTGTGTTTCCTCCAGCGGACTCTTCTTTGGCTTGTTTTTGTCACAAGATCGAATGTGTCGAGGAAAGGTTTGCTCAATGTTGCACTATCAATCAGTACAAGGGGCTTTTATACTTCCATAATACATCAGGTAACCAGGTTTATCCTATCCAAAAGGAATAGACCCTTCTAGAAATAGAATCACCATGCGTATAGCCACGTGAGGCTATTGGCTTTAAGGGATTATGGCAGGATTACGCTAGATAGAGCGCGCCAGTACATCCCGAGTCTGGTCGGTGATATAATCATAATAACAGGCTAAACCAAAGGATAATGGAAAAGGAGGAATAGGAAACCAAATGAGATGAGATAAAGACCAAATGAATTAGGATAAAAAGAGGAATGAAATAGAAAGGAAATATGGAAAGGGGAAATTGGTGTAACGGTGTCGTACTCTCACACTTCCCCCCCTCAAAGCTGGGTGGTAGAAGTAGCACCCTGCTTGACAAGGTAGTCGCGAAGAGGACGACAGGCGTTACCCATGTCGAATTCAGAGACGCAGCCTCAGAAGTATCATAACCCTTCCAGTAAGGAAGAAGCTACAGAGTGCCATTCTGACGATGACGGTGTCCAAGCACGTAGTTGTCCCATGTCGTGGATGAACACGGGCGACGACGGTGGTTGGCATTCGGTGTAGAGCGTGTTTGGTCTTGATAGGGTTTAAGAAGCTGGTATGGAAGGTGTTTTGGATCTTCCAAGTGGCTGGTAGGTGGAAGCGGAAGGTAACAGGAGTGACCTGTGCTTCAACGAGGAAAGGCCCGCAGAAGCGAGGTCGCAGTTTGGATGGGAGATGGCTGATATCAAGATTGCGCGTGTCGAGCTGTATTCGGTCTCCCACAGTGATGGTGTGGTCTGTGCGGTGGCGATCGGCCTGGCGTTTCGGTTGTTTCTGAATGTCGAGAAGGCGCTGGTGGGTCCGATCCTGAAGTTTGTCCATGGTCGTGACGAAATCATGAGCAGGTTGGACTGTAGCAAGAACTGTCTGTTGCTACGGAATGAGCGAGCTCCGTCCACAGTAAGGAAGGATGGTGTGTATCGTCGTCAGTGATATATGGGCAGGTGCAAGTTGCAGTTGGAGATGTGAATGGTTGGAACGGTATGCTGTAACGTGCAGATGAATGGCTATGTTGTCCAATCTGTGCATGCTGTTACCCGCATTTGGTCCACGTGTGAAGATCACGAAGTGTTGGTGGTATGGCAGTCGTGCCATAGTACTGCTTCTGTAGAAGTGTTGTATCCGATACATGCAGCTTTTGTCGAATGCTGGTCCATGCCGTAGTGTTGTCGCAAGTTGTACCCACTCGGCATCGTAGCGCTACTCAGCGTATCCCTTGTGTTCAGAACCATGCGAGGGGGCCGGTACCATAAACGCGGAGCTGGTAATTTCCAGAATCGGCGCCAAGTAGTTTCTCTCGGTGGTTGCTCAAGCAAGGAATCTCTGCTGCGTAGATATCCCACGGTGATGGGTTAGGACATTCGGGAATGTTGGGGCCCTTCCCAAATAATCCTCTCCCATTTCCAAGTAAGCATTGGTAACAGCCAATCCAGTATGACCTTATGCACTTCCAGTTTAGCACGGAGGCCATTGGTAGGCATCGGTGTCTGGGTGCACATATTGGGATAGGTCTTCTGGTGCCATCATGTGTTGTCTCATTCTGTTACTGTCCTTGAATAAGTGTTGATGTCGAAGATGTCTCAGCTACTCAGCATCAATGTTGAAGTCTGCTCCATTTCGGCAAACAGGGGTATTGGAGATACGCGGAGTCCACTATCCAGAGTGGCGCCAGCGCTCCATTCCACGCCTATCTGCTTCCGTGGAGTTTGTGCTGGTGATGGATTGGTTGTGACGCAGGTTTTATGACTTTGAGGAAAGCCATACGCCATGAAGACTTGTATACCGGTAGAGTACCGTAGTCCTCCCATCCTCATAAGAGCAAATTTCTTCTGCTCTTGAGGGTATATGGCATTGCCATGTTGTTCCCTCGCATAGTGGTATCTCCTTCCCACTAGCTGGAAATCATAGTATTGTGCCTGGCCGGGCCTTTACGATCATACTGGAATATAATCCAGCGGTATCTCCATTGAGCGGAGAATTATCCATCAGGGTTTGGATATTTGTGTCGAGCTTTCTGCTGCGGCGGCGGCGGCGGTTGCGACGATGGCGACGGCGGCAGCTGCTGCAGAGAATTCTCTCAACTCGTACCATCAACTCCTGCAGCAGCTGAGAGAATGATTGTTGAAGTTGAAGGAACACTCCTGGTAGTTACGCCTGTTACACCCATCAGGAACACTCTACTGCGAAGAGGGAGTTGATGGATTCTCCTTGATGAATTGAGAGAACTCCTGTAGTTGAAGGAGAATCCATCAACTCCCTCTTCCCAGTAGAGTGTTCCTGATGGGTGTAACAGGCGTAACTACCAGGAACACGTGCACATTAGTACACATGTGTTGCTCTATTGCTGCCGGTGATTGTTTCATTTAAGGGTATGAAGAGAAACTTGCTTCTCCCCTCAATGTATCCACGGGTAGCAATTCCTGGTATGCTCATCCGTGCCTCCGATGTACGGTCGGTAGAGCACGTGATCGTGTTGTAGTAGTCCGCATCTCCATCACGTGTTGACAGCTCGTGTTGCTTGGCGTTCTCCTGCATCGTCGACGTTACGCTGGTGCTTGTAACGCTTCGGCTTCTGGTGGAATCGCCTCCAATACATGTGTCGTAGGGTCGCTAGTGAACGAGTACTTGCCGGATTTGAGGTTAATTAATCCTCCATCTGTCAAGCATCGTGACATGCACGGAAACATTTCCACGCATGTCATTAACCCCTGGAATCGCGACGCATGATTGGTGTGTCGCCTCGTGAGGTCGATGTTGAGACTGCTCCAACCAATCACTTCGGATGGCTGAGATTCTTGATGAAGACGAATCGTTCAGCTCCTGTTTATGAAGTAGTGTCTCGCTGGCCTTGACGAGACGGGTTCACTGCGTCGTTGTTGCGTGCGAAATCTGCTACTTTGCAGCAACTTGAAAAGAACATTGCAAGAGAAAACGGCTACTTCTCTGCAATCCCATAGCTTGTCGATCAATTTGTATGGAGAAGTGCCTCGTGGATGGAGAACATGTATTCACGCAGCTCCATTGTTTTTCCTGGGTGAAGATCTGCTGTGTTGATGTCGATCCATTTTTAACGAAGATGGCTCCGTCAAAATAACTCGATCGTTATCGACACCAGTCAGAAGATGCGTCGATTGTGCAGTCGCTGGTCACGAATGTTGTCTCAATGATGATGATTTCCCATAGTGTTGTTCCCGCTGCATTCGCGCCATCGATTCCGCACCGATCCGACGATCCACGTTCTCCTGTCAGTTTTCTGCTTGTAGCTATTACCAAGTAGGTAATTCTGTGGCAGATTTTGACTTTGCAGATGTTTTGCGCGCCAAATTCGTCACCAAATGAAGGAATTCGAATTTGGTCGTCCAGATGATGTCAGCTATGTTGAAGGCGGCTGATTTCTGGTTCTGCGCGTCATTCTCCCTTTAAGCAGAAGTCATGCTCCATCTCGTCCGTTGAAGTAGAAGTCGATCCGACGGTCCAAACTCCAAGCGATCCGAGGATACTCCTTAGTCGCGTTCATCAGCTTTCCGTGCTCGGGTGATCTCGTTTCATGCAGCAATTCTCGGTCGTCGATGTCGGCTGTCGAACGATCGGACGCTCCGAAGAATTTCGCGGCTTGCGAGGTCCCATTCCCGTTCGTGCTGAAACTTGGACTCGCTCCGCAGGATTTCGTTTTCGCCTCGGTCGATCTGAAGCGTCGAATCCCCATCGGACGGATGTCGTCGGTCGCAGCTCCGCACATTTCCGCGCAACTCCAAGTGTCGTCGTGAACTGCGAACTCCTTGGAATGTCGCAGGGAGTGTTCCGCCAGAAGTGAAGCGTTCGCGAGGTCGAGGTCGTTTGCCCCAGCGAAAACTCTGCACCGTCGATGCAGTCCATCGAACGGTCGGCAAGGCATCTCGCCTTCGACGGGGACCCCCGGTGCAACTGCGAGACGTGAGTCGAAACTTAAATGAAAGTGCATTGTACTTACAGGAAAAGATGTTTCGACTCCATCCTCCGCGTGCTCCTGGGGGCCCAGCGGTTAAGAGTTGAGCTGAAACCTTGGCTTTGATTACCAAGTGTCACAGGATCGAATGTGTCGAGGAAAGGTTTGCTCAATGTTGCACTATCAATCAGTGCAAGGTGCTTTTATACTTCCATAATACATCAGGTAACCAGGTTTATCCTATCCAAAGGGAATAGACCCTTCTAGAAATAGAATCACCATGTGTATAGCCACGTGAGGCTATTGGCTTTAAGGGATTACGGCAGGATTACGCTAGATATAGCGCGCCAGTACATCCCGAGCCTGGTCGGTGATATAATCATAATAACAGGATAAACCAAAGGATAATGGAAAAGGAGGAATAGGAAACCAAATGAGATGAGATAAAGACCAAATGAATCAGGATAAAAAAGAGGAATGAAAAAGAAAGGAAATATGGAAAGGGGAAATTGGTGTAACGGTATCGTACTCTCACAGTTTCCCTCCTCTCCTCCCCTCTCTCCTGACCCGACTCCTCCGTCTCACGTCAGGGTTCGTCTTCCGCCTCGTGCACGTCCTACCTCCCCTGTTCCGCGTTCTCACCCTATCTTGCTTCGTTCCCACGTGTCTCGTGCTCCTCCGCTCCTCCCGTCTCCTCCTCCGTCATCGCTCGCTGTGGCCCCGCCCTTGTTCTCTCACTTCCTCTGTGCCACGCATCCCCTTGTTCCTCGTGTCCTTGCCTCTGTTGTTGCCGACCCGTCCGTTCCTGTCTCGAGTCTGTTGGCTCTTGTTGCTGCTGTCACTGACTTCGCCGCTACCCGCCGCCTTGACTACCCCAGTGCTTTGGTCTTTGACCCTGCCTGCCCTCCGTCCGTCAGGGGTGTGACTGCCCTTGGCAGTGACGTCCTAGAGGACAGACAGTACGAGCTTGCTTTCCTATCAAAGGCCACTCCCCATCTCTGTTCCATGCTGCTAGTCCCTGAGGGTGACCCAGACGCCCTTGACATCCCGACCCCTCGCACCTACGCTGAGGCGACTTCGGGACCCTGGGCCTCTTAGTGGATAGCTGCCATGGAGCAGGAGATGGCATCTTAGAGATCCACTGGTACCTTCGTCGACGCACTTCCCCCACCTAGGGTGAACGTAATCGATGGCCAATGGCTCTTCAAGGTGAAGCGCCCTCCTGAAGAGCCGCCTCTCTTCAAGGCGCACTACGTTGCTCGTTGCTTCAGTCAGCATGAGGGGGTTGACTTCTTTTAGACCTTCGCCCTGACCCCAAAGATGAGTACTCTTTGGGCACTGCTACACGTAGCAGCACAGCGTGACTACGAGCTCCACTCCCTCGACTTCTCCCCAGCTTTCCTCTAGGGCAGTCTACACGAGCAGGTCTACTTGCGCCGCCCCTAGGGCTTCTCCGGTACGTTTCCCCCTGGTACCGAGTGGCTCCTCTGGTGCCCCATCCACGGTGTGCGTCAGACGCCTCATGAGTGACACGACATGCTGCATGCTACACTTGTTGACCTGCAATTCTTCCCATCGTCTGCAGACCCCTCGCTCTTCGTCCGTTCTGGCCAGACTCCGTTCTACCTCCTAGTTTACGTAGACGATCTGGTCTTCGCTACTGCAGACAGAGATGCGATGGCCTCCGTGAAGGCCGAGCTCCTGAGGAGACACACCTGCACTGACCTAGGATAGCTGCGCCGCTACCTTGGCTTGCAGATCTCCACGGACAGAGCCACGTGCACCATCACTCTCACACAGTCACACTTGGTGCGCCAGGTCCTTCAGAGGTTCGGCCTTCAGTTCTCTTCCGCACAGCCCACCCCTCTGTCAGTAGACCACATACTATCTGCTCCAGTCCTGGAGGAGGCTTTTGAGCCTAGTGGTCCTTACGCTGAGCTGGTGGGCTGCCTCATGTACCTGATGACTTGCACTCGTCCAGATCTTGCATACCCTCTCAGCATCCTGGCCCGTTGTGTGGCCTGCGGCAGACACTGACCACAGCACTGGTATGCAGCTAAGAGGGTTCTGCGTTATCTAGCAAGTACATCGGGCATGGGGCTAGTGCTAGGAGGAAGTTAACCAGTGGTCCTTACCGAGCACACTGACGCTTCTTGGGCAGACGACGCCGAGAATCTCAGGTCCTCCCAGGGCTACGGCTTTAGCCTTGATGTAGGTGCTGTCTCGTGGAGGTCCACCCGCTCGTCGTCTGTTGCCCAGTCTAGCTGTGAGGCTGAGATCTACGCCGGTGCCATGGCGGCACAGGAGCTCCGCTGGCTGACTTTCTTGCTCACAGATTTAGGTGAGTGGCCTAGCTTCGCCCCGGTCCTATGCGCTGACGACAGGGCCATGATCCTCCTGTCTCAGGAGCCCAGACTCGAGGGCAAAGCAAAGCACATCCAGCTGCGGTACTTCCTTCTGCGTGAGCTACAGCAGCGTTGCCAGGCCCGCGTAGATCACTTGGCCTCCGGTGCCAACACAGCTGATATCTTTACGAAGGCGCTTGCGCCTAAAGATCATCAGCGGCACTGCATACAGCCCGGTCTCGTTCCTGCAGCACCTCATTTGCTAGGAGCTTTATTGTGTATAACTCTTTGTAGATTATCATGACTGGCCTTATGGCTTTCTCTCAGTGGCTGGACTAGTTGTGCCACTGTCACTGGATCGAATGTGTCGAGGAAAGGTTGCACTATCGATCAGTACAAGGCGCTTTTATACTTCCAAAGTATATCAGGTAACCAGGTTTATCCTATCCAAAGGGAATAGACCCTTCTAGAAATAGAATCACCTTGCATATAGCCATGCGGGGCTATTGGTTTTAAGGGATTACAACACGATTATGCTAGATGGAGCGCGTCAGTACATCCCGAGCGTGGTCGGTGATATAATTATAATAACACGATAAACCACAGGATGATGGAAAAAGGAGGAATAGGAATCCAAATGGAATGAGATAAAGACCAAATGAATCAGGATAAAAAGAGGAATGAAATGGAAAGGGAATATGGAAATGAGAAAGGAATGGAACGGGGTCGTACTCTCACACTTCCCCCCTCAAAGCTGGGTGGTAGAAGGAACACACTGCTTGACAAGGTAGTCGTGAAGAGGACGATGAGCGTGATCCATCTCGAATTCAGAGACCCAGCTATCCTCTGAAGGATCATAACCCTTTCAGCGGATGAGAAGCTCCACGTTGCCATTCCGTCGACAACGGTGAGCAAGCACAGACTCGACCTCGTACTCGGGTTCATCATTGACGAGGATGGGCGACGGCGGCGGCGGTTGGGGTACAGAGAAGACTGTGTTGGGATCTCGGTAGGGCTTCAAGAGTTGGACATGGAAGGCGTTGTGAATCTTCCAGGTAGCTGGCAGGCGTAAGCGGAAGGTAACAGGAGTGACCTGTGCTTCAACGAGGAAAGGCCTGCGGAAGCGAGGTTGCAGTTTGGATGGGAGATGACTAATGTCAAGATTGCGCTTGTCGAGCAGTACTCGGTCTCCCACGGTGATGGTGTGGTCTGTGCAGTGGCGATCGGCCTGGCGCTTCTATTGTTGTTGAATGTCGAGAAGGCGCTTCTGGGTCCGATCCCAAAGTTTGTGCATGGTCGTGATGAAATCATGAGCCGGTTGGACTGTGGCTGGTATGTTTGGCTGTTGAGGTGTGAGTGGGTGGTGTCCGTAACATAGGAAGAACGGCGTCTGTCCAGTAGCGGTGTGAGTAGCATTGTTGTAGGCAAACTCTAGGATGGGCAGATGCAAGTCCCATTTGGAGATGTCGTCCTTGCAGGCTGCGCGTAGGAGTTGCTCCACAATTTGGTTGAGGCGCTTGGTCTGTCCATCTGTCTGCGAATGGTAGGCGGATGACATGGCGAGTTTGGTCCCGAGTAGAGACATCAGTTCTTTCCAGAATTTACTGGTGAACTTAGGGTCTCGGTCGGAGATGAGTGTGGTCGGAATGTCATGTTGTGAGATGATGTAGCGAACAAAGAGTTGTGCCATCTCCTTGGTGCGTGCTGTGGTGTGTGTCGGGATGAAGTGCCCCATTTTGGAGAACTTGTTAATGACGACAAGGATCGCGTCATGACCACTTGTGGTAGTTGGTAGCCCGGTGATGAAGTCTAGGCTTACCACTTGCCATGGCTGTTCTGGGACAAGAAGAGGGTTTACATTACACTTACCGAAGTGTCCAGCGTACAGGACGTCATGGTATTCTTCGAGTAGAAAATAGCGCAAAGGAGGGAAATTAGGTACCCAGATCTTTGTTGATCCTTTCCGGTACGCGATGTCGTTGTCCCACTGTTGCAGATGTCACTTTTATGCCAAGGGAATTTTGGGGTCGATGGTGTACTCGTGTGTGAAGAGTCCCTTGAGGAATGGGTTCATCCCTTCGACTTGGATTGCGGCAACGTGCGCAGGCCAGCTAAGCGCATTTGCTTTGCTTTTATGGCTAGGCTTGTACACGATGTTATAGTGGAAGTGCGTCTCGAGGAAGTCAATCCACCGGACCTGCCGCCTGGAGAGGCTTGGTTGTGTCTTCAAATATTTTAGGCTGCAATGGTCGTTGTAGACTGTCGTCTTGCGTCCTTTGAGATAACATCTCCACGTTTTGAAGGCGATGATGATAGCAAGGGCCTCCTTGTCGTGTATCGGGTAGTTGAGTTCTGCCCCATGTAATATTTTGCTGAGGTAGGCAATTGGTTGTAGGCCATTCCCCTGGTCTTGCATCAAGACTGCTCCCACTGCCTGGTCGCTGGTGTCAGCTTCGATGACGTAGTCGCGTTCGGGGTCTCGCAAGTTGAGTACGCGTGCGGACGTGAGTGCTTGCTTCAGCTGCTCCATGCCTTCTTGGTGTTGTGGCTCCCATTTATAGGGTGTGTTGTTCTTCAGCAAATTTGTGAGTGGCGCGGCGATCTTCGCGTATTGCGGCACGAACCTGTTGTAGTAGTTAGCAAAGCCAAGGAACTGCTGTGGATAGTAAGCGCTCAAGGAGTGGGTGTAGGATATGATTCATCTCTGCTTGGAACGTTGCAGGTGCGTTGGTGAGTCCGAACGGCATTACAAGATACTCGCACGATCCCTACCGAGTTCGGAAGGCAATTTTGTGAACAGAACCGTCTGCCATTCGTATCTGCCAGTATCAGGACCACAGATCTAGTTTTGAAAATACCATGGCTCCCCGAAGCTGGTCAAGCAGATTATCGATTCGTGGAATCGGATACTTGTTCTTGATGGTCTGCTTTTTGAGAGCCCGATAGTCGATGCACATGCGCAGGCTTCCGTCTGGTTTTGTTGTGAAGAGTACTGGGGCACCGTATGGCGAAGTGGATGGTCGGATGAGTCCTTTGGCAACGAGATACTGGATCTGTTTCTTCAGGTCGGCTAGTTCTGTGGGGCTTAGCCGATATGGTGCTTTGAAGGTCGGTTTCGAACCTGGTTCCTCCACGATCTCATGTTGGTGCTTTCGGTATGGCGGTAGCTCGTCTGGGAGGTCGTCGGGAAGAATGTCTTGGAACTCCTTCAGTATTTCCTTGATTTATCTTGGAGGTTCCGAGGTCTTCTCCTCGTCCCTTTCCACGTTTGTTGCTAACGCCAGGAACCCGGTGTTGGTTCGTTTCACGTCCTTCTCGAATCTGGCGAGTGTCTCCACTGGGATATCTCCTGTATCGTCCCAGTTGGGTAGCTGGAATTTCGATCGGTCGGATCAAACTACTCAGGTGGGCGCAGTTTCGGAGCCTCAAGAAATTGCTGCGAGTGCTGCGTCGTCGACGTTGTCATTTCGTGTAGCACGCCGACGAGTCGAGTTACTCGCTCGATTTCTTATCACCAAGTTTCGCGGTTGGCTCGCATCTCCTCCTGCAGGGCGGCGATGCTTGCGAAGAGCTGCTGGGTAACTTCGGCATTGTCGAAGTTCGCCATCCTGTTCAAAACACGCGCAGAGGGGGTAATTCGAAAAAACGCGGAGCTGGAGCTTACCAGAATCGGCGTCGAATTGGTCGCCCCTGGCGGTTTTTCGAGGTAGGATTCTCGCTGATGCTGCTTAGCTGAGCGCGGCCGAGTGAGAAAAGCTCTGATTACCAAGTGTCACAGGATGAGTGTGTCGAGGAAAGGTTGCACTATCAATTGATACAAGGCGCTTTTATACTTACAAAGTACATCAGATAACCAGGTTTATCCAATCCCAAGGGAATAAACCCTTCTAGAAAATAGAATCACCTTGCGTATAGCCACGCGAGGCTATTGAATTTAAGGGATTACAGCAGGATTACGCTAGATAGAGCGTGCCGGTACATCCCAAGCCTGGTCGGTAATATAATGATAATAACATGATAAACCAAAGGATGATGGAAAAGGAGGAATAGGAATCCAAATGGAATTAGATAAAGACCAAATGAATTAGGATAAAAAGAGGAATGAAATGGAAAGGGGAGATGGAAAGGAGGAAGGAATGGAACGGGGTCGTACTCTCACATAAATCGTCCACCATTCTTATCTACCAGTATCCGCACCGCAGATCTAGTTTTGAAAATACCGTGGCTCCCCGAAGCTGGTCAAGCAGATCATCGATTCGTGGAATCGGGTACTTGTTCTTGATGGTCTGCTTATTGAGAGCCCGGTAGTCGATGCACATGCGCAGGCTTCCGTCTGGTTTCGGTGTGAAGAATACTGGGGCACCGTATGGCAAAATGGATGGTCGGATGAGTCCTTTGGCGAGGATATACTCAATCTCTTTCTTCAGGCCGGCTAGTTCTGTGGGGCTTAGCCGATATGGTGCTGAGAAGGTCGGTTTCAAACCTGGTTCCTCTACGATCTCGTGTTGGTGAGTTCGATATGGCGGTAGCTCGTTTGGGAGGTCGTCGGGAAGAATGTCTTGGAACTCCTTCAGTATTTCCTTGATTTCTCTTGGAGGTTCCGAGGTCTTCTCCTCGTCCCTTTCCACATTTGTTGCTAACGCCAGGAATTTGGTGTTGGTTCTTTTCATGTCCTTCTCGAACCTGGCGAGTGTCTCCACTGGGATATCTCCTGTATCGTCCCAGTTGGGTAGCTGGACCCTCCTTCCTTTGTTATAGATGCTTGTGGTGTGGTTTACCCAATTGATCTCGGGGATGAATTTCTTGAGGAAGTCTCTCCCGAAGATCAGGTCAAGCCCTTTTATGCTGGTGATGGGGAGAGCAGGTTTCCAGCGCAGTGGACCGATTTGTAGGTGTAGCACTGCTTCGCCGTACACTGGTAACTTGTTGCCGTCCACCATCGTTGCAGAAAACGCTGATGGCTTGCACTCTTCTCGAAAACGGTCGATGGTTGCCTTGTCACATATGGTGTGCGATGCTCCGCTGTCCACAGGTGCTTGGAGGCGTCGTCCTTTGCAGATGACCTCGAGCACGAGGGGCAGGCGTTGCTCGGAGTACCCAAAGATAGTTTCATTGATTGGGTCATAGGGTACATCCCAGTATTCGTTGCTTCCTACTCCTGAGCTGGCAGCTGGCCGAGGCTGCTTGGAGAAAGGCTCTTCTCCAGGGCCCAGAGTTTCCGTGACGGCTGTGCGTGACGTTGAAGAATTTGCCGAGTTGGATGCATCCGAAGGAGGATTTTGGGGTTTTTGCAGCTTCTTGTAGACCCCCAGCTTCCTCTTAAGCTGCTTCAGCTCACCGACGTCTTCCCTGGGGAACGGGTAGTCGATGTGGGCTGGTATCGGGAGAGGATGTTGACTCCGTGGAAAGGTCGGCTTCTTTCCACACTCCTTAATTTCGTCCCCAAGTTCTCCGGTATTGGTATGATCTTGACAATTTTCTCCTTCTTCTGGAGTCCCTCCCGAAATTTCTCCAAGGCTCTAGCCCTTTGAGAATTACAAGTTTTCATTAAAGCATCTTTATAAGATAACTTTAACGAATCCTTATAATTTCTCGGGTCTTCAAGGAGTTTCCCCGTCTTGGCAGAGTCCTTTTTCGCGGAGTTAGATTTTTCCTCGGCGATTTCCTCTGGCGAAGACTGGTCGTGGGGTGGAGATTTTTCCCCATCATTTTCTCCTATTCACGTCGAATCAGCTGCGTCGAAGTTGATTTTTCCGGAATTCCGCGGCCGCATTCGGATCTTTTCTTTTTCGCCAGCTAGATCCGCAATCACTGGCGAGTCCCGTTTTTTTGCTTCTGATTGGCCGAAGGATTTCCGCCACTGTTGCGTGCCCGATACTCAGCACGTGTGGCTTTCATTTTGTTGCAGTCGAAGATTCGATGACCCGGCACCCCGCAAAATCCACGCGTGAAGTTGGTGTTTTTCGGACGTGGCCGCCCTTCGAACCTGTCGACTTCCATCGGGTCGGCGAACGTGGGGTGAGCCGAGCGACCGCCTTGTCGCGTACTGCTGACGTGCGCCCGTCGTGTCCCGGCGTTGACCATGTCGAAGCGTTCCGCTGCCGATACGATGTCGCTGTAGCTCGCGTAGTTTGTCGCTGCTACTTGTCGTTTGACTTCGGTCTCCAGCCCGGCGAGGTACGATAGTACTTTTTCCCCTTCGGTCAGGTCAGGAATGCGGTTATAAAATTCTTGCATCTACTGCGTGTACTGTGCTACACTCCCGAACTGTCGATGGCGATGAATTTTTTCCCGGGCAAGGAAACCCGAATTTATCGGCTCGAAACGTTTCAGCAGGTCGGTGCGGAACTGCTGCCACGTGGCTTCGCCGTGGATGAAGGTGCTGTTACCGCCGATCCACTCGAGTGCCGGTCCTCGCATCAGTGTTGCCACGAGTTGTACGCGTTGAGACTGACGAGCACCGTCCGACAGCTGCGAAGTAGATCTCCATGCCGGCGATCCATCTGCGAGCGTCGGAATTTCGATCGCTCGGATCGAACGGCTCAGTTGGGCGCGACTTCGGAGCCTCGAGAAATTGCGGCGACTGCTGCATTGTCGCCGTTGTCGTTTCGTGTTGTACGCCGACGAGTCGAGTTACTCGCTCGAACTCTTGTCGCCAAGCTCTGCGGTTGGCTCGCATCTCCTCCTGTAGGGTGGCGATGCTTGCGAAGAGCTGCTGGGTAACTTCGGCGTTGTCGAAGTTCGCCATCCTGTTCAAAACACGCGCGGAGGGGGTAATTCAAAATAACGTGGAGCTGGTGCTTACCAGAATCGGCGTCAAATTGGTCGCCCCCGGCGGTTTTTCGAGGCAGGAGTCCTGCTGCTGCTGCTTAGCTGAGCGCGGCCGAGTGAGAAAAGCTCTGATTACCAAGTGTTACAGGATCGAATGTGTCGTAGAAATGTTGCACTATCGATCAGTACAAGGTGCTTTTATACTTCCAAAGTATAGTACATCAGGTAACCAGGTTTATCGTATCCAAATGGAATAGACCCTTTTATAAATAGAATCACCCTGCGTATAGCCACACGAGGCTATTAGCTTTAAGGGATTACGGCAAGATTACGCTAGATAGAGCGCGTCAGTACATCCCGAGCCTGGTCCGTGATATAATTATAATAACAGGATAAACCAAAGGATGATGGAAAAGGAGGAATATGAATCCAAATGGAATGAGATAAAGACCAAATGAATCAGGATGAAAAGAGGATTTTTGAGACACGGGCTTTCAAAAACTCTGATTGGACTAGACAAACTTTTAAGATTTCTCTGAAAATTTCAGACTAGGTGTACCAGTTTCTCTGATTTTTAAACAACTGTTTTGAGTTTCTCTGAAACAAAGACATACAGGTGTATGGTTCTCCCACGCGAATATTCCTTTTTTCGCGTCGCCACACGTTGTTCCCCCCTCCGCATCCGTGGCATTAAGCTCACACGCGAGCCTTCCCGAGCCTTCTGTGGCAACATCTGATGTGGCTAGAGCACCTGTGATTGGATACTTAACGGTATTGCAGCAAAGCAGACCAGTCAGAGCCCTTTGCGGCGCCTTACTTCTCTAGCGCACGGTGGGGATCAGACCATGCCTCACCCCATGCAGTGACCTTGTTGCAGCATATGTGCACCACTGTACGTCATCCCGCCCATCACAACGTGTCATCCCACCCCATCGTCTCGTCACTTGCCAGTCCGTGCTGCCATGGCACTTGACCAAGAAACCCCCTCCCCAACCGCTTCTTGGTCCCTTCATCTCCACCTGGTTCTTCCACCCACTCCTCTTACCTTATAGTGTTGTTGTCGTGCGTCATGCTATCCTGCTCATGTTCTGGTTCAGGTTTAGAATCCCCTCTCGAAGTAGGGCCAAACTGGCTATCGTTGTCGAGGCTAACAGCGACGATCAGCCAGAAGGGTGTAGCGAACCCCCGCCTCCCATGCGAGGCATAGACTTTCTGCATTCAAAGCTGTCACGCACCCCTGCTGCAGAATCCTCCCGTTGCCCAGCCGCTATCGACCCTATGCTTGTGCCTTCCTCAGCCGAGCCCTCGCCATGGCCCGTGCCACTAGCATCCCCTCCTTTGTCGCCTGCGCGTTCATCCAGCCTGTCCTTGCCTCAGCCCTCGCAGTCGCCCGCACCATCGTCGGCGGTCCGCTTGGAAACCGATGCCGAAGCATCAGCTCGCTCCTCTGCCAAAAAGTGAAAGTACACTGAGGGAAAAAACTGTCCGGATGCAGGGGCTCTATTGCGTTTTTTAGCCATAATTTCAGAGAATGATTAAGCCTTAATGTGAGAACATTCTTGTGTCATGGGCACATGTAATCTCAACTCTGTCCCCTGGTGTTAGCTCGTTTACCTCATACAAACATGCTCACGACACATTATACATACAAGGTCATCATCCGGACAGTTTTTTCCCAAATCACCAAAAGATCTACTAATCCAGATTCTAGAAGCTAGTCCACCTTCCCCCAGCCTTGATCACAGCACGCACACGCTTCGGCATGCTGTCTATGAGCCTCTTGCAAAAATCCGCGGGAATCTGCTCCCACTCCTCTTGGATCCGCTCCCAAAGTTCCACCATTCCTGATGGTGGCTGCTCGTACTTGGACAGCTCCTTTTTGAGGTGAGCCCAGAGGTGCTCGATCGGGTTAAGATCGGGGGAGGAGGAGGGCCAGACGAGCACGGAATAGTCCTGCTCCCCAAGGTATTCCTGCACTAGGCGACACTTATGCTTGGGGTCGTTATCATGTTGGAATATGACTTTACATGGCGTGAGGCTATAGAACTCGATAGTGGATGTGAGTTCATCCTGTAAAATGCTGCGATACAATGGCCCATCCATCCTCCCATCAATCTTGCACATAAAACCCGCGCCGTCATAGGTCAGGCACCCCCACACCATCACAGAACCCCCTCCATGCTTCACCGTTTGTCGGATTTGATGGCTCTGCAGGGTGTTGCCGTCGCGGATCCAGGCGTATGCGCGGCCGTCCGAGCAAAACCGATTTATCTTCGTTTCGTCGGACCAAATAACGCGCTTCCAGTCCTCGAGCGTCCAGTCTACGTGCGCCCTAGCAAACTCTAGCCTGTCCTTAATGTTCTGCTTGGACAGTCGCGGTTTCTTCGGTTGCGATACTGCGACTAGACCAGCTTCACGAAGTGAATTCCTAACTGTCTTGGGGCATACGTTAACATCGTGTGCTGTTCCTAGCATTTTTGCCGCGTCAACGCTCGTTTTCGCCACGCCACTAGTAATAGCTCGAATAACGGTGCGCTGGAGTCGGTGTGATATAACACGTGGCCTTCCACCTGGCGGCATCGTGGGTCGCACCTCATCGCGGCTAGTCTCTGCGATGACTTTGAGACTGTAGTCATGGACGGTGCTTTTACCTACACCTAAATCTTTCGCTATTTTCCGCACGCTAACCCCCTTGCGCAGAAGCTCGATCATACATGCTTGTCGCTTCTCATCGACCGGCTTCATGGCGTCTGGACCGTGTGCGGACTACGGGGCTACGGAGCGGCGGCGAGAAGTTCGCTAGATCGAGACCTAAATCAAGAACGGAGGCGAATGTAGATGTCGAACGTCGATCGGAAAAAACTGTCCGGAAGCAGTCCATCATCCTACGTTAGTCATCTTCGTTATTACAAACCAGAACTCGGTGGGTTCATGAATATACGCACTGTTATACACACAGGGAAATTTGAGGAAACTTATTGTTACCATAACAGGCAAAAATTGACCAGCATTAGCCTAAACCCATTTATCCGGACAGTTTTTTCCCTCAGTGTATCGGCAGACTTCTTTGCCGTGGTTCAAGGGTGCCACATCCAAGGCTCCTGGCTCTGCACCGAGATCAACGCCCAGCCCGTCTACCGCGGAAGATATGGAGGAGGACGATGATGCCGACGACGAGGAGGAGGATGCAGAAGCAGCAGAGCCACTGAAGGTTGCTAAAGCACGTGAGGCAGAGCTGAAACACAAGTTTGAAACCAAGTGGTCGAAGAAGTTTCCGTGGCTCGTCCTCACCAAGACCGATCATGGTCGCCCGTCCATCAAGTGCAGCATCTGCACGGTGCACCAGTCGGAGAATTGCAAGTAGGGCAAAGGCGGACAGGGCGGAGCGGACATCCAGGTGCAAACGATGCGCAAGCACCAGCGTACCAAGAAGCACCGGGCCGCTGTCAAGAAAAAGGAGGCGAAGGAGAGGGCCAAGACAAAGCAGAAGCGCATCGAGGATTTCTCGAAGGGCAACGTCGAAGGTAGACGTATCATTCGGTTGTTGATGGCGATGTTATTCATCTGCAGAAGTGACGCACCGATCTTGATGTATGTCGCTCTAGTGAACTTCATGGCCTCGCAATGTACGCCGGACTTGGGCGAGAGCAACAACGGCACCTACCACACTGAGTGTGATATTTGGATTTCGCAAATCTCCCATTGTTCGAACCGCTAGAGTCATCTAGTGCTTCTCGTTGCTTGCCATGTGTTTTAGGTACGGATTCAGGCAGCTGACAGAGGCAACGGCGACTTACCTTCGGCAGAAGCAGCTCGAGCACATCCAGAAGAGTCCTTTTACTCACTGTGCATAAGTGCGATGCTGGATCCCTCTTATCCGTTTTGCAGACCCAGCTCGTCGGCAGGTGCCGACATCAATAAGGTTTCAGGCATCAGTACAGATGGGGCCAGCGTCGAGATCTTGGGACGTTCCTCAGTGTGGCGCGACCGCTTCAAAGAGCTGCAGGAGATCCTGATGAAGACCTTCCTGGAGATGCAGTCTATCTTCGCCATCCGCTGGCTTTCACGCGCCGAGGCAATACTCCGCTTGGTCGTCGTTCTTCCCGCCGTCATCCTGCTGCTGCACGAGTACGTCCAGGACTCGTACGAGGTTGCAAGGGGCTACAAATTCCATTTCTACCTCTTCTTCCTCGCCGACCTGCTGACAGAGCTCAACCGGCTTAACAAGAAGTTTCAGCGTCGCCAGGTAACGTATACGCTAACGCTTTAGATCGCGCACGTACTTCAGATCGTGCACATGCATGTGCTATGCTGTGCTAAACATGCCTTGGCTATGTGATTTCCTCGTGCTACTTACAGGTCGACATCACCAGGGTGGGGAGCATGGTGCAGAGCACCACCAAGGTGATTTGCGCACGGTACATCAACTGCGGCTCTTCTTTCGGCGGCCCCAGAAGCAAGCACCTGCACAATTTCCTGACATCCCATGAGCCTGAAGGTCGTGTGGTCATCGAGGGGGAGGCGAAGGATGGCGAGCCGGTCCGCCACGAGTACATCCTTCACACGAAATCGATTTTGGACTCGGAGTTCAAGAGCGACAAGAAGTCTTGCTTCATGCTGTGCCGCGCCATGGCCCAAGAGACGATTGATTGCATCAAGTTCAGGTTCAGCGACCTGCAGCAGCTCGGAGGAACCAAGCTTTTTCTCTCAAGTACCTATCCCACTGTGCGATTGGACTGCGAGAAGAAGGCCCTTGAGTGGCTGGCGCTTCTGAAGAAGATCTTCAACAATAAACCCCTGCCTGGTAAGTTCTCTTGACCAGCATAGTTTTCCAAGTGCTTTTTTGGATTACCCTTCTAATGTTTACTCAGCGTGCCTGTCATCTGAGTGTGATGCCATGCATTGTACGCACGCTTTGCTGATTCTTCTCCCCTCCCCTTGCGTTGTTTCTCCCCCTCCCCCTCCCAGGCGTCAGCTGGAAGAGCTAACGTCATTTGTCAACATCATGGACACGCATCACGGGGAGATGGCGTACCACGTCAGCCTGTGGCACATGCTGGGGACACGCGACTGGGAAGACGCCTATCCCAATCTTGTTAAGATTTGGGTGGCAACCGCCGTGCTCCCATTGAGCACGGTGGAGTGCGAGAGGGGATTTTCGCGCCAGAACGGCATTAAGAGCTGGTCTCACGGCAACCTCTGTGATGCTCGCTTGGGCGAGCTTGTGTGCATCTCCCTCCTGCAGGATTACGACATGCAGTGGGATGAGATCGTCGACATATGGAAGGCCGCCAAGCCAAGGCGGCCTAGCCAGGATGCAATTGCCCCCATTCTTGCCCCAATGCCCAGGAAGAAGAAGAGCAAGGCCGAGGCAAAGAAGAAAAGGAAGATCGCTGAGCTTGAGGCTGTGGTTGAGGAGGATGGGCTGGAGGAAGGAGAGGTGAAAGAGGAGGAGGAGGAGGAGGTTGAGGAGGAGGTTGAGGAGGAGGTTGAGGAGGAGGTGGCAGAATTTGATGATGACGAGTAGGTAAATGTAGGGAATGGCCATCTGCCTGAATGCTCATTTGTAACTTCCAACTACTGACTGAATCAAAGTGCTAAACTGTATCTTCCATTGTCAAATTCTCTGGAAAATCAGACAAGTTTTTCAAAAATCTATGATCCTGAAAAGCGCATCAGACAAAGTGCACAGAACGTGTCTGGTTGCTCAGAGACGTTCTTCTCCAAAAGAGAACGCTAGCCCCGAACCACCTTGCATGTGTTTCGTGGCCTTACTCGAGGCTCTCTTGCTAGGCTAGCTGTGCTTGTATTTAGCCCTGCGCTTAATCTGTACTCGACACCATGCCCCTTGATTCGTTTCAGGCCACACTGATTCATCAGAGTTGACCCAAAAAAACACCCTGAAAAACAGGGTTTCTAGTAGAAACTTTCTACTAGTTTTCTAATTGGTTGGCCCGGTTTTTTTCAATTTGAACACTATTTTTTCAGGGTCAGTATGGTAAAGCAGCCTAAAAAGGGTGAAATCAGCATTTTTCTCCTGATATCGTGGGGCCTGCTCGACACACTTTAATCACAACCTCACTATTGCATTACTCGACTCCTATCCGGAGATTTCCATAACAGCTCATATGAGAGCTACGTTCCTACCCATTTAGGCTTCCGTAGTGAGGTAGTTTTAGAGGGACCTCGGACGTTAGGAGACAGGAGCTGTCCAGCGATCGTGCAGGAACTTCTCAGTTCTGCCGACTTTGTCGTGTGCGCTCCACGTCTTTAACGATGCAGGTGCCCGTAGTGTATTTAGTGGCGTTAGTTAGGGTTATTCATGGTCAATAGCCCTCGTTGCCGTAGTACTAGAAATATGACTCCCGAGCAAATAGCTGAGTTGTCAGAGATGGCAGCAAGCACATCCGTACTGACGACGAAGGTTGGCGAAATGATGGCAAAGATGCATGGCCCTCGAGCTCGCTGCATTGAAAGAGGACAATGTGAGCCTTCACCAGACGCATGGAGCGACGTGTCAGGAGTCGTCCGTTACCGTGGACGAAGATCGTGCGAGCGCGCATCAACCGCAGGCAACGTCAGCGACACGTGATGACAGTTTGAGCGAGCGACGGGCAGTTGTGAAGATAAAACCTGCCATGCCCCAGGCGTTCAACCCCTTGGAGAAACACACCACGCTGAGTGGGTAGCTGTTCGCCATGGAGCTGTTCTTCAATTCCGCCAACGTCAACGACGATGAAACACGCGTCCAGTTGTCGGTGTCTTTATTACGCGGACCTGCATTAAGTTGGTGGCGACAGTACGTGACGTCACGAGGGACTCCGGCAGACCGGCAATAGGTGATGGATGGGGAGCGACGATTGGCTTCAACTCCTAAAGGATCCTTGTTTGGTGTGGCCAAGATCCTCACCTGTGCCGAGTTTTCTGCTATAACGGGAGCTTCTGCGGAAGTGCCTGACGCAAATAGAGCTACTCTAGCTCTATGGTTCTCTAAGGAGAGAGTTGCCTTCATAATTGTGTGTTTCACTGAGTAGCTTGAGAAAGCTTCGGCATACAAATTCACTAGAATCAAGATTACAAATTATGGTACACAAGGCAAACACTAATACTACCTCATTGAACCTCATTGAACACGGAGAACGTTCGCACGAGAACGTTTACATAACTACTCTAAGCTGCGCTTAGCCAAGTCAACAATCGCAGATGAAAATTACAGCACATGCTTAGTTGGTAATTTTTACCCATCCAGAAGTAGTTATTCTAACAGTTTCAGGTGTGAAACTGTTATGAATGGAACTGCCGAGTAGCGCGGAGGGCAATGGCAAAACCGTGAACGAGTGAATGACAATAAAATGAAAGACAACACAATATATAGAAAACATAGGGTGATCCTGGACGTAGGATCGGAAGGTTCGGGAAAAGTGTCGAAGGGCCTCGATGTGTCGAAGCGAGGTCCGGAAAGGCCCAGGAGGCTCGAAATGAAAGGTATGGAACCCTATTGCTGGTTCGGGACTGTTCGAGTCGTACGCCTTGTAGCAAGCCTGAAATTACTCATTCCTTACACTCTCCCCCCTTCTAGATAAGCACACAAATAAACAAAACTACACACACTCAAACTGAATCTCGTAGTAGTGAAGCCACCACTGTTGAGAATCTCGAGCTTCAAGAAACTCCATCCAACGGTCGAAACCTGTCGAAACTATCGCAGTCGATCGTAGCCGTCGAAGTTTTAACGAATTACCCAGATAACTAAACGGGCAGTAGGGATACTACCGCGCCATAGTCTTTCTTGTCTCCAGCGAGTCCTTCGCTAAGAATTACAACTCCCGTCGTCGTGTACTGTATCCACACAGTAACACTACGTTATTCACATGCGAGAGCACGCGTCCGTATCTCACGAAAGTTAGCGAAGTCCATCAGCACAAGGACGAAATCTCAATCAGTCCAGTAACCGTAGTCGATGTCGCCTCAGGCGATTGATGTAAACACGCCTCCAGCTTTCGCAAACACCTGCAAAATTCCTGAATGGCCAACGTGAATATGTCTGTAGATTCAGTCGGTTAAACAGCATCTGTCCGTCGATGCTCATGCCGCGGATGCCAATTGTTGAGGGAAAATAATAATAAAAAAACAATTGTTGCGCAGCTGCTCTCTCCCCCCTCCATGAAAAGAAAATATTATGTCATCGATGCCGAAAATACCATGCTTCAAGTTTCTTCAGACCCGAAAATTTTAAGTATCTTCAAACTCTGTTCGTCGGGACCAGTCTCAGCGCGACCCTATAATGCAGGGTAGTTGTGCCACGTAGACTCTGGCTTTGTCCCACGTCGTATATAAATATTCTGCTTCGCAGAATGCCGTCGATCTGCTTTGTGTTGTAAATTCCGAAACTCCCCCTGACCGGTTCGCCGTCGATCTGCTTCGTGTCTGCACGGCGAACTGGTTTAGGGTCTTCGTGTCTACGTAGCCGTAGCGGTTCGTTTTTCTGGGGTACCCATCTCTCGGCTACGGCAGGTACCCCAGAAAAACTCGGGTACAGTTCTCAGCTATGAAAGGCGCATTTTCTGCACTTTCACCGACTAACCATGCTGGTTTTTAACCATCACACAGCTCGGTAGGTACCCGTGACCCTAGCTACTGCTCCAGCCAAAAACTTGAAGGATTCCCACCCGGAAAATACCCAGCGTTTAGCGACGCGCCGACGTTCACCCATCATTGCGCCCGTCCAGGTAAATCCCTGAATGAGTCATGGCAGCCAAATCTTTGATTATAGCCCTGCAACTCAGGAATAATCCTTGAAGACTCCCACGTGAATCCAAATTTCCCATGACGGCAACACAATTTTCCCACTGCAATAGTCCTGAAGCTCCATTTGATGTATACACTCCAGAGCAGGGGTGAATCCACTTTGTGCCTGACTCAGGTTAGCGCAAACACTTCAAAACTTCTTCCACTGCTGCTTCACGATTAAACCCCCGCACGTTCATCACTGTTCACCAAGCGCCCACGTTCGTCATTCTCCCAACAGTACCGTGCACGTTCTTTAGAAAAGCTCGCAACTCCGTCGATCTCAACGACAAATCCTCGCCGTTCGTATTGGACTCGAGCTCCGCGTATCGTCCGATCGCTCTCACAAAAAACCTTCGCGTTTTTCGTTAACCTTCTTCACACGCCTCCCACTGTACATCAGCTAATTTTCACAAATCGTTCGCCTGTCGTGTAGCGCCAAAAATATTTCGATCCACCAGCACAGGGTGATCCGCTGGCTCACCACCTTGATTTGGCCAAAACCGTCGGAGTAGTCTTAAACCCGAACCGGTACCTAGTGGTGGTGCTGAAAATCAGGCGACCCAGCCAAGTCAGTCGGGGGATCCGTCTGCCGCTGACTCTGAACCAGTTGTTCCCAGTTGTTCTTCTTCCACTGATTTATTTTTTTGCCGTTGGTCCTTTGCGGTGACCCCGTGGAGACACTGAAGTAAATACCCCTGGGATAGTCTTTGACCGTGGAGTGTAATTTTCTGACCACGAAAACAATTTCCTTGCAAGGAAACTGCTCTCGCTGAGCTTGTACAGTAGCTCCAGGGCAGACAAAATTGCTCCTCCAGGCGGGTAGGTTACGCGAAAATCCGAGGTTTGCCACCCTTCGATTGCTCCGTACCTGAGCCCCACTTGTTGCACGTGTGATCTCGGTCATGCCAAAAATTCCAATTGCATGTCCGTGAACGCCGTCTTCACATGCGTGTCGCCTTCCGGAAACGCCGAGCCCTTTGACGTCAGCTACACTTTACCATGCAGCCACGTCTGCTACACGCACTCTTGATGAAATCCTCTTCGCCTGGGGATATCCGTGAGCTTGTCGTCTTGTGACAAGCTCCTCGCTTCATTCGGACACCAATCCGAATCTCGTTGCTGCTTGCCGAAAATTCCGAAACTGTAACCGACACTCCTTTAACAAGATGCGAAATAAACAGCATACCGGAAACACTCTTCAAAATCTTCGCCATGTCAGGACGGACACAACTGCCCTCGAGGGGATGGCCGAGAAAATCCTGCTCGTCCCTTGGGGTCGGATCGACGGTCTTCAGAAGCCCACGCAATTGTAGTAGTTGAAGCATATCATATCATGCTTTAGGACAACCGCCGTGCCTTCTATAGCGCCATCCGCCTTCTCCCCCTCCAGAAAACAATTATGCCCTCGGAAGCCCATCGGGTGAGGAAAGTGGCTCTGAATACCAAGTGTTATGAATGGAACTGCCGAGTAGCGCGGAGGGCAATGGCGAAACTGTGAACGAGTGAATGAGAATAAAATGAAAGACAACACAATACAGTATATAGAAAACCTAGGGTGATCCTGGACGTAGGATCGGAAGGTTCGGGAAAAGTGTCGAAGGGCCTCGATGTGTCGAAGCGAGGTTCGGAAAGGCCCAGGAGGCTCGGACTGAAAGGTCTGGAACCCTATCGCTGGTTCGGGACCGTTCGAGTCGTACGCCCTGTAGCAAGCCTCAGTAAGGAATTACTAATTCCTTACAGAAACTCTCAGATGTTACGCACATCTCCGCAGTTATGAAATGTGCGTTATGTGTTCAATTTCTCAATGTCGCAGGTAGATTTTGCCGTTTTCGGTCAAGTTCAGTTATGTCAGTTTTGCCGCAAGGGATCGCTCGCAGAAGTTAAGTTCGAGATGACTCTCTGCCATATTTCGTCTCTGCGAAGGGGGTCGATTGCAGAAGAGACAACCCAATTGCCTTTCTACCGAACTTCGGCAGAACGAAATTCTGCACGAACAGGTCTTTGCGCCAGTCAGCCCGAAGTCCTGCTGGAACACATCTCTGAGAATCGACATTGCCGAAAGGATCACCTGCAGAAATGTCTTCTACGCGATACTTCAGCAGAGGAAAACCCTTCTGCGAATGGCCCCTGGTGCCAATTCAACAGAGGGTCTTGTACACTCTCGACTCTGCCAAGATCGCTCCTACAAAACCACCTGTCGCTGTAGAAGCCATATGCAGAAAACGCGCTCCTGTTCTGCCACTCCAAAAGAACCACTTTTCTGCCACCAATGAAACTCCTCCTCTGCCACTTCCCGCAGAGCCTCGCCTTGTCGACAAATCTGCTCTTCATCGATGGGCCTTTCTGCAGGGCTCGTGTCCGTAGACTTCGTTGATATGCTACTTCAGCAGACTTCTGCAACCTTCATAGGATCAAGGCTATTCTCAACACTCCTCCGCACTGGTCATGCAAAATCACCAACTAGCAGAGAACCAATCTAGAGGAAATCCTAAGGAAAACACACAAAATGAACACACAAGAAATTTGCGAGAATCGACACTTCTTCGCACGCTTGAATTATCGCACCAGCCATAAAAGAGGTCATAACGCCTACTTTTCCTCATAAGAGACTCCTTCTGCGCTCCCCTCAGACAATCGCACTTGACCCACTCTGCCGAAGTATAGATCGAGCGCAGGAAAATGCAAGATGTTGGTCAAGTAATATGTCGGCTGCTCGTTCGTCGGGATGTACTGCAACTTCAACTTGCGACACGCGACCATCCGCTGTAGCCACATGTACCGCCGCTCCATATGCTTAACGCTCCCCTTGAGCCCCATCCCTTCCGACACATAATTGGCAGATAGATTGTCAACATAGAGCGTCGTGGGCTCATTCTCGTCGAGGAGCCCGTACTCTGCCAGCAAAAAGCGCAGCTTGCGGGCTTCTTTGTCATCCTCCAAGGAAGAGATGTACTCAGATTCCGTAGACAGGAGAGTGACACATTTTATCCTCTTGCTCGCCCATGAAATTGCAACTCCATGGAGGGTGAAAATGTAGCGACTTGTGTTGCTGCGACGCTGTCTGTCGCCAGCATCGTCAGCATCTTCGAAACCGATGAGGCACAGATTTGTGGCTTCTCCGCCGAGCTTGAGAGCCACATCGTGAGTCCCCACAAGATATGCAATGCAACGGTCGAGCTCTTTCCAGTGCTGATCACTTTGAACAATCTGCCCAGACGCGAGCTTGCTGCAGGCAAAAGCAATGTCCGGACGTGTCGTGCAGGCAGCAAACTGCAGAGATCCCACTCTCTGGCAATACTCTTCGTCTGTTCATCCTTGCAACTGTGCATCGTTGAACATCAGCTCCTTGAACGCATCGACAGAAATCGGCATTTTTAGGCTTCGTCGAGGAGGCCCCTCTGGTAGAAAACGCCTCTGGAACTTGTCGATGTAGCCTCTCTGGTGGAGCCAGATCTTCCGAGCAGCTCTGTCCCTGATCAGCTCCAAGCCCAAGTACTTCTGCATAGGACTTATCTCTCGAAGCTCGAACGCCTTCTCCAACAGAGTTTTCACCTCTGCCAAATGTGCCTTGCTCTGACTTGCCGCCTGTAGATCGTAGACGTAGACGAGCTAGTAGCGCCTGTCACCGTGCTCATCTTCATGGAAGTAGAAGGCTTCGTCGACCTGACTCTTCGACCAGTCCCCGCTCTGCAGAACTCCGTCGAGTTCTTCATACCACAGCTTTGGACTCTCCTTAAGTCCGTAGAGACTCTTCTTGAGCAGATAGACTCTACCATTGCCGTCATCATAGTACTTCGGCTGCTTCATGTACAGAGGATGATCGATGGGTGCATTGAGGAACGCATTTGTCATGTCGAGTTGCACCGGCTCCCAATCAAATGCCGCAGCTATGAGCAGCTGCAGAAGAGCAGTTACGTAGCTGCCGAATGGAGCATACATCAAGTCGTAGTCGAGATTGGGCAGCTGTGTAAACCCTTGTATGACAAGACGTCCCTTTTCTCGCTCTACCGTATCATCTGGGAGATACTTGGTAGCGAGAACCCACCAATTTCCCATCACATTGATGCCAGGCAGTAGAAAAACCAAGTCCCAAGTTCCTTGGTCCCACAAAATCTGAATCTCCTTGTCCATCGCTGCCTTAACCGAAGGGCTCTTCCAACTCTTCAGAGCGACTGGGACCGGCATCTTTGAAATGTCCCAACGACGTTCCGGATCTGCCACATGATCTTCTGCAAAGTCCAGCTCCAACAGTGTTACAACATCGCCTCTACCGTCGAGGGCGTTCATCGAGAATACCGTCAACGCTGCATGATAACGAACCAGCGGAACACCTTTGTTAGACCACGTCGATCGCCGCAGGGGTTGGACCTCCACATGCATTTCGTCGGTAGAGTGCTCCTCGGCAGAGGACGACGGCTCCCCGGCAGAGGACGACGGCTCCTCTGTAGTCGAATCGTCTACGACACTCGTCTGCCGCTCTGCCATGCGTCATTCACTAAGGATGACGCCAAGAGGCTCCTCATTCCCCTCCTCACCAGAGGGTGTCACAGAGGGAGAGGGGGGGCTTGGCCATGCAGAGGGTGCATCAGGCTCTTGGACCGTCGGGGAATCAGCAGAAGCATCCCCATTAGGATCGGCAGAGGACGGAGTACCTTTGACAGTGGAAGGCACTGTCGGCGGCAGAGTTGGTCCAGGAGTCGCAATCGGCACAGATGGCAGAATTCAAACAGCCTCGTCCTCATCCTCCTCTGCCTCCTCATCCTCTTCTGCAACCAGATCCGACCAGGACACCACATTGTCGAAGACAGAAGGGTCAAAGACCTCGGTGGGAGTCTGTCGCGTGGCTTTCCACCCGTCGAGCGACAGCGTCTCGTAGAAGATTGCTTCCACCGTGGTGACCAATCGATTGGTCGCTAGATCGAGCACCAGCCATCCCTTGCTCTGCTGCGACACCCCCAGGTGGAGAGCCCATCGGGCCTTAGGTGCTAGCTTCCCTCCGCGCTTGTTCTGCGGAATAAGAAACTGCAGCATACACCCCCAAACTCGAGCCATCTCGTACGGCGTAATGCTCGATGGCAGAGAAGAATGCTCGAGGCGGTTCCGCACCCAGACCGCTTGCAAAGCAGCAAGATTCCACCAATGATGAGGAGCACCCATGTGCAAAAGCATAGTCCGCACGCCCTCTACGTTAGTCCATATTTCGCGTTCTACCATCTCATTCTGCTGTGGCGTGTACGGACGGGTAAGACCGTGCTCAATTCCTCGCTCTTCAGGAGAATCGACAAATTGTCTGCCCAAAAATTGCCTCCACGATCGGAGCGCAGAGCCTTCAGCGTCGCCTCACATTGCCGTTCTGCCCTTGGAAGCCACTTTCGAAAAATGAGCAATGCGTCACTCTTCTGCGCGATTGGGTAGAACCAGACGTAGCGTGTCTTGCGGTCTTTGAGTACAAGAAAGTAGCGGCTGCCATCCTTAGCATGACCTCGGAAGGGCCCGCAGAGATCGATATGCACTACTCCCAACACTTTCTTCTTGTCACTCCCCTTTGTCGGAAAGCTATGCCGAGCGAGTTTGCCACAGACACAAGAGACACACGGCAGATCGGTACTCGGCGTCTTCGCAATGTCCAAGTCCGTAACTACTCCGTGCGCCGTAGTCCGCCGAATCGTCTCGACCTCAGCATGGGCCAGACGAGCATGCCACACGTCCATAGAGGAGCGCGCGTCAGTCGCCTCTGCCGCAGGCTTTTGCCGCCGCCATGGCTGCAGATTGGTGCTGAGAACCCAGCCTTTGTATCAAGCTCGCCCGAGCAGAAAGCCGTCGGCACAGAGCATGATAGTTTCCTCGCCAGTATCCTTCAGCGTCACTCTGCAGTCCTTCAGCTGCCTGGCAAAAAGCAGATTGGCTTGGATTCCAGGGAAGTAGAGTACATCTGGAACCAAAATCCTCTTCCCAGCCTCGCCAAGCAGAGTAATGGTTCCCCGTCCTCGGACAGCTTGGATGGCGCCGTTAAATCCGCGCACTTGCTGGATTTCGCTGTCCTTGCGCATTTCAACGAAGGCCTTGTCATCTCCCATAAGGTGGTGCAAACATCCACTATCCAGCAGAGTGACCGCGTTGTTGGCTTCTACAGCAGCTGCGATCGCCTGGAAGTCTTCGCCATCCTCTGGATCCAATCAAATGCCGAAGGTGTTAAAATTGACCCGAAAAGGATCGACACTATTCGCAACTGGGAACTGCCAACAAAAGTCTGGGAGTTGCAGATTTTTCTGGGGTTCGTCAACTACGTGCGCAGCTTAATACCTAAAATGGCCAAGTCAACAGCTCCGTTAACCGACTTGCTGCAGAAGGGAGTTTTTTATGAGTGGGGGGAGAGGCAGTAAGCTGCGTTTAACCAACTGAAAACTTTCCTTACAACACCACTCGTTCTTCGTATCGCCGACCCCGACCGCCCATACGAACTGGTTACGGTCGCCTGCGACATCGCCGTTGGCGAGGTACTGTTACAGGATTTTGGCGAAGGCCTGCAGCCAATCGCCTACGACTCGTGGAAACTACAAGGTGCTGAACGGAAAACCCGGTTCACGACAAGGAAATGCTTGCGATCGTCAATGCTTTCAAGACCTGGCGCTGCTACCTATCCGGTGCCGACGTTACTATCTGAACAGACCACAAGTCCCTACAGTTCCTCCGAGCCCAACCGACCCTCAACCCACGACAGATTCGTTGGCTCGAATATCTCGAGTCCAACTTCCACTACCGCATCACCTACAAGAAGGGGGCAAATAATATTGCCGATGCCCTTTCCCACCCTACTGCCCATACAGCTGCCGTACTAATTGCCTAAGCTAACCCGCTGCTAACTGGACTGTTTACCCACGGCTACAATACGGATCCTCTCTTCACCTCTAATGGCCACCAGGCCCTGACCGCCACGAGGCCACTACCACCTAAAAGCTTGTACTAACCGAATTTGGGTTCCATCCTACCGACTGTTACACGAATTAATGGTACAAGAGGTTCATGACGCTAATTGCTCAGGGCATTTCGGGGTTGATAAAACCTTGAAAATGCTCCAACGTCATTATTACTGGCCGAATGCGAGCCATGACGTGCAGCAATATGTGGCCTCATATCCCACCTACCAACTTATGAAATCCTCTCACCAAAAGCCAGCTGGATTACGGCAACCGTTAGAACCGCCCACCAAGCTCTGGACACACGTGTCCATGGACTTCACGACAGGACTCCCGATCGGCGCATCCCAAAATGATGTTGTACTCGTGGTTGTTGACCGATTCACGAAAATGGCTCATTTCGCGCCATGCCGAACGACGATCACATCCGAGCAAACTGCTAAGCTGTTCATCTCAACCATTATTCGCCTACACGGAATCCCGAAGGCGATCGTGAGCGATTGTGACCCCCGATTCATGTCCAACTTCTGGACAAAAATGTGGGAATATCACGGTACATGTTTCCATTTGTCCATTGTAAAACTGAACGGACAAATCAGACCATGGAGCAGCTGATATGGACAACCTGTACCGACCCGACCCAATGGATAGACTCCCTTCCCCTGATCGAGTATGTGTATAACAACGCCCCTTTGTCAACGACTGCACAATCACCGTTCTACCTGAATTACGATCTAAACCCCACGACTCCCACTACACTGTCAGTTGAGAGCCCTGACCCACGATCACAACAGTTCATCAAGGACTTACAGACTGCACAGAAAAATGCTACCGAGGCCATTTCAAAAGCCAACCTTACGGCCAAACGGTACGCGGACAGGCATCGACGGGATTTACCCTTGTCTCTTGGGCAACTAGTCCTTCTGGACACCAAGAACTTGGGGTTGATTTTACCACATAAACTCCGCCCGCGATTTTATGAGCCCTTCGGGATTGTCCGAATGGTGACACCTGTCATCGCCAAGTTACTATTACCGGATGACTGGCATATCCACGATTCATTCCACGTCAGTCTCCTTCGACAGTTCATTGCAAACACGGCTGACCTTGACTGTCAATGACTCTACCCTTCGATCAGACCCGTCCCTAAGCCAACCACCGAACCACAGCAAATCCTCTCCCACCGAATCCGTCAAGACCAAGATCAACAGGTTTTTGAATTTCTGCTTCGATGGGTTGACCGTACATGCGACGACGACATGTGAGTCCTAGCTGCTACCCTCGACAACCACCCATTGGTGCAGGTCTATCTACACGATCAGGCTGCCCCAAATGTGGGTAGTCTCGTCTAGGAGGGGGGAAGGTGTAAGGAAAATCCCATTTCCTTATGGAGCCTCGCTAACATCGAGTACAGCCCTGACTTTCAAAATTCCAAGCTCGGCCCAACAATACAAATTCGAACTACATTTGAGACCCCAAGCCTGCACGCGGCGTCGCGTCCGACACTTCCGAGTCCCGAGGCGCCCCGAACTACCTTGCGTGTGTTTCGTGGCCTTCCTCGAGGCTCTCTTGCTAGGCTAGCTATGCTTGTATTTAGCTCTGTGCTTCATTTGTACTTGACACACTTTAATCACGACCTCACTATTGCATTAATCGACTCCTATACGGAGATTATCATAACATGGGAGGTACTGTACAGCGCAATTTCGACGCGAATCGGTTTAGTCTGGTTCGGAATGGTGGAAACCGAGGCTGGAAAGAGGCTCACCTGATAATGGGCTGTAGGTGTCAAACATATTGTATATGTTATAATAAGCTAGATAGGCGCATGTTCTTCGAGGGTACAACACTTGAACAAAAACAGCATGTATGCCTCATTCTAACTTAACTGTTTACTATGAGATGGTATCACTCGCTAGGTTAGGTCCTCCCCGCCCACCCGTGCTTCCGTTCCCGTCCTAGTCCTAGCCACCCGTTAGCACCCCGTAGCCCCCTCCCCCCCCACCTCTGGCCCGTTAGTGCCTCGTCGACCCTTCTCTGGCCCGTTCGCGCCCGTCGACCCGTTAGCGCCTCGTCGCCCCCATCGCGCATCGTCAACCCCGTTCGCGCCCCCTCTGGCCCTGCTAGCGCCGCGCCGGCCCGTTAGCGCCCTGCAGGCCCGTTAGCGCCCCGTCGGCCCCGTGCGCCCCTCTGGACCGTTAGTGCCCCGCAGGCCCATTAGCGCCCGCAGGCCCCTTAGCGCCTTCCCTGCCCCATGCGCCTCTCTGGCCCCGCTCGCCCCGCCGGCCCATCAGCGCCCCGCCGGCCCGCTTGCGCCCTCCCGGTCCCGTCCACGCCCCGTCAGCCCCGTGCACCCCTCTGGCCCTGCTCGCCCCACCGACCCATTAGCGCCCCACCGGCCCGCTCGCGCCCTACCGGCCCCGTCCGCGCCCCGTCGGCCCCGTGCGCCCCTCTGGCCCTGCTCACCCCATCGGCCCGTTAGCACCCCGCCGGCCCGCTCGCGCCCTGCCGGCCCCGCTCGCGCTCCGTCGGCCCTCGCCAGCCAGTCCGCCAGCTGGCTCCAGTGCCGACCCACCGCTCTGGCCTCGTTCAGCGCCGGCTTCCCTGCCGGCAGTCTACACCGCTTTCCATCGCTCCCCACAGCACTCCACCGCACTACACCATACTACACCGCACTACATCGCACTCCACAGCACTATGCCGCACTCCACCGCTCTCCACCGCTCTCCACCGCTCTCCACCGCTTCCTCCACCTGTCCTCCTCACTCTGTCAGAGGCCGTCCGCAGCTGCAGCAGTGAGGATGGCAGAGTTACAGCTCCGGCTGGACGCAGAGGGTCGGGCGCTCGACTTTGAGGCGTGGCTCGTCGACCTTCGGCGTCACCTTACAGGTCAGCGCCAGGGCGGTCACTCCCTGGCCGTTCATGTCGATGGTCTGCTTCCCCGACCCCCTGCCCCTGCTGCCCTCCCTGATGGCCCCACCACTGCTGAGCATGAGGCATTTCGCGCTGCTGCGCTTGATCGTGTCATCTGGGACTCGCACGACGCTGTCGCCCAGCTTGCTATCAGCCGTGCGCTCCTGCTGTCTGAGCGTCCTCGCTTTACCACTATAGCAAACGCCCAAGCCTTCTTAGATGCCGTCATTGAGCGCTATTCCACCCCCGCCACTGCTTCTGCCGGTCGCCTGATCCTTCCCATATTGTTCCCTGATCTTGCGTCCTTTCCCACTGTCGCCGACTTTGCCACGCACCTCCGCGCACTTGAGTCAAGCTACCGCACTGCTAGCACTGAGGCACAGCTCACTACCTTCCCGTCGCCATTCTGCGCTACCCTTTATCTCATAGCCATGCGCCTCCCTGACCGCCTAGCCACGGCTCGCGATCACTTCCTTAGTCAACACCCGGGTGACCTCATTCTCACCACTTTTGTCACTAACCTGTCTGAGATAGAGACCCGCCAACGCAGCATCGCTCAGTCTAGCGGCGTTGCGGCAGTACCTATCTTTCAGGGCTGTACTCCCTCCCAGTGCACTTACACAGACGTTAGTGCTGCTGTTGTTGAGACCGCTGCTGCAGCCTCAGCGCAAAAGCGTCCGGGTACGGGTCGTCGCCCCAAAGGGGGGCGTGGTGGGGGGAAGGGGGGTGGCGGTGGGGACGGCGGAAGGCCCGTAAAAGCAAGGTCGCAGTTTGGATAAGAGATGGCTAATGTCAAGATTGCGTGTGTCGAGTAGTACTCGGTCTCCCATGGTGATGGTGTGGTCTGTGCGGTGGCAATCGGCCTGGCGCTTCTGTTGCTGCTGAATGTCGAGAAGGCGCTTCTGGGTCCGATCCCAAAGTTTGTGCATGGTCGTGATGGAATCATGAGCGGGTTGGACTGTGGCTGGTATGTTTGGCTGTTGAGATGTGAGTGGGTGGCGTCCGTAACATAGGAAGAACGGCGTCTGTCCAGTAGCGGCGTGAGTAGCATTGTTGTAGACAAACTCTAGGATGGGCAGATGCAAGTCCCATTTGGAGATTTCGTCCTTGCAGGCTGCGCGGAGGAGTTGCTCCACAATTTGGTTGAGGCGCTTGGTCTGTCCATCTGTCTGCGAATGGTAGGCGGATGACATGGCGAGTTTGGTCCCGAGTAGAGACATCAGTTCTTTCCAGAATTTACTGGTGAACTTAGGGTCTCGGTCGGAGATGAGTGTGGTCGGAATGTCATGTTGTGAGATGATGTAGCGAACAAAGAGTTGTGCCGTCTCCTCGGTGCGTGCTGTAGTGTGTGTCGGGATGAAGTGTCCCATTTTGGAGAACTTGTTAATGACGACAAGGATCGCGTCATGACCACTTGTGGTAGTTGGTAGCCCGGTGATGAAGTCTAGGCTTACCACTTGCCATGGCTGTTCTAGGAGAGGAAGAGTCTGTAGCAGACCCGCCTCTTTCTGCTTGCTGCTCTTCATCCGCTGACATGTAGTGCTCGAGGTGACGAATTTCTGTACGTCATCTGCCATATGGGGCCAGTAGTAGTGTTTGGCGATACCGGTAAGTGTCTTGTTGCTACCGAAGGGTTCTACGTACAGGAATTCGTGGTATTCTTCAAGTAGTAACAGGTGCAAAGGAGGGTAATTAGGTACCCATATCTTTGTTGATCCTTTCCGGTACGCGATGTCATTGTCCCACTGTAGCAGATGTCGCTTTTCTGCCAAGGGAATTTCGGGGTCGATGGTGTACCCGTGTGTGAAGAGTCCCTTGAGAAGTGGGTTCATCCCTTTGACTTGGATTGCGGCAACGTGCGCAGGCCGGCTGAGAGCGTCTGCTTTGTTTTTGTGGCCGGGCTTGTATACGATGTCCTAGTGGAAGTGTGTCTCGAGGAAGTCAATCTACCGGACCTGCCGCATGGAGAGGCTTGGTTGTGTCTTCAAATATTTTAGGCTGCAATGGTCGGTGTAGACTGTTGTTTTGCGTTTAGGGTGATAGCATCTCCACGTTTTAAAGGCGGTGATGATAGCAAGGGCCTCTTGTCGTGTATCGGGTAGTTGAGTTCTGCCCCGTGTAATTTTTTGCTGAGGTAGGCAATTGGTTGCAGGCCATTCCCCTGGTCTTGCATCAAGACTACTCCCACTGCCTGGTTGCTGGCGTCAGCTTCGATGACGTAGCCGCGTTCGGGGTCTGGCAAGATGAGTACGGGTACGGACGTGAGTGCTTGTTTCATCTGCTCCACGGCTTCCTGGTGTTGTGGCTCCCATTTATAGGTCGTGTTCTTTTTTAGCAGATTCGTGAGTGGCGCGGCAATCTTCGCGTATTGCGCCACGAACCTGTTGTAGTAGTTAGCAAAGCTAAGGAACTACTGTAACTCCTTCACGCTCTCGGGTGTCTTCCACGTACGTACGGCTTCGATTTTCTTCCGGTCGACGTGAACTCCTTGAGCGCTTACGATATGTCCGAGGAATTGGACTTTCTCGAGTTCGAAGTTGCTCTTGGATAGTTTGACGTAGAAGCGTTCTCGTTGAAGAATTTTGAAGACGCGTCGCAGGTGGTCGACATGTTGTTGCATGTCGCGTGAGTAGACGAGGATGTCGTCTAAGTACACCACCACGCATTTGTCCAAGAGTGGCATCGGATGTGATTCACCTCTGCTTGGAACGTTGCAGGTGCGTTGGTGAGTCCAAACGGCATCACCAGATACTCGTTTGATCCGTACCGAGTTCGGAAAGCAGTTTTGTGAACAGACTCGTCCGCCATTCGTATCTACCAGTATCCGAATCGCAGATCTAGTTTTGAAAATACCGTGGCTCCCCGAAGCTGGTCAAGCAAGTCATCGATTCGTGGAATCGGGTATTTGTCTTGATGGTCTGCTTGTTGAGAGCTCGGTAGTCGATGCATATGCGCAGGCATCCGTCCGGTTTCGGTGTGAGGAGTACTGGGGCACCGTATGGCGAAGTGGATGGTCGGATGAGTCCTTTGGCGAGGAGATAGTTGATCTGTTTCTTCATGTCGGCTAGTTCTGTTGGGCTTAGCCGATATGGTGCTCGGAAAGTCGGTTTCGAACCGGGTTCCTCTACGATCTCGTGTTGGTGCGTTCGATATGGCGGTAGCTCATCCGGGAGGTCGTCGGAAAGAATGTCTTGGAACTCCTTCAGTATTTCCTTGATTTCTCTTGGAGGTTCCGAGGTCTTCTCCTCGTCCCTTTCCACATTTGTTGCTAACGCCAGGAACCCGGTGTTGGTTCTTTTCACGTCCTTCTCGAACCTGGCGAGTGTCTCCACTGGGATATCTCCTGTATCGTCCCAGTTGGGTAGCTGGACTCTCCTTCATTTGTTGTAGATGCTTGCGGTGCGGTTTACCCAGTCGATCTCGGGGTTGAATCGTTTAAGGAAGTCTCGCCCGAAGATCAAGTCAAGCCCTTTAATGTTGGTGATGGGGAGAGCAGGTTTCCAACGCAGTGGACCGATTTGTAGGTGTAGCACTGCTTCACCATACACAGGTAACTTGCTGCCGTCCACCATTGTAGCAGAAAACGCTGATGGTTTGTACTCTTCTCGAAGTCGGTCGATGGTTGCCTTGTCGCATACGGTATGCGATGCCCCGCTGTCCACGAGTGCTTGGAGGCGTCGTCCTTTGCAGATGACCTTGAGCACGAGGGGCAGGCGTTGCTTGGAGTACCCAAAGATAGTTTCATTGATCGGGTCAGGGTACATCCCAATATTCGTTGCTTCCTACTCCTGAGCTGGCAGCTGGCCGAGGCTGCTTGGAGAAAGGCTCTTCTCCAGGGCCCTGAGTTTCCGTGACGACTGTCCGTGTCGTTGACGAAGTTGCCAAGTTGGATGCATCTGAAGAAGGAGTTCGGGGTTTTTGCAGCTTCTTGTAGACCCCCAGCTTCCTCTTGAGCTGCTTCAGCTCCACCGACGTCTTCCCTGGGGAACGGGTAGTCACTATGGGCTGGTGTCAGGAGAGGGTGTTGACTCCGTGGAAAGGTCGGCTTCTTTCCACACTCCTTAATTTCGTCCCCAAGTTCTCCGGTACTGTTATGATCTCCACAATTTTATGCTTCTTCTGGAGTCCCTCCCGAAATTTCTCCAAGGCTCTAGCCCCTTGAGAATTACAAGTTTTCATTAAAGCATCTTTATAAGATAACTTTAACGAATCCTTATAATTTCTTGGGTCTTCAAGGAGTTTCCCCGTCTTGGCAGAGTCCTTTTTCGCGGAGTTAATTTTTTCCTCCGCGATTTCCTCTGGCGAAGACTGGTCGTGGGGTGGAGATTTTTCCCCATCATTTTCTCTTGTTCACGTCGAATCAACTGCGTCGAAGTTGATTTTTCCGGAATTCCGCGGCCGCTTTCGGATCTTTTCTTTTTCGCCAGCTAGATCCGCAATCACTGGCGAGTCCCGTTTTTTGTCCTCTGATTGGCCGAAGGATTTCCGCCACTGTTGCGTGCCCGATACTCAGCGCATGCGGCTTTCATTTTGTTGCAGTCGAAGATTCGATGACCCGGCACCCCGCAAAAATCACGCGTGAAGTTGGTGTTTTTCGGATGTGGCCGCCCTTCGAACCTGTCGACTTCCATTGGGTCGGCGAACGTGGGGTGAGCCGAGCGGTCGCCCTGTCGCGTACTGCCGATGTGCGTCTGTCGTGTCCTGGCGTTGACCATGTCGAAGCGTTCCGCTGCCAAAACGACGTCACTGTAGCTTACGTAGTTTGTCGCTGCTACTTGTTGTTTGACTTCGGTCTTCAGCCCGGCGAGGTACGACAGTACTTTTTCCCCTTCGGTCAGGTCGGGAATGTGGTTATATATTTCTACCATCTGCTGCGTGTACTGCGCCACACTCCCGAACTGTCGATGGCGATGAATTTTTTCCCGGGCAAGGAAACCCGAATTTATTGGCTCGAAACGTTTCAACAGGTCGGTGCGGAACTGCTGCCACGTGGCTTCGCCGTGGATGAAGGTGCTGTTACCGCCGATCCACTCGAGTGCTGGCCCTCGCATCAGTGTCGCCGCGAGTCGTACGAGTTGACCGTCCCAGACTGGCGAGCTCCATCCGACGGTTGCGAAGTTGATCTCCATGCCACCGATCCACCTGCGGACGTCGGAATTTCGATCGCTCGGATCGAACGGCTCAAGTGGGCGTGGCTTCGGAGCCTCGAGAAATTGCGGCGACTGCTGCGTTGTCGCCATTGTCGTTTCGTGTTGCACGCCAGCGAGTCAAGTTACTCGCTCGAACTCTTGTTGCCAAGCTTCGCGGTTGGCTCGCATCTCCTCCTGTAGGGCGGCGATGCTTGCGAAGAGCTGCTGAGTACAGTAACTTTGGCGTTGTCGAAGTTCTCCATCCTGTTCAAAACACGCGTGGAGGGGGTAATTTGAAAAAACGCGGAGCTGGTGCTTAGTAGAATTTACGTCGAATTGGTCGCCCCCTGCGTTTTTTCGAGGCAGGAGTCGTGCTGCTGCTACTTAGCTGAGCGCGGCCGAGTAAGAAAAGCTCTGATTACCAAGTGTCACAGGATCAAATGTGTTAAGGAAAAGTTGCACTATCGATTGATACAAGGTGCTTTTATACTTTCAAAGTACATCAGGTAACCAGGTTTATCCTATCCCAAGGGAATAGACCGTTCTAGAAAATAGAATCACCCTGCGTATAGCCACACGAGGCTATTAGCTTTAAGGGATTACGGCAGGATTACGCTAGATATAGCGTGTCAGTACATCCTGAGCCTAGTCGATGATATAATGATAATAACATGATAAACAGAAGTTTTATGGAAAAGAAGGAATAGAAATCCAAATGGCATGAGATAAAGACCAAATGAATCAGGAAAAAAAGAGGAATGAAATGGAAAGGGAAGATGGAAAGGAGAAAGAAATGGAACGGGATCGTACGCTCACATGCACTGTCCCCTGTGTCTTCCTTGGCTTCCCCCTTGACTCGTCTGACTGGCACTTCTACCACCCGTCGTCTCACCGCTTCCTTCACTCGCGTGACGTCACTTTCGACGAGTCTGTCTCCTTCTACAGTCGCTTTCCCCACCGAGGTCTCCCGGTTTCACCACCCCTGTTTCTGGTCCCCACTCCACTGGTAGCCTCTACGCCACTCCTTCCCCGTCCTGCTCCGCCTCGTGTGTCTCATGTAACTCCCTTCCCGTCGCTTGTCCCGGGAGAGGAGTCGGCTGACTCTGGTGGCGCTGCGGCGCAGTCCTCGCCGCCTGCCTCTTACCCGGTTTCCCCTCCTCCGTCGTCGCAGTCACCGCTGCAGCCGTCATCGCAGCCATAGCAGTAGCCATCGTCGCCGCCGCCGCTGCAGCAGCAGCAGCCGTTCGTGGACTCTGGGGGTGCTGGCGTTGAGGAGGGTGCTAGTCCTGGGGTTCCTGTCGTGGCTTGTCCCGGCGGGCTCGGGGGTGGCACCGGTGCTGGAGAGGGTTCTCGCTCTGGGGGTGCTTGTGCTGGAGGTGCTAGAGTGGAGTGTTCCGGAGGTGGCCATGGTGTAGCTGGCAGTCCAAGTGGCGGCGTCGAGCAGCAGCACCTGCAGTCGCCGCCGGTGTCCGCCCTTCACCTGCTCGTCCTTCCCTCCCCTGGCCGCTTGCCTGCGCCTCCCCCACCGCCTCCTCCCCTTCCTGTCCATGGTCCTGTGATTCCTCCGCCGGACTCGTCCCCGGCCCATTTCCCACTTCGCTCCCCCTTTGTGTCTCCTCCTCTGTCCCCTGACCCGACGCCTCTGTCTCACATCTGGTCTCGCCGTCCCTCTCTTGCTCGTCCTGTCTCTCATGTTCAGCGTTCTCACCCTATGTTGCTTCGTTCCCACGCGTCTCATCCTCCCCTCCTCCCGTCTCCTCCTCCGTCGTCGCTCGCTGTCGCTCCTCCCCCGCTGTCTGACTACCTTCGTGCCACTCGTCCTCTTGTACCTCGGGTCCTTGCCTCCCTCGTTACCGACCCGTCTGTTCCTAACTCGAGTCTTGACGCTCTTGTTGCTGATGTCGCTGACTTCGCCTCTACTCGCCACCTTGTCTACACCTCAGCTCTGGTTTCTGGTCCTGTCTGCCCTCCGTCCGTCGGGGGTGTTCCTGCCCTTGGCAGTGATATCCTAGAAGGCAGTACGAGCTTGCTCTCCTGTCCGAGGCTGCTCCCCATCTCTGTTCCATGCTGCTAGTCCCTGAGGGTGACCCAGACGCCTTTGACATCCCGACCCCTCGCACTTACACTGAGGCGACCTCAGAACCTCGAGCCTCTCAGTGGATAGCTGTCATGGAGTAGGAGATGGCATCTTGGAGATCCACCAGCACCTACGTCGACGCAGTTCCCCCACCTGGGGTGAACGTAGTCGATGGCCGCTGGCTCTTCAAGGTGAAGCGCCCTCCCGAAGAGCCGCCTGTGTTCAAGGCGTGCTACATGGCTAGAGGGGTGGACCTCTTTCAGACCTTTGCCCCAACCCAGAAGATGACTACTCTTTGGGCGGTGCTACACGTAGCAGTATAGTGTGACTACGAGCTCCACTCCCTTGACTTCTCTCATGCTTTTCTTCAGAACAGCCTACACGAGCAGGTCTACATGTACCGTCCGCAGGGCTTCACCGGTTCCTTCCCTCCTGGGACCCAGTGGCTCTTCTGGCGCTTGGTCTACGGCTTGCGGCAGACACACCGTGAGTGGCACGACACTTTGCGTGCTACGCTAGCTGACCTGCAGTCCTTTCTGTCCTCTGCAGACCCCTCGCTCTTCGTTCATGCTGGCCAGACTACGTTCTACATCCTTGTCTACGTGGACGACCTGGTCTTCGCTACTACAGACAGAGACGCACTGGCCTCCGTGAAGGCCGAGCTCTTGAGGAGACACACCTGCACTAACCTAGGAGAGCTGCACCGCTACCTTGGCCTGCAGATCTCCAGAGACAGAGCAGTGCGCAGCATCACTCTTACACAGTCACACTTGGTGCACCAGGTCCTTTAGAGGTTCGGCCTTCAGTTCTCCTCCGTACAGCCCACACCTCTGCCAATAGACCACAAGCTCTCAGCTCCAGTTCCTGAGGAGACAGTAGAGCCCAGTGGTACTTACGCTGAGCTAGTGGGTTGCCTCATGTACCTGATGACTTGTACTCGTCCAGATTTTGCATACCCTCTCCGCATCCTGGCTTGCTTTGTGGCCACAGGCAAACACCGACCACAGCATTGGTTGTCCGCTAAGAGGGTTTTGCGTTATCTAGGAAGTACATCGGGCATGGGGTTCGCTTCTTGGGCAGACGACGCTGAGACCCTCCAATCCTCCCAGGGCTACTGCTTTAGCCTTGGTTCAGGTGCTGTCTCGTGGAGGTCCACCCGCTCGTTGTCTATTGCCCAGTCTAGCTGTGAGGCTGAGATCTACGCCGGTGCCATGGCGGCACAGGAGCTCCGCTGGCTGACTTTCTTGCTCATAGACTTAGGTGAGTGGCCTAGCTTCGCCCCGGTCCTATACGCTGACGACAGGGCCATGATCCTCCTGTGTCAGGAGCCCAGACTCGAGGACAAAGCAAAGCACATCCGGCTGCGGTACTTCCTCCTGCACGAGCTGCAACAGCGACTCCTGGCTCGCGTAGTACACTTGGCCTCCGGTGCCAACACAGCTGATATCTTTACGAAGGCACTTGCGCCTAAAGATCAACAGCGGCACTGTGTACAGCATGGTCTATTTCCTGTGTCTTCTCACTTGCTAGGACCCTGATTGTGTACTCATTTTATATCCTCTTGACTGGCCTTGTGGCCTCTGTCCCTGTGGCTGGACTACCGTAATCTCCCGGCATGATTACCCTCCCGAAAAAGGGACTCTGGGTCTTAATATCGTAAAGGGATTGTGAGGACCCGCTGTTTGGGGTAAATCATTTGAGGACCCCCCCCCTTTCAGTTTGAAGAGGTTTTTCTGGCAGTTTTTGCTCAATTTCAAAATGCGTTGTGCACTACAAAGTCAACTTCCACATCATGAGTTAGGACGGTCCTACCAGTACTATTGCTTCTTGCCAATTGCATCCTACCTACACTAAATACTGCCTTAGGGAATCCTAGGCACTGCACATCCACGGCAGCACACCTCATGTTAGACCAACTCATCGAACCTACTGATACGGTACACATCCATCGAACTGCTACTAGCTACCACTACTCAAGGGACTCAATGTCCCAGGCTGTGTTGACGTCCACCTCGCCTTGGGAACTCCAAGACTCTGTTGTTGAGGCCTCTTCGTCTGCCGCTTCTGCCGCTGCTTCTGCCGATGTTGCTGCCGCTGCTGCTGCTGCCTCCTCTGCCTCCTCCTCCTCCTTCTCAGCCATCTGCCCATCTCCCTCCTCCTCGCCTCCCTCCCCCTCGTCCTCCTGCTCGGCCTCCGCGTAGAGTGGATTGATCCACTCTTCCACAGCCCCGGCAGCATGCACGTCATCGTGCACTTCGACTTGGGCAGCGTCGCGCATGTGAGCAAGGACCAGGTGGTCCTCGCTCCCGTCGGGGTTGTTGCTGATGCCCGCACGTTTTGAACGCGCGGACAATGATGTCCTCGGGGACAAGGTCCCAGGAGTTCCAGATCCAGCGCAGGACCAACTCTGGCGGCAGCTTCCTTAGATTGCCTGCTCAAGTAAGCAATCAAGAGGAAGAGAGAGAGGTGAGATTCCTGAATTGTGAGTTAAACAGGGCAGGCACTCACATACCAGCAAACATGAGAGAGGCTCACCAGCGGGCGTCAGCAGGTCAATGCCTTCTGTGGCGAACCAGTCGTTGTAGAACCGCCGGACGCCCGCCTTGAAGGCGCGGTTGATGACGACGTCAAGCGGCTGCAGCAGGGGCGTGCAGCTGCCAGGGATGATTGTGGGGGTGATCCTGTGCCACGTGAAGGAGCCAAGCACGCCATCCGTCAGGTGCCCACGGTAGGAGTCCAGGACAAGCAGTGTCTTACTCCTCGAGACACCTGTGGGGGGGTGGATGAAGGGCAGCAACACGTGCTGCACCCAATCTTGCACGAGGCCTCCATCCATCCAGCCTTGCTCCTGTGCTCGGATGAGGAGACCTGCACAATAATGCACGCACACTGTTAGGAATAATAAGGGGGAAACAGCTAGGGAGACAAAATAGGCTGTCATGTAGCAAAACTCACCAGGTGGTGCTCGAATATTAGGGATCATCTTCCTTTTGAAGATGACCATGGGAGGCAGTTTTCGGCCATCCGCTGTCACCGCCAACATCACCGTCACCCTCTCCTTCTCATATCCGGCGCTCCGAATCTGTACAGTCCGATCCCCCCGATGGTGAAGTGTGCGCTCGAAAGGCATTTCCAGGAACACTGGAGTTTGATCTGCATTGATCATGTTCCATGGGTTGATGCCGCTCTCCAGCATCTGTTTCCGGACGAATCGCCAAAAGCTTTCGCTCTTTGGCTTGCAATCTACCAGTGGAAACAAAAGATACGCGGAAGAGTAAGGTAGGGGTGAATACACCATGTTATTCCACGACCATACGGCATGCAGTGGGATAAAAAAACATTCTAAAACACTCGGCGCGAATGAGAGAGGTCGGCTTACCGGGGGTCAAACGCTGACCAATCTTAGTCTTGACTCGCACGGTGAGACCCCAGCGAACGCGAAACCTGAAGGTCCAATGAGGCGAGGCCCTCTAGTCCACCTCGGGATGGTGAGTCTTCATGAACTGCCGGCTCTAGCCCTAAACCCGGAGGGAAATTGGGACTGCAAGGCCAAGGGAGCGGTGGCTCAGGAACTTTCTATAGACAGCCTGCTCCATGTCGGGGTGCCTCGACGGTCGCCCTGCGCCCACAAGCCTACGCCTGGAGCCCGAGGCGTGCGTCATGTCCTCTTCCTTCTTCAGCCAGCGCCTAATGCTCACCGGCTCGACACCCGCTTCCCGCGCCACCCGTCGAATGGTCAGCCCCTCATCGCGCATCTTGTGCAGCCAGCCGATTTTCTCGGCCATGGTGCGCAATGTGCGGCGGTGCTTTGTCCTCCTGGCGCAATACTCTGGTGCACATGCGTCAAGTGGACGCCGAGCCTCGATGTCGTGACGCAGAATGTCTGGCGGGAATTGAGGGACGGGGAAGGAGGGACGAAGGGATTCTTCTGCATTGGGCACACGCTCATGGGGGGTGAGGTTCTCGTCATTTGTCGGCTCCCAAAAGCCAGCAAACGTAGGCAATGGTGCAGGAGGAGCCGGAGGAGCAGGAGGCGCTGGCGGCGCGGGAGGCGAGGGGGGAGCAGGCGGCGCAGGTGGCGCTGGAGGTGCGGGCGGTGAAGGTGATGCTGAAAAGCTGGACGGTCTGCTGTGCGAACGGGTTTGCCTAGATACGCGATTCTGCATGAGCATTTGCAGAGCCGACATGGCTGTTGCTTGGAAGAATCCTACACCTAGAGGAGAGAGAGGGGAGAGATGCCATCTCCTGGAACATCAAGCTTGCTAAAAACCCTGGTTGAAAAATAGGAAATGAGACTTGTCGCAGCGACTACCCCTCTGTGAAGACGGAAAAGAGAGGGACGTGAGGCGGAGCGAGACACGACGATGGAGGGAGTCATGCCTGCCTGACACAAGAAACCTCTCAATGGGGTGGACCGTGGGGAGACTCCGTGAACGAACCTCCCCCCTCCATATAATGACTCTTGCTGGCAGTCAAGAAGCCCGCGCGACGCGCCAGCGCTGTAAAGTTGGCAGCCGGTGCTAAGAATCCGACGCGTGTCCATCTAGATGGCTCGGACAAAACGAGGCTAAGAATATACTTTCCCCCGTTTGAAACAAAGGACCCCCTGAATAACCCCGATTGGAATACCAGAACATGTAACAAACAAACACCTTACGTAATAAATAACTGCACATGGGTCTTATTAATTACCATCCTTTAAAATGTCCACCCAAACAATTTTCAATGAATTTTCCATAAGACCTAGGGTCATCATGCCGGGAGATTACGGTAGTAGTACCGCCCTGGGTTGCTCTTATTTAGCTTGTACTCTTGCTAACTGGTCTTCAGACCCTTGCCTCACCGGCTGGACTAGTAGTGTCACCCTGAGCTGTGTGTCGATTTCTATGCACTACCCCTCATCTAGCCGAGGGGGTCAAACATATTTGTATATGTTATAATTGTTACGAAAGCTAGGAATGGTTGGCGGCCAGGCCCTGAGATATCAGGCTTTTTAGGCTAATTTGGGTTTCGGGTCCAGGCCATATCTTGGCATTGGCTAATGCAAATGATACAAAGGCTTGTGAGGGACCTGTTGTTCAAGAATAAGTCTCAATGGGCAGTTTGCAAACACAGGAAAATCATAGACAACAGAAAAAACAGCCATTGAAATTAAGCAAACCAGGGCTTTAAGGTTGATATCTTAGGCCCTGTTGGCGGCCATGAACTGGCGTGAGGGTTTAGCTAGGAGAAGAAGTTGACGAGAGAAAAGAGAGTTGAGAATAGGAGAGAGGTGTCACAAGTCTAGCTTAGCTAGGAAGCCATAAAATGGCATGAGGTTTAGCTAGGAGCTAGGAGGAGCCATGGAAATGGCGAGAGGTTTTAGGCTAGGAAAGTTGAGGAGAGAAAAGAGGATCCGAATAGAAGAGAGAGGGACACAAGGAGGGGTGTTGTACCCTCTACAGTAAAGTTCAGTCAGCCTACCAAGCCTACAATTATATACTAGCATATATAATTTAACAAGAGGATACAAGGAGGAGTGTTGTACCTATCAGAAACTGAGAAGTAAAATGATAGATAGAGTGTACACACAGATATACCTAAGTGTTGTACTCTCTAAGAGACGACCCTATACAGTCTATACAAACATGACAAATACACATGTTTGACACACCCCCTAGACTGCATAGGGGAATGCTCTAAACAAACAGCTCAGGGCGGCACTACTAGTCCAACCTCTGAGACAAGGGTCTGAGAGACCAGTCAGAAGGAGTACAAACAAGGCGAGAACAAGAGCAGGGCGGCACTACTAGTCCAGCCACTGAGAGAGGACACAAGTCCAGTCTGAGTATACGTATAAAGGACAGTACAAAGTCAAGGTCCTAGCAAGTGAGAGGCTACAGGAACTAGACCAAGCTGTACACAGTGCCGCTGATGATCTTTAGGCGCAAGCGCCTTCGTAAAGATATCAGCCGTATTGGCACCTGAGGCCAAGTGTACTACGCGAGCCTGACGTCGCTGCTGTAGCTCACGCAGGAGGAAGTACCGCAGCTGAATGTGCTTTGCTCTGCCCTCGAGTCGAGGCTCCTGACACAGGAGGATCATGGCCCTGTTGTCAGCGAACAGGACCGGGGCAGAGCTAGGCCGCTCACCTAAGTCGGTGAGCAAGAAGGTCAGCCAGCGGAGCTCCTGTGCCGCCATGGCACCAGCGTAGATCTCAGCCTCACAGCTGGACTGCGCAACAGACGAGGAGCGGGTAGCTCTCCACGAGACGGCACCTGAGCCAAGGCTGAAGCAGTAGCCCTGGGTAGACCTGAGTGTCTCAGCGTCGTCTGCCCACGAAGCGTCTGTGTGTCCAGTAAGGACCACTGGCCTGCGTCCTCCTAGCACTAACCCCATGCCCGATGTACTAGCAAGATAACGCAGAACCCTCTTAGCGGCAGACCAGTGCTGCGGTCGGTGTCTGCCTGTGGCCACAAAGCGAGCCAGGATGCTGAGAGGGTATGCGAGATCTGGGCGAGTGCAAGTCATCAGGTACATGAGGCAACCCACCAGCTCTGCGTAGGGGCCGCTGGGCTCTACCAAGTCCTCAGACACTGGAGCGGAGAGTCTGTGGTCTACAGGCAGAGGGGTGGGCTGTGCAGAGGAGAACTGAAGGCTGAACCTCTGAAGGACCTGGCGCACCAAGTGTGACTGAGTCAGGGTGATGGTGCGCGCAGCTCTCTCCCTGGAGATCTGCAAGCCAAGGTAACGGCGCAGCTCTCCAAGGTCAGTGCAGGTGTGTCTCTTCAGCAGCTCTGCCTTCACGGAGGCCAGTGCGTCCCTGTCAGCTGTGGCAAAGACCAGGTCGTCGACGTAAACAAGGATGTAGAACAGAGTCTGGCCAGCACGAACGAAGAGTGAAGGGTCTGCGGAAGACGGAAAGAACTGCAGGTCAGCAAGCGTAGCACGGAGAGTGTCGTGCCACTCACGGGGAGCCTGGCGCAGGCCGTAGACGGGGCGCCGTAGGAGCCACTGGGTCCCAGGAGGGAAGGTGCCAGTGAAGCCCTGAGGGCGCCGCAGGTAGACCTGCTCGTGTAGGCTGCCCTGAAGGAAGGCAGTGGAGAAGTCGAGGGAGTGAAGCTCGTAGTCACGCTGAGCAGCTAGGTGTAACAGAACCCGAAGAGTAGTCATCTTCGGGGTCGGAGCGAAGGTCTGGAAGAAGTCCACCCCCTCGCGCTGACTGAAGCCTCTAGCCACATAGCGCGCCTTGAAGACAGGCGGCTCTCCAGGAGGGCGCTTCACCTTGAAGAGCCAGCGGCCATCGACTACGTTCACCCCAGGTGGGGGAACTGCGTCGACGAAGGTGCCGGTGGATCTCCAAGATGCCATCTCCTGCTCCATGGCAGCTATCCACTGCGAGGCCCAGGGTCCCGAAGTCGCCTCAGCGTAAGTGCGAGGGGTCGGGATGTCGAAAGCGTCTGGGTCACCCTCAGGGACTAGCAGCATGGAACAGAGATGGGGAGCAGCCTCGGAGAGGAAAGCAAGCTCGAACTGGCGGTCCTCCAGGACGTCACTGCCAAGGGCAGAAGCACCCCCGACAGACGGAGGACAGGCAGGGTCAGAGACCAGAGCGGAGGCGTAGTCAAGGCGGCGGGTAGAGGCGAAGTCAGCGACAGCAGCGACAAGAGCGTCAAGGCACGAGGTCGGAACAGACGGGTCGGTAACGAGAGAGGCAAGGACCCGAGGAACAAGGGGACGAGCGGCACGAAGGTAGTCAGACAGCGGGGGGGGTGCAACAACAAGAGAGGACGGAGGAGGCGACGGCAGAAGGGGAGGACGAGACGCGTGGGAACGAAGCAACATAGGGTGGGAGCGCAAGACAGGCGAGGCAGGACGAGCGCGGGAGGGACGGTGAGACCAGACGTGCGACGGAGGAGTCGGGTCAGGAGACAGAGGAGGGGACACAGGAGGGGAACGAGGGGGGAGACGGGCCGGGGACGAGTCCGGCGGAGGGAAGACAGGGCCGTAGACAGGAAGAGGAGGAGACGGCCAGGGAGGAACCGACGCAGGGTCGGGGGACGGAAGGCCAAGCAGGCGAAGGGCTGACACCGGCGGGGACTGCTGCTGCGGCGGCACAACGGCGACACCGGGACCGCAAGCTGCTCCTCGGCTACCACCGGCACTCTCCACACCAGCACCCCCAGAGGGACCACCCCCAGGGCTACCGAGACGAGCACCCCCAGAGTCAGCGAACGGGTGCTGCGACGGCGGCGGTGGCGGCTGCGGCGGCGGCAGCGACAACGATGGCTGCAGCGGCGGCAGAGGCGGTGGAGGGGGGGACTGGGGAGGGGACGCTAGGGGAGGGGCGGCCGGCGAGGACTGAACAGGAGGGCCACCAGAGTCAGAAGACTCCTCAACCGGGTCCACCGACGGAAGGGGGGTGACGTGGGACACACCAGAGGGGGCGGGACGGGGAGGAGGAGGAGGAGGGGCAGGGACTACCGGGGAAGGAGTGACCAGGAACAGGGGGGGGTAACCGGAGGACCACGGTGGGGGAAGCGACGGTAGTAGGAGACGGACTCGTCAAAGGTGACGTCACGAGAGTGAAAGAAGCGGTGAGACGGCGGGTGGTACAAGTGCCAGTCGGACGTGTCAAGGGGAAACCCAAGGAAGACGCAGGGAAGGGTGCGGGCAGTGAGCTTGTCCGTGCCGGAGGCACGGACGTGAGCAAGGCAGCCCCAGACGTGGAACGCAGACGCGTCACCAGGAGACCCAGTCCAAAGACGAGTCGGCGAAACCTGCGGCTGTTGAGGGTGCGGCCACAAGTAAAGCTGGTGAGAAGCGTAGCGCACAGCGAACGGCCACAGAAAATGGGGTGCACCGGCATGGATCATGGAGGTGCGAGCCACCTCCATGACCAAACCAATGCGTCGCTCAGCGACCCCATTCTGCTGTGGGGAGTCCGGTAGGGTGAACGTCTGGGTGATGCCCTCCGCACGACAAAAGCGACCAAGGACACCTGAGGCAAACTCGCCACCACGGTCGGAGTGAAGACGCAAGACAGGGAGACCGCGGTGGACACGCGCAGAGACAAGCCAGGGGATGAGAGCGCCAGGCACGTCGGCCTTGCGCTCCAGGGGAAAGACTGTGGTGTAACGAGTGAAGTCGTCGACAAGCACAAGGAAGTAGCGCTCTCGATGCGGCCCAGGGACGGGGGCGGGGCCCCAGACGTCCAGGTGCAGGGTCTGCAGCGGCGCGGCGGTAGGGGGAAACGAGGAGGACTGCGGGGCACAGCGAAGCCGACCCTCAACACAAGGCGTGCAAGGTGGGGCTGGGGAGGAGGGAAACGCGGGGAGGGAACCTGGGAGACCAAGGACAAGACCGTGCTGGGACATGTGACGCAGACGCGGGAGCGCAGGGTGACCTAGGCGGTGGTGCCAAAGGAGAGTCGGGTGAGTGAGGGACCGACAGGAGCAGGCAGCAGCAACCTGGGTAGACGCAGCCACCTGAGGAGGCGCCCCAGTCGGGGGGGTCACGGTGTCCAGAGTGAACAGGCCGGACACCGGGTCCCGGGGGAACGTGGACAGGGGGGCACCAGTGGCGGCCTCGGTACAGACAGCATACCGCTCGTGACCAGGGAACGTAGTGGTGACGCCAAGGTCCTGGAGGCAGCCGACACCAACTAGGTTCCTGGAGAACGAGGGGATATGCAGACCTGTGAGAGAGCCCGAAGGAACCGCCGGACAGGGAAGGGTGGTGGAACTGCGGGCGACGACCGGACCGCCAGAGGGGTCAGCAAGAGAGACGGCAGCTGGGACAGGAAGCGGCGTCAGGGTGGTAGAGTCGCGGAAGAAACACCGAGAAGCGCCAGAGTCCAAGGTGAAGGAAAGCGAAGCAGAGGCGTCTGGCAACGGAACGACGGCGGAAGCACCAAGACTACACAAAGCAGGGGATCCTACGCCTGACGCAGCAGGGGAGGCTAAGCTAGGCACACCTACACTAGGCAACAGTGAGTAATAAGCGGGAAGCACACTAGAGTCATCAGCATACATCACATGCAGAGCAGCAACAATGGCATCCATGTCCATGTCAAAAATCTGAATCTTACGACTAAGCAAACTGTGCCAGTCCGGGAGGTCTGGCGACGGGCCGAAGCGCTGAAGAAAGAGGTCGTCCAGGCGACGAAAATAGCGGGGAGTGGAGTGACCGAGCCTACCGCAAACGAAACCGCGGCGAGGACCGGTCTGGATCTGGTACTGACAACGCCCGCCACCAGAGCCCCCACTCGGCACACCACCACGCGCCCGGCCACCGCCAGCGCCGGGCCACCCGGGCGGGAGGACACTCGTCTGCCGCGTCTGCGACGGCTGCTGCGGTTGCTGCGAAGGCTGTGACTGCGGCGGCTGCTGCGGCTGCTGCAACTGCAGGGGTGGCGGCTCAGCTGGACTGGGCAGGGTCCCCTCGTCCGCTCCAGCACCAGACGACCCAACCCCACCACTACCCCCTCCCGCACCCCCGCCGCCGCCGCCGCCGCGCCCAGCCTTGGGGCGGCGGCCCTTCCCCGAACGAAACTGCGCTGCAGCAGCAGTCTCAGCCACTGCGGCAGAGCCGTCGGAGAAGGTACACTGGGCGGGGGCACAACCCTGAAAGATAGGGACCGGCACGACACCGCTCGCCTGGGCGATGGAGCGGTGACGGGTCTCTATCACAGTCAGGGTGTCGACAAAGTCAGTGAGGGTGAGGTCGGCGGGGTGAATGCTAAGGAAGCGGTCGCGGGCGACAGCAAGGCGGTCAGGGAGGCGGGTGGCAAGCAGGTAGAGGGTAGAGGTAATGGGCGGCTGGTGTGCTCTAAGCTGTGCATCAGTGCAGGCTGCACGCCAGGTCTCATCTATCGAGCGCAGGTGGGCAGCGAGGTCAGAGACAGTGGGGAAAGACGCAAGGTCAGGAAAGAGCATCGGGAGGATGAGGCGACCCACCGAGGCAGCCGGAGGGGTGGAATAGCGCTGGATGACAGCATCTATTTATGCCTGAGCAGTGGTGAGAGACCTAAAGCGAGGGCGCTCGGACGGGGGAAGGGCGTTGCTGATGGCAAGCTGGGCGACAGCATCGCGAGAAAGCCAGACAGAGCGCGCACGGGCAGTGGCAGCAGTGGACTCGCGCTCAGTGGGTGTGGAGTCAGCGGGCAGAATAGCAGGGGGGTCTGGGCAGGGGAGCGTACCGTCAAGGTGTGCGGAAAGCGGTTCACCATCCTGCCGCTGGCCAGTGAGTTGGCGACGGAGGTCGGCAAGCCACGCCTCGAACTCCAGAGGCTGGCCTTCAGCGTCGAAGCGAAGCTCCGCCGCCATCAGGAACAGTGCAGTGCGGTGCAGGGCAGTGCAGCAAGGTGGAGTGCGGTGCCGTGCGGTACAGTGCGATGCAGTGCGGTGTAGTGCGGTGTAGGGCGGTGCAGTGCGGTGCCAGGCAGTACAGGGTGGTGCGGGGCAGTGTAGTGCGGGGCAGTACAGGGCGGGGGGGGGGGGGGGAAACCGTACCAGTGAGGAGGACCGGGGCCGGGGCAGGGACGAGCGCAGGGGCCGGGCCGGTGCAACGGGGCTGGGCGGGCGCGACGGGACCGGGCGGGCGCGACGGGGCCGGGCTGGTGCGACGGGGCCGGGCCGGTGCGACGCTGCCGGGAGGGTGCGACGGGGCCGGGCGAGCAGGACGGTGGCCCAGGAGGGGCGCACCGGGGCTGTGCGGGCGCGACGGGGCCGGACGGGTGCGACGGGGCCGGGCGGCTGCGACGGGGCCGGGCAGGGGGCGACGGGGCCGGGCGAGTGCAACGGGGCCGGGCGGGCGTGACGGGGCCGGGCTGGTGAGACGGGGCCGGGCTGGTGCGACGGGGCCGGGCTGGGGCGACGGGGCCGGGCGAGCGCGACGGGGCCTGAAGGCGTGACGGGGCCCAGGAGGGGGGGGGCTCGACGCGGCCCAGGAGGGGCGCTACTGGGCCCAGGAGGGGCACGACGGGGGCCCAGGAGGGGCGCTACAGGGGCCCAGGAGGGGCGCGACGGGGCCCAGGAGGGGCGCTACGAAGCCCAGGAGGGGCGCGACGGGGCCCAGGAGGGGCGCTACGAAGCCCAGGAGGGGCGCGACAAGGCCCAGGAGGGGCGCTACGGGGCCTAGGAGAGGCGCGACGGGGCCTGGGAGGGGCGCGACGGGGCCCAGGAGGGGCGCTACAGGGCCCAGGGAGGGCGCGACGGGGCCCAGGAGGGGCGCTACGGGGCCCAGGAGGGGCACGACGAAGCCCAGGAGGGGCGCGACGGGGCCTGGGAGGGGCGCGACGGGGCCCAGGAGGGGCGCTACAGGGCCCAGGAAGGGCGCGACGGGGCCCAGGAGGGGCGCTACGGGGCCTAGGAGGGGCGCGACGGGGCCTAGGAGGGGCGCTACGGGGCCCAGGAGGGGCACGACGGGGCCCAGGAGGGGCGCTACGGAGCCCAGGAGGGGCGCGACGAGGCCCAGGAGGGGCGCTACAGGGCCTAGGAGGGGCGCGACGTGGCCTGGGAGGGGCGCGACGGGGCCCAGGGAGGGGTGCGACGGGGCCCAGGAGGGGCGCTAGAGGGGTGAGCGGAAGCGGTAGGTGGGGGGGGGGGATCCTACCTACGCGTGATACCATATCAGAAACTGAGAAGTAAAATGATAGATAGAGTGTACACACAGATATACCTAAGTGTTGTACTCTCTAAGAGACGACCCTATACAGTCTATACAAACATGACAAACACACATATTTGACAGTACCTTCTACTGTAAGTTTCAATAATGCCTACCAAGCCTACAATTATATAACACATATATAATTTAACAATAATAGACTAGGAAGGTGCATGTTCTTAGAGGGTACAACACTTGAACAAAAACAACCTGTGTGCCTCATTCTAACTTAACTGTTTACTGTGAGAGTAGGAACACGCTCTAATCATGTGAAAACGAGCATCATGTTTTCACTGTTTTCATGAAATGGTTTTCATTGATAAAAAAACTGGTCCCTCCCCTACTTTGTGGTGAAGGTGAAGGTCGTTCTGTGGCATAATGGCATCTGCCAGAGAACATGTCACCCGACCATGAGCTGCAGTCAGAGAAGGTATCCTAATGCTGCAGCCCAATGATTGAAAGGAGGTGCTCATGCCTCAGATGCCCCTCCTCACGTAGGGCTCGTTGCCTCCACCAGCACCTAAGGAAGGGGTAAAAAACATAAGCCATTCTAGTGAAGGCAACACGATAAGGTCAAGAGACGGTAAGCCAAGAGGTAGGCAAGAAGGATCACAATAGAGGAGCAAATATTTTGTATGGTATCAGCAGTATTTAGATGGCATTGTCATTTCTTGTGCAAGGAAGACGAGGGTCCGGGTTATTTAGAAAATACCTCTCTCATCCGTGAAAGACGGGCATTCTGCTCACGCCGAATAGGTGCCACACTGATGTCAGGCTGCAGGATTAGTTCAGGAAGGTGGAAACAGCTGGTTATGAGTTTCACATCACAAGGCATGCAGCTATTATATAGAACCGACCAGAATTATAACAATACAGGAATTGAAGCGCTTGGAGACAAATACCCAGATACCTGAGTGGTGCCAAACTCAAAGGCAATGGCTAAGCGTTTCGGCACCACTAGAAGGCATATCTCACCTCAATGCATGCCAAATCCATTGTTGCTCGAGTCACTCTAGCCAGCAGCTTCTCTCTCAGTGTCTCCCCAACCTCTGCTTGCTCTGCTGCGGTTCCATTCTTCTGTACCTCTGTGCTTTCTACTTCTGCTTCTCCTGAGCCTTCAACCAGCCTCTGGAATGGGTGTGTGGAAGAGGATGTCAATGTGTGAGAAATCTAGGGCACTGTGAGTGCAGCGAGGGTACTGTGGGTGTGTCTGTGGGCACTGTCTCTGCAGCGAGGGCTATGCACTGTGTGCATGTGGTCAGTGCATGACAGTGCCTGCACCTGCTCTGGCGGCTGTGCTGGAACCACTATAAGCTCAGCTGTGGAACATACAGGCGCTTGTGAGGTACGTGCTGTTGCTGAGTGGTGGGACGTGCGTGCGCTGGCTGCCCGCCACGCCTTGACGTCCTCGTCCAGTTGGTCTATCTTCACACACCACAGCACACGCCAATTGCACATCCACACTACGCCATTGCCATGCCGTGGATGAGTGAGAGAACCCAGAAAGTTGCTGGCTCTGAGTCATGCAAACGGAAAAGAGCAGACAGCAAAGAGAGGGAGGAGCAAACTTTCAACCCCGTTCCATTCGACTTATGCTCTTGGCGTGCAACAAGTTCAGTTTTCCTGGAATTCTTTCGTCTCCGTATATCTGACCTCTCTCTTCAGCAGCAGAGCTTGGCCGTATGGAGTCAATCGCGGATCACGCCAACCAGGCAACCCCACTGCCTCGCTCTGTGCCACCTGCCTGCCCACTCCGCCATCCACGGCTCTCCCTGCTGCTCCTGCTGCTGTGTCGCCGCCTGGCACACCTGTTGGACTTCCTTGCACCATGCCTGCACTGCGCGCTTCCCTCACTCCGTCTGTGCTCGCTGCCGCAGCTACAGCACCCGCCCCATTCACTCGCCCTTCACACCGCGCGCCACCGCGCCCACTCGCACCGCCTGCCTCCTGTCCCCCCACTCCTAGCCGAGCCTCTGCCGCCGCTGCTCGCTGCAGCCGCCGCTCCTCCTCCGTCGCCGCCCTACCCGCCACCCTGCTGCGCGGCCCCGCGCGGCCCTGGCCTCGCGGCTCTGCTGGGAGGGACAGCACGGCCGCCACCACGGCATGCGGGGTGGCGAGCAAGGGCGAGTGGAGCATGGAGGGAAGCGAGGGGCCCATGGGATGACAAGGAATGGGTAGAGGGAGACGAGGGCGCGGAGGCATGGGGTGCATCCATGAGGCGTGCTGGCAGCGCGAGGCAGGCGGCGAATGCGGGCGAGTCTCACCGTTGTTGCGGCGCAGCGAGCGCAGGAGGTGCGCGGCGGCGAGGATGCTGGCGGAAGCGGCGAGCATGAGAGGCACGGGCAGGCGGCGAGGAGCTGCCTTGTCGTCGAACGCCGTCATTGACAGGCCCGCCGCGGCGGAGGGGACAGTTGGAGGCCGTGTGCTCCCGCCGGACAGGGAAATCACGCAGAAAGAAGCAGCTCTGCAACACGCCTTGGCAGAGAGGGATGATGCCACACACGAATATGACGGGGGTTAGGTGGTGCCTGTGGGATGAGTATTTAGTTCTGGAACTGGCGAAGGATCTTGCCTGGAGTGACATTAGCGAGGCACCCACGAATAGTTTGCGAAGCATGTTACCTGGCCAGGTTCTGGAACCCACAAGGGTTTCGGAAGGAACCCGGAATCCAAAATGAGGGCTCGTAAAGGTGGTGTGCTGAGCTGACTAAATTCTCCGTTCGTTTACTGAATATGAGCATCCAAAATTAGAATTTCTGAAAGAAATAGATGAGGAGGGTGTAGATAAGCATTTACTGCTACAGTGGGGTGTTGTTTGGCCACAATGACGAGGGATGTGTACAGTATGAGAGCAGCCCACGGATCGGGCTCTGTCTCTGTCTGATCCATTCATCTGTGATCTCACGCAACCATGTCCAAGCCCTTACCACCTCCCATCCGCATGCGCCTCGCTACTCCTCGCCCGCCCGGGCTTGCCTTGGACACCCCCGCACAGCGTCCGCACTCGCCTGCCCTTCTGCCCGCCTTGCCTTTCCCACCCCCACCTCCTCCCCCAAGCACAACTCCCTGCTCCGCCCTCCCCGCTTCCCGCGCGAATGCGTGCTTTGCGCGCGCCAGTGCCTCGCCGCTCGACTGCGCGCCCGCTGCCCTGCGGAGCGCCACGCTGCTGCCGGCCATTGCGTGGGGGGAGAAGGACGAGGTGGTGCGGCGGCAGCTGCGAGGTGGAGGGCGGATCGAGTGGCGGGGAGCGGCGCAATGCGGGCGAGGGGACAGCGAGTGGCAGTGCGAGGTGGCGATCGGGAGAAGGAGGGCGCTGGCGGCAGGCGCTGGCATGGCGGTGGGCGCGTGGGGCAGCGCGTGCATGGCAGGCGGGCGCGGAGAAGGTTTAGCGGAGGGGGTTTTGGGGCCGCTGCCAGACACCATCCATGCGAGCATTGACGCGTCGCGGATGGACCCGCACGGGCGAATCATCATTGTAGGCGATGTGCACGGTGCGTTGCTGCGTGCACGGTGCGTTGCTGCGTGCGGTGAGGTTGTGCCCGTGCCGTGTGCATGCATGCATGCATGCGTGTTTGCGGAGCGCAGAGAGTAAGCTGGGCTGTCCGAGAACGCAAGAGCGGCAGAGTGAGCAAGTGAGGTGGGGCGTGGCGTGCTCATGGTGCCGGTACATGGGCGCTGCATGCTGCTGGCGCTGTGGCGCACTGAAAATCGTCAATTGGGGAACCTGCTGTTGAATTGGGTCATGGGTGGCAGCGTGTGGGTCATGGGTGGCAGCGTGTGGGTCATGGGTGGCAGCGTGTGGGTCATGGGTGGCAGCGTGTGGGTCATGGGTGGCAGCGTGTGGGTCATGGGTGGCAGCGTGTGGATCATGGGCGGCAGCGTGTGGATCATGGGTGGTAGCGTGTGGATCATGGGCGGCAGCGTGTGGATCATGGCCGGCGGCATGTTTGATGCGCCGCACACGACCTTATGCCAATGCAGCCACTTGTGTGCGTGTGAGCAGGCTGCCCTGCGGAGTTGGAGGCACTGATGGAGCGCTGTGAGCGCAAGGAAGGGGATGTGGTCATCTTGGTGGGGGACATGGTCAACAAGGTGCGCCCGTGGACACCGTGTCCACCATGCACCAGTTCTGCCAGCACACCAGTTCTTCCTGCATGCCTATCTCTTCCTGCCCCTTTCATTGCCCTCGTTTGTGTGCCATCTGATTCATCTGCCATACTTCCTTGACTTTCATGTTTGGGATTCCCGCCATGGCCATCCTCGCCCCTCTCCTCCTCCCTCCGTGCATGCGTCGTCTCCTCCCCCCTGTGCACGTGTGTTGCCACAGGGCCCGGACTCGCATGCGGTGCTGCGCATGGCTCGCAGAATTGGGGCCGTGGCAGTGAGGGGCAACCACGATGACAAGGCGCTCGCCATTGCTGCTGCTGCCGCCGCTGGTGAGCTGCACACTTGCACAGTAGTCCCTTGTAGACGCACAGCAATCGCGAATTGAGATGGACCACTACAAACCCTACTTGAAGACCCTGTGTGTTGTCCACCCCACACTAGGTTTCAGTTTGCGACCACAATTTCAGCAGCAAGCAGCAAGGTACTAGTTTTTCACGAAAATGGCCGTGCCCCTCTGCTTCTTCCCTCAACAAACGCCTTCCCTCGAACCCCTGTCCATTGCTGGCCATTCCTTGCCATCCCTTGCCATGCCAGGCAAGTCGAAGCGGTGGCGCAACACCAAGTGGCTGAGTGACCTCTCGTCCACTGATCTTGACTGGCTCCACTCGCTGCCCTTCTCCATATGCATTCCCTCCCACAACTGCCTCGTTGTATGCCACTCCTACACCTTGCCAGCTGCCCTCCTTCCACCAGTCATAACACATCTGTTGCTCCAATCTCCGTACCGCAAGCATGTACTAGCATAGCTGCCACTTGGTGCATGCACCATGCACGCCATTGTCGTCCACTACCACGACACTGTTTTCCTCCCGAGGACACCCCAAGCCGCATCGCATCACTGAACCTGAGCTTTTTGCTGCCCTTGTGTTGGCTGCTGCGCAGGTGCATGCGGGCCTTGTGCCTGGCATTCCTCTGCACCGCCAGCACCTCACCCATCTGCTCAACCTTCGCTTCATTCGCCGCCTGCCTGTCGCCCCCATTCCCCAACACACGGCTCCTTGGGAGCCCACGGCACGCGGCCTCTCTGCACTGCTGGACTCTGGCAGCAGCAGCAGCAGCGGCAGTGAGAGCGAGAGCAGCAGTGAGGGCGGCCATGGGTGGCGATGGCGCATGGCCAACTGGGGGGCGCCGTGTGCAGGGGCCATGGAATCCGGGTTGAGTGAGTGGGACGCACATGACTGGCTTGTGTCGGGGGGGGATGGCAGCGGCAGTGAGAGTGAGGAAGCGAATGGGTGGGCCAGAGGGTGGGGCTGGCAGGCATGCAACGCTGCTGATGAGGGGGCGGTGCTGTGGGCGCACGAGTGGAGAGGCAGGCAGCACGTGGTGTTTGGGCACGATGCTCTCAGGGGCCTGCAGAGGTGAGACGACGCGCCTCATCGCAGGGCGAGAGGGGGATTGGGGGAGGAGGCGTGGGGATGAGGTCACGCTTATTGGTCATGAGGGCACAGGGAGCTAACAAGGCAACAAAGAACAAGTAGATTGGCCTAGCCCTGCAATACCATTGGCCGAACCCCTTGTCTCAGCTCTGTCTGCCTGCCTGTCCCCCCCTGCAGGACCCCCTGGGCCACGGGCCTTGACACGGGGTGTGTGTACGGCGGGCGCCTCACAGCATGTGTGCTACCGTCGCTGACGCAGCTGCAGCAGCTGACTCTTGCACGCACCGCGGAGCAGCGCAGAGAGGGGCACCAAGGTGCCGCACGCGTGTGGCCAATGCTGCAAATAGTGTCGGTGGCAGCACAGAGGCAATATGCCATGCCCAAAGCCAAGGGGCGCAAATGAGATGAGGTCTTGTAGTTAGTCAATCCAGTCACGGTAGTAGAACGGAAGAGAGATCAGCAAAAGCTCATGAATCGTGATTTGATTGTTCCCACATATAGAGTGATCTTTTTTTTCTGTTTACAGCGTTGGACCTGGTTGGGAAAAGCATCCAGCCTTTCGAAGTGAGAGCTGGCTTTCCATGAACTACCTTCAGGCCTAAATACCCACGGTCAGCTGATGGCATTGGTATCCAACTAAGGATGGTGTATGACATGGGACCGTGATCTACTTTAGAGGCAGAAAACATGGTGAACCGAATACCGTAAGTTTACAAAAAAAATCACCCTCGATTCCAATATTAAAGGCTGCAGTAAAGCTACCAGAGTGAAAAGCACAGGATCACAAATGCCAAGCATGCGTACAACGAGCCTTCTTGCGTGTGCATGAGAAGGCTGTGCAGCTGAACAGACAGAGTGCTGCTGCATTGACACCCAAAAACGATTACGCCCCCGCCTTTCCCACTCGCCGTGCAAGCTTCCACTACCCAACTCTGGCGTCATGCCATTCTTCAGCCGCCTGTAGCTACTGATGTGAATCCCCATCCTCCTTCCCCACCAGCACGTAGTCCCCTTCCCCCACCCCTACTTCCGGCCCGTCCTTGCCCTCGCTGCTTGGGCGCCTTGTTTCCACCGGTAACATCTCGTCCACTGTAACACCAGGAGCAATGACCCCAACCGCCCGCCAAGTCACTTCCCACAGACTCTCAGCTTCATTCTTTCCCTCCCCTGCACCTGTTCCCTCCCTGCTGCCCCCCCCACCATCCCTGCCCTTCTCATCGCCACCACTGTCGGCAGGCACGGCAGGCGGGGCAGCGGGGGGCAGCAGCACCCTGTGCTGGGCCATGGCCTGCAGCAGCTCCCGCACTGCCTCCTCCGCCTCTCGCTGCACCGCCTCCCCCCCGCCCAGAGCAGCCCTCACCTTGCCCTTGCTGCACCGCTCCAGGCGCTGCAGCACTGCCAGCCACAGCTGGCGCAGCACAGAAGCAGGGTGCGCAGCAGGCGTGCGGGGGGACGCGAGAGCAGAGGCGGTGGCAGTGTGAGACGTGGCAGCGGAAGAGGGGGAAAGCAGGTTGTTATCAGTGGACGGAGCAGGATGCGAGTGGGCATGGGCTGTGAGAGATGAAGGGATGGGAAGGAGGTGAGGCAGCAAAGAGAGGAAGGTTGAAGTGAGCAGCTTGAGTGCGAGTGAGAGGGAGCCCTCCATGCCCTTGAACTCCCTTGGCTTCTCCCTCGTGGCCGAGTCCAGCAGCCCGTCCAGCAGCGGCAGCGCCACCTCCTCCAGGCACCTCACTTGCATGCGCACAGGCACGCCCAGGCCACCAGCAGCCAGCAGCACTTGCTGTGTGCCCACAATGGCAGCATTGCGCACCGCCTCCCTCTGCTCCGTGCCCGCACGTGCCAAAACCGACACCAGCTTGCTCCATGCGTCCCAGACCTCTTTCAACTGCGCCTGCCTCTCCCCCTCGCCCCCCTCGCATATCTCCACTGCCTCTAGCCCCATGACATCCGCCATGCACTGCTGCAGCGGTCGCAGCAGCCCCAGCAGCAGGTCCAGTGCCTTCACAGACCGCTCTGGTCCGCCTGCCCTGGACTCCACAAACTCCACTGCGGCGTCCAGACACGGCAGCAGACTGGCGGGCAGCACACTGCGTGGCCCCTCCTCACCCCTTGCTCGCGACATGGCCCGGTGGAGGGAGGAGGCGGTGAGCTGCAGCGACGGCGCCCCACTGCCATCCTCCATGGCGAAGCGCAGCGCCTCAAAGCCCGCTGCTGCAGCGTCTGGATGCCGCGCCGCCACGGCCAACAGCGAGCACAGCGTGCGCCACGCGGCAGCGGAGCGAATGTGACCTGATTCCCGGGAAAGAGCGCCTGGGGATGCAGGGAAGCTGCTGGGGAAACCGGCCGCTGTTGCAGTGGCAGCCGCTGTGGCTGCAGCAGCGGCTGCAGCATGTGCCTGCACGAGCAGCAGCAGCTCCTTTGTGATGCGCTCGCACAGCACGTCTGCCAGGCGCGCGTCCAGGCGCAGGATGAGGTGCAGCGACCGCAGCAGCTCGTCCGCCACGTCCTCCTTGTACGGCACCAGGCGGCGGCACAGGCGCAGCAGCCCAAACACCGCCTTCTCCACGAGCGCAGTGGGCGCAGTGGCCGTCTCCACCACGGCCGCCAGGTGGTCCGCCACCGCAGGCCACAGCAGCAGAATGCGGTCGCGGTTGGTGAGCGTCACAGCCACCAGCAGACTCAGGCAGAACACTGCAGTGTCCTCCTCGTCCACCGTGCTGCCCCCCACGATGCCGCCACCCATGGTGCTGCCACTGCCCCCTCTCCCACTGCCAGTGTCCCCTCGCAGCGGCCTGCCAGAAGAGGCAGCCCAGATGAGCGCCTTGGCAAGGTGCAGCAGGGAGTCGGCCTGGAGGAACTTGCTGTCAGCAAAGATGGCCTCGATGCGGCACTCCTCCATCGCCCGCAGCACCTGCCGCTGCGCCTCCAGCAGCTGCTGCGACGGCTGCTGCTCCTCCTCCGACTCCAGCAGAAACAGCTGACTGAACCGAAGCATTAACCCCCCTCCCCGACCCCATCCACTGCTGCCACTGCCTCCCCCTTTACCCCCGGGCCCCTCGCCCTCCCGCTGCTGCATGGCGGCGCGTGTGGAGGTGGCGGTGGAGGCGTCCCCCATGAAGGGCAGCTTGACCAGCTCGTCCTGCCCCGCGCCGTCATGCGCCGCCAGCAGCACGCGCACTGGCAGCAGCCCCAGCTTGTGCAGGCGCAGCACGCAGTCCAGCACGTTGCGCCACCCTGTGCGGATGTAGTCGCCGTACCTGTTGGCCACTGTGAACACCGCCGCCGCTGCCATCGTCGCCTTCGCATCCTCCGCAAACGCCAGAGCAGCTTCCTCCTCCTCCAACCCCCCTCCATCGTACCCCCCTGCCCCTGCTTGCCCCCCCGCTGCACCCGCCCCCCCCGCGGGGTTTAGCAGAGTGGTGAACTTGCAGAGCGAGACCACGAGGTCGTCCAGCGCGTCGCGCATGCAGTGCGCGGCGCAGATCTTGGCGGCGTCCATGAAGCCCTGCAGGCACTGGCGCAGCACGTCGGGGGAGTCGCTGTGGTCGTACACCACGCTCATGGCCGCGATGGCGGGCCCCGACACCGCCGCGAAGATGTCATGGTCCAGCAGCGGCCTCGAGTCGCCACACGGCACATACGGCAGGCATGAGGGCGCGCGCCGCACGATGTCCATCCAGCGGCTGTAGCTCATCTCGCCTGCGGATCCACTGCCTGCGCCTGACCCCCCGCCTGCGAGGCTGTCGGCGGACACGCGGATCTCGTCCCGGGCGATGGAGTGGTAGAGCTCCGTGAGCATGTCGCGCGGCAGGTCTGTGCCGTCGTTGATCATGCGGTTGTTGCGGATGAACTCCTCCTCTGTCATCTTGTGCCGCACCTGCCCGTTGTGCTGGTCCGTGTTCAGCATGATCACCGAGTACGACAGGATGTACGCTGCGTCGCGGCTCGCCAGCACGTCAGGGCACTGCTCGTAGTAGCGTGCAGCAAACGCCTCAAGCACACGGGCGATCTTCTGCGCCTCGCCTGGCAAGCGGAAGCTCTCAAGGAAGGTGCGCAGGGCGCCATCCAGGGCGAGGCCTGAGAAGTCAAAGAGGCGCGCGAACTCGTGCAGCACGGCCACCTTGAACGGCTCGTGGTCGCCCAAGTAGTCGCCCAGCACACGCTTGCTCAGCCCCGGCGTGTAGCGGAAGAAGCACGCCACGTTGCGCGCATCCAGCTCCTCTGGCAGCAGCTTCGCCGCCTGCAGGTACTGCAGACCCCTCGCTGGATCCCTGTTGAAATGCTCCGCACCCTGCAACAGACGCCGCTTCACGTGCTTCCTCGCCCGCACAAACTCCACCCACCGACCCCAGTCGCCCTCCGCCTCCCACACGCCCCACCCACCACCGTCAGCACGCGCTCTGCTCCTATGGCCTGCCCCTTCGCCTCCCCCTTCGCCTGCCACGCCCGCCTGCTGCTTGCCTGCCCCAGCATCTCCAATATCACCCCATCCTGCAGCAGCTGCCGCAGTGGTGGGCGGAGGAGGCCCCCACTGGCACGTCCAGAACTCCACCCCATCCGCCTGGCGCCCACTGCCATAGCTGGGCGGCGCAGGGGGCTTGGGGGCGGGCCCGGAGTCAACGCGGTGGGCCATGTGGCGCAGCATCTCGAGCAGCCCGTCCAGCGCCAGCACGTGCAGCGAGGTGAGGGGCGACGCCACGGGGAAGGCGCTCTTGGAGAGCAGCCCGCCCAGGTCCTCCAGCAGGTTGCTGCGGCTGATGTCGCAGTCGAAGTTGCTGTACAGCTCCACTGCAAACTCCGGCAGGTGGCAAAAGTCCAGCAGCGCCTCCAGCGCCGCTTCCTGCTGCTGGTACGACACGGCGTAGCGCTCCTGCGCCGCGCGCGCCAGCACCACGAGGAAGAACGCCTCGAGCTGCAGCTTGAGGTGGCGGCGCAGGCACAGGAAGAGGCGCAGCACGATGCTGCAGATGAGCGGGAAGACGAGCGGGTTGGGCGAGGCGGCCAGCAGGAAGAAGGAGCGGAACAGGTCGTCGGACACAAGGGCCAGCAGGCGCCGGTGCTGGGCCACATGCTCGCCTGTGAGGTCCAGAGCAGTGCTGATGAGCTGCAGGGCGAAGAGAGGCATGTCCTCGTGCGCATGCGCCCACGCGTAGGAGCGGGGGGTGCGCGGACTGGCAGCGCGTGGCGAGGCAACGAGGTTCTCCTCGAGGGTGAGCAGCGAGCAGAGGAAGTGAAACACCTCCACCAGACACGCTGCACCGTACGGCCGACCCAGCACCACCTCGTGGCTGAAATCCAGTGCACTGCTCTCCTCCTCAAACTCCCCCCCCTCCTCTTCCTCCCCGTCCTCTTCGTTCCCACTAGACGAATCGTCCCCTAGCCCACCGTCGTGCTGGCTGTCCGCCTCGCTGCCCGAGTCCGTCCCTGGCGACTCAGAACCGTTAGGAGAGGCAGCAGACGCCGCGTGGGCTGCGCCTGATGGCAGGAGAGGGTGTGACTGGTGCAGTGGGGATGGGACCCAGCAGGGACACAGGCAAACAGGGAGCAGGCACAGCAGCAAGTTAGAACATGTGCGAAACGGTTACAAGTAGTCTGGGTACGCAGGCGTTGCTGCAAATTTAACATTGGCAGGCACAATAACAGGTGGCACTCGGTTCACTGCAGACCCGCAGGCACTACCAAATCGCACCATGTGCCGCCTTTAACGACCAACGCACTGCACGTGTCTGCCACATGGCTACAATAAGCCCCTGAGACCCACATACCTCATCCCCTTGCTGCGATTTCTCCAGGCCTTCCTGCCCTGCATCTCCACCACCCCCCGCCACGCCCTCTGCTGCACCCACTGCAGCGGCGGCACCCCCTTCACCCGGCGCCTCGGCGTCCTCTCTGGGCGGTGCAGCGGACACTGCGTCGAGGCCCGCGGCGGCGTCGACGGCGTGGTCGTCGGGCAGCACCATGGTGCCCTCCGTGCTCCTCGCCGCCTGCATCTCCTCCTCGCCCGACGCCGCCCAGCTGGCCAGCGACGGCAGGCGCGCGAAGATGGTGCGCACCATGTCATGCATGGCGGCGCACGCTGCGCGCTGCAGCACGTCGCTGCGCAGGGCGGACTGGTGCACCACGCGGAAGCACGTGTTCACCACGCTGCACACGTCACGATCCGACAACAGCTCGCCCGCTGGACACGTCAGACATGCCACGAGAACCTGCCATGGGTTGCAACGATGTGGCATGACGCAATGTAAAGAGCACAGAGGACAAAGAGTATAGGATTTGAAGAGAACGGAAAAGGGGGAAGCAACCAAACAAGCAGTGCGGAAAGGCGCGAGAATAGGAAGGCCCGGAACAGGAATCCAAGTCTCAGATGACCGGCCCGAGAAATTAACAGCTCAAATTGAGACTAGTGGGAGAATTATGGAGTTGTGGAGAATCCTAAGTCGCAACTATAGCCTGCCTAGACTTAAGAGTGTGGGCGTGGGAGGAGGTGAGAGTGAGCGCGATGCGGAGGGGTGGCGTGGGATGACCTGGAGGATCTTCATGAGCACCACCTCCTCCGACGAGTGGTCGGTCACCTCGAAGCGGCACCCCGTCACCGCCTCAACCACGGCGTGCATGGCTCGCGCCGCGCCGCGAGTGCTCTTCGAGAAGAACCCCGTCGTCAGAATCTTGTGCGTGGCGGCGAGCGCGACCCCTGTGGCGGCCGTGTTGGTCTTCTCGGAGCGGATGATGGTGAGGAACGGCGCCAAGTACTCCAGCGGCTCCACGCAATCCCACTCCTCGCCGCATGCCTCACCACTCGGCCCCTCGCCAGCACCACTCGACGCCATTGAGCTCGCCGCCTGCCTTTCCTCCCCACTACTCGCCTCGCGTGCTGCTCCTCCGTCCCCTTGCCCCTCCGCTTGACTCGCGGCGTCCCTCCCAGCCATCCCACGCTCCCACGCGTCTCCACCAGATCGCATTCCTGACACCTCCGTTGCTCCAGCAGCCCACAAAAACGCGTTCCGCCGTAGGATCTTAAGATTAAGGAGCAATGGATCTTCCGGAACTTCGACTTCTTCTCCCAGGATGCGAGGGCCCGCGACCCATTTGCTGTTCTGCCGCATAGCCGCCAGCAGAAGCTGAATCTCCGTGTTCAGCTGGCTCGCCAGCCGAGCCGAACGAGTCGGCACGCCCCATCGTGTCGCCATAACGAGAACAGCGACTGACAATGCCGTTAGGTCACAGTCTAGACAGATCGACGGCTCTTAAACAAATTAACAGAACTTTACCCAGCCTAGAAGGTATCTGGAGACACACAATGCGACCACTTCATTTCAGGAAATTTGCCGAGCAATACCAATCCCAGTGGAGAGAGATCCATCGCAGCTACCAATGGGGAGGTCAGTTATTAGTCCGAAAGTGGTTACAGTGGATGCTTTGGGAGGGAGTGTGTGTATGCAAGTGCGGGTGGGTGGGTGTTCGACTTGAGGAAGCAGCTTCGGGCATAGAGGCCAAGCAATTGCAGGCTGAAAGGGAGAAGAACTCAGATCCAGCTGTGCCTTCTTCGTCGTTCCTTTCGCCGAGTTTCGTCAGGGTTTTGGGAAAACCTGGTTGTCCACAGTTGGCCTCTCTCAGCTGGGAGATCGCCAAGTTGGCGATCACTGGGCGTCAACCACAGCAACTCGCTTGTTACAAAGCCGTTATCACAGGTGAGGAGCCAGACAGATGCTGGATGGTTCCCATTCCAGTTCACCTAACACGTACAAGACAACAGTACACTACCAAATTTAACAGCATAATGTGCTTACAGAATGAGAACAAAGGGAAATTATTTTGTGATAAATAGATCAGAGTACCATCTGTGTCTGTTGGACATGGCATCAGGGTGATTTCTGGAGCGAGTGTTAGACCCTCGGGTTGTGCTCTAAGACCTGAGGCTGGAAAAAATTGCCTCGGGTCTTGCGAAAATCTGATGGCTATAGCCAGTCAGCTGACAAACCAAGCAGCAAATAATTCCGCGCAAATGAACGTCCTCCAATTAGCAAATCGCAAAATTCTGGTGGACTCGCAAGGTTCCGTCTTTATAGTCGCAATCCTCCTTTTGCGACATTTCGCTACTGTTAGAAAAACACAATGAACTAGATTGTGCCATACAAAAAGGTTTTGTGCTATGGTGTTGTACCCTCTACGAGCATGCACATATCTAGCCTATAACATATACAAATATACCGTAATCCCCCGTATAAAACACCCTATGGTGTTAATAAAAATGCATCGAAATTTTGGGCTGGGTGTAATTAAAGGCAAAAAAAATCAAACATCCAGGAGTTATGGAATTTGCATATGCATTTTTTTTTAATTGGAATTCAAGTGTGCATGTTTCACCACCTTCATTTGAGTCGGATACCCACTTTTGGTCATTTCATTGCATACCGGACGATATTGCCCATCTGCATGCCACATTGGCACTGCGCGTGCAGTGTCACAGAGGATGCTGTCAGAACAACCAATCGGCACACGTTTGATTTGGCGGGACACGCAAAAGTCGAGTACAGCATGAAACTTTCGGATTTCACTGTTCTCGGTCTTTTTGTTTTTGTTCGGGCAGATTCGTCTCCTACATAAATACCCGCGTCGCGATGGCCACGAGCTCGTTTTCCCCACTTTCTTTGACGTGCATACGGTTGCCCCAGCAGGAGTGGAAATTTCGAATGGTTGCACACATCTACGCACCGCAAAATTCTGGTGTTTCCTGCTAAAAATGGAGATTCTATGTGGCAGGGGGGTGTTCAAAAGTTTTCACATCCGAGAGTAGGGTGTTGTGTATATCCAGAAAAATTAAGCACCCATACCCGCTCAAGCTACCCGGGGAGCTTACTTCCAGCGGGTGTTTTATACGGGGGATTACGGTATGTTGACACACCCCCTAGGCTAGACAAGGGGCGGTGCCTGGCAAGAGACTCGCAGCTCAGGGTGGTACTACTAGTCCAACCTCTGAGGCAATGGTCTGAAGACCAGTCAGAAGAGTACAAACAAAACAAGAGCAAACCAGGGCAGCACTACTAGTCCGGCTATTGGAGCAAAAGCCACAAGGCCAATCAGGAGAATATAATAGGAGTAGTACAAAATCAAGGTCCTAGCAAGTGAGGAGTTATAGGAACTAGACCAAGCTGTACACAGTGTCGCTGATGATCTTTAGGCGCAAGCGCCTTAGTAAGATATCAGCTGTCTTGGCATCGGAGGAGAAGTGAACTACGCGGGCTTGGCATCGCTGCTGCAGCTCGCGCAGGAGGAAGTATCGCAGCTGGATGTGCTTCACTCTGCCCTCCAGTCGCGGCTCATAACACAGGAGGATCATGGCCCAATTGTCAGCGTACAAGGCCGCGGCAGAGCTAGGCCGCTCATCTAAGTCTGTGAGTAGGAACATCAGCCAGCGGAGCTCCTGTGCCGCCATGGCACCAGCGTAGATCTCAGCCTCGCAGCAAGAATATGCAACAGACGACGAACAAGTGGACCTCCACGAGACAGCGCCTGCACTAAGGCTAAAGCAGTAGCCCTGAGAGGACCGCAGCGTCTCAGCTTCGTCGACCCACGAAGCGTCTGTGTGCCCTGTCAGGACCACTGGACTGCGTCCTCCTAGCACTAGCCCCATGCCCGATGTACTTGCTAGATAACGCAAAACCCTCTTAGCTGCCGACCAGTGCTGTGGTCGGTGTCTGCCTGTCGCAACGAAGCGAGCCAGGATACTGAGAAGGTATGCGAGATCTGGACGAGTGCAAGTCATTAGGTACATAAGGCAACCCACCAGCTCTGCGTAAGGGCCACTAGGCTCTACCGACTCCTCAGGGACTAGAGCCAAGAGTTTGTGATCTACTGGCAGAGGTGTCGGCTGCGCGGAGGAGAACTAAAGACCGAACCTCTGAAGGTCCTGGCGCACCAAGGGTGACTGTGTGAGAGTGATGGTGTGCGCTGCTCTGTCCCTGGAGATCTACAGCCCAAGGTAGCGGCACACCTCTTCTAGGTCAATGCAGATGTGTCTCCTTAGCAGCTCAGCCTTCACCGAGGCCAGAGCGTCTCTGTCTGCAGTAGCAAAGACCAGGTCGTTTACATAGACAATGATGTAGAACAGGGTCTGTCCTGAACGGACGAAGATTGAAGGGTCTGCAGACGACGGGAAGAACTGTAACTCAGCTAGCGTAGCACACAGCGTGTCATGCTATTCACAGGGGGGCCTGCCGCCGGCTATAAACTGGGCGCCGGAGGAGCCACTCGATCCTAGGGGCGAAAGTGCTGGTGAACCCTGGAGGACGGCGCTGGTAGACCTGCTCATGCAGACTGCCCTAGAGAAACACTGTAGAGAAGTCGACGGAGTGCAGCTCGTAGACACGTTGTGCTGCTACGTTTAGCAGCGCCTGAAGAGTGGTCATCTTCGGGGTCGGGGCGAAGGTCTGAAAGAAGTCAACACCCTCGCGCTGACTAAAGCCTCTAGCAACGTAGCGTGCCTTGAATACCAGCGGCTCTCCAAGAGGATGCTTCACCTTGAAGAGCCACCGGCCATCGACTACGTTCACCCCAGGTGGGGGAACTGTGTCGACGTAGGTGCCAGTGGAACTCCAAGATGCCATCTCCGCGTTCATGGCAGCTATCCACTGAGAAGCCTAGGGTCCCGAGGTCGCCTCAGCATAAGTGCGAGGGGTCGGGATGTCAAAGGCATCTGGGTCGCCCTCAGGGACTATCAGCATAGAGCGTCATCTCTAGAATGTTACTGTCAAGGGCAAGAGCACCCCCCACGGATGGAGGATGGACAGGGTCAAAGACCAGAGCGGCAGCATAGTCAAAGCGGCGGGTATAGGCAAAGTCAATGACGGGAGCGGCAAGAGCATCAAGATTCGAGACCGGAACAGACGGGTCGGTAAGGAAAGAGGAAAGGACCCTCTGAACAAGATGACTAGCGGCACAAAGGTAGCCGGACAGAGGAGGCGGAGCAAGAACAAGCGACGACGGAGGAGGTGACAGGAGGAGGGGAGGACGAGATGCGTGGGAACGGAGCAACATAGGGTGAGAGCACTAAATAGGAGAGACATGACGAGCACGAGAGAGACGGCGAGACCAGAAGTGGGACGGACGCGTCGGGTCAGGAGACACAGGAGGAGAACGAGGGGGGAAACGCGTCGGAGACGAGTACGGCAGCGGAAACACAGGGCCGTAGATAGGAAGGAGAGGCGGCGACGGGGGAGGCGCAGGTGGGTGGTCAGGGGAGGGAAGACCGAGGAGGCGAAGGGCGGAAACCAGCGGCGACTACTGCTGCTGCTGCTGCTCCACGTCGACACCAGAATCTCCACCTGTACCACGTCTACCTCCGGGGCACTCCATGCCAACACCCCCAGAGCGAGAACCCTCTCCAACACTGGGGCCACCCCCAGGACCGCCGGGACAAGTCACGACAGGAACCCCAGCACTAGCACCCTCCTCAACGCCCGCACCCCCAGAGCTCACGAACCCCTGCGGCGGCTGCTGCGGCGGCGGCCGTGACGGCGACTTCTACTGCGGCGGCGACTACAGCAGCTGCTGCGACGGCGAAGGAGGAGACACCAGGGCAAAGACAGATGACGAGAACGGTGCTACACGGCCACCAGATTCGGCCGACTCCTCGACCGGGACAACCGATGGGAGGGGAGTGACGTGAGACACACCAGACGGGGAAGGATGGGGAGGTAGAAGTACAGGTGCTACCGGGGGAGTGGGAACCAGAAACAGGGACAAGGCAACCGGGAGACCTCGGTGGGAAAAGCAGTGGTAGAAGGAGACAGACTTGTCAAAAGTGACGTCACGCGAGTGAAAGAAGCGGTAAGACGGCGGCTGGTAAAAGTGCCATTCAGACGCGTCGAGGGTGGAAACCGAGGAAGACACAAGAGACAATGCGTGCAGTGAGCTTGTCCATGCCGAAGGCACGAATGTGAGTGAGGTAGCCCTAGACATGGAATGCAGACGCGTCACCAGGGAACCCAGTCTAGAGAAGGGTCGGCGAAACCTGCGACCGCTGAGAGTGTGGCTACAGGTTAAGCTGCTGAGCGGCGCAGCGAACAGCAAACGACAACAGAAAATGGGGTGCACCGGCATGGATCATTGAGGTACGAGCTGCCTCCATGACCAAATCGATGCGTCGCTCAGCGACCCTATTCTGCTGGTGGAATCCGGCAGGGTGTACGTCTGGTTGATGCCCTCAGCACGACAGAATTGGCTAAGTCGACTTGAGGCGAACTCGCCGTCACGGTCGGAGTCGAGATGCAACACAGGGAGCTCGCGGTGGATTCGCGCAGCTACGACCCACGTGATAAGAACGTCAGGCACGTCACCCTTTTGCTCCAGGGGAAACACCGTGGTGTAGCGTGTATAGTCATTGACAAGCTGTGGAAAGTAGCGCTCTCGACACGGCCCAGGGACGGGGGCTGGGCCCCAGACGTCTAGGTGCAGGGTCTAGAGTAGCGCAGTGATAGGGGGAAGCGAAGAGGAATGAGGAGCACGGCGCAGCCAGCCCTCGACGCAAGGCCTGCAAGGCGGCGTAGGTGAGGGAGGAAGGGCAGGGAGCAGCGCAGGGATACCGAAGACAAGACTGTGATGGGACATGTGACGCAGACGCGGGACTGCAGGGTGACCTAGGCGGTGGTACCACAGCAGCGACGAGTGAGTGAGTGACCGACACGAGCAAGCTGCAGTGACCTGGGTCGACACAAGCATATGGGGGGGCGCCCTTACCGGGGGGGACGTAGTGTCAAGAGTGTACAAGCCAGTCACAGGGTCCCGAGGGGACGTGGTCAGAGGAGCACCAGTGGCGGCCTTGGTACAGACCGCGTACCGCTCGTGTCCGAGGAACGTAGTGCTGACGCCGAGGTCGTGAAGACAGCCGAAACCAACTAGGTTCCTGGAGAACGAGGGATGTGTAGGTCTTTAAGATAACCCAAGGGAACCACCGGACAGAGAAGGGTGGTGGAGCTACGGGCAACCACCGGACCTGAGAAGGGCCAGCAAGCGTGACAGCGGCAGGGGCGGCAAGCGGCGTGAGCACAGTGTGGTCGTGGAAGAAGCAGGAAGACGCTCTAGAGTCGAGCGTGAAGGAGAGCGATGCACTAGCATCCTTCTTCCATAATCCGCCTCCTTCTGCTGCTGACCACATTCCCCTATCCCTCTCCCGCTCCTTCTTCCCTCCTCCCTCTCCCTCTCCCTCTCCCTCTCCCTCTACCTCCCCCACTCCCTCTCTCTCTCCCTCTCCCACTCCCTCCTCTCTCTCCCTCCTCCTTCTCCCTCCTCCCTCTCCTCTCCCTCTCCCTCCTCCCTCTCTCTCCTCCCTCTCTCTCCTCCCTCTCCTTCTGGGGCTAGCGTGGAGCCTAGGCTAAACAAGGCATGCGGTCCTATGCCTGACGCAGCAGGGGAACCTAGACTACACACAGGGGACACACCTATGCTAGGCCATACCGGATAATAGGGTCCAGTCACACTAGAGTCATCAGCATACATGGCATACAAAGTAGACCTAATCTGATCCATATCCATCTCAAAGATAGGCACACGACGACGCACCAAGCTGTACCAGTCGAGGGGATCCACTGTGGGGCCGAAACGAAGACGGAAGAGGTCGTCGAGGCAGCGGTAGCAGTGCGCGGTGGTGTGACAGGGGCGGTCACAGACGGTGCCGCGGCGGGGGTCGGTCTAAAGCTGGTACTGCCAGGTGACCACACTGGAACCGCCACCCGATACCGAGGTGCGCCCCCCACCCCCACCAGCACCGCCAGTCCACCACGGCGGCGGGGGTCCCCACGGCAGCTGCTGCTGCTGCTGCTGCGACGGCTGTTGCTGTTGCTGGGGGTGCTGTTGCTGCTACTGAGGTTGTTACTGCTGCTGCTATGGGGCACCAGCTCCGGTCCCCTCGTCTGCACCACTGTCCCCTCCACCACCTCCGCCACCCCCGCCACCCCCGCCACCCCCGCCACCCCTCTTGCCGCCACGTCCCCCCCCGGGCCGGGCGTCCCCTACCCTGACGAGACTTCGCTGAGGCCGCCGTAGCGGTCTCAGCAGCAGGGGCCATCTCAGCAACATCGATAAAGACGTTAGACTAAGTGCACTGGAAGGGAGCACCCTGTAAGATAGAGATCGTCGCCGTATCGCTCGACTGAGCGATAGTGCGCTGACGGGTCTCTATCGTAGTCAAGGTAGTGACAAAGTTAGTGAGGGTGAGGTCAGCAGGGTGGAGGGCAAGGAAGTGGTCGCGGGCAGTGGCTAGGCAGTCAGGAAGGCGCGTGGCAAGGAAGTAGAGGGAAGCGCCGAGAGGGGGGAGGCAGTACAAGAAGCTGTGCCTCAGTGCTAGCAGCCTGGTACCTAGCCTCTAGTGCGCACAGGTGAGTGGCGAGATCAGCGACAGTGGGAAACAACGCAAGGTCAGGGAAGAGTAGGGGGAGGAGGAGACGACCGGCAGAGGCGGAGGAGGGAGTGGAATAGCGGGCCATCTAAGTATGCCATCGCAGTCTGCAGGGCCTGGTAGTGGGGTCGCTCAGACAGGGGGAGGGCGCGATTGATAGCTAGCTGCACAACTGCGTTACGTGACTCCCAGACGGAGCGAGCGAGCTAAGCAGCTGCAAAGGCCTCACGCTCAGCGGGCGTGGGGGCATCAGAGAGGGCAGCAGGCGGATCGGGGTAGGGGATCTTACTGTCGAAGTGAACAGCCAGAGACTGGCCATCCTGGCGCTGTCCCCTCAGCGAGCGGCAGAGGTCTGCGAGCCACGCCTCAAAGTCGATCACCCGACCCTCCGCGTCTAGGCGGAGCACATCGTCTGCCATCGCCACGGCTGCAGCAACTGACCGCCGCTAGGGGAGGAGGAGGAGAGGGCGGTGGAGAGCAGCGGTGGAGACGGCTGGCGAGAGCGCCGGCACAGAAGGAGGAACCAGGGCCGGCAGGTCAGGGTGGCACAGCAGCATGGCGGCTCGTTGACTCGGCAACTCGGCGACACGGCGGCTCGGCTTCTCGGCGGCTCGGCGGCTTGGCTGTGCGGTGGCGCAGCGTGGCGCGGCTCGGCGGCGCAATGACTCGGCCGGGTGGCCCAGCGGCTCGGCGGCGTGGCGCAGCGGCTCGGCAGCTCGGCGCGGCGCGGCTCGGTGTGGTGAGGCCGGCGCGGAGTTACGGGGCCGGCGCGGCGTGACGGGGCCGGCGCGGCGCGACGCGGTCGGAGCGGAGTGACGGGGTCGGCGCGGCGTGACGGGGCTGGCGCGGTCTACCGGGGCCGGCGCGACAGGATGGGGCGTGGGCTAGGGCGCGGTCTAAGGCTAGGGCTAGGGCTAGGGACGGAAGCGTAGGCGGGGAGGGAGACATAACCTAGCGTGATACCATGTTAGAACAACGCAATGAACTAGATTGTTCCATACAATGAGGTTTTGTGCTATGGTGCTGTACCCTCTATGAGCATGCATCTATCTAGCCTATAACATATACAAATATATGTTGACAGCTACTGTGTAGCCACTGCACTATCAAGCATATAAAACCCGCAGTTAGGTTTTTGAAACCCGCGGCTCCTTTGACCGCGGGTCTGCCTCTGGTCTGACTCTCGCTCCAGATTTCGCCCTCATTGGGCTTGGAACAAGTGATCGCGACTTGATGCTCCCAATATCTCGTAGAATGGTTCAATGCGGTGGCATGCGATTTGTGAAGGACTTGATGTTACGTGTTATGGGTGGAAACCCAGAGTAGTGCGGAAGTGAATATCGAGATTCAGAATTACAGATTCATAGATTGTCGGTACAATGAATGACGAGGCTAGATATAGGAACACCAGAGCGAACCCTAACCGCGCGATGCACACGTTCGGAGAAAGCATCCGAGGACGCGTAGCGCTTCGGAATTACGTAAAATGGTTCGGCGTAGCGTGTACGGTGATGGAACTAGGGCATAGCCCAGTGCTGTGTACGTTCGGTGTACCTGCTAGCACTGCGCCTCAGTAAGGAATTACTAATTCCTTACACCCCGTAACGTTTTGCTGTTTCCTGTTATGAATGAACAAGCAGAGTAGTGCGGAAATGAATAACAAAGTGTTCAATCACTGAATTACGATACAAGGAATGGCAAGCCAAGATAAAGGAACACCTGAGCTAGTCTAACCATGAGATGGGAAGGTTCGGGAAGGAGATCGAAGGGTCTCGAAGTGACAGAGCGAGGCCCAGAGAACTCCCGAAGGTCGAACTAGAAGGTCTGGAGAAGCCGAGGTGGTTCTGTCAGAAAGGTCCGGAACTGTCCCGAGGCTTCAGGTGTGTCCGAGCGTACGCGATAGCAGTACTGCCAGGTAAGGAATGGAAAATTCCTTACACCACCCCCCCCCCCCCCCCCCCCCCCCTTAGCGAAGGTGATCTATATCAGCCGCGTGCTTGCGGGCCAAATAATTCGCAAGTATCGAAGGTGACTGTATCTGGTCCGAGGGCACCCCGTGTCGTCCTCACTGGTACGATTGGTCCATCGTATCAGAAAGTCAACGTGTCGTCCTTGGCCGTCGATACAAATCTGATGGCTCAAAAGCTTTGAAGGCTCAATGGTCGTCTCCGCTGGTGGCCGTACATCCGGGACCAATCGCTGTCGGGCGATGTCCGATGTGTCGGGTACGAAAGGTCGCAACAGGCTCACGTGGAACTTGTTGTGAATACGCCAATCGTCAAGTAGGCGTAACTGGGCGGTCACGGGCGTCACCATCTTCATGATCTTGAATGGGCCACAGAAACGTGGTCGTAATTTTGTCGGTAGTGGCAGTCGTAAATTCTTGGTGTCCAAAAGGACTAGTTGCCCTGCTGCCATCGTAATATCCCGTCGATGTAAATCCGCATACCGTCGGGCAGTAGCATTCGCCTTGCGAAAAAAGTTCGATAGCTTTGTCTCGGGCAGTCTGTAATTCTTCAACGAACTGCTGCGACCGTGGTACTTGACTCTCTACATTGGTGGAGATAGGTACTGTCGGGTCCATCCCGTAATTGAGGTAAAGCGGGGAGTGATTAGTCGTGGCTGAGGGCACGTTGTTGTAGGAGAATTCCAACATGGGAAGCATGTCCTCCCATTTGTTTCGGTCAGGGCAGTTTGTCTGAATCAGCTGCTCCATCATTTGGTTTGTCCTTTCTGTCTGGCCGTCCGTTTGGGGATGATAAGCGGATGAGAACCGCAGGCGCGTGCCGTACCGAGCCCACGTGTCCTGCCAAAATTTCGACGTGAACTTCGGATCTCGGTCGCTAATGATTGGTGCTGGTATCCAGTGTAGGCGAACAACGGTCGAGATGAAAGGGCGCGCAGTTTCTTCGGCTGTGATGGTTGTACGACATGGTGCGAAATGCGCCATTTTTGTCAATCGGTCGACGACGACCAATACTGCGTCGTTTCCGCTGGATCCGGCCGGTAGACCTGTGACGAAATCCATCGTTACGTGTTGCCATGGGCGTTGAGGTGGCTCGAAGGGCTGCAACAGTCTTGTCGGTCGCTGATGTGATGATTTCATTCGCTGGCAGATCAGACACGCGGCCACGTAACGCTGCACGTCCGTCACCTTATCTGGCCAGTAATAAAACCGTTGCAACGCCTTCAGAGTTTTATCAACCCCGAAATGTCCCGATAAATTCGAATCGTGGACTTCTTGAATTAGTAATTCGCGAAGTAGACAATAACTTGGGACCCAAATTCGATCCGTCCCACTTCGTAAGTAATGGATGCCTTTCCGTGTAGTAATTTGGAGATGGCCGTCATTTACGAAGAAGGGGTCGGTCGAATACCCGTGGATAAATAGTCCACTCAGTAGCGGGTTTCTTTGGGCGACTAGTACTGCTGCGAGTTGGGCAGACGGTCTGGAGAGGGCGTCGGCAATATTGTTGGCGCCTTTTTTGTACGTGAAGCTGGACTCCAGATATTCCAGCCAGCGTATCTACCGCGGGTTGAGATTCGGCTGCGCTCTCAGGTACTGTAGAGATTTGTGATCAGTTCGCACCGTCATGTCTGCTCCGGTCAGGTGGCACCTCCAGATTTTGAACGCGTGGACAATCGCCAGCATCTCCTTGTCGTGTACCTGGTAGTTGCGCTCAGCAGATTGCATTTTTTTAGACTCGTACGCGAGTGGTTGAAGGCCATTGCCGAAATCTTGCATGAGCACTGCTCTGATGGCGATGTCACTTGCGTCGGTGATGACTTCGAAGGGCCGTTCCGGGTCGGCAATGCGAAGTACCGGTGGCGACATTAAAAGAGTTGTTAATGCCTCGAACGCAGCTTGCTGCTTCTCCCCCCACTCGTAAATAGTCCCCTTCTGCAGTAGGTTGGTTAGAGGTCCAGTTAACCCCACCATGTTGGGTATAAACCGCCGCACGTAATTCACCAAACCCAGAAATGATTGCAGTTGCTGCAGATTTGTTGGCGGTTTCCACTCTTGAATAGCCCAGAGTTTTTTCGGGTCTATTTGAATCCCCTCCATGGAGATTACGTGCCCCAGGAACTCCAATTCTTGTTTTAGAAACTCGCACTTGGAGCCCTTGATGATGAGACGATGCTGCTGTAGTTGCTGAAAAATCGCTTCCAAGTTCTTTAAATGTTGCTCCCGGGTCGTGCTGTAAATCAGGATGTCGTCCAAGTAAATTATCACACATTTGTCGAGTAGATCGCAGAACACCCCACTCATGGTGAGTTGGAACGTCAAGGGGGCGTTCGTTAATCCAAACGGCATCACCGTGTATTCGTAACTCCCGTAGTGAGTACGAAACGCGGTCTTGTGGCAGTCGTCAGCGAACACCCGAATTTGATGGTAACCGCCACGAAGGTCGATCTTCGAAAAATAGTGAGCTCCGCGAAGGTTGTCAATCAACTCGTCAATGTGTGGGATTGGGTAGCGCGATTTTATCGTTACCTGATTAAGGGCACGATAGTCCGTAGACATGCGAAGTCCGCCGTCCTACTTTGGGGTGAACAGGATCGGCGCTGCGAACGGGGACGTGCTCGGCCGAATAAACCCTTTTCCAGCAGGTAGTCCAGCTGGTTCCGTAATTCATAGAGCTCCGGCTGAGTCAGGTGCCATCGAGTTCGTACAGTAGGCTGCGCGCCGGGCTCTAGCTCGATTGTGTGGTCCTGGGGTCGTTCGGGTGGCAGTCCACTTGGCAAGTCGTCCGTGAAATTCTCGAGATATTCCCGAATGATTTTGCCAAGTCATCCGGGACCGAAGCGCAAAGTTTGTTGATGTCGGTTGCCTCGTTCTGCTCCGTCGATTCGGTGAGATGGACGGCGTATAAATCTGCTCCATTCCTGACCGCTCGGTTGAGGCACATAGCGTTGACGCGTGTCGAGGTTGTCTCTGCTTCCGGCCACGTGGGTAATTTTCGCCAGCCTTTTTCGCACTTCACTGTGCACTCGCATGTCGTCCAATCGATCTGCGGATGGAATCTTCGCAGCCAATCGCGTCCCAATAGCACATCGTAGCCGTCGAGTGTTGTCGCCAGCATCGGCGCGCTAAAGCCGAAATCTTCGCCACACTTCATTCGAACGATAGGTACTTTGTCGCGTATCGCCAGCGGGATGCCATCCACCAGTCGCGCGTCGATTTCGGGCGGACACCGCTCCAAAGATAAATGTAGTCTTCGTGCTATCTCTCGATTTATCAAGCTGTGACTCGCACCTCCGTCAATGAATATTTTTATTTTTCTTCCATTGAGTCGTCCCTCCGCCAGCACAGGGTGGTCCACTAGGTTATCCCCCTTATTCAGCCGGGAGCGGTTGATAGCGTGTATCGGAACCACTACTCGGTGGGGATGGTGTTTTTGGGACGATGAGGCAGGGTCAGTAAGGGGCCCAACCGCTACCGACGCTTGGCGTTTCCCGACCTGCCTTCATCGTTCTTCTTTATCTGCTTCTTTCGGGGGCAATCGCGAGATTGGTGACCTGGCTGGTGGCAGTTGAAACATTGTCCCTTGCGAAAATCTTCCATGTGCTCCCCCGCCACTACGCCGTGAATCATGGGCCGTGGATCCTGACTGCTTCGTGAAACGTCGCCGGTAGTCGCAGTCGGACCTCGCATTTAAAGCGAGGGTCTCAAGAAGCAAAAAACCAAACCCAAAGGTTTTGGTTTCGGGGGATCTCAAAAATTGCGAGGTGTGGTAAGGGGTGCTGGTTGGGCGCTGTAACTGTTTCGCAAAGTTCGTCAACCCAGAACCAAAACCTTTGGATTTGGTTTTCTGCTTCTTGAGACCCTCGCTCTAATGTCCTGCTTCAAGTCCAAAATGAATCGAGCTTTCTTCTCGGAGTCATGCATGTCGGTGATTTGATCGCATAACGCCATGAACAGCGACGCGCAATCTTGGACAGAACTCCACTGACGCCAGTTGTCCAGCTTCGTGCGTGCATTGTCCGAGGCGGATATGGGCTCGAACCGTTCACGCAGAGCTGTACTGTGAGAGTACGACCCCGTTACACCACTTGTTCCTTTTCTTATTTCCTTCCTCTTTCATTTCTCTTTTTATCTCATCTCATTTGGTTTCCTATTCTCCATTTTCCATTAACCTTTGGTTTATCCTGCTATTATAATTATATCACCAACCAGGCTTGGGATGTACTGGTGCGCTATCTGGCGTAATCCTGCCGTAATCCCTTAAAGCCAATAGCCTCGCGTGGCTATACGCAGGGTGATTCTATCTTCTAGAAGGGTCTATTCCCTTAGGATAAGATAAACCTGGTTGCCTGATGTACTTTGGAAGTATAAAATCGCATTGTACTAGTCGATAGTGCAACCTTTCCTCGAGACATTCGATCCTGTGACATGTACCCCACGCCTTCCACGTGCGAATCTTGGTCGATCCGAAAATCGCGGTTGACCCTTTGGCAGCAGACCCAAGGTTTCTGAAAAACCCATGTGTGTCGCCTGCCGAAAACTCCCCCTCCTGTAGTGTATATCGCCACCAATCTAGCGCAGGTCCCCGCAGTAGTGATACATGTTGAGTGACCCGCTGGGGTTGCCCTTGAGATCCTCGGGAAAGGGCCACAGGTGCAGAGCCTGGGGGGCTATGGGCGCACTAACCCGCTATTAACAAGCCCTTTTAACCCAGTGGTTAGTGGCTGGGTTTCTGACATGGTACATCAGAGCCAAAGGTCTTGGGTTCAACTCCCAGTGCCAGCGCTGCAGAGGCGCTCGTGTCTTCCACCTATCCCAGCGGGGGGGGGGGTGTTGAGTGACCCGCTGGGGTTGCCCTTGAGATCCTCGGGAAAGGGCCACAGGTGCAGAGCCTGGGGGGCTATGGGCGCACTAACCCGCTATTAACAAGCCCTTTTAACCCAGTGGTTAGTGGCTGGGTTTCTGACAATACAGCCAGCCGAATTTTTAAATCGTTAGCAGTGATCCCAGCGGCATTAAAATAAAGTTCCGCAGAAAATAACAAGTCCGTAACAGTAGTATTCTTATCTGTGGGGTTGAACGTGGGCGGCATTGTCAGTTTGATCGTCGCTGTCGTCACGATCGGCACAAATGCCGGTGCGGCTGTTCTGACCGAGCGGCTGCTGCTGCTGCTTCAGCTGGTGCTCGTGCTGCCACGTCAGCTGCTGCGGCGGCTTCTCTGTCCTTGCGCTCCTGCGACACCTCACGTGCGATTTTGTCCAAAACGGTTTCGACACGCCCAGTGCTGGCGACCTCCTCTTGGGCGGCAGTTTTCTGGTGCGAATCCTCTCGCGCCTGGCGTGAAGTCGCTTGTTGTCATCCAGCACTGTAGCCATGCGTATGTTCATGGAGTTGAACTGCTCCCGAAGCTCGTTGAATTGAGCTTGGCCCATTTGGCGAATGCTCCACTGGGGCAGGGGGAAATCCGTAGTGTGCTTGTACTCAGGTAAGCGCAAACGCTATCGGAGTTGGGCGAATTAACCAGTCTAATTCGCGAGCAACCACTTGGCAGCTTACGTGAGGGACTTACCCCCCTTAAAAAAAAAAATCAACTCACGAAAACGGGTGAGCGAGGAAAGTGGCTATGAATACCAGGTGTTATGAATGAACAAGCAGAGTAGCGCGGAAATGAATAACGAAGTGTTCAATCACTGAATGACGATACAAGGAATGGCAAGCCAAGATATAGGAACACCAAAGCTAGTCTAACCATGAGATGGGAAGGTTCGGGAAGGACATCGAATGGGTCTCGAAGTGACGAAGCGAGGCCCGGAAACTCCCGAAGATCGAACTAGAAGGTCTGGAGAAGCCGAGGCGGTTCTGTCAGAAAGGTCCGGAACTGTCCCGAGGCTTCGGGTGTGTTTGAGCGTACGTGATAGCAGTACCGCTAGGTAAGGAATGGAAAATTCCTTACATTTCCAAACCTAGATGGTAACACATCCAAAAGGATGTCCAATGATTTGACCCGAGCATTCAAACTTGCAGTCTGACAGGCAAAATCGAAGTGCGAGGTGGTTCGAGTCCGAACCTCGAACCTTTACGCAGTCAAAAGTCGGTGCGAGAACGGGCAGATTCCATGAAAACGTGAAAACCCTCGAAACCCAAACCGGTTTGACGTCCGTGAACATCGAAGCTTGATGTTGGTCGGGTGTTCTCGTCCGCGATCCACGGAGAGCCCGTATTCTACACTTATGGAAGTTGTTCGACACCCACCAAAATGGAACACTTCCATCACGTGCAGCCAGCGTCCAATCCCGCTGAAGGTGAACCAGAACCCCGGGGGATATTTTCTGATATGGGACATGCGACACCTCCTTTAGCCGCCGTCAGCCACCCTCAATACTTTGTTCGCGCCCTAAGATCCCGTCCCGTAGACAGCAACATTCATCAGTCTGAGCTGGGCTCCCAAACCCCCCGACCTTGGGCAGATCTTTATTTTCTTTTGTATGCACTTCGCAGTTCACATGCAGAAGCACAATTTGTGTTCCTTTCTGTGCTCCCTTTCTTGTAGCTCCTCCACCAGTCCCATCTTTCAGATTCACAAGCCTGGGTGCAGTCACCCTGTAGCTATTGCACAATGGATTCCGTACAAACCGCACTTAGTGATGCCCAACGAAAGCTGCAACAGCTTGGCCCAGCGCCAGACGCCGCTGATGTGGATTTGGCAGAGAAGCGGATGGTGGAGATCGAGAGGCGCCTCGCCGCCACCCTGACTCAGCTGGACGTGGAGAGCCCCCCAGACTCAGTTAGTGGCCAGCAGTTCCTACTGCTTCAGGTCCGGTTTTAACCTTCTCTCGTGTAAACCCTTCTCTGCTCTTCGGTCGTCATCGGCCGGTGGTCGTATTCACTCGTAACAGGCTCGTTCCTAGCAAGTTTCATATACATATGCGAATCGCTACTTGTAACCTCTCCTCAGTTTCTTCGGTTGTTTCCAACCATTCTCCGTCCTTCACGCACGATACAGTTAACGCGTTCCTGGTGTTGTATTCTTGACTTCCCCCCTTCTCTGTCCACCCTGTGCGCGAGAACGCTCTTCAAGAACTCTCCGTAGATTGTTGAGTCACCTGTGGTTGTCACTTGCGCCACACCACGGTGTCTCTGCTTCATTGCTGTGTCGCATCGCTCGATCCCTGGTTACGCTGCCACGCGTGCAGGAGAAGCGCAAGGAAGTGGCGCGGGAGGAGGCGGAGGAGCAGAAGCGTCCGCACATGGCGCTGTTGGAGCGCCACCGGCAGGTGCTGCAGCTGCAGGAGGTCGTGCAGCTGGCGCAGGCCGCGCTGGCGGGGGGAGATGACGCAGCAGGGGAGGCGGACGGGCAGAGTTTGTCGCAGGCGATAGCAGCAGTGGGTGCGGGCGCTGACACTGGGCCTCGCAGCGCGCGGTACCTGAAGGCGGCGCGGGACAGGGGCGTGCTGCAGGCGATGCAGGCGGCGGCAGCGGAGAGCAAGGAGAGCCTGGACCTCAGCAACCGCTGCATCGACTGGCTGCCGGAACCGCTGGCGCGGCTGGGCAGCGTGAAGGTCGTCGACCTGTCAGGCAACCAGATCGAGGTGAGCTGCGCTGCCCGCTCCTCTCTCTTCCCGCTTCACCGCATGCCACTGCTCTCCCCAATACCGCCTCGGTTCTCCCCCTGCGCCATGTTTGAATCTGGCCTGACTGCAGGTGCTGCCAGACGTGCTGGGAGGACTGACCTCGCTCACCTCTCTCAACCTGCATGCCAACCGCCTCTCCACGCTGCCCGCGTCCATCGGGCTGCTGTCCGCCATGCAGTCCCTGGACGTTTCCACCAACTGCCTGCAGCGCCTGCCAGACTCCATCGTCAACTGCAGGTGCACCACACAACACGCTGCTCTACGCTGCCCTACTGGGGCTTCCCTCAAATAATAGTTCCCTTGCTTTTTGTTTCCAACATCCTTACTGCCCGCAGCTCTTGTCTCTGCGTTTGTGTGCCCGTCTATTCTTTCCATCCTTTTACTCTCTTTCCCCTGCCCCTGCCTGCCGTGCCCCTGCCTTCCATGCCTCGCAGTGCGCTCACCTCTTTGAACCTCAACTTCAACAACCTGGAGAAGCTGCCTGACCGCTTTGGCTCGGGCATGCCTCATCTGACCCGCCTTTCCCTGGCGCTCAACAAGCTCACGGGCATGCCCGATTCCATTGGCGACCTGGCGTCGCTCACCTTCCTCGACCTGCACTTCAACCGCCTGCAGTCGCTGCCGTCCACCATCGCGCACCTCTCAGCGCTGCACACACTGCTCCTCTCCGACAATTTCGCTGACCTCACTGACCTGCCGCCCGCCCTGGGCCGCCTGTCGTCTCTGCGGCACCTGGACGTGCGCAACAACCAGGTGCACGCGCTGCCCGTGGAGATGGGGCGCCTCACCGCACTGGAGCGCCTGCAGCTGGAGGGCAACCCGTGGCAGAGCCCCCCGCTGGACCTGGTGCAGTGCAACGACACGTACCTCGTGAAGCTCTTCCTCGCTGACCGCCTGCGCGAGCAGCAGCAGCTCGCAGACGCTGCTGTGGGGTCGGCGTCATGGATGGCATGGTTTGGCAGCCTGCTGCGTGACCTGACGTTTGTGCAGTGGCTCAACTCGGTGATGGCCGGGACTCCCATGGGCAGCCTCGCTGGCCCCAACGTGCTAGGGCTCGAGGCAGCAGGCAGCGCTCACAACGGCGTGGAGATCCCCCTCACTGGTGCGGGCTCACAGCAGGCGCTGGTGAATGCAGCAGAGAATGGAGGACAGGCGGGAGCAGGCAAGGGACAGGATGTGGTGCTGCACATGGGGTGACATGGATGCAAGTGCTTTGTCTTCCATCCAGACTGCTCTTGCATGCCCAGCTAATAAACTCCGCTATTCTGAGGCTGTATACCATAGCTCTTGTTATGTTTATACTCTGGAAATTGGCCATTGCTGCATGGATGGTGTAGTAGTGTAGTTGAAACGTGTATGAGCTAAGTTGTATGTGAGACAGGTTGACATTGGAGAGGGTAGGGTATTTAGTCTCCAGCCTAAATGTGACAATAATAGCAGACAGCTGAGTGAATGGGAGAGGAGCCACCTCTTGCTCCATCCATCCACTCAAGTATTACCTACATTATGGTGCTAACAACTACATATTTCGCTTCACGGTGCATGACATGAGCATCGCACCGATGCATCAATCTACATCACGGTGCGTTGCCGTGGTCTCGGCACCTGCCTCGCCCTCGTCCCCTCTGTAGCCCTCAGGCCCCACCATGCCTGTGTGCTCATCATCCCCCTCGAGCTCCTCCTCCACCTCCTCGCCCTCCTCTGCCTCATGCGCCTCTGCCAGCCCTTGCTCCTCGTCCTCCCCCTCCGCCGTCTGCCGCACCGTGCCGTACCGCGTCATGGACTGCCGCCGCCGCCACACCACGCCCACGGCGCCCACCACCAGCACCAGCGCCACCACCCCGCCCAGCAGCGGTAAGAGAGGCTCAAACCAGCCTGGGCTGCTGATGGAGAGCAGGCTAACGGCAGGCGCCGTTGCAGGGCAGGGGGGGGGGGGCAGGCACGGAGAGAAAACAAACGGAACGAGAACAAGGGAGGAGTTGTGGAAGGGGGGCAAAGGGATGAAAAGGGTTGTGGGGTGAGAAAGCAGCAACGAGCAGTAGAGAGGCGGGTGAGGGAGGGACATAGTTTTGAGATGTGTTGCGATGCACCGGGGTGGGATGGGATGGGATAAAATGGGATGGGATGGGATGGGATGGCATGGCATGGCATGGCATGGGATGGCATGGGATGGGATTGGATGGCATGGGATGGGATGAGGAACAGACGGTCGTCGACTTGAGGGATGCAAGGAGGCCAGCCGCATGTCCAAGCATGGGCTTCATGTGACACAACAGGGGCAGGCGGCAAGGAGTGTAGAGACATGAGTGCAATTGGATGATGGGAGGTTGAGGAGGGAGAAGGCGGGGGACGCACTTGGATTGCGGGCGCTGCAGGTTGACGGAGACGTCAGCAACAGTGACATGGCCGAAGACATCGTTCACCTTGATGGTGCCGCGCAGCAGCGTCTCCACGCGCTGCCACGCACGCACGCACAGCCACGAGGGGGGGGGGCATGAGGGAGATAAAAGGAAGATTACCTCAGTGGAGGGGGGGCGGATGAATGGGTAACAATGGCTGTGTGAGCCATGCAACGAGGCACCAAGGCATGGGCAAAAAGTATAGACTAGTGTGAGAGAGGAGAGTGGTGTGAGGGGAGGGGGAGAGGAGTGGTGTGAGGGGAGGGGGAGGGGAGTGGTGTGAGGGGAGGGGGAGGGGAGTGATGTGAGGGGAGGGGGAGGGGAGTGATGTGAGGGCAGTCACCTCAAGTGAGGCGGCGGGGAGGACGTCATCAGGAGGAAGTGGCAGGATCAAGAGGCTGACGCTGGTCACCGCTGGCGACGATGCTGATGCTGCCCGCACCTCCACAAACTTGTCCACTGACACCTGGCAGGCATGTGGGATGTGTGACGCATGCGGGCATGTGAGAAGGTTAAGACATGGGGAGCATGTACATGACACATGTGTGCAGACAGCAGCTCACATGCCAGTCACAGCAGCACGAGCACACTGCACTATGTTGCACTCCCAGCACCTTCAGCTGGTCCAAGTGCCACACTCCCCAGGCCGCTTAGTCCATGTGCTCTGTGCTCCCTGCCACTTCTCCCATCCCTCCACCCTTCCCATCCCCCCCCACCTGCACGTCCTCCAGCTTGAGCGCGGTGGCCATGCCGTGCACGAAGTCGGGCACGAGTGGTGCGAAGTCGATAAGCGGCAGCGGCACACGCATCTCCACGCGCAGGCTGCTCGCACAGTCCAAGCACTCGTCTGCCAAACCCACCACACACGCACGGCCAGGGGGCAGTGGTCACGAAAGACGCCCGGAGGGGGGGAAGGGAGGGAATGGGCAGGAGCCAGCATGCAAGCTAGCGGGCTGCAGGCAGACTGCCAAGACGGTAAACAGAATGCAGAAAAAGAAGCGCCAAGTGCGTGGTGCATAACAACAGATGGCTCGGGTGTGAAATGCACCTCGTGCCACTGCCCCATGAAGCGTACGAGCTCTGCATGGTCCAAAGGCCTCTATTTCACCCACTCGCTCGGGCTTCAGCCCCGTACCACACCCATGCCCCAAACCCATGCCACACCCAAGCCCCTAGCCCATGTATGTGTCCCCCCGGCGCACCAAAGAGTGAGCCGTCACTGCCGTCCGAGGCGTTGTGGGGCAGGTGGGCGGAGTCGGGCAGCGGGGGGGGCTGCTCCGCCAGCTCGTCGGCGAGGGGCGGGGCGTTGGCGCCCTGCAGCGCGTGCAGCTGGGAGAAGAGGTGCGCGCACTCCGTCTTCCACAGCCCCACGCGGCTGCGCGTGCGGTCGTACGTCACCAGCGTGTTGCGCGTGATGATGCCTGCCAGTGCGGCCGTCACACGGGCAGAGCAGGCGGAGGGCCACCACTGTGAGGTATGACGACAAGCCTAGGAAGGGAGAAGCCTAGGAAGGAGAGCCTTGTGAAACAAAAGGGCGAGGGAGGGTGGCAGGCATGGGCGCACATGGTGGCAGCAAGGCGCTCAGCACAAGGGCGAGGAGCAAGAGTGTGTGCATGCGAGGTGCGCGTGAGCAGGAGTGCTCAAGCTGTGAATGCGATGCGGCACATGGCTTGGGAGGCACTGCAGCCACGCACTGCCATGGCGCTGCTGGGCGCGCAGAGAGGAGGAGAAGGAGAGGAGTGGTGCGAAGACACTCAGTACCTCCAAGGAGAGTGCCCTCGTCGGCATTGGCGAAGAGCGCAAGGCAATACGCGCCCTTAACCTTGGTGTGCTGATGCATGGCACGCACGCCAACACACACGAAGCACAGACACAAAGGCACGAACACAATAACATGTGAAAGATCAGAAAGATAGCAGAGTAGGACGAAGAAAAGATGTGCAGGCATTCAGGGGGAGGTGTTTGACATCGGACATGCACACGAGAAATTGAGAGAACAGAGAGACAATATAGACGAGCGGAGAAAACGACTGTGACCGCGGACGATACGGGGGGTGGGTTAACCAGGGAGAAGAATGGGGATGTGAGAGAAGAGAGAAACCGTGGCAACGGCGGGCAGCACATGCAGTGGGAAGGGGTGGCGGCATAGCAGCATGGTGAGTGTGCGTACCCGGAAGAGGAAGTTCTCGGGGCTGAGCTCGTACGCCACATCGCCGCCCAGGTTGAGCGCCACGGGCGGGAAGAAGTTGCTCAGCTCCGACAGGTCCCTGGCCGTGTGGCGGGGAGGGGGGGGGGGGGGGGGAGATGACAAGTGCAAGGGGCACACGGGATGGATGTGGGGAGCGCAGTGCAGCAGTAGCAATGAATGGACGCAGATGAGGGGGCGCAGCGGGGAAGTGCAAGTGGGTCACGGTACACACAGCACGAGCTGGCGCAAGGGAGCAGTCACTCGTAGCTTGGCGCCAGTGGGAGGATGAGGGAATTTGGAGGAGAGAATGAACGAGGGAGCGAGAGAGAGAGAGAGAGAGAGAGAGAGAGAGAGAGAGAGAGAGAGAGAGAGAGAGAGAACAGAATAGTGGGAGAGAGAGAGAGAGAGAGAGAGAGAGAGAGAGAGAGAGAGAGAGAGGGGGGGGGGGGGGGGGAAGAGAGGGGGGGAAGGGGAGTCTCACTCCGTGGCACCGCTGAAGCACACGTCATCGTATGCCTCATCCGGCCCGGGCACAGGCCGCAGCCCGTTCACTCCCTCCGACATCTGCGCGCACGCAGGGGAGAGGCCGGAGAGGGGGGGGAAGGAGAAAAGAACACATGGAGGGGAAACGAGGGTGGTTGTGGAGGGGCGGCGCTGAGAAGCAGCGAGCGCGAGAGGCGGCAGCAGCGAGGTGGTGGGCAGGGCCACGCGACATGCGGTTAGAGCGGAGGTCAGTGGAGGCAGGCAGGGCGCGGCGTCGGCAGGCAGCGCACCGCTTTCTTGAAGGCGTTGAAGGCGGCGGGCGGCAGGTACGCGAAGGTGGTGCCACTGTCCAGCACGGTGCCGTAGCCGGCGCGGAACACGGACTCGTCCAGCTGCAGAGGCACGCCCGCCACCGTGATGCTGCGCAGCTCCACGTTGTAGTACGTGCCCTGCCTGCACGCACGCTCGCACGTGAACAAACAGCAGGGACCGCCAAGGGTGTGGGAGGCGAGATGCAATGAACCATAAGCTCAATTTGCGTACAGAAACATGCGCATCATCGCCCATCCCCACCCAGCGCAGCGGTGCGGTGCGGCGGTGCGTACCCCTGGGAGAGCGAGGTGAACTTCATGCCGGGTGGCGGCCTGGTGAAGCCCATAATCATGGCGCCGCCGTTGGCGTCCATGCCGCCGTAGCACAGCGAGAACACCTCGCGCATGGCCTTGCGCTCCACCAGCTGCGTCACCAGCCCCAGCGGGCCGCGCCCCATGCCCAGGATGCCGTCCGCCTGCTGCGAGTAGATGTCGCCCGTCTCGCTCGTCTCGCACCCGAAGAGCACGCGCGTGGGCGGGATGTTGGACGTGTTGCCGAACCACGCCATGTCCGACACGATCAGCCCGCTGCTGCTGCTGTTCTCGGCGTAGTGCCGCTCGTACGAGCACACCGACTCGCTCTCGCACTCCCACGTCGGGCACTTGTCCGCGTTGCACCCCACCGGCTCGTACGTCGACGACTTGCGCGGCACGAACGGCGCGTCCTGCGGGGCACAAGCGCACGGCCACGCGACGGAGGGGAGATCGCACGCGATGTCAGCCCTCGCACGCAAGCATGCAACGGCCTGTCGCGTCTCACCGTTGCGGAATTGGCGGGCGTTACCTGGTGGTGGCTGCCGCACTGCTTGCACGTGGCGCACGGCACGTACGTCACGGTGCTGCCCGTGTCCACGATCAACGCGAACCGCCGCGGCGGCGTGCCGAACCACACGTTCGCGTAGTAGTACCTGCGCTTCGAAGGGGGGAGGGGCAGGGGGGGAGAGAAAAGCAGGAGGGGAAGTGGAGAGAAACGGGGAAGGACCGCAGAGAGCGGGTTTAGGGCGGAGGAACGACGAGAAGGAGGGGCGCGGAAGTGGACGCGCCGATGGGCGATGGCGCGCGCGATGCACGGGGGTGCAACCCCACGGCATGCGACACAAGCGATCGTGGCGGGGAAAGGGCACGCGAGCCATGAGGGGAACACAACGCACGCGGATGAGGAGAATTGAAGGGAGACGAATGGGGGGAGTGAGTGCGGTGGGCCGGCGGAGGACGGGTTGAATGGACAACCGGAGTGGCCGCGCTTGGCCCTGGGGGAAGACACGGGTTGTGGCGAGGAATAGCGGCAGCATGGAGGCATCAGCTAGCATGGCGAGATTTAAACAGGCTGTTCCCTACGCCGTACCCTTGCGTTAGAACATTGCCGTAGAGCCACATGCGCGCTTCCGACAGCTTTCGACGGAAAGGCGACACGCCAGAAAGGCGCTGCGAGGGAGCGAAGTGGCCATAACTTAGAGGTAAGACGAGAGGTTCTTGGCTAGCTTGCACCTCTAGTCCTAGAACGGTGCTCGCAAGCACCAGCGAGAGAACTACCCGCGCTAACATATTCGGCCAGCCCTCCGCGCTGCCCGCCATGGCATAAGATGCCGCTACCTATCGGCTTCGAAAAGGCTCGGAATACTACTATGGATGTGATGTGTTTGGAGGTTGGTCAGTGCGTGACTGGGCGGGTTATACGGAGCATGGAGGGTGGTGTGGTGAAGGGGTCGGTGGCAACATGTTCGAAATGGTGGGGTGGGGGCAGAAAGAACGGATCTGGTGCGCGGATTGACTCGGATGGGTGCAACGCAACACAAGGGAGGCGAGCAGTTCAACCCAAGCGCGGGCTGTCGCACGCACGGAGCAGAAGCAGATGCAGGCACAAGGAATGCTGGGCTAGGCTTGCGGGGCAGTGACGTCCACGACGCGCGTTGATTGGATGACGAAGCGTTCGCTCTCGAGAAATGAGCGTGTGGCTCCAGCCTGGTTTGCCAAGCCAGCGCGGTCGTCCCTTGCTTGGTGAGGGGCGACGAAACTTTCGCGAGGTCGCCGAGCCACACTCACCTGTAACCACCCAGTTGAGGTCAGGCTCCCAAAAGGGTTGTTGATGGCCAAAGGGATGTGTACACTTCTGTCGAAAACAACCAAAGCTGAATTATCTGTATCTCAAACTTTTAACGCAGTTCCTTTGTCGAGGATTCAATCCCCTGTGCCCATACCACCCATCCCACTGCTGAGTCTCGTTTCTCTCCCCGGCACCCCAGCATTCAGCAGCACACTCGTAACAACCTGCACCCGCACTCCGCCTATTATCGTCCCCCCTCCCGCAAAAAAAGGAACTTCCATCGGCGCGCTTCCGGCTCCTAAGCGCTGCGCGCATCGCAGCGCAGCGCGCAAATGGAGACGCTGCTGGCGAAGGCGCTGGAGTCGAAGCTCAAGTACTACCTGCGCTCGTACACGCGCGACCAGTTCCGCCTGCAGGGCCGCACCGTGGAGCTCTCCAACCTCGGTAAGCCGCGCATTGGGCGAGCGGTGTAGCGGCCTGCCTGGGCACGCATAAGGTCGATGATGGCCGCCTCGTCTCGAAATGTCAGGACCGTTGCGATCCGGGCAAATGGCGCTCGAAACTCCACTTTGGGCCGCTGCCGCAGGCGCGCGACGAGGTGGCATGGCGCCGTGGCAGTGCTGGCATGACATTAACTTTTGCCCGTCCTCCCCATCGTCGCTGGTAACCTATACTACTCACACCATACTGTTGACACATACACAGACAGCACATGCACTAGTGGGGAGGGAGGGGGGGGGGTAGAGTTGACGACACGCGTGACACCACTCCGCGGATGGATGGGGGTCCATGATCTGCCATGATTATGTCCCATGATGCTGAATGCGAACCTTGCGTGGTCATTGGCTCTGCTGCATGCATGTGCGTGCAGACCTGAACGGCGATGTGCTGCACTCCATCATCGGCCTGCCCTCCACCCTGCGAGTGGCGCAGGCACACGTTGCCAAGCTCGAGATCAAGGTGCGCCCATGCCATGCCGCATGCACTGTGGGACATTGGGAAGGCATGGCAACGCCGTTGCTATGCCTGCACACTCCATGCTTGCCAATCTCTCACACTCCCCCATCCTCCCCAAAATCCCCCTTTCGTTTTTCTCCCCGGACCCCCCTTCGCTTTTTCCTTCTCTCTTTCGTTTTTTCGCTCTCTCTCCCACACACCCGCACATTCTCGCGCCCTATCACCACATGCCGTGCGTTATGTCTCTGGACAGTCTCTGCACACCCTCTCTCACCAATCCTCTCCCCCCCCCCGTGCGTGCGTGTGTGGCAGCTGCCAGCGCTGTCGCTGGTGAACAAGGAGCCCACGGTGGTGGCCATCTCCACTCTCGACCTCGTGCTGCGCGAAACAGCCCCCAACGAGGCCCCCCTCTCCAACTCCAGGTGCCTCACCCACACACACACACTCACACTCACACACACACACACACACTCACACTCACACACACACTCACACACACACACACTCACTCACTCGCACACACACACACACACACTCACACACACTCACTCACACACATGCACACACTCACTCACTCACATACATGAACACACACACACTCACTCACTCACTCACACACACGCACACACACACGCACACACACACGCACACACACACGCACACACACACGCACACACACACGCACACACACACGCACACACACACGCACACACACACGCACACACACACGCACACACACACACACACACACACACACACACACACACACACACGCACCACTATCTCTTCGCCTCCCACGCCGCCTTTGGCCCGTGTGCCCACCTTCCCCTGTTCCCTGCATCGCGTGTCCCTTGCTGCGCTGCCCTAGCGCATCATGGCCTTTGCATGTCCAGCCCACCGTGCTGCCTGCGTGTGGGCTGGGCTGGGGGCTCTGCTCTTGGACTTGCCTTGCTCCATGTGTTGCATGCGTGAGTGTGGGCGTGTGTGCACATGCGTGCATATGTGTGCGCTTGTGAGGGTGTGCTGTCATTCATATGTGCAATTCACATGCGCTTGTGTGTGTGTGTATGCGTGTGAGTGAATAGCAGTGCACTGGCAACTAAGAGCACATCCTATGGCTTTGCGGACAAGGTCAGTCGGACCATAGCTAGACATAACATGCCATCTCAGCCACTTTCGTCCATTTCGGATTGTCTTGGCCATCCCTCATGGTGATTTTTTAGTCGACTCAAAAATCCCTCACTTCCCATCCATCATCATTTCCCCTCCAACCCTCTCTCCCTCCCTTTCACTCCCTCCCTTTCACTCCCTCCCTTTCACTCCCTCCCTTTCACTCCCTCCCTTTCACTCCCTCCCTTTCACTCCCTCCCTTTCACTCCCTCCCTTTCACTCCCTCCCTTTCACTCCCTCCCTTTCACTCCCTCCCTTTCACTCCCTCCCTTTCTCTCCCTCCCTTTCACTCCCTCCCTTTCACTCCCTCCCTTTCACTCCCTCCCTTTCTCTCCCTCCCTTTCACTCCCTCCCTTTCTCTCCCTCCCTTTCACTCCCTCCCTTTCACTCCCTCCCTTTCACTCCCTCCCTTTCACTCCCTCCCTTTCTCTCCCTCCCTTTCACTCCCTCCCTTTCACTCCCTCCCGTCCCCCAACTCTTTCACACCTCTCGTCCGGTCGTTCTGTGCCGCATGTTTTCTGTCCGCCTACAGGCATGTTGCATCGTAATGCAACATCTCCATGCATGCACTGTGGCCCGCATCTTCCACCGCTCATCTCTTCCCCTTTGCATCTTCTCCCCCCCAGATAGCGGATGGCATGACGGTGGAGGTGGGCGTGGTGAACCTCATGATAGAGACCAGGGGCGGCAGAGATGTGTCGGGCCATGATGCCGCCACATGGTGAGTCGTAGCGGGTCACCAGGTCAGCGGGTAGCGGGTTAGCGGGTCAGTGGGTAGCGGGTCACGTGTCAGCGAGTCAGCGGGTAGCGGGTCGTGGGTCAGTGGGTCAGTAGGTCAACGGGTCAGCGGTTCAGCGGGTAGCGTGTCAGCGGGTCAGCGGGTCCACATGGTTAGTCATGAGTCGGGCACATGTTGAGTCATGAGTCGGGCGCATGGCGAGGCATGAGTCGGGCGCATCCCCCTGTCATGCCGCAGCTCCTCTCACTGTTGGTCATGCCCCTGGCCGTGCACTCCATGTGGCTCCCTCTGTGCTGCATGGCGCCATGGCAGGATACCCCCCATTGCCAGCATCACCATTCGGGGCCTGCGCCTCTGCACCACTAATGAACGCTGGCAGGTCTGCGGGGGGTTCAGGGGTTGAGGTTCAGTTCTCCTGTTCGCACGCACACTTTCACACCCGGTTACTGTTCTGAGGGTACGAATTATTGTGGCTATATAGCAATGGGTCTGCCTCCTGCTCATCTTTCCCTTCCTTGTGTCTCACCGTGCTGCCATGCCCCTGCCGTTGTGTGTGGCAGGTTGTGGGTCTGGCGGACACGCGCACCTTCTTCGCCAATCTCAAGTGCATCTACATCTTCAGAGTGAGCCACATGCGTGCCACACTCCCCTACGCTGCGCTCGCTGCAGCTCCCACTTTCACCGTGTCCTTTCACGTCTCTCCGTCTGCATCCGCGTTCTCCTGACTGCATCAAGCTCCCAACCTCCTTCTTCATCCCTCTCGCACCCATGCCAATCCGCGCCCATCCATGTGCGTGGGTGCGTGACAGCTGCTGGAGTGGGAGTCGCTGTCGGTGGACCTCATACCGCACCCGGACATGTTCCACGCATCGCTCGACATCTCCGCCACCAAGGACGCCCACAGCCGTGATGGGGACGGCGCCAAGCGTGCCTTCTTTGGCGGGGAGCGCTTCGTCGACGACATCAGAGGCCGTGCATGCGTGCGATCTCCCCGCCCTCCCCGCCCTCCCCGCCCACGTGCTGCCGCCTGTGCCCATCCGCCGTCTCTCACACCTCACCATGCCCCTCTGCTGCTCCACTGCAAGCCCTTGCCGTCCCCACCTCTCCCCCTCTCAAGGCGGCCGTTGACCCCCATGTGCATGCATGCATGTGTGCGCGCGTGCAGATCACGATGCACCGCACAGAGCTGAACAACCCGCTGGGCCTGGAGGTGGACCTGCAGCTCTCAGAGGCCAACGTGCCCGCCCTCACCGAACCAGGCACGTGCCCCCACATGCCCACATGCCCACATTTCCCCACGCCCACATGCCTACATGTCCCCATGCCCACATGCCCCCATGCCCACATGCCCCCATGCCCACATGCCCCCATGCCCACATGCCCCCGTGCCCACATGCCCCCATGCCCACATGCCCCCGTGCCCACATGCCCCCGTGCCCACATGCCCCCATGCCCACATGCCCCCGTGCCCGCATGCCCCCATGCCCACATGCCCCCGTGCCCGTATGCCCCCGTGCCCGCATGCCCCCATGCCCACATGCTCCCATGCCCACATGCTCCCATGCCCACATGCCCTCATGCCAGCATGCCCGCATGGATGTTCTCCACATGTTCCTGTGCCCATGTTCTGGTGAGCACGCTATTTCTCATGTGCCAGAAACAACATACCCCCCCCCCCCCCACGCCCCTGGTGTGGCGTGTGTGTGGTGTGCAGGGCTGCGGGCGCTGATGCGCTTCATGACGGGCATGTACGCGTGCCTGCTGCGCTCCGACCTCACCGACATGAGCCAACTGGCAAGCCACAACGCTCACTCCACTCCCTCTGACCGCTCTCACTCTTGTTCTTTCTCGTTCCTCCTATCCCCTCCTCTCTCTCCCCTCCTCTCTCTCCCTATCTTCTCTGCTTCTCTCTCCTCTCTGTGTGAGCTTCCCTCCCTTCACCTTCAACGCCTGCACATCTCGGCGTGCCATGCCATGACTGTTGAGGCGTCTCCAAGCCATGGCGCCCCTCCCTTGCATTGCGTGTGTGGTGACGGCAGGGCCCAGAGACAGCAGGTCGTGTGCTCATCTCGCTCACATTGGAGCGCCTCTTCATCCGCATCCAGGAGGAAGGTCGTGCGCTGGACCCCCGCACATGCGCTCTCACACACGCACTCACTGCCTCACTCGCTAATGCCCTCACTCCGTGCTTTCCCTCCTTTGATCTGCGGTTTAATGGTTCAGCTGTGAGCAGCAGCGTGGGCATGGCAGACCTAGGTGCATTCTCACCTGGTGCATGCTGCGCACTGCATGCTGTGCCATGTCTACGGATTCCTGACCTACAGTTCCGCCCCCTCACACCCTCTGTCATGTGTCCCTGTGCATGCATCCATGCCACCCACTCCCCCAGACTACCAGCTGGAGCTCGTCCTGCAGTCACTCAAATACGTCCAGGTAATGCCCAGCCCCACCCCATGCCCCTCCGCCTCGCCCTCTCCGCCTCACATCACATCGCCTTGCTGGCCTAGTCATCTGCACGCACACGCCCTCGGCGTCACCCTCGTCCTGCCATTTCCTCCCCCCCGCAGGGCAGTGCGTCAGAGCCGGACGGCGCCACGGTGGGCAACATGGTGCGCCTCTACCTCGGCCAGCTCTTCCTCACGTGAGACGGGGGGGGGGAGGAGAGGGGGGGGGGGGAGGAGAGGTGGGGGTTTGGGGGTGAGGAGGACACACACATGCACCCTTGTGCCACGCTACTTCCCTGCCTCATTCTCCCTCTCGCTTTCCACTCCCCACTGCCTCCCTACCTTGTCATCTCTGCCTATCCTTCTTTCTATTCTCTCCCCCCCCCCCCACACCCGTGCCTGCCATGCATATGCACAGACACGCACTCACACCCACTGGCAGCGACTATGCACCCGCCAAGCTCGCACCATCTCACATTCCCCCAACCCCTCTCCCCTCCCCCCTTCCCCCCGTGCGCCTGCCAGGGACACCTTCTCGTCGCCCCCGGTGGCGCTGCTGCAGCCGGTGCAGGAGCACGCGAGCAGCGACGTGGAGCGCGTGCCATCGTTCGCCAGCGAGCACGTGTGGCCGCGCATCTACCCCGTGGACGACGACGACGACTGCCTGCCCCCGCCCTCCATGTTCCGCCTCTTCTCCGCCTTCTCCCTGCCCCCCGCCCCGCCCCCCGCCGTCGCCTCGCAGCTCGTCATCCGCTGCGACCCCCTGCAGGTGCACGCCGCGCTCACCAGCCAGGGACAGGGACGGGAAAGGGGGGAAGGGGGGGGGGAAGGGAGCTGAAGAGTTTTTTTGTGTGTTGTAAGCTACGTCTTTGTAATGGTGTGAGGCATTGTACACAAGACAGCGTAGTTGGTAGACACATTCTGCTGCTTGCCTCGTCCATGGCTGCTCCGTATGAAGCTCACATGTCCTCTGACTGCTGCTCCCCCCCCCCCCCCCCTCCACAGATCAGTCTCCAGGAGGAGTCGTGCTTCCGCATTGCGTCGCTGGTGGCGGATGGTCTCATGGTGCCCCAGGCGGACAGCGCCCCCCCCGCACCGGCGCTGCGCTACCTGCTCTTCATGCTCGACGGGCTGCACCTCTCCCTCTCCGTGCCGCCTGCCGCCTTCGCCCCGCCCTCGCCCTCTCCCACCAGCCCTGACTCGCCCTCACAGCAAGAGGTGGGGGCGGTGGAGGAGGCGCGGTTCACGGGGGCGCGCGTGCAGGTGGCGGGGTTCAGTGCGATGCTGGACGCGTTCATGCCCTTCGACCTGCTCAACGTCGAGCGCGACGCTGCGTGCTTTGCGCTCTGGCCGGGGCAGCCCGTGGACGCGGGCCAGCTGCGCCTCGCCGTGTGGGCCGACCTGCTCTCAGTGTCGCTTGACGTGGGGGGCGGCCAGGGAGACGATTGGGGGGTTGCCAGGGGTATAAGACGAGGCGAGCGGGGGGGTGGTGATGACGACGATGCGTGGGCGTCGTCCCCTGTGTCATACGAGGGGCAGTCGCGCCTGGCGGCGGCGGCTACCCAGCAGCTGCAGTGTGTGTGCATCAAGGACCCGCGCCTGGAGCTCGCCATGCTCTCGCACGACGGCAAGCCCATCATGCGCATGCCTCCGCCGGGCGGCACTTTTCGGCTGGGCGTGGCGAGCCAGGAGGTGACGTGCAACACGTCGCGCGTGCAGCTGCTGTTCGTGCTGCGCATGGCGGACTACCTCACGCGCGTCAGCCGCGCTCTGGTCAAGGTGGGCAAGGGCAACCAGCGCGTCACCGACCCCTCCAAGGGCCTCTCCGCGCTCGTTGACGCTGCCACCGCCACAACACCCACCAGCAGTGCTGGCGGCGGCAGCGCAGCGGCATCAGCGCTGTCGGAGCTGGCGGCGCTGGCCCCCGGCGACAGTGCGGTGTCGCTGGCAGTGGACGCGCTCAACCTGCGCATGCTGGAGTCGGGGGCGACAGGAGGCACTGATGGCGGGGACGAAGGCGCCGTGCTGTCGCAGCTGGTGGGGCGCGGCATGACCATGAAGGTCACGCACCAGTCGCTGGGTGGCGCTGCTGCCACGTCATCCAGCATCACGTGGCAGAGCATCCGCGTGGAGTGTGTAGAGACAGAGGAGGTCGCAGGGGGGCCCGCGCCACCACCTGCACCAGGGCCTGATTCACCGGCAACCCCAACTGCAGGCGCTGCTCCGCGCATGCGGGCGGTGCTGTGGTCGGGCGACGGCGACAGCGACATGGACGCGCTGGCGCGCACCGGCACCATGAGCGCCCCCGACCCTTCCTCTGCCGCTGGGCTGGCCCTCCCACGGTCGCCGTCCAGCAGCGGTCCTGCGGTGCCATTCCTGCACGTGGCGGTGCTGCACGTGCTGCCGTACGACAGCAGCGACGCCGCCTCGCACTCGCTCACGGTGGAGGCCAAGGTGGGCGGCGTGCGCCTCAGCGGTGGGTGGAGCTACAACGAGGCGTTGCTGCGCCGCTTCGGCGTGCTGGATGGCAGCACGGGCGGCCCTGGGGCACACGTGGTGCAGCTGCTGGACGTGGTGGAGCGCAGCGAGGCTCTGCGCCTCCTGCTCGCCTCAAGCACTGAGGAACCATCCGCCTCTACACCTGTTGGTGTGCGCCGCTGCATCCCTGCTCAACTGCCTTCATTCCACACTCGCAGTCGCGCCCTTGCTCCCATATTTCCCCTTTTGTGTTCCCTCTCGTGTTCCCTGCCCATCCTCTCCTGTTCATCTCGCCTCCTCCCACACTCACACCACTGCCTCATGACTCTCTTCCCCCTTGCATTGCCCCTCTAATCTCTGTTGCGCCAACGCCAGCAGCGGCGGACCCAGCAGCAGCGTGGGAGGTGGCGCTGCCACAGGAGATGGACGTGGACGTGCAGCTGCTGGACTGGCTGTTCGCGCTCGAGGGCGCGCACAAGGCCTTCGTCGCCCTGCCCACCAGCGCAGCGCACGCGGTGCAGCGACGAGAGGACCTGTCGTGGCACTCCACGTTCCGCATGTTCCGAGTCACGGCGCACAGCAACCCCGCCAATGACGCCGACAGGCGCACCGGCACCAGGCACCGCCCGCCCCTTGCGCCGGGCAGCAACCCCGTGGCCAACATCGCGGTACTCCGATGTCCCTGCTGCTGCTCGCGCACACCCCGCTTGCTCCGTTTTGCTCTTTTGTGCACCTCCCACTCGTGCTGCAAATCACTTTTCCTGTGCCATCACATGTTGCGCTCCCCGTCTCTTCGCCTGTGTGCTTTCCTCCCCCCTGTGCGGCCCGGCAGATCCGCGTGGAGGGCATTCAGGCGTTCAAGCCGCGCATATTCGACGCATCGGATGCACCAGCGTGCTCGCCGTCAGTGCGCCCCTCTGCTGTCTCTGTGTCTGCCTCCGACTCCTCCCTCGAGCTCTCCACCCACCCCGCCCCCACGTCGCCCTCCTCCCGCCCCATCTCTCGCTCCGCCTCTGATGCGCCCCTGCCGCTGCACGCATCCCTTGCACCCCCTGCAGCAGCAGCAGCAGCGCCTTATCCCTCGCGGTCGTCGGCGCGCAGTGGGCTGGACCTGGAGCTGCGCCTCGCCTCCCTGCCCGCGCCTGATGCCGCCTCGCCAAGCGCAGAGGCAGGGGGGGCGCACAGCGAGGCAGGGGAGACATGGGTGGTGAAGAGTGTGCAGATGGCGGTGCAGGAACCCGTGAGTGCCGTGCCATGGGCTGCTCTATGCATGCCTTACCATGGGTACCATGCCATTGGATGTCTCGTGCTATGTGTGGGTGTGTGTGTGTGATGCCCCCCTCTGTCCGCCCGCCTGTGTGCCAGGTGACGGTGGAGGCCACGAAGGAGGATCTGCAGCACCTGCTGGACGTGTGCAAGATGGAGCTCAGCGCCGCCAGCCGCATTGCTGTGGGCGGGCTCATGCTGCTGAGGGAGCGAGGCAGCAGCATCGTCACACAGGCCACCATCGATCAGCTCGTCCACTTCGGTCTGCCCTCACCCACGCACCGTGCCTCCCTGCTTCCCCTCCCTCTCTGCCTCTCATCTTCGCCCACCAGCTCCCAACCCTCCCATCCCTCTTCTCGCATTCTCTTTTGCCATCTGTACCTCTCCCCCCAGTTCAGGGTTCCTCCCTGCTGTGCCTTCCCCTCATCCACGTAGCCTTCCTTCACCTAACCCTGCATCACGCTCCTCGCTGCCCTCTCCTCGCCCCCTCCGTGTGCGGCAGGCAAGCGGCTGGTGAGTGGCGATGAGTCGCTGGCGTCGCTGGCGCAGGCGGTGCAGGAGGTGGCAACGGACAACCTGGCTGCGGACGCAGCGGCGCACGTGGCAGCGCGCGAGCAGCAGGTGCTGCGCGCCACCACACGCATGCACGCCCTTGCCACGCAACTGCAGGCGCAGCTGGACGCAGCAGAGAGCGGAGGGGAGGGACTGAGAGGCATGAGAGGGGATGTTGAGTCGTTGCTGGCAGAAATAGAGACGGTCAAGGGCATGCTGGCACAGGCAGGTGCCAAGGGGAGTTAAGAGGCATCCAGCAGGAGTGGTCAGTGCGACTTTTCAACTGATGTGTGTAGAGTTTTTACCGATGATGGCTAGCATCATAGGTTTGTGGTGGAAGCTGTAGGCGAAGATGTGGCCTGTGGAAGAACTACCTGTGTAGATTGCCCTTCATGCGAAGTGGTACTGTTAGTGCCAGTCTAGGTGTGTTGACTCACTAGCTTATGAGCAGTAATTTACAACTACTTGGTGCCTTAGATGCTGATGTTCGTGGCATGTACCATTTGCTTTGGACATTGCCATACCGTACCACGATTTGCATTGCTTCGTTTGTGTTGGCTGCCAGAGCTCATTGGAACTGCAGCTTGTTGGACCTAGCCCCAGTGAAATTTTGATGAGGACGACATTTGTGGGAAAGGCAATGGTACATAATGGCCAGACAGAGTGGAGATTCGGGAAAGTTGGAAGTGTGCGGGATGAAGAGAGGAAAGGGTGCGAGCGGCGGGTCTTGCTCAGAGGACAGAGGATAAAAGAAGGCAGAAGCAGACGCGGCCGCCCTTGCTGTGACTGCCACTCACGTCAACACGTTTGCCAGCTGCAAAAGAACCCTCCAAGGTCATAACACCTGCCTCGAATCAACAGCTCAACGGAGCTCTGGTTAACACATGCATTGTGTGACTCGGGCCTGGCATCTTTGGAGAGAGGGCTCTTCTCAGGTGCAATGCATACTTGCAAATAACGCAACACGATACAAACAGGCTGCATACAAAGATGAAATGAAAGGGGTACATCCTTCAAACCTCACGATGGGAAAGGACAAACAAGTTGTCAAGCAAGCGGTGCTGAGGGTGCGTTGCAGCCCAGCAACCACGTGTAGCGTCCTAGTCGTTGCACGGCGCGCGTCTCATTTAAGCGCAGGCACCGTGGCCTCGAGAATGCCTTTGAGCTTGGCGGACGTGAGCGCGCCCTCGATGTGACCGCCGGGCACGACCTGGCCCTTGTCGAAGATGACGACGGACGGCAGCCCGTACACCTTGTACTGCTCCACCAGCTTCGGACACGCGTCCACGTCGATCTTGTACACCTGCAGCCGCCCCGCGTACTCCTGGGAAAGGCACGCGTGAAAGGGACGGCAGCGGAGAGAGGGATGAGGGGAGGGGGAACGGGGCGTGGGGGAAGGTAGGGCGGAGAGCGCAGTGGTGGATGCGGAGGCGGGAGGCGAGCGGGAAAACGTCGACAGGCGCGGCACTGGGAGGGTCGAGAGAGGCGATGGGACGGAGAGAAACAACGTGAGAGGACGAGCACGAGGGCGGCTGACGTGTGTCTACGACCTGACTTCCCCGATCCACGTGAGAGTCACCTCCCCTGGATGGAGCCGCAAATCTGCGGCAATAGCGGTGCGTAAGAGGCGTGACGTAGGCAGTGCACATTCGACTCATCAACGTAGCGCACCTCGTAGCCGTTCGTCGCTTCGACTTTAGTATACTGCAGCTCTTGAGGTATTTGTCTTGGTGCCCGAGTGATGCAGTGTTAAACTTTCGAACCATCTCACAAAATGGATATGCATCCATGGGAAATTACTGTTGGCATTCGGCAGTGCGTGTGTAGTCCGCGTGTTCGGTCCAGCCAAGCGAGCGGGCAAGAAAGGCGTACCTTGGCGGCCCAGTCCATGACAGGCGCGATCAGTCGGCACGGGCCGCACCACTTGGCGCAGAAATCCACCAGCACTGGAGATTCCGCCTCAAGCACCTTCGCTGTGAAATCGCTCTCCGTGATCTCCGCTACTCCCGCCCGAACTTGAAGCCTCGTGACTCGCGTAGATGCAGATAGACTTTTCTGTGCTTGTGAGGAAAGCGAAACGAGGCCTCTTCTGGATGGCAGAAAAGAGCATGCCGACTTCAGAGAGGGCTGCACCGCGACAGAAGATACTCTGGCGCATGGCGCGCTGTGGAGTACGACTGAACTAGTGAAGGTTGCCATGGTGAGTGACTTCGGGTTGTCAAAGCAAGCAAGCAGGCAAGCGGGAACGTTGAGGAGCTGGAAGCGAATAATGCTGTGCGGGAAGCTACATCTGTCCGCGTGGGACTAGCCTTTCATTCATGTGCCTTGCGCCCTGCCTGTCTCACCTCGAATTCTCCCGCACAGCCCCCATCAGCGCGGGAGGACTCCAAGGTCGTGGCAGGGGACGAATGCGAAATGAATCTGGATGTCACCGAGCTGAGCTGGCGGTCACCCGTGGCGCGAGGTGATGCTGGCTGGTGGTTTGGGCCATGTTTTGAGAAGGAAAGGACCTTCGGTTTGGCGGTGTTCCCCAGGGTTACCACTGGCCGTACTGCCTTCCCGATGTTCTTGTACTGTAAGTTGTAACCTCACTCCGTTGCTGGGGTGGTGCAAACGACGTGGCAGAAGACACGTGGCATCTAATGCAGTCCAATGAAGCTTTGGCCACGTGTAGATCGCAGATGGATTCAAATGGTACAGCGGGGCAAGGGAGAGATTCGATTTGCTAGTTTATATATTCTCCTTACTGAATAAAGTTCACCTAAGAAGAAAGATAGCCACAAAGTACATGTTTCCAAGCACAACCTTTCCGTTTGTATAAGGTTGCATTCACAAGCACACAACGCAACGGCATTGGTTGCGTCGCAATACCATCACATTCCACATATCACATCTTGAAGGCATTAAGCATGCTGTTCATGCCAATGGTTCGTGAGTGTCGGCCGTACTAGAGGCCACCTCAATCGCCCACCATCGTAAGCGATGCTTTTTTAGAACACGAGTCGTTCCATATGCTACTGAAGTACGGGCTAGCAACTGGGAATGTCGTGCCGTGCCCTGAACAATACTAATGCACCTGCTCACCCAAGCTAAGCTACGGCCGTGACTGTTGCTCACATGCACGCAGCAGGGCCAGCAGCTTCATAGCCTGCACAAGATGGTTGATGGACAGGGAGGGACTGGAATTACAGGAAGCGTGCACAACAACCACCAGGTTTGCAAATCAAGTGTGGTGCATGACACATCAGGGTGTATAATAATCTCCTCTACCATACACCAGCAGAAAGCACTCACCTTGTCTCGAGAGCGGCCCGTGGACCCTTCAGCAAGCACGACAAGAGAAGGAATTATGCCTTCCTGGAAGATTCTCTGCCGTGTGGCGGTGATGGTGAGTGCGAGCTGCAGCAGCACAGCCACCACGTGGGCCTGCATGGCTGCATCGCCGTCCTCCAGCGCCTGCACCAGCACGGGGACGCCATGGTTGCCATCCACCACGTGGCACACTGCCGGCACGCGCACCATCACTGCCAGCAGGGCAGCAGCAGGCATGTGCGCGGGGCTGGAGCCTTGGTCGGACAGCAGGGCGAGAACTCGGGGGACAAGGTCGCGCCGCAGCAGCACAGCTTCACGTGTGTGCGGGTCGATGCTGAGGTTGAAGAGGCCGATGAGCGCATCCTTGTGGATGCGCGGCCCCTTCCGTTCCTCCCTCACGATCTCTGCCAGCAGCCCCGTGGCGCCCATCCCCGTGGCCACCCTGCGGTTGCTCTCCTCCGCCAGCAGGCTGCTCACCGCCGCCACAGCTGCATCACACACCGCCTCCTCGCGCGACTGCAGCAGCGACAACAGCTGCGCCACAGCTGCTTCGCCTCCCAGCCTGCGCTTGAGGGCGGGTTCAAGAGCCAGGTTGAGGGTGATAAGGCACGCCGTGCTCACCACGTGTGGCGGGTGCACTCGTTCGTCCAGCAGGCGCAGCAGCAGCTCCGCCACCCCTGCGTCTGCCAGCATGATACGCGCACTCGATGACTCCCGTGACACCTCCCTCACCACGCCCAGACACTCCCCCAACCCCCCACGCTGCTCCCCCTTGCGCCTTTTCCCAGCTGCCTCATCCCCCTCCGCTCCCAGCCCGCCCTCTTCCATCACTAGCCCGTTGGCTCTACTCTCTCCTCCTCCCTGCCCCCTACTTCCTCCCCTGCTTTGCTCTGCACCACCCTGTGACCCCTCTCTTGGCCCATCCCCATGCACACCAACCACGCACCTCTCACTACCCTCACTACCCTCCCTGCCCTCCATGCCATGCTCCCCCGCAACCCCCACGCCATCCCTCACCCCGCACCCACCGCTGCTTCCCTCCGCTGCTGCAACGCCTCCACTCGCCTCCCTCCCCACTACTTCACCCTCCCCCGCCTCCACGCCACTCCTCACCTCGCTCTGCTCCTCGCCGCCTGCCCGCCCTCCCCCGATCACTTCCCCTTCACCACCCTGCGCCCCCTGCCTGCCCGCCGATTCTGCCCCCATTGCACCCCTCAGCGCCTCAACGACATCCGCAATGCGCTGCCCCTCCCCGTCACTTGCGCCGCTCACAGCCGCCTCCAGCTCCTCCGCCCACAGCATCCCCCCGGACGACACTGACCTGCTACGCGCCACCACGTCCCCCCGCGGGCTCCCCCCCCTGCTGCTCGCTGCGCTCCACTGCTGCACGCCGCCCGCTGAGCCCGCGCCTTGCACGGCGGGCGACACGCCTAACGCCAGTCCGCTGATCCCCGCCGTCCACCCGCAGTTCCCACCCCCGCTGCCTCCGTGACTTGCCTTCCCCTTCGCCACACCTGCCTCCGCCACACTAGAGCCGCTTGCGCTAGCGAAGGGCTGTGCACCCTGAGGGGGACGATGGCGGGAGGCAGCGCGGATGTCGGGGCTAGGCATCAGGGGGGTGAGATACCCCGTGGACCAATCAGGGCTCGGCATGTAGCCCGCGAGTCCCGCCCCCGCGCCAGGCGCAAATGCGCTGCTGCCGGCCACACGGGCGCACGGGCTGATGCCAGCGGGGCTACCCAGCGGACTCCACAATCCGCCGCGCGCACGAGACGCGCCTGGCGTGACAGCCGCTGCGGCGATTTCCTGGGCTCTCCGGCTCTGCACAGCGGCCACGTCCAGCAGAGGCAGGGCCGCCTCGCCCAACGAGTTGCTGCCGCCGGGCTTTTCCACGCCGTCCGGCGACAGCGACGCCGCCGCTGCTGGTGGTGCTGGTGGTGGTGGTGGTGGTAGGGCGGCGTGCTGGGGTGGTGACTGTTGCAGCGGTGACGGCTGTGGTGCGGCGAGGGGTACGAGATCTGCGCCGCTAGTCCGACAACCGACGTTGCCCACGTGGCGCGGCGAAACCACGGCAGCAGCAGCAGACACAGCCGCCTCGTGTCGCCTCTCGCCCGCGCCCTCGGCACGCCCGCCTGCGCCGCCACGAGGAACGGCCGTTGCGCTCCCCCACTCCGCTTCACCTCCGGTCAACTGGGCGGCCGCGTCGCAGGGAGGCCTATTACACTCCTCAACTCGACACTCCGCTGCGCCTCTCTCTTCCGCGCACCTCTCGCCGCCCTGCCGCTTCATCGCGACATTTGCCCTTGCGCCTTGCGCGTGCTCAGCGCAAGTAGCTTCAGTGGCTGCCGCCGCACGAGACGGCTGCTGAGGCAAAGCGGAGGGGCACGCGGAGAGGGGGCGGAGGGGAGGAGAGGGCGCGAGCAACGAGGGCGATGCCAGGCGATCATCGCTATGTGGCGTGGCAGCATGCGAAGAGTGCCCATTCACGGAACACGAGTCAACGCGGCTTCGGGCGAAATTAGACAGGCTATTTACATGAGGTGACGTGGCAGGTGGTGAATGGCGTGTGGCCTGCCCTGCTGCCGTATCTGACGGTTGAGCCGCCCCTACGCGCCCCGTCGCGGGCGGTGTGTGCGCCCATATGGGGCAGCGCACCATCATCCGCGCCCATCGAACATTACCCTCCCCCGCCATGCACGCTCCGCCGACACCTCCTTTCCCCGCGCGTGGTTTTGGCGGCGACTCTCTCATGCGCGGGGTCGAACCGCCATGGTCGCGCTGGGTCGTGTGGAATGACGGGGGAGCAGACGCTGGCCCGACCGCAAGCGGTGGCATGTTCCGCGGGGGAGAGCAGCGGGGCGACACGTCAGGTCCGCCAACGATACGACATGTGACGACGGGAGAACGCGAGAGACGAGGATTCACGTGTGCGTGGAGTGAGACGAGTCACGACTCACGACTCACGAGATGGCGGGAAGAACAGAGAAGGCAGGGCAGTGATGCAGGGAAGGGGAAGGGACTTGTGGTTCACCGCCTCTCGTCCTCTGCGAGCCCTCCAGTCGTGTAACGCGGTTCAACAATCGCACGCGTTCCAAGGCCGGGGGGCAGGAAGGTGGGGGCCACCTTCGCGCCCAGTGCGTCAGCTTCCCTTCTCATGACAAGTCCCGTGTGAAAACACGGGCGGCAACAGTAGAAGTTAAAGCCCGGATCCCAAGTTACAAGCCGCGAAAAGAGAGCGCGACTTGGACTCGAGAGAGAGGCTTGCTATTGGATACGAGGGTGACGAGAGCCCGAAGTCTGGATATTTGTTTGCGAGACTCGCAGATGCAAATTGTACTTCGCAAACCAAAGCTCAAACAAGGTTGGGAAAGGAAAATGTTATGAATAATAACTAAGTGCACGAAATAATAATGGCAAGTACAAGAATGGGAGCCTAGCATTAAATAGTGAGAATTCTAGCTAGGTGACAAGCCCAGAGGGCTAGGTTGGGTACAGGCGCGAGCCAGCGTCGTGGTCGCGTCGGAAACGGACCGAGCCTGGTCTTCGAGAGTTCGGGTGTATGCGATTGCAGTACAACACGGCAGGGCTTGAGAAGTCAGGACAAAATGCCATGAAATGCTGTATATCAGGGTGTTTTTTCAGGGTTGTCCTGTTTTTTCAGCTTTTGATTTTTCCTAGGAATGAATTTCAGGGGTTCTCATTTGAGCAGGCCTGCAATATTGTATGTTCTTGTTTTGGTCACCATGAATTATCAGCCTTAACGGATTTCTTGTCAAACATAACTTAGTATGTTATTGTAGACTGTATAGGTTTGTGCCTTAGAGGGTACAACACACTAGCCTATATTCCCTAGTACCCTCTCATTCTAGTACACTTCTTGCCTTCTAACATGGGTATCAAAAGTAGGTTAGGTCCCATTCGCCCACCAGCGCTTCCGCCCTAGGTCCTAGCCGCCTGTTCCCCCTAGCCGGCCCGTTCCCCTAGCCGACCCGTGCCCATCCCCTAGCCGGCCCGCGCGCGTTCCGTAGCCGGCCGGCACTCGTCCCCTAGCTGGCCCGCGCCCGTTCCCTAGCCGTCCGGCGCCCGTCCAATAGCCGGCCCCGCGCTCGTCCCGTCACCCAGCCCGCGCCCGTCCCATAGTCGGCCCGCGCCCGTCCCGTAGCCGGCCCCGCGCCCCTTCCGTAGCCGGCCCGCGCCTGTCCCGTAGCCGGCCCCGCGACCGTCCCGTCACCGGCCCACGCCCGTCCCGTCACCAGCCCGCGCCCGTCCCGTAGCCGGCCCGCGCCCGTCCTGTAGCCGCCCCGCGCCCGTTTCGTAGCCGGCCCCATGCCCGTTTCGTAGCCAGCCCGCGCCCGTCCTGTAGTCGGCCCCGCGCTGCATTTTGACGCGGAGGGTCAGCCGATCGAGTTCGACACATGGCTCATCGACCTCTGCCGTCAGCTCACTGGTCAGCGGCAGGACGGCCGCTCCTTGGCTGTCCACATCGATGGTACGCTCCCCTGCCCTGACCCCCCTGCTGCGCTGCCCGCTGACCCCACCTCTGCGGATCGTGAGTCCGCTGCCGCTGCTGCCCTTGCCCGCGCTGTCTGGTTGTCGCGTGACGCTGTCGCACAGCTTGCACTCAGTCATGCCCTTCCCCTGTTTGAGCGTCCCAGCTTTAGGTCGGTCAAGACCGCGCAACAGTTCCTAGAGGTTGTTATTGCGCGTTATTCCACCCCGTCCTCTGCCTCCGTCGGTCGCCTGATCCTGCCCCTGCTTTTTCCTGATCTCGCGTTTTTCCCCACTGTCGCTGACCTAGCCGCCCACTTGCGCACACTAGACTCGACCTGGCGCTCTGCCTGCACTGAGGCCCAGCTCCGCGTGTTCCAGCCCCCCCTCTGCGCTACCCTCTACCTGCTTTCCACCCGCCTCCCTGACCGCCTTGCTACTGCCCGCGATCGTTTTCTTAGTCTCCACCCTACAGACCTCACCCTCACTGACTTTGTCGACACCCTGTCTGCCATAGAGTCCCGCCAGCGCTCCATCGCCCAGTCCAGCGGTACTGTGCCGGTCTCTATCTTTCAGGGCCGTGCGCCCGCTCAGTGCACTTTCTCTGACGGCTCTGTTGCAGTGGTTGAGACAGCCGCTGTAGCGCAGTTCCATTTGGGAAAGGGCCGCCTCCCCAAGGCTGGGCGTGGCGGTGGTAGTGGAGGAGGTGGGGGTGGAGGAGTTGGTGGAGCCGGGTCGCCCACTGGGGGTGCTGACAAGGGCGCTGGGCCTGGCACCGCCGAGCAGCAGTCTCCGCAGCAGCAGCAGGCTCCACCGCTGGAGCAGCAGCCGCCGCAGCCGCAGCAGTCACAGCAGCAGCAGCGGCGGGTTGGTCGTCTCCCGCCCGGGTGGCCCGGCGCTAGTGGTGGCGGCGGTCGCGATGGTCGTGTACGTGGCGTGATGTCGGGTAGTGGTTCGGTTGACGTGCACTGCCAGTACCAGCTCCAGACCGGTCCTCGCCGTGGCTTCGTCTGCGGTGAGATCGGTCACACCCCCAGCCGCTGTTTCCGCCGCTTGGAAGACCTGTTCTGTCTTCGCTTCGGCCCGTCACCCGACCTCCCCGACTGGCTTAGCTTGCTCCGTCGGGGTGTTCAGATCTTTGATATGGACATGGATGAGATTTAGTTCTGCATTGTATGTGCTGTATGTCGATGACTCTAGTGTGATTGGTTCCGCTTACCCCGTGTTGCCTTGCGTAGGTGTGCCTAGTTTAGACTCCCCTGCTGCGACATGCATAGGATCCCTTGCTTTCTTTAGCCTAGGCTCCTCTCTCGCTTCTTCGGCCCCTGCCGCCACTGCCGCGCTGTCCTTCACCCTTGACTCCGGCGCTTCCCGATGCTTCTTCCGAGACTGCACTACTCTCACGCCGCTTGCCGCTCCCGCCGCAGTTTTCCTGGCTGACTCTTCCTCAGGCCTTGTTGTAGCTCGTAACTCTAATACCCTTCCCTGTCCGGCGGCTCCTTCGGGCTCACTTACAGGCCTGCATATCCCCTCGTTCTCTAGGAACCTAGTTGGTGTTGCCTGCCTTCAGAACCTTGGCGTCACCATTACGTTCCTTGGTCACGAGCGGTACGCTGTTTGTACCGAGGCCACCACTGGTGCTCCCCTCACCACGTTCCTCCGGGACCCGGTGTCCGGCCTGTTCACGCTGGACACCGCGCCCCTGTCGGTTGGGACGTCTTCCCAGGTGATTGTGTCTCCTCATGTAGCTGCGGCTTGCTCGTGTCGGTCGCTTACTCACCCGACACTAGTGTGGCACCACCGCCTAGGCCACCCTGCCCTCCCTCGCCTTCGTCATATGTCTCAGCATGGTCTTATTTTAGGTCTTCATGGGTCATTCCCTGCGCTCCCGTCCTCACCCGCGCCGCCGTGCACCCCCTGTGTCAAGGGCCGGCTCCGCCGTGCCCCTCACTCCTCCTCGTTCCCCCCCACCACCGCATCCTTGGAGACCTTGCACATGGACGTCTGGGGCCCTGCCCCCGTCCATGGGTCGCGTCGTAAGCGTTACTTCCTCGTCCTTGTTGACGACTACACTCGTTACATCACCGTGTTTCCCCTAGAGCGGAAGGCCAACGTGCCTGATGCTCTTATCCCGTGGCTTGTCTCTGCGCGTGTGCACCAAGGTCTCCCTGTGTTGCGTCTCCACTCTGACCGCAGTGGCGAGTTCGCCTCTAGTTGCCTCGATCATTTCTGTTGTGCAGAGGGCATCACCTAGACGTTCACCTTGCCGGACTCCCCGCAGCAGAATGGGGTCGCTGAGCGATGCATTGGTTTGGTCATGGAGGTGGCTCGTACCTCCATGATCCATGCCAGTGCACCCCATTTTCTGTGGCCGTTCGCCATTTGCTACGCCGCTCACCAGCTTAACCTGTGGCCGCACCCTCAGCGGCCGCAGGTTTAGCCAACCCTCCTCTGGACCGGGTCTCCTGGTGACGCGTCTGCGTTCCACGTCTGGGGATGCCTTGCTCACGTTCGTGCCTCTAGCATGGACAAGCTCACTGCCCCCACACTCCCCTGTGTCTTCCTAGGTTTCCCCCTCGACTCGTCTGACTGGCACTTTTACCATCCGTCGTCTCACCGTTTCCTTCACTCTCGCGACGTCACCTTCGACGAGTCCGTTTCCTTCTACCACCGTTTTCCCCACCGTGGTCCCCCGGTTACTCCCCACCTGTGTCGTACCTATCTACCCGCAGCAGTCCCCTTGGCAACAAGGCGCGTACTTGAAGAGCATGAGGGTGGGAATGTGGTGGGGGGCGAGCCAAGACAGCCCAGTCATCACGGGAGAGCAGGCCAGACGAGGGAGAGAAGCGGAGGATGATATCCCACCACTCTGAAGGGATAGCATCACCTACAGTAGTTAGAATACGCCGGCTGCAAGGGTAGCGACGGGGAGGGAAACGGCGGAAAATTTCTGTGCGAGAGAGACAGCGGGTCCCTTCAAGGATCAGGGTGACAAGATGTCCAACACGGAGCTGAGCCAAGATAAGAAATGTCTCTTTGACTAGAATACCAAAGGGCTTCCTTTCGTCGTTGAGGATGAGGTGGTTGAAGGCGAGAGGTTCAGCGAGGAGGACCCAGGTTTCAAGACGGGGCGGATGTACAATGGGGTTAAGAGAGATGAGTGCTGCGAGCTCGGCAGTAGCCCTCATAGATGCTGATGACGGGAGGTTCTTGAGAATGAGTGGATGGAGAAGGAAAGTGTGGAGGCCATAAGGGAGGGTCGAGCAAGCTCGGGCGATGTCCTCGAATGGGGAGGGGAGGAACTGATGGCATGCCCACTGAATATTGAGGGCAGTGACGTACTGAGAAGGCTCGATGGCGCCGATACCACCATGCGGTTTTTTGTTTTAGAGGATCTTCTTGGTGAGGAGGCGGGTAGCGATACCATTCTGGCAAAATTTATTGGAAGAGAGGAAATTGCTGATGAGCATATCGAGGAGTTTAAGGTTGGAGGCAGGCGGTGGCTGAAAGTGGCCTCCGAATGCGAAGAGGGGGACAATACATTCCGTAACAAGTGCGGCATGACAGGTGACAGTGAGACGGAGTTTAGAAAAGAAAGAAACAACATTAGAGATCTTAGCATAGATCTTCTCCCATGATGCATTCGGCCTTGAATGTACACAACCATGATGCGTTTGGCCTCATCCAGGCGGCGGATGGGGATGCGGCCAGCATAAGAAACACTTGCAGGGGAATTGTTGAAAGGAAGGATCGAGCATTTGCTCCTTTGGGTGTTCACCAGAGACAGCGGCAAACAAGGCAAGGAGTTGGGAGGCTGTGCGGAGGTCTTCGTTCGACTTCAAAAAGATGGATATGTCATCGGCATAGCACGCAGCGAGGAGGCGTTGTGAAGAGGAGAATGCAAATCCTGGGAGTTGAATGAAAATCCTGGGTCTCCATATGGCGGTGTAGCACCTCAATAACACAAACGAAAAGGAGAGGGGCAAGTGGACAGCCTTGACGTGCCCCGGACCGAATCGGGAATGTAGGGCCTGCGAGGTTATTCACCAGAACTTTGGTGGAGGCTGTGGTGAGAGAGGCAATGGTACATGAAGTTGCGATCGACTAGTTCATAAGCTTTCCGGATATCGACTAGGAGGGTGAGCATGGGGAGTTTGTGTAAATGGGCCCACTCCATAAGGTCGAGCGTGTTGTTTATGGTGTCGCCGATGCGACGACCTTTAATGAAAGCGGCTTGTGCAAGGTGGAAGATGTGACGAAGGGCGGGTTGTAGGCAGTTGGCGAGGCAGATGGCTAGGACCTTATAATCAGAATTCATCAAGGTGATTGGGCGAAGGTTTTTTACCAGCGTCGAGTCTCCTTTTTGGGGGATTATAACCATTTGCCCGCCAGGCATGGAGGCGGGGAGTTCTTTGTGACGCTAGATGGCATCGAAAAGATGATGGAAGACCGGGGTAAAAGCAGTCTGATAGGAGCGAAAGAAGTCACCAGGGAGGCCGTCACATCTCGGCGATTTACCTCGTGCAAGGCTAGACAAAGCCCTATTGATCTCATTGAAACCAAATGGGTCACAGAGCTTGGGAAGGAGTCGATCAGGGGGTCAGGAGGGGTGGATGAGGTGCCAAAAAGATGGGTTGGGGGTAGCCAGCGAATTACCGTTGTGCAGGTATGAGAAGAACTCAGAGGCATGTGCAGTCATAGCGCAAAGACCTGTAGACATAGTCCCAGAATCCAGGGTGAGAGCAGATACCTGTGTAGCTTTGATATCAAAGTTGAGACCAGGCCCCCAAAAGTCAGGAAAATTTTCCTGATTCAGGAAAAAAACAGGGAGTTTCTCGGTACTTACCCGGATTGTGCAGGGTTTTGTACATGACAAACCCTGTTTTTTCAGGCTTTTTGTAAGGGTAAACTCTGATCTCGTCCCTCGCAGAGCCCTAGAGCCCTCGTAAATTCATGAACTATAACATGTAAAAAAAGATTGAAAAATCTTTTTTTTTTTAAAGAAATTCTGATGACTTGGGATTTTTTTTTAGGGGACCCTGAAAATTCAGACTTTTCTGCAGGGAGAATCCTGATGGATCAAGAAGCCTCAAAACCAATCTAGGGCCCTGGTTGAGACCATTGAGGAGAGAGGGGATACCCATCTCGCGAGCCCCCTCGACCTTGAGTTTAGCTTTGAGTGCAATGTCAGCCGCACGACTGGACATGTATCTTTCCAGATGAGGGGTGCATTGCTGTAGGCGCGCGGAGGCTAGGGGGTTGCGAGGAACGCGTAAGAGAAATAGCTGGTTGGATGCCATGGTGGTTTGGAGGTGTTGCACAGTTTTGGTAACTCTGGTTTTTTCTTCCGCCGAGAACAGCCGAAGAAGCTGGCAGAGCCTTTGTTTCCACGGGTCCCACATGGACGGTGCGAGGATGAGAGGAAGCGCGGCGATTGAGGTTTCCACGAGATGGGAGACAAAGGTTTCCGGATGAGGGACTGGGGGAGCCGCCAGGAGCGCGGGGCAGCATTTGGATCAAAGAGCATAATCGTGAAGCTGGGATACTGAAAATGGTAAGATAAGCGGGGGGTTATTGTTAGAAGGTCCACATCACGTAGTTGGTACAACCAATTGTGCGAGACGTAAATGCGGTCCAAGCGGGAGGCAGACGGAGCCGAGGACGGCTCGTTTCGGTGGGCGTGGGAGACGAAGGAGAACGAAGGAAGTGAGGGGTAATGAATGCGGAAGGAGTCAATCAAAGAGTGTTCATTGAACAAGGAGTTGAGGGTACATGCCTCCGAGATTTCGTGAGCCACGAGGGGACGATTGCGATCCAAATTATCGGAAACTGAGTTGAAGTCACCTGCGACTATGGTGCCATCGCATGTAGGTCCCTCAGATAAGGCGCGGGCGAGCACAGAGGACCACCAAGTCCGTCTTTCGGGGGGGTGGGGGGACACGTAGAGGGTGATGAGGGTGAGGTGTGATTGAAGGAAATTGAGCTGAAGTTTAAGCAGTCGCTTGTAAGGGGAGGTGTAGCGGCCAGTAATGGATAAGCGTTTGTTGAGAATCAGCACAATAATGCCACCTGGCCGTACCCACGAGCCTCTTCAGAGGATGAAGAGGATGATAAGAGGATGATCCTGGCTAAACAACCTAAGCCTGCTTGGATGTCCTAGAGCTACACTGAGGGAAAAAACCGTCCGGATGTTTGGCACTAAGTTGGGTTTTTAGGCTTTGAGACTACTGTATGGTAAACCTGCAAGATGCACGGTGGTACATGTTGGGAGAGGCACAAAGTGGATGCGTTCACTGCACTGAGAACTAGATTAGTACATTGGATCTAACTCATACTCCAAAAGATATACAACGAGTACATCCGGACAGTTTTTTCCCAGGACAAAGAGCAAACTTCCGAACAACGTTTCTAGTACCTAGTCCACCTACTCTTGGCGTTGATCACCATCCACACCCTCCTAGGCATGTTATCTATGTGGTTAGTGCAGACCTTTGCATGAAGCTTCTCGCACTCTTCCTTGACCCACCATTTTGCATAAGGGGGTGAGCACAAGGAAAATTGCGAAGTATTTGAGCGTATGCATAAGTATTGTGCACGAATTCAGATTGAATGTAATCTCTGAGACTAGCCAAGCCGAGGGGTGTCCAAAGATGCCATTAGTTAAATGGTCCCGGCTTATCATGGGTCGTCTTCGTCGTATCGTTCTAGGGTAAAATCACGAATAGAGTGGCAAAATCTAGCATTCCCGCCACGAATCTTAGGGTAACAGAGCACGGTCGACTGAACATCCTTTCACTGTGTGAACCATGTTAAAATACGCGGGTCTAGTGACGGGGCAGCAGTCGAAGAAACCTCGACTGTTTGGGAAGAATATCTGGATTGAGGTCTGGTGAGAAAAAGGGTCACTCCAGCGCAACATACTTATGCTCTCCAAGGCATTCCATGTCATTTTCCCTGCCTAGGCTTGGAATGGCTCGGAGAGCATGGATATGTAGCTCTGGAGTGCCCCTCTTCCTCACCAGACCTCAACCCTGATATTCTTCCCAAACAGTCGAGACTTCTTCAACTGATGCACTGTCACTAGACTCGCGGATTTTAACATGATTCTAACAATGAAAGGATGCTCAATCGACCGTGCTCTGTTACCCTAAGTTTCGTGGCGGGTATGCTAGATTTTGCCACTCTATACGTGATTTCACCCTACTCTGATTCGACGAAAACAACCCATGATAAGCCAAGACCATTCAACTAATGGCATCTTTGGACACCCTTCGGCTTGGCTAGTCTCAGAGATTACATTCAATCTGAATTCGTGCACAATACTTATGCATACGCTCAAATACTTCGCAATTTTCCTTGTGCTCACCCCCTTATGCAAAATGGTGGGTCAAGGAAGAGTGCGAGAAGCTTCATGCAAAGGTCTGCACTAACCACATAGATAACATGCCTAGGAGGGTGTGGATGGTGATCAACGCCAAGAGTAGGTGGACTAGGTACTAGAAACGTTGTTAGGAAGTTTGCTCTTTGTCCTGGGAAAAAACTGTCCGGATGTACTCGTTGTATATCTTTTGGAGTATGAGTTAGATCCAATGTACTAATCTAGTTCTCAGTGCAGTGAACGCATCCACTTTGTGCCTCTCCCAACGTGTACCACCGTGCATCTTGCAGGTTTACCATACAGTAGTCTCAAAGCCTAAAAACCCAACTTAGTGCCAAACATCCGGACGGTTTTTTCCCTCAGTGTATATAAGGGGACCACAATACAAGCTACCACTACTCTAGCTCATGCTGCTACTGCCTCTGCCACGTGCTCTAGTCGTCCTCGTCATCATCTTCATCGTCGCCAGCATGCCACTCCTCAACATCACTCCCATCTGCCAGCTCATCCCACCAGTGGCTGTTATCATCCTCTTCAGCAATGCCTTCAGCCGGCCACTCCACACTGTCTTCAGCTCATTGTGCTTATGCTGCTGTCTTTGCCACTGCTGTAGAGAGGTTGGCATCCTCTGCAACTGCCGCTGCTGCTGTCGCTTCATCCATGTCGCCATCGGCTTCTGCTGCCGCCGCGGCATCATGCTCCTCGTCGTCGGCTAAGTCCTCGTCGACGTCGATCGTGCGGTCATACAGAGGGTTCACGTAATCGCTCTCACCCTCTTGAACATGGGCGTCGTCCATGACTTCCACGCCCGACTTCTCGCGGAGGTGACGGAGAGCCAACTTGTCCTTGGAGCCATCCAACGCGTTCGAGATCCCACAGGTCTTGAACGAATTCCGTATGAGCTCCTCCGGAACTGCCGCCCATGACCGTGCAATCCATTTGAGAATGAGCTCCGCTGGGGGTTTTTTCAGATTTCCTGCAGAGGGAGTGGTGTCGGTCAACGGCAACAAGTCAACGTTTAGAAAGCGATGAATAACATTAAGAATGGTCAGATTAGTGTACGAGGCATTAAAAGAAGCAGCGGGAACATGAAGTGGGTTCACCTGCTGCTGTTTTGAGGTCGATGCCGGACTCCTCGAACCAGGTGCCGTAGTCGCTACGCACACCAGCTTTGAAGCTCTTGTTGACTGCGACATCCAGCGGCTGCATGAGAGGCGTGCAGCCTCCAGGAATGATTGCACGCATCAGCTTGCACAGCTTCATCGTTTGTCTGACCGCCTCTGTGAGGTGCCCCTTGTAGGAGTCGAGGATGACAAGCGCATCCTTGCACCTGTTGCCGGCTTCGCGTAGCGGCCGAAGGAAGGGGTTCAGGACTTGAGTAGTCCAGTCTTGGACTAGCTTGTTGTCCATCCAGCCCTTATGCTGGGCTCGGATGATGACACCTGCATGGACCCAAACACCACAGGCAGAGAGTCAATCAACAGACGATGGTGTGGAGCAATCAAGGAATCCGCCAGAGTTCAGAATCCCTACCTGGGGGAACCAGAATCTTCAGCAGGGTCTTCCGTTTGAAGATGACATATGGCGGGAGTTTCATTCCTGAGGCTGTGACCGCCAACATGACGGCCAAGCGCTCTTTCTCGTACCCGGCGGTCCTCACGTGTACTGTCTGTGAACCTTTGTGCTCCATGGTCCTTTCCTGCGGCATCTCGATGAAAAGCGGAGTTTGATCCGCATTGACAATGAGGTCGAGATTGTAGCCATTGAGCAGTCGCATTTGCTTGACGAATTCCCAGAACTTGTGGACTTTCTCCTGCATGTCTGCATTAGACAAAAACAAAGATAGAGAATTAGTCGGGAACTGTCGTAAAACAAGCATGCACTATTCAACAGGATTGGCGAGATGGGAAAGCAAGCGAACCATCGACGAGCTTCTGCCCCATCTTCGTCTTCACACGTCGTGTCAGCCCAAATCGTGCGCGAAATCTAAAGGTCCAGCGGGCGGACGCGCTCCAATCGACATCAGGATGGCGTGCCCTCATGTACGAGCGGCTCCACTTCTGCAGGAGCTTCACGGAGACAGCCAGGCCCTCCCCTCGATGCCGCAGAAACTGACGGTAGAGAGCCGCTTCCATCGTCGGGAACTTCGCCGGACGACTTGCGCCAACGAGCCGCTTTCGACAGCTTGCAGCGACACGGAGTCTCTCCCGTGCCTTCTTCCACTCTCGAATTATGACAGGCTGCACACCTGCGAGCTTGGCCAACGAACGGATGGAGAGGTCAGGCTGAGAGTCAAACATTCCTAACCAGTACAATTTCTCCGTAGCGCTGTACGAGCGGCGTTTCCGCTCCGTCATCCTGCTTCGAGGAGAGGGGGGGTTCGCGTCATGGTTGATAGTCGGGCCATTTGGACAGCGGACAGGCTCGGGGAAGCTTGGCACAGTGACACGGGGCAAGGGATGCCGACCCTCCGTCGCGTCGGTCGCTGAGTCTGTGGCGGTGTTGTCGCCCTCACCAGACGTACGACTTGGGCTCCGAGAGGGCGACGATACTGTCGGGCGGGATGGACGGTGGAAGAATGTCTGCTGACCGTAAGGGCCTCTCTGAGATAGCACACGCGACATGCCTGTGCCATACGCCATGGCGGGAGCCTCTAACAGAAACCGAGTGGGGTGCCTAAGACAGCCCTTGCAGGGGCTGTCTTGTAGGCATTCTGCTACTGAATGGCGAAATGAGGCAAAAACGGGATGGAGGGGAAGGAAGGGACGTGCGCGACTCCTTGTCCCTATCAATCACGAACAGCCCCTTCACGAGTGTCCAGCGTACGATTTTGTGCGATGGACGGTCGTGGGTGGGCCCTGAATGGAATCTCCCCTTGGATGTCGTCAAGCAACGCTGTGATGGCACAGCGCTGCATGGAAGCAGCTAGGATGAGGCCTGCGGCACGCGTTCATTGGCTGATTTGCCAGCATTTTCCGTGACTCAGCTATTTTAGTCAACGACGTGGCTTGTATATGGACCGCATCGTCAGTTACGCGATGAGGTCACGGAATGTCAATATCTGACTCAATACAAAGTGGTGTAAAAAGCAGAAACATTTTGCAATTGGAAAACCCATATGCACGTTCCATAGAACCATGGTGTTATATTTTTTTTGCCTTTAATTCCACCCACCCCAAAATTTTCATGATTTTTTATTAGCTCCCTAGGGTAATGTATCCGGGAGAATACGGTACTTGAAGCTTCCGCGCAATTTTTGCTTAGGACAAATCACGTCCCTCACACCTGCTCTAGCTTACGTTGGTTAACCAGTATGATATTTTGTCCAAAGACCAGTCACGAATTACGCCCCTCACAACTGAACCTGATTACCTCGGACTCTTGCGTGATTTTGGCCTAAGGACCAATCACAGCCTCACACCTGCTCCAAGTTTGCTCGGACCGCAGGCGAAATTGTTGGGGGAGTGAGAGGGGTGTCTCTACAAAAGGACTTCAACAAAAATTATAGGTTGCTGGGACTGTCTCTGACTGCTAGGACTTAGCCGATTTTTTTAGGTTGCAGGGTGTGTGAGAGGACTTGACCCTGGGGGTCCGGGACTTAGCCAAAACTTTTGGGTTGAGGGCATGTAGGTGCAGTATGTGTCTCAGGGTCCGCGCTGCACTCTTAAAACTCAGTATCCTCAAACTGCGAAGTCTGAGATTCTCAGGATTCAAAAACATATAACTCTGAAGGGTTAAGCATTCAGAAAATGGCAAGTCTGAAAAATCAGGATTGGCAAAAAAATTGGTCTGAAATTTCAAACAATCATACTAAAATAGTCTGATAAAATCAGCCCTGATTTGGGGGGTTCCAAGATTAATAAACTTGAAAGACAGTTTCTGCAATTTGGGTCAACGGCTTTAATGTTGATATACCGTAAAAGCTCGGATGTAAGACCTATGGGTCTTATCACATAACACCATTCAAAACTGCATTTTATCTTATAAACGGAAAAAAATGAGGCATTTGAGTGTCTTATAAACGGAACCCTCATAAGTTCACCGGACCAAACGGCCCGAGAGGTGAACCAAACATATCGAGTCATCTGATAACGAGAATTCAGCGGAATGGAGAAAATTTGCGGAACTCAATCGTGACGGTAAAACACGTGTGATGAAGATGCGAATGCCTGCAACAACACCCCGCTCGGGCTTAATCCCAACCGTTCATCGTCTCAGTCAATATAACTCGTTTGTGCGAGACCCAGTTCTTGCTTTGCGGGAATAAAAAACACTCAAGTGAGAGTCTTATCTCATACCGCCTTGAGGGTGTCTTATAAACGGGAATTCGGAATACAAGATAGACGCCTAATACAAGACCCTGGGTCTTCTATTACTAGGGGGTCTTCTATCCGAGCTTTTACGGTAGTTTTCAGTCAGTGGGATTAACATATTAACCAGACGTGGGCCCCAGTATGCCAAAGCATACTCATCCACGAGGCAAAATAACAAAAGAGTAGCCGGTATGCAATGTAAGTGAAGTAAGGGACAGAGCAGAGGCGGAGAATGTTCAAGCAAGGGGGGAGCAGATGTCTTGACAAGCTCGGGATGGGGCACAAGCAGGCTCGCTTCCGGCCCGCCCATCGACAGCCATGGATGTAGGGGGGGTGTGGCGCGGCTGGGGCTTTTCCGGAAAGCCACGGCAGGTGTGCAGTGTGTCAAACATGTGTATCTGTTATGTTTGCATAGACTGTATAAGGTCGCCTCTTAGAGGGTACAACACTTAGGTAAATTCACTTGTACTCTCTCACTACTCAATTTATTACTCAGTTCTAAGATGGTATCAGCACTAGGTAGGTCCCGACGCCCGCCCATGCTTCCGCCCTAGGCCCTAGCCTCCCCCCCCCCCGTCCTAGCCGCGCCCGCGCGCCCGTCCTAGCTGCGCCCGCCGCGCCCTTACTAGCTGGCCCCCGCGCCCGTCCTTACGGCCCTCGCGCCCGTCCTAGCTGGCCCCGCGCCCGTCCTACTGGCCCCCGTGCCCGTCCTTACCGGCCCCCGCGCCCGTCCTCAAGGCCCCCGCGCCCGTCCTAGCTGGCCCCGCTCCCGTCCTACTGGCCCCCGCGCCCGTCCTACTGGCCCCCGCGCCCGTCCTTACCGGCCCCGCGCCCGTCCTAGTCGGCCCCCGCGCCCGTCCTCACGGCCCCCGCGCCCGTCCTAGCTGGCCCCGCGCCCGTCCTACCGGCCCCCGTGCCCGTCCTTACCGGCCCCGCGCCCGTCCTAGCGGCTCCCGCGCCCGTCCCACCGGCCCCCGCGCGCGTCCTAACGGCCCCCGCGCCCGTCCTAGCTGGCCTCGCGCCCGTCCTACCGGCCCCCGCGCCCGTCCTTACCGGCCCCGCGCCTGTCCTAGCAGCACCCGCGCCCGTCCCACCGGCCCCCGCACCCGTCCTAGCCGGCCCCACGCCCGTCCTAGCCGGCCCCACGCCCGTCCTAGCGGCCCCTGCGCCCGTCCTAGCCGGCCCCCGCGCTCGTCCTAGCTGGCCCCCGCGCCCGTCCTACAGGCCCCCCGCGCGCCGTCCTAGCCGGCCCCGCGCCCGTCTCAGGCCCGTCCGCGCCGGCCCCGCGCCCGTCCGCGCCGGCCCCGCGCCCGTCCCACCTGGCCCCTGCACCCGTCCTCGCCGGCCCGGCGCCCGCCGCTCCTGGCCCCCGCGCCCGTTCTGCCAACCCCTGTGCGCGCCCTGCCCGTCGATCTCCGGCCCCGTGCTCACCTTCCCGCCAGACTGCCGCCGATCTGCGTGCGGCCCGCTCTTTGTGCCTGCTCCTGCAGTGCACCCTCCCTGGTACGGTTCTACATCACTTTGCACTGCAATGCACTCCCTGCACCGCACGGCACCGCGCTGCACCGCACTGTACCGCACTGTACCGCGCTGCACCGCACTGTACCGCCCTACACTGCACTGTACCGCCCTGCACTGCACTGTACTGACCTGCACTGTTCCTGATGGCGGCGGAGCTTCGCTTCAACGCTGAAGGCCAGCCTCTGGAGTTTGAGGCCTGGCTAGCTGACCTCCGCCGCCACCTCACTGGTCAGCGGCAGGATGGCCACCCGCTCTCGGCACATCTTGACGGTACGCTTCCCTGCCCAGACCCCCCTGCTGTCCTGCCCGCTGACCCCACACCTACTGAGCACGAGTCTACTGCGGCCGCTGCCCTCGCTTGCTCTGTCTGGCTTTCCCGTGACGATGTCGCCCAGCTTGCCATTAGCAATGCCCTCCCCCCGTCTGAGCGTCCTCGCTTTAGGTCCATCACCACCGTCCAGGCTTTCTTAGACGCTGTTATCCGGCGCTATTCCGCCCCGCCTGCTGCCTCGGTGGGTCGCCTGATCCTACCGATGCTCTTTCCTGACCTTGCGTCTTTCCCCACTGTCGCTGACCTCGCTGCCCACCTGCGCACGATAGATGAGACCTGGCGCGCTGCCTGCACTGACGCACAGCTTAGAGCCCACCAGCCGCCCCTTACCTCTACCCTCTACCTGCTTGCCACCCGCCTCCCTGACCGCCTTGCCGCTCCTCGTGACCGCTTCCTTAGCATTCACCCCGGTGAGCTCACCCTCACCGACTTTGTTGACACCCTGACGGTTATCGAGACCCGCCACCGCTCTATCGCCCAGGCGAGCGGTACTGTGCCGGTCCCGATCTTTCAGGGTTGCGCCCCCGCTCAGTGCACCTTCTCCGACGGTTCTGCAGCTGTGGCTGAGACCGCCGCTGCAGCGCAGTTCCGTCCGGGGAAGGGCCGCCGCCCCAAGGCTGGGCGCGGCGGAGGTGGTGGGGGTGCCAGCGGAGGTGGTGGTAGAGGTGGTGGTGGATTCGGGTTGTCTGGTGGTGGAGTGGACGAGGGGACCCTGCCAGGTCCAGCTGAGCAGCCGCCCCAGCAGCCGCAGCAGCAGCAGCAGCCGCAGCAGCCGCCGCAGACGAGGCAGGCGAGTGCCCTCCCGCCCGGGTGGCCTGGCGCTGGTGGTGGTCGTGCGCGTGGTGGTGTGTCCGGTGGTGGTTCGGGAGGCGTGCGCTGTCAGTACCAGATCCAGACCGGTCCTCGCCGCGGCTTCGTTTGCGGTGTGCCTAGCTTAGCCTCCCCTGCTGCGTCACGCGTAGGAGCTTCTGCCTTGTTTAGCCTTGGTCTCCCTGGTTCGTTCCCTGCTTTTCCCTCCTCCCCCGCCCCACCTTGCACACCTTGTGTTGAGGGTCGGCTTCGCCGTGCCCCTCACTCCTCCTCGTTTCCCCCTACCGCCGCGCCACTGCAGACCCTGCACATGGACGTCTGGGGCCCTGCCCCCGTCCATGGGCCGCGTCGAGAGCGCTACTTCCTTGTGCTTGTCGACGACTTCAATCGCTACACCACAGTCATTCCTCTGGAGCGCAAGGCCGACATGCCTGACTCTCTCATCCCCTGGCTTGTCTCTGCCCCTGTCCACCGAGGTCTCCCTGTCCTGCGTCTTCACTCCGACCGTTGTGGCGAGTTTGCCTCCGGTGTCCTTGGTCGTTTCTGTCGTGCGGAGTGCATCACCTAGACGTTCACCCTGCCGAACTCCCCATAGCAAAATGGGGTCACTGAGCGACGCATCGGCTTGGTCATGGAGGTGGCTCGCACCTCCATGATCCATGCCGGTGCACCCCATTTTCTGTGGCCGTTCGCCGTGCGCTATGCTGCTCACCAGCTTAACCTGTGGCCGCACCCCTAGCAGCCGCAGGTTTTGCCGACCCTTCTTTGGACCGGGTCTCCTGGTGACGCGTCTGCGTTCCACGTCTGGGGCTGCCTTGCTCACGTTTGTGCCTTTGGCACAGACAAGCTCACTGCCCGCACCCTTTCCTGCGTCTTCCTAGGTTTCCCCCTTGACGCGTCCGACTGGCACTTCTACCACCCACCGTCTCACCGGTTCTTTCAGTCTCGCGACGTCACCTTTGACGAGTCCGTCTCCTTCTACCGTTGCTTCCCCCACCGCGGTCCCCCGGTTACTCCCCCCCTATTTCTGGTCACTCCTTCCCCCGTGGTCCCTGCCCCCCACCCTCCCCCTCCCCGTCCTACCCCCTCTGGTGTGTCCCACGTCACCCCTCTCCCGTCAGTTGTCCCGGTCGAGGAGTCCTCTGACTCTGGTGGTCCTGCGGCGCAGTCCTCGCCGCCTGCCCCTCCCCCGGTGTCTCCCCCCCCCCAGCCGCTGCAGCCGCCATCGCCCCTGATGTCGCAGCCGTCATCTTCGCTGCCACCGCCACCGTCGCAGCAGCAGTTCGTCGACTCTAGGGGTGCCCGCGTTGGGGTGGGTGCTAGTTCTGGGGTTCCTGTTGTGGCCTACCCTCAAGGGGTTTCGGGCTCTGGGGGTGTTCCTGCTGGGGGTGCCGGAGTGGAGTGTTTCAGAGGTAGCCGAGGAGCAGCTTGCAGTCCCAGTGTAGGCGTTGTGCCGCCGCAGCAGCAGTCCCCGCCGGTGTCAGCCCTTCGCCTGCTCGGCCTTCCGTCCCCTGACCCTGCGTCCGTTCCTCTCCTGCCGTCTCCTCCTCTTCCTGTCTACGGCCCTGTGTTCCCTCCGCCAGACTCGTCCCCGACTCGTCTTCCCCCTCGCTCCCCCCTTGTATCCCCTCCTCTGTCTCCTGACCCGACGCCTCCGTCTCACAACTGGTCCCGCCGTCCCTCTTGCACTCGTCCTGTCTCCCCTGTCCCGCGCTCTCACCCTATGTTGCTCCGTTCCCACGTGTCTCGTCCTCCCCTTCTACCGTCGCCTCCTCCGTCCTCTCTTACTGTTGCACCTCCTCCTTTGTTTGACTACCTTCGTACCGCTCGTCCCCTTGTTCCTCAGGTCCTCGCCTCTCTCGTTACCAACCCGTCTGTTCCGGTCTCGTGCCTTGACGCTCTTGTCGCTGCAGTCGCTAACTTCGCCTCTACCCGCCGCCTTGACTACGCCACCGCCTAGGTCTCTGACCCTACCTGTCCTCCGTCTGTCGAGGGTGCTCCTGCCCTCGGCAGTAACGTCCTGGAGGACCGCCAGTTCGAGCTTGCTTTCCTGTCCGAGGCTGCTCCCCATCTCTATTCCATGCTGCTAGCCCCTGAGGGTGACCTAGACGCTTTCGACATCTCGACCCCTCGCACTTACGCTGAGGCGACCTCGGGACCCTGGGCCTCGCAGTGGATAGCTGCCATAGAGCAGGAGATGGCATCTTGGAGATCCACCGGCACCTTCGTCGACGCAGTTCCCCCGCTTGGGGTGAACGTAGTCGATGACTGCTGGCTCTTCAAGGTGAAGCGCCCTTCTGGAGAGCCGCCTGTGTTCCAGGCGCGCTATGTGGCTAGAGGTTTCAGTCAGCGTGAGGGGGTGGACTTCTTCCAGACCTTCGCTCCGACCCCGAAGATGACTACTCTTCGGGTTCTGCTACACCTAGCTGCTCAGCGTGACTACGAGCTCCACTCCCTCGACTTCTCGATTGCCTTCCTTCAGGGCAGCCTACACGAGCAGGTCTACCTGCGTCGCCCTCAGGGCTTTACTGGCACCTTCCCTGCTGGGACCCAGTGGCTCCTGCGGCGTCCCGTCTATGGCCTGCGGCAGGCTCCCTGTGAGTGGCACGACACGCTGCGTGCTACCCTTGCTGACCTGCAGTTCTTTCCGTCCTCCGCAGACCCCTCACTCTTCGTTCGTGCTGGCCAGACTCTGTTCTACATCCTTGTTTACGTGGACGATCTCGTCTTTGCCACCGCAGACAGGGACGCACTGGCCTCCGTGAAGGCAGAGCTGCTGAAGAGACACACTTGCACTGACCTTGGAGAACTGCGCCGTTACCTTGGCTTGCAGATCTCCAGGGACAGAGCAGCGCGCACCATCGCCTTGACTCAGTCACACTTGGTGCGCCAGGTCCTTCAGAGGTTCGGCCTTCAGTTCTCTTCTGCACAACCCACCCCTCTGCCTGTAGACCACAGACTCCGCGCTCCAGTTGCTGAGGTTTCAGTACAGCCCAGTGGCCCTATCGCAGAGCTGGTGGGTTGCCTCATGTACCGGATGACTTGCACTCGCCCAGATCTGGCATACCCTCTCAGCATCCTGGCTCGCTTTGTGGCCACAGGCAGACACCGACCGCAGCACTGGTCTGCCGCTAAGAGGGTTTTGCGTTATCTTGCAAGTACATCAGGCATGGGGTTAGTGCTAGGAGGACGTGGGCCAGTGGTCCTTACTGGACACACAGACGCTTCCTGGGCTGACGACGCCGAGACACTCGGGTCTTCCCAAGGCTACTGCTACAGCCTTGGTTCAGGTGCCGTCTCGTCGAGAGCTACCCGCTCCTCGTCTGTTGCCCAGTCCAGCTGTGAGGCCGAGATCTACGCTGGTGCCATGGCGGCACAGGAGCTCCGCTGGCTGACCTTCTTGCTCGCTGACTTAGGTGAGCGGCCTAGCTCTGCCCCGGTCCTGTTCGCTGACAATAGGGCCATGATCCTCCTGTGTCAGGAGCCTCGACTCGAGGGCAGAGCGCAGCATTTCCAGCTGCGGTACTTCCTCCTGCGTGAGCTACAACAGCGCCGCCAGGCACGCGTAGTACACTTGGCCTCCGGTGCCAACATAGCTGATATCTTTACGAAGGCGCTTGCGCCTAAAGATCATCAGCGGCACTATGTACAGTTCGGTCTAGTTTCCTGTAGCCTCTCACTTGCTAGGGCCTTGACTTTGTACTGTCCTATATATCTATATGTACTCAACTGGACTTGTGTCCTCTCCCACCAGGCCTGTCGTTATCAGGGTATTTTACCCTGATTCCCTGATTTCACAGGGTATTTTTTTGGCCAACCCTTAATTTTCAGGGTTGGGCTTTTTTGAACCCTAACCTCTTCAGGGTTGTATGTCTGTGAACACTGAGAATTTCAGGGTTTGCGTTATCCCAGCACTGAGTTTTCAGGGAGTAACGCGTACGAACCCTGAGTGCGACATCCATGTGGCTCAAAATGCGGAAATTTAGGCGAAGTCCCCAATCTCCAGAGACATTCCCCCCCACATGCAACAACTTACAAAAATTGGTGAAGTCCTCAAACATTCCCTCACACACCAAGCAACCCACAAAAATCGGCTAAGTCATGTGTCGTACAGACATCCCCCCTACACACTAACAACAACCCACAAAAATTAGCTAAGTCTATGAAAATGTAACGGTCAAGATCGATTGCGATCGTTTCGACATACTTAAACCGTTAGATGGTCACATTGATCAACGTCCAAGATCTCCCAGCCGGGGTGCTGCTAGGGCGCGGATTTTCTCCGACCGCCCTATTACCCAGCTTCCCCCCTCCAATCCAATTCGATTCCTCCCTCCCCTCCATTTTCGCTCCCCCCACTCCCCCTCCGTTTCGTTTCCCCCCTCCCCCTCCATTTCGATTCCCCCATCTCCCCTCCGTTTCGCCCCTCGAATCTTGGTTTTGATTCCCTCCCCCTTTCTTCCTTGGTTTCGACTCCCCCTCCCCTCCATTTCGATCCCCCCTTCCCCTCCGTTTCGATCCCCCCTTCCCCTCCGTTTCGATCCCCCCTTCCCCTCCGTTTCGATCCCCCCTTCCCCTCCGTTTCGATCCCCCCTTCCCCTCCGTTTCGATCCCCCCTTCCCCTCCGTTTCGATCCCCCCTTCCCCTCCGTTCCGATCCCCCCTTCCCCTCCGTTTCGATCCCCCCTTCCCCTCCGTTTCGATCCCCCCTTCCCCTCCGTTTCGCTTCTCCCATTCCTCGACTGTATTTCGAACTTCCCCCACCCCCCAACCCCCACTTTTTCCCTCCCCGTTTCGCTTCCTCTCTTCCCCTATGTTTCCATCCTCCCCCTTCCCCTCCGTTTCGCTCTCCCCCTCCCCTCGGTTTGATTCCCTCCCCTTTTTCCCCCCATTTTTTATTCCCCCCTCGTGTTGAAGGCAACCCTGAACGCGCTCGGTGAACCCTGGGATTTTCAGGGTTCCAGATTTCTGAACCCTTACAAATCAGGGTAGGCAATTTTTGAAACCTGAGCCCTCAGGGTAAACGTTTTTTTTTATTCGACAGCTCAGGGGGAGTTTTTTTGAAACGTCAGGCCTGTCTCCCACTAGCTGGACTAGTAGTGCCACCCTGGTCTTGTTCTTGCCTTGCCTGTACTCCTTCTGACTGGTCTTTTAGACCCTTGTCTCAGTGGCTAGACTAGTAGTGCCGCCCAGAGCTGCTTGTTCAGGACCTTCCCCTATGCAGTCTAGGGGGTGTGTCAAACATGTGTATCTGTTATGTTTGCATAGAGTGTATAGGATTGCCTCTTAGAGGGTACAACACTTAGGTAGATTCACTTGTACTCTCTCACTACTCAGTTTATTACTCAGTTCTAAGACAGTGCCCGAAGTTCGTCCCTGGGAAAGGCGGGCAGCGCGAGCAGAGGAGACCAAAGTAGAGGAGAGGAGATATTGATAAGACTGGATATGGCGGCCCGGTCTGGCCAGGCCACCACATCCAAGCCAGGGCAGGGGGACGAGGTAAGAGCAAAGCCTCCGGAAGGAAGAGAGTGAGCCAAAGACGCAGGGAAAAAGCAGGAGGGATGGCAAAGGCGACGGCACCAAAGCCGCGGCGGAGAGCCAAGGGAGGGACCGAAAGTGGAGACAAACCGAGGGACGCCAAGGGGCTGCCATGGAGACAAGTTAGTGCAACAAAACCGAAGGACCGAAAGCGGAGGAACTAGCTGGGGCAGGGGCGAGGCGGGGGGGTGAGGGACATGACTGATCGATGGGCAAAAGAGGCAGGGGCCACGGCAAGAGCTGGGTCGCGCGAAGCGCCAAGAGGCCTAGAGTGAGGTCACAGCTTTGGGGAGCGTCCAAAACGGACTGAGGTAAGCATTGAAGGGCGCAGACGTGGGAAGCGGGGGAGCAAGAGTGGGGAGAGGGACAAAGGCAGGGAGGGACGAAGGAACGAGGTTGCAAGCTGCGACAATCCGCAAGTGAAAGAACGCAGCGTGGGCAGGGGGGGACGAGGGGAAGAAGATGCAGATTGTGACAATCCGCGCAAGCAAGAACGTAACACTCGAGACGCAGCGGAAATGGGAGAAAGAGAGCCAGTAAAAGCAAAGCACATAAATGGGCAGAAAGGAGCGACGGACGAGGCAAGGCAAGGCGCCAGGCTCGAAGGGTGCGACGAGAAAATGAGAAGTGGGAGCGTGGGCGAGGGCCACAGCAAACCCTGTAACCGGACTGGGAGCCAGAGCGGCAGCCCGAGTCCTGAGGTCAAGCGGAAGAGGACGCTCACCGTGCGCGGCGGGATGCAGCGAGCGGGAGAGGGAAAGCCAGCAAGTCCGAGGTGTGAAGCGGAAAAAGATTGGATCCCCGACACACATGCGAGAAAGCCACGCGGCCAAGTTAGTCGGAGGGAAGACGGAGGTGGGAGGAAGAGAGGGAGGGAAGCATAGGCCAGGGCCACAGCATTCCGGAGAGGCTGACTGGGAGCCGGAGTGGCAACCCGAGTCAAAATGCCATGCGCGAGCATAGGCAGGTCGAGGGCACAAGAGATAGCAAGGTCGCAGGGGTCACTCACGAAGGTAAAGGGAGGGGAGAGTGGAATCGTCATGCAACTGCAGATATACAGCATATCTGTAGCAAAGGGACCATACTGTTCAAAGGACGGGAGAAAGACAGCAGATCGATGCAACAGAAATTGAGCTGCGCAAATCCGACTCAAGAAGCACACGAAAGCGAGGGATATAGTGCAACTTACCTGAGATTAGAGGGGGCTGTGTTGTATGCCCACGAGTACTCTCCCAGAGCTTGCAGCATGGTGCGGAAGCGCGGTACAGCGGGGGGAAATTAGGTCGTCCGAACGCAAATTGCCGAAACTGTTCAAGCCAGTCTTGGGAGAAAAGATTCGGGCGAAGGATGTCGAGATGAGATCGATAACAGATGCGTGCGGAGAGCCTGTAGCAAAGCCACGCATGAAAGAACCAAAAACGAAAACTACAAACCTGACCATGCACTGGAGGATTGTCGAGGAAGGGGAACCCGAAAAAACCGTGAATGGTTTGACTATCTAACAGGTTAAGGGCTAGGAGATTGTGCAGTAACAGTTCATACACGGGCAGAGGCGGAGAGGATGCCATGGCTCTCGGGTCTGTGCATCGACCACTTTTGGGGGCGGCGGCAGTAGAGTGCAACTCGATGATGTTCGCAACACGCCTTGGGCAGGTTTTGTCAGTGACCTAGTCCAACCCCCTCTTCCCCCCAGCCAAAGTGCCCCCCGTAGTTTCAGGCGTCCTGTTATGAATGAACAAGCATAGTAGCGCGGAAATTAATAACGAGATGTTCACTCAATGAATGACGATACAAGGAATGGCAAGCCAAGATATAGGAACACCAGAGCTAGTCTAACCATGCGATGGTAAGGTTCGGGAAAGAGATCGAAGGGTCTCGAAGTGACGAAGCAAGGCCCGGAGAACTCCCGAAGGTCGAACTAGCAGGTCTGGAGAAGCTGAGGCGGTTCTGTCAGAAAGGTCTGGAACAGTCCCGAGGCTTTGGGTGTGTTCGAGCGTACGCGATAGCAGTACCGCTCGGTAAGGAATGGAAAATTCCTTACACCACCCCCCCCCTTAGCGAAGGTGATCTATATCAGCCACGCGCTTGTGGTCCAAATAATTCGCAAGTATCAAAGGTGATTGTATTTGGTCTGAGGACACCCACTGTTAGAAGGCTAGCTTAGCTAGGAAGCTAGGAAAGGCATGAGGTTTAGCTACGAGGAGCCATGGAGTGGCATGAGGTTTAGGAAGGAGAAAAGTTGAGGGGAGAAAAGGAGTTGCAATAGAAAGAGAGAGGCATACAAGGAGGGGATTGTACCCTCTACATAAAGTTCGGTAACCTACCAAGCCTAACAATTATATAACTCAATATATAATTTAACACACCCCCTAGGCTTGGTAGTCACAAGCCCACACACACCCCCACACCCCCTAACCTAGCACCCCAATTCCCATCAGCCACAACGACTCCAACAGGGTCCACAAGGCCTTGGAGATGGCGACGGCGGCAGTCCCGGCTGCGGCGACAGTGACGGCGACGACGGGCGTGGGGCGGCAAAAGGCCTGTGGTGATGACAGCGGCGACGACGACGGCTTCGGCTTACGACGGCGGTGAGTGCAGCGGCCCCCGCTCTTCCGGCGGCGTGTCCAAACTCTGCGACAGGGGGACGACCGGCGAGAGTCAGGCGGTGGCTGTGGCGAAGAGGAGGGGACAGAGGAAAGGGGGAAGGGGTGGGGCTTCGGATCTTCAGCGCGGCGCCACAGGCGTCGCGCGGCCGGTTGCAGCCCGATGCCGCCGTCACTGAGTGGCGTCGACGCTGCTGCGGGACGTCAATGCTACCACGGCAGCACGGCGGCCCGACGCCACGGCAGCGCGTCGAGACGTCAGCGGCACGACGTGGCCAGCAGCATCACGACGCCGCCACTGCAGCACAACGCGGCTGCCATGGCCGCGCGAGCAAACGAGGGCAAGGAGTACGCGGCGGAAGCGTGAGGAGGCGGTCCAGCAGGGAGGAACTCCTGCTCTGATACCATGTTAGAAGGCTAGCTTAGCTAGGAAGCTAGGAAAGGCATGAGGTTTAGCTACGAGGAGCCATGGAGTGGCATGAGGTTTAGCTACGAGGAGCCATGGAGTGGCATGAGGTTTAGGAAGGAGAAAAGTTGAAGAGAGAAAAGGAGTTGGAATAGAAAGAGAGAGGCATACAAGGAGGGGAGTGTACCCTCTACAGTAAAGTTCGGTAACCTACCAAGCCTAACAATTATATAACTCAATATATAATTTAACACCCACGTGTACTCCTCACTGGTACAATTGGTCCATCGTATCAGAAAGTCAACGTGTCGTCCTTGACCGTCCATACGAATCCGATGGCTCAAAATCTTCGAAGGCTTGATGGTAGTCTCGGCTGGTGGCCATACATCTGGGACCAATCGCTGTCGGGCGATGTCCGACGTGTCAGGAACGAAGGGTCGCAACAGGCTCACGTGGAACTTGTTGTGAATTCGCCAGTCATCAGGTAGGCGTAACTGGGCGGTCACCAGCGTCACCATCTCCATGATCTTGAATGGGCCACAGAAACGTGGTCGTAGTTTTGTCGGTAGTGGCAGTCGTAAATTCTTGGTGTCCAACAGGACTAATTGCCCTGTTGTCATTGTAATATCCCGTCGATGTAAATCCGCATACCGTCGGGCAGTTGCGTTCGCCTTGCGAATAAGTTCGACAGCTTTGTCTCGGGCAGTCTGTAATTCTTTGACGAACTGCTGCAATCGTGGTACTTGACTCTCAACGTTGGTGGAGACTGGTACTGTAGGGTCCATCCCGTGATTGAGATAAAACGGGGAGTGATTAGTCGTAGCCGAGGGCGCGTTGTTGTAGGAAAATTCCAACATGTGCAGCACGTCCTCCCATTTTTTTCGGTCGGGGCAGTTTGTCCGAATCAGCTACTCCATCGTTTGATTTGTCCTTTCCGTCTGGCCATCCGTTTGGGGATGATAAGCGGATGAGAACCGTAGACGCGTGCCGTACCATGCCGTACAAAATTTTGACGTGAACTTCGGATCTTGATCGCTAATGATTGCTGCTGGTATCCCGTGTAGGCGAATAACGGTCGAGATGAACAGGCGCGCTGTTTCTTCGGCTGTGATAGTTGTACGACATGGTGCGAAATGCGCCATTTTCGTCAATCGGTCGACGACAACCAAAACCGCGTCGTTTCCGCTGGGTCCGGCTAGTAGTCCTGTAACGAAATCCATCGTTACGTGTTGCCATGGGCGTTGAGGTGGCTCGAGGGGCTGCAACAGTCCTGTTGGTCGCTGGTGTGATGACTTCATTCGCTGGCAGATCGGACACGCGGCCACGTAACGCTGCACGTCCGTCACCATATCTGGCCAGTAATAAAACCGCTGCAACGCCTTCAGAGTTTTATCAACCCCGAAATGTCACGATAAATTCGAATCGTGGACTTCTTGAATTAGTAATTCGCGAAGTAGACGATAACTTGGGACCCAAATTCGATCAGTTCCGCTTCGTAAGTAATAGACGCCTTTCCGCGTAGTGATTGGGAGATGGCCGTCGTTTACGAAGAAGGGGTCAGTCGAATACCCGTGGGTAAATAGTCCACCCAATAGCGGGTTGCTCTGGGCGACTAGTACTGCTGCGAGTTGGGCAAATGGTCTGGAAAGGGCGTCGCCAATATTGTTGGCGCCTTTTTTGTACGTGATCTTGTACGTGAAATTGGACTCCAGATAGTCCAACCAGCGTATCTGTCGCGGGTTGAGATTCGGCTGCGCTCTCAGGTACTGTAGTGATTTGTGATCGGTTCGCACAGTCACATCTGCTCCACTCATGTAGCACCTCTAGATTTTGAACGCGTGGACAATCGCCAGCATCTCCTTGTCGTGTACTGGGTAGTTGCGCTCAGCAGATTGCATTTTCCGAGACTCGTACGCAATTGGTTGAAGCCCATTGCCGAAATCCTGCATGAGCACTGCTCCGATGGCGATGTCACTTGCGTCGGTGATGACTTCGAAGGGCCGTTCCGGGTTCGCAATGCGAAGGACCGGTGGCGACATTAAAAGATTTTTTAATGCCTCGAACGCAACTTGCTGCTTCTCCCCCCACTCGTAAAAAATCCCCTTCTGCATTAGGTCGGTTAGAGGTCCAATTAACCCCGCCATGTTGCATATAAACCGCCGCACGTAATTCACGAAACCCAAAAAGGATTGCAGTTGCTGCCGATTTGTTGGCGGTTTCCATTCCTGAATAGCCCTGAGATTTTTCGGGTCGATCCGAATCCCCTCTGTGGAGATCACGTGCCCCAGGAACTCCAGTTCTTGTTTCAAAAACTCGCACTTGGAGCCCTTGGTGATGAGACGATGCTGCTGCAACCGTTGAAAAACCCCTGCCAAACCCTTTAAATGTTGCTCCCGTGTCTTGCTGTAGATCAGGATGTCGTCCAGGTAAATTATCACGCATTTGTCGAGTAGATCGCCGAACACCCCGTTCATGGTGAGTTGGAACGTCGAGGGGGCGTTCGTTAATCCAAACGGCATCACCGTGTATTCGTAACTCCCGTAGTGAGTTCGAAACGCGGTCTTGTGGCAATCGTCAGCGAACACCCGAAATTGATGGTAACTGCCACGAAGATCGATCTTCGAAAAATAGTGAGCTCCGCGAAGGTTGTCGATCAGTTCGTCCATGCGTGGGATTGGGTAGCGCGATTTTATCGTTACCCGATTAAGGGCACGATAATCCGTACACATGCAAAGTCCGCCGTCTTTCTTTGGGGTGAACAGGATCGGTGTTGCAAATGGGGACGTGCTTGGCCGAATGAACCCTTTCGCCAGCAGTTAGTCCAGCTGGTTTTGTAACTCCTGTAGCTCCGGCTGAGTCAGGCGCCATTGCGTGCGTACAGTAGGCTGCGTGTAGGGCTCCAGCTCGAGTTTGTGATCCTGGGGTCGTTCGGGTGGCAAGTCATCCGGGACCGAAGCGCAGAGTTTGTTGATGTCGGTCGCCTCGTTCTGCTCCGTCGATTCGGTTAGATGGACGGCGTATAAATCCGTTCCATTCTTGACCGCTCGCTTGAGGCACACCGCGTTGACTCGTGTCGATGTTGTTTCTGCTTCCAGCCACGTGGGTAATTTTCGCCAGCCTTTGTCGCACTTCACAGTGCACTCGCCTGTTGTCCAGTCAATCTGCGGGTTGAATCTTCGCAGCCAATCGCGTCCCAATAGCACGTTGTAGCCGTCGAGTGTTGTCGCCAGCATCGGCGCGCTGAAACCAAAATCGTCGCCACATTTCATTCGAATGACGGGTACTTTCTCGCGTATCGCAAGCGGGGTGCCGTCCACCAATCGCGCGTCGATTTCGGGCAGGCACCTCTCCAGCGTCAGGTGTAGTCGTCGTGCTGTCTCTTGATTTATCAGGCTGTGACTCGCACCTTCGTCGATGAATAATTTTATTTTTCTTCCGTTGAGTCGTCCCTCCGCCAGTACAGGGTGGTCCACTTGGTCATCCCCCTTATTCAGCCGGGAGCGGTTGATAGCATGTATCGGAACCACTACTCGATGGGGATGGTGTTTTTCGGGCGATGAGGCAAGGTCAGTAGGGGGCGCGACCGCTACTGATGCTTGGCGTTTCCCGACCTGCCTTCGTCGTTCTTCTTTATCTGCTTCTTTCGGGGGCAATCGTGAGATTGGTGACCCGGCTGGTGGCAGTTGAAACTTTGTCCCTTGCGAAAGTCTTCCATGTGCTCCTTCACCACTACGCCGTGAATCGTGGGCCGCACCTCCTGTCCACGAAAACGATTTCCCTCCCGGGAACCCGCTCTCGCGTACGTCCGATGTGCATCGAAGTTTTCTGCGATCCAAACGGCTTCGTGAAACGTCGCCGGTAGTCGCAGTCGGACCTCGCATTTAATGTCCTGCTTCAAACCCAAAATGAATCGAGCTTTCTTCTCGGAGTCATGCATGTCGGTGATTTGATCGCATAACGCCATGAAGACCGACCCGTAATCCTTGACAGAACTCCACTGGCGCCAGTTGTCCAGCTTCGTGCGTGCGTTGTGCGAGGTGGATATTGGCTCGAAACGTTCACGCAGAGCTGTACCACACGCTTTCCACGTGCGAATCTTGGTCGATCCAAAAATCGCGGTTGACCCTTGGGCAGCAGACCCAAAGTTTCCGAAAAACCCCAGTGTGTCGCCTGCCGAAAACTCCCCCTCCTGTAGAATATATCGCCACCAATCTAGCGCAGGTCCCCGCAGTAGTGATACAGCCAGTCGAATTTTTTAATCGCCAGCAGTGATCCCAGCGGCATTAAAATAAAGTTCCGTCGAAAATAACCATCCCGTAAGAGTAGTATTCTTATCTGTGGGGTTGAACGGGGGCGGCATTGCCGCTTTGATCGTCGCTGTCGTCACGATCGGCATAAACACCGGTGCAGCTACAGTAGCAGCTGCTTCTGACCGAGCGGCTGCTGCTGCTGCTTCGGCTGCTGCTCGTGCTGCCACGTGAGCTACTACGGCGGCTTCACTGTCCTTGCGCTCTTGTGACACCTCACGTGCGATTTTGTCCAAGACGGTTTCGACGCGTCCGGTGCTGGCGACCTCTTCTGACGCGAATCCTCTCGCGCCTGGCGTAACTCAGCAACTTCCGCACGAAGTTGCTCATTGTCCTCCAGCACTGTAGCCATGCGTGTGTTCATGGCGTTGAACTGTTTCCGAAGCTCGTTGAACTGAGCTTGGTCCATTTGGCGAATGCTCCGCCGGGGCAGGGGGAAATCCGTAATGTGCATGTACTCAGGTAAGCGCAAACGCTATCGTAGTTGGGCGAATTAATCAGTCTAATTCGCGAGCAACCGCTTTGCAGCTTACGTGAGGGACTCACCCCCCCCCAAAAAAAATCAACTCACGAAAACGGGTGAGCGAGGAAAGTGGCTGTGAATACCAGGTGTTATGAATGAACAAGCAGAGTAGCGCAGAAATGAATAACGAGATGTTCACTCAATGAATGACGATACACGGAATGGCAAGCCAAGATATAGGAACACCAGAGCTAGTCTAACCATGCGATGGTATGGTAAGCAGGGCCTCATATAGGATTTTGGGCATCCTGACCAATCAGGGCTGGCCTCCAAAAAACCGTGTAGCACTCAGGGTTGGTTGGCTATATTCATACTGAATCATCAGGGTGGTTCCCCAGTTTATACTGTGCCCTCAGGGTAAATTCAAAAACGTTGGAAACGTTGTACTAAGTTACATTGCACAGCAGCAGGATACTAACAGGATGTCGGCACTTCATGTTTTGCGCTAGCTTAGTCACTATTGTTCAAAATTTGGCGAAAATCTACGCACGCAGCAAATCAGGCCGGGAATTTTTCCGACAATCTGATTGTTCAGGGCCTATTGCTTTGTGAACCGATGTCAGGCCTTTTTCGTGTCATTAGGGATTTCGCTCGTCAAATTTGCTCGTCAACGCAGTCTTGACATGAATTAGCGTGACTTGTGTCGGCGTTGAGACACGCCCTCAGTTGAAAAATGCCACGTCTGTATTTTTAGAGGAAAGTCGAAGGCATGTGGGCGAACGTGAAACATTTGCCCTTGAGCTGTTCTGATGGCCCCTTTTGAGTTTGGATGTGTGGGAGCTCCAGGGAATTTTGGGCATTGCGAATTTGATGGCCAAGATCTGTTCAAGTGAAGTAACAGAAATTTGGGTCGTTCGATCGTTGACGAGATTGAATTGTATTTTGAGACTTAGGGGGGTTTGAATACAGTGCGTGCGGAAGACTACGCTAAAACGGTAGGAATGTCTAGCTCGCCGATATTTTCCGGTTGAGGGGGGCTCGTGGAGGATTGTCTCTAGGATTGATGATTTCACCGAAAATTTAGAGTAGCGGGGGGGGGGGGGGGGCGGGGGGGTTGGGTTTCGTTCGAGGGTTGTCTCTAGCATTAAGGACTTAGCCAAAACAGAGTAGCGTGGGGCTGCTTTGTTGCTAGAGACGCATTGATGACTTCACCAAAAAATTAGAATGGGGGGGGGGGGGGGGGGGGGGGGGGTTCGTTCGAGGATTGTCTCTAGCATTAAGAACTTCACCAAAATAGAGTGGCATGTGGCTGGTTGGAGGATTGACTCTAGCATCGAGGACTTAGCCGAAATTTGTTTGGGCGGAAAAACACAAAGCATGCGCTCGTGGGGCAAGTGCATTTGCAAGATTCGATGAATCAGGGTTGTCCCCGAAAGCATATCGACACCTCAGGGCTGGTACAAGAACACTATACTGAAACTTCAGGGTTGCACTATGACTTAAAACTGAATTCACAGCAGGGCCTCATATTACAGGCTTTTTACCCTGATTCAGGGTAAAATCAGGGTTTTTTTCGGGGGTGACCCTGATGAGACAGGGTTTTTTTTTAACACGGGCCTGAAATTTCAGCATTTTTTTAGAAGTGAACTCTGATCGATCAGCGTGACTAGTGTAGTGAGGCCTGTTTTTCCAGCGCCATATTGGGGACCGACCCTGATACTACATGTAATAGCGAATTCCGAGCCCCAACCCCCCCCCCCCCCCGCGTTATTTCCGAATTTCCCCCCCACCCTCCCTGTCAATCACGCCAACTTGCTGTGGCGTGGAGGACTTAGCGGGAAAAAAGGGTAGCGGGGGTGTGGGAAAGGGGGGGTGCTGCTGCTGGAGTGACGTCTTTGGCTGAAAGGACTTGGCGAAAAGAAAGAAAAATCAGGTTAGCAGGGTGCGTGGGAGGAATGTCTCTAGCCGTGAAGGACTTTTTCTTTGTGGCAGAATTTTCGGGGTTGCAGGGGGGAGGGGGGGGGTCTCTTTCTTGGTCATCAAGTGGACTTAATTTTCACACAGGGAATGCACGAAAAACAGGAATAGCGGAGGGGGATCCCTCTTGAACCCCCCTGCAGAAAAAGCCGATGCCCACATGGCCAGCGACAACGTTGCAGGGGGGCTGCACAAAGCGCCAGGCTGTAGTAGTTTATCGCCTCGAGCCCACATTGGCTAAAACACTCGCGCAACCAAATTTTGGGGCACTGGGATACTTCGTTTTTTCGCTAGGTTTCGGGACTTCGTTTTTTCGCACCCACTCAACAATCAAAAGGGACCCCCCTCTGCTATAATGCCGTCAGGTTTCAAACAGCGTGTTTTCAGTAGTTGACCCTGTTTATTCAGCGCAAAATTTATACAACACCCTGATTGATCAGCGTAAATTTTTTTGCGAGGCCTGAAAAAACAGGGAGCTACGAGGGGGGGACCCTGTATCAAAGTGAGAACTGAATGATGAGTAGAGAGAGAGTACATGTGAATATACCTAAGTGTTGTACCCTCTAAGAGGTGGCCCTCTACATTCTATGCAAACATAGGAGATACACATGTTTGACACACCCCCTAAACTGCATAGGGGCAGGTCCTGAACAAGCAGCTCAGGGCGGCACTACTAGTCCAACCTCTGAGACAAGGGTCTAAAAGACCAGTCCGAAGGAGTACAGACAAGGCAAGAACAAGACCAGGGCGGCACTACTAGTCCAGCTAGTGGGAGAGGACACAAGTCCAGTCTGAGTACACATATAAAGGACAGTACAAAGTCAAGTCCCTAGCAAGTGAGAGGCTACAGGAACTAGACCAAGCTGTACACAGTGCTGCTGATGATCTTTAGGAGCAAGCGCCTTCGTAAAGATATCAGCTGTGTTGGCACCTAAGGCCAAGTGCACTACGCGAGCCTGGCGTCGCTGCTGTAGCTCGCGCAGGAGGAAGTACCGCAGCTGAATATGCTTCGCTCTGCCCTCGAGTCGAGGCTCCTGACACAGGAGGATCATGGCCCTGTTGTCAGCGAACAGGACCGGGGCAAAGCTAGGCTGCTCACCTAAGTCAGTGAGCAAGAAGGTCAGCCAGCGGAGCTCCTGTGCCGCCATGGCACCAGCGTAGATCTCGGCCTCACAGCTGGACTGGGCAACAGACGAGGAGCGGGTAGCTCTCCACGAGACGGCACCTGAACCAAGGCTGAAGCAGTAGCCTTGGGAAGACCTGAGTGTCTCGGCGTCGTCTGCCCAAGAAGCGTCTGTGTGTCCAGTAAGGACCACTGGCCCACGTCCTTCTAGCACTAACCCCATGCCTGATGTACTAGCAAGATAACGCAAAACCCTCTTAGCGGCAGACCAGTGCTGCGGTCGGTGTCTGCCTGTGGCCACAAAGCGAGCCAGGATGCTGAGAGGGTATGCGAGATCTGGCCGAGTGCAAGTCATCAGGTACATGAGGCAACCCACCAGCTCTGCGTAGGGGCCGTTGGGCTCTACCGACTCCTCAGAAACTGGAGCAGAGAGTCTGTGGTCTACAGGCAGAGGGGTGGGCTGTGCAGAGGAGAACTGAAGGCCGAACCTTTGAAGGACCTCGCGCACCAAGTGTGACTGAGTCAAGGTGATGGTGCGCGCTGCTCTGTCCCAAGAGATCTGCAAGCCAAGGTAACGGCGCAGTTCTCCAAGGTCAGTGCACGTGTGTCTCTTCAGCAGCTCTGCCTTCACTGAGGCCAGTGCGTCCCTGTCTGCTGTGGCAAAGACCAGGTCGTCGACGTAAACAAGGATGTAGAACGGAGTCTGGCCAGCACGAACGAAGAGTGAAGGTTCTGCGGAAGACGGAAAGAACTGCAGGTCAGCAAGGGTAGCACGCAGCGTGTCGTGCCACTCACGGGGAGCATGGCGAAGGCCGTAGACGGGGCGCCGTAGGAGCCACTGGGTCCCAGGAGGGAAGGTGCCAGTAAAGCCCTAAGGGCGACGCAAGTAGACCTGCTCGTGTCGGCTGCCCTGAAGGAAGGCAGTGGAGAAGTCGAGGGAGTGAAGCTCGTAGTCACGCTGAGCAGCTAGGTGTAACAGAACCCGAAGAGTAGTCATCTTCGGGGTCAGAGCTAAGGTCTGGAAGAAATCCACCCCCTCACGCTAACTGAAGCCTCTACCCACGTAGCGCGCCTTGAACACAGGCGGCTCTCCAAGAGGGCGCTTCACCTTGAAGAGCCAGCAGTCATCGACTACGTTCACCCCAGGCGGGGGAACTGCGTCGACGAAGGTGCCGGTGGATCTCCAAGATGCCATCTCCTGCTCCATGGCAGCTATCCACTGCGAGGCCCAAGGTCCCGAAGTCGCCTCAGCGTAAGTGCGAGGGGTCGAGATGTCGAAAGCGTCTGGGTCACCTTCAGGGACTAGCAGCATGGAACAGAGATGGGGAGCAGCCTCGGACAGGAAAGCAAGATCGAACTAGCGGTCCTCCAGGACGTCACTGCCGAGGGCAGAAGCACCCTCGACAGACGGAGGACAGGCAGGGTCAGAGACCAGAGCAGTGGCGTAGTCAAGGCGGCAAGTAGAGGCGATGTCAGCGACAGCAGCTACCAGAGCGTCAAGGCAGGAGACCGGAACAGACGGGTCGGTAACGAGAGAGGCAAGGACCCGAGGAACAAGAGGACGAGCGGTACGAAGGTAGTCAGACAGAGGGGGGGGTTCAACAACAAGGGAGGAGGGAGGAGGCGACGGGAGAAGGGGAGGACGAGACGCGTGGGAACGAAGCAACATAGGGTGGGAGCGCAAGACAGGGGAGGCAGGACGAGCACGGCAAGGACGGTGAGACCAGGCGTGAGACGGAGGAGTTGGGTCAGGAGACAGGGGAGGGGACACAGGGGGGGAACGAGGAGGAAGACGAGCCGGGGACGAGTCCGGTGGAGGGAACACAGGGCCGTAGACAGGAAGAGGAGGAGACAGGCGGAGAGGAACAGACGCAGGGTCGGGGGACGGAAGGTCGAGCAGGCGAAGGGCTGACACCGGCGGGGACTGCTGCTGCGGCGGCACACCGCCGTCACCGGGACCGCAAGCTGCTCCTCGGCTACCACCGGCACACTCAATGCCAGCACCCCCAGAGGGAACACCTCCAGGGCCTGAAACCCCTCGAGGGCCGGTACCACCCCCAGGGGTACCGGGACTAGCACGCACTCTTACGCCAGCAACCCTAGAGTCAACGAACGGGTGCTGCGATGGCGGCGGCCGCGGCAACGACAACGACGGCGGCGGCGGCGGCGGAGGTGACAACGGCTGCGACAGCAGGGGCGACAGCAGCTGCAGAGGCGGTGGAGGAGGGAACGCCTGGGGAGGGGCAGCCGGCGAGGATTGCGCCGCAGGACCACAGAGGACTCCTCAACCGGAACCACCGACGGAAGAGGGGTGACGTGGGACACACCAGAGGGGGCAGGACGGGGAGGAGGAGGGGGAGGGGCAGGGACTACCGGGGAAGGAGTGACCAGGAACAAGGGGGGGATAACTGGGGGACTGCGGTGGGGGAAGCGACGGTAGTAGGAGACGGACTCGTCAAACGTGACGTCGCGAGAGTGAAAGAAGCAGTGAGACGGCGGGTGGTAGAAGTGCCAGTCGGACGCGTCAAGGGGAAAACCGAGGAAGATGCAGGGAAGGGTGCAGGCAATGAGCTTGTCCGTGCCGAAGACACGGACGTGAGCAAGGCATCCCTAGACGTGGAACGCTGACGCGTCACCAGGAGACCCAGTCCAAAGACGGGTCGGCGAAACCTGCGGCTGCTAGGGGTGCGGCCACAGGTTAAGCTGGTGAGAAGCGTACCGCACAGCGAACGGCCACAGAAAATGGGGTGCACCGGCATGGACTATGGAGGTGCGAGCGACCTCCATGACCAAACCGATGCGTCGCTCAGCGACCCCATTCTGCTGTGGGGAGTCCGGTAGGGTGAACGTCTGGGTAATGCCCTCCGCACGACAGAAGCGACCAAGGACACCTGAGGCAAACTCGCCAACACGGTCGGAGTGAAGGCGCAAGACAGGGAGACCTCGGTGGACACGGGCAGGGACAAGCCAGGGGATGAGAGCGGCAGGCACGTCGGCCTTCTGCTCTAGTGGAAAGACCGAGGTGTAGCGAGTGAAGTCGTCGACAAGCACAAGGAAGTAGCGCTCTCGACGCGGCCCATGGACGGGGGCGGGGCCCCAGACGTCCATGTGCAGGGTCTGCAGAGGCGCGGCGGTAGGGGGAAACGAGGAGGAGTGAGGGGCACGGCGAAGCCGACCCTCGACGCAAGGCGTGCAAGGTGGGGCTGGGGAGGAGGGAAAAGTGGGGAGAGAACCAGGGAGACCAAGGACGAGACCGTGCTGTGACATGTGATGCAGACGCGGGAGCGCAGGGTGACCTAGGTGGTGGTGCCAAAGGAGAGTCGGGTGAGTGAGGGACCGACAGGAGCAGGCAGCAGCAACCTGGGTAGACGCAGCCACCTGAGGGGGCGCCCCATCCGGGGGGGTCACGGTGTCCAGAGTAAACAGGCCGGACACCGGGTCCCGGGGGAACGTGGACAGGGGGGCACCAGTGGCGGCCTCGGTACAGACAGCATACCGCTCGTTACCAGGGAACGTAGTGGTGACGCCAAGGTCCTGGAGGCAGCCGACACCAACTAGGTTCCTGGAGAAAGAGGGGATATGCAGACCTGTAAGAGAGCCCGAAGGAACCACCGGACAGGGAAGGGTGGTGGAACTGCGGGCGACTACTGGACCGCTGGAGGGGTCAGCAAGAGAAACGGCAGCAGGAACAGGAAGCGGCGTCAGTGTAGTAGTCCAAGGTGAAGGAAAGCGAAGCAGTGGCGTCCGGCGACGGGGCGACGGCGGAAGCACCAAGGCTAAACAAAGCAGGGGATCCTACGCCTCACGCAGCAGGGGAGGCTAAGCTAGGCACACCTACACTAGATGACAGTGAGTAATAAGCGGGAAGCGCACTTGAGTCATCAGCATACATCACATGCTGAGCAGAAACAATGGCATCCATGTCCATGTCAAAAATCTGAATCCTACGACTAAGCAAACTGTGCCAGTCCGGAAGGTCTGGCGACGGGCCGAAGCGCTGACGAAACAGATCGTCCAGGCGACGAAAACAGCGGGGAGTGGTATGATCGAGCTTACCGCAAACGAAGCCACGGCGAGGACTGGTCTGGATCTGGTACTGACAACGCACGCCTCCCGAACCACCACTCGGCACACCACCACGCGCCCGACCACCTCCAGCGCCAGGCCACCCGGGCGGGGGGACACTCGCCTGCCTCGTCTGCAGCGGATGCTGCGGCTGCTGCGGAGGCTGCGGCTGCTGCGATTGCTGCGGCTGCTGCTGCGACTGCGGAGGTGGCGGCTCAGCTGGACTGGGCAGGGTCCCCTCGTCCGCTCCAGCACCAGACGACCCGACTCCACCACCACCCCCTCCTGCACCCCCGCCTCCTCCGCCGCGCCCAGCCTTGGGCCGGCGGCCCTTCCCCGAGCGAAACTGCGTTGCAGCAGCAGTCTCAGCCACAGCGACAGAACCGTCGGAGAAGGTACACTGAGCGGGGGCACAACCCTGAAAGATAGGGACCGGCATGGTACCGCTCGCTTGGGCGATGGAGCGGTGGCGGGTCTCAATAACAGTTTGGGTGTCTACAAAGTCGGTGAGGGTGAGCTCACCGGGGTGAATGCTAAGGAAGCGGTCGCGGGCGGCGGCAAAGCGGTCAGGGTGGCGGGTGGCAAGCAGGTAGAGGGTAGAGGTAATGGGCGGGTGGTGGGCTCTAAGCTGTGCGTCAGTGCAGGCAGCGCGCCAGGTCTCATCTATCGAGCGCAGGTGGGCAGCTAGGTCAGAGACAATGGGGAAAGACGCAAGGTCGGGAAAGAGCATCGGGAGGATCAGGCGACCCACCGAGGCAGCAGGAGGGGTGGAATAGCGCTTGATGACAGCATCTAAGTAACCCTGGGCGGTAGTGATGGACCTAAAGCGAGGGCGTTCGGACGGGGGAAGGGCATTGCTAATGGCAAGCTTAGCGACAGCGTCTTGGGAAAGCCAGACAGAGCGCGCAAGGGCAGTGGCTGCAGTAGACTCGCGCTCAGCGGGTGTGGGGTCAGCAGGCAGAACAGCAGTCGGGTCTGGACAGGGGAGCGTACCGTCAAGGTGTGCGGAAAGCGGGTGGCCATCCTGCCGATGGCCAGTGAGGTGGCGACGGAGGTCGGCGAGCCACTCCTCAAAATCCAGGGGCTGGCCTTCTGCGTCGAAGCGAAGCTCTGCCGACATCAGGAGCAGTGCAGGACTGTACAGTGCGGTGCAACGCGGTGCAGCGCGATGCAGTGCGGTGCAGGGCGGTGCAGTGCGGTGGAGGACGGTACTGTGCAGTGCAGTGCGGTGCAGTGCAGTGCGGTGCAGGGCGGTGCAGTGTGGTGCAGGGATAGGGAACCGTACCAGGGAGGATGCAGGGCCGGGGTAGGGACGACGAGCGGGCCGCACACAGCTCAGGGCAGGACGAGCGCGGGGGCCAGAAGCAGCGGGCACCAGGTCGACGGGACGGGCACGGGGCCGGCTGGGACGGGCGCAGGGGCCGAGCAGACAGGCGCGGAGGTCGCAAGGGCGGGCGCGGGGCCGGCTGGGACGGGCGCAAGTCAGGAGCGGCGGGGCCAGGCAGGCGCAGCGGGGCCAGGCAGGCGCGGCGGGGGCCAGGCAGGCGCGGCGGAGCCAGGCAGGCGCGACGGGGCCAGGCAGGGCGCGACGGGGCTGGGCAGGGCGCGACGGGGCCAGGCAGGCATGGCGGGGCCAGGCAGGCGCGGAGGGGCCAGGCAGACGCGATGGGGACAGGCAGGGCGCAACGGGGCTAGGCAGGGCGCGACGGGGCCAGGCAGGCGCGACGGGGCCAGGCAGGGCGCGACGGGGCCGAGCGAGCGCGACGGGGCCAGGCAGGGCGCGACGGGGCTAAAAGGCGTGACGGGGCCCAGAAGGGGCGCGACGGGGCCCAGAAGGGGCGTGACGGGGCCAGGGGGGCGCGACGGGGCTAGGGGTGGCGCGACGGGGCCAGGAGGCGCGGCAGGGCCCAGGAGGGGCGCGACAGGGCTAGGAGGCGCGACGGGGCCCAGGGGGAAGCGGCGGGGCCTAGCTAGGGTACGGGCGGAAGCGGTAGGTGGGGGATCCTAACCTACGCGTGATACCCAGGGCTCAAATTAGCCGGGTAAAATGCCCTGATTGCCCTGATTTTTCAGGGCATTTTTTCATTTGGTCTTAAAAATCAGACTTACGAAATTTATTACCCTGATCCAAAAAGTGTTACGAAAATATTACCCTGCCGAAACTAGGGTTGCGGGGCCCCGAACCCTGACCCTTCAGGGCGTCCTGAAAACTACCCTGGTATCGAAACTCCGAGATTCCGACTAAGTCCTTGGCGGCCAGAAACATTTCCCCCAAAACACCCTGCAACCAAAAATTTCGACGAAGTCCCTGGCAGCCAGAGTCATTCCTCCCACCCCACGCACCATGCAAGCCAGCAATTTCGGCTAAGTCGTAGCCAGAGTCATAGCTCCCTCACCCCCTCGCAACCCAGAAATGGCTAAGTCCCCCACAAGAGACATGCCTCCCAACCACACCCCCGCTACCTTTTTTTTTTTCGCTAAGTCCTCCACACCACAGCAAGACACGTCACGTCGTATACGCCCTTCTGACACCCAACCAATCACGAGCAGATGGTTTTTTTCCCGCCCCTCTGCCGCCCATGTAAATCTGATTCCCCTCTCGCGCCCCAGAATCGTTTTCCGTCCCATCCCATCCCCCAATCTCCCCCAACACGCGCAAATCCGCTACACCCTTCTTTCCACACCTCAGTGCAGCCCACTTCATTCATGTAAAATGTTCCTTAAATGGCCAAGGCTAGAAAGGGTGCAAAGAGTTCTACACTTGAAGCAAAGACTTCGAATTTTTTTACCCTGCCAAATCAGACTTAGAATTTTTTTAGCTCTGACCGTCAGGGCATTTTTTTTTTCCTACTCTGATCTCAAAGAGTGGCCTAAAACCAATTTTGGGCCCTGGTGATACCATATCAAAGTGAGAACTGAATGATGAGTAGAGAGAGAGTACAGGTGAATATACCTAAGTGTTGTACCCTCTAAGAGGTGGCCCTATACAGTCTATGCAAACATAGGAGATACACATGTTTGACACCCTGAGCGATCAGCGTGCCCCAAAACGAATCTGAGGCCCTGATTCACAGGGTGGAAAATGACCTTAAACTGAATTTTCAGGATTGACCCCTAACAAGCATCCTGAAAATCATGAATTCATGATAAAACATCCTGATATCTGAGGGGCTGATGGTAAGGTTCGGGAAAGAGATCGAAGGGTCTCGAAGTGACGAAGCGAGGCCCAGAGAACTCCCGAAGGTCGAACTAGCAGGTCTGGAGAAGCCGAGGCGGTTCTGTCAGAAAGGTCTGGAACAGTCCCGAGGCCTCGGGTGTGTTCGAGCGTACGCGATAGCAGTACCGCTCGGTAAGGAATGGAAAATTCCTTACACGTCCATGATGTGTTACGCCCAGAAATAACAGAGAAGCATTGTAAAACATCTAGGCACAGTACGTTATGGCATAGGATCAAATTACTATTTGTACCACGCCCAAGATGGGTAAAAGCACAAGCAACGACTACAAGAGGAAATATGGCACTAGGAACGCAAAGAGACGAATGTACTATAAACATTCAAATAATAATCATCAACTAATCAACCACAAACATCAAAGCTTTTTTGTAGCAAAACCTCTAGCTCAGGTGGCAACAAGGTCTACGCGAACAGCCCAACAAGAAGACCACCCCACTGAATGCCACTAGTGCTGTTGGTGGCCAAAAGAGCAAGCGTGGTGCCATCAGCAGCGGCCACGGCAAGGGCAGCCTTGGTTGCTGCGAGCTTCTGTTTGGCAGTGAGCTTAGTGGTTATGGCAGGCTTCTTAGCCGCTGGCTTCTTAACCCCCGGCTTGTTAGCCGCCGGCTTCTGAGCCAGGCCACGCCCGTGCCCTCCATGGTGCCCGTGGCCCCCGGGCCCACCGCGGCCACCCCAGAAGCCACCGGTGGCATTAGCTGGCAGCGTGGCGTTGGCCACGGCACTGAGAATGGCGTCCACTGCGCTGGCTTCGGCGCCCAGCAGCTGTGCCCCCAGCCTAGTCTCCACGCGCGCCTCGCCCCACCACCCGCCCTCGCTGTGCGCCACCCAGCCCGACGTAGCGGGCAGCGAGAGGACCGTGGAGGCGGAGGCGTCACACGCGGCGCCCTGCACTATGGCCAGGCTGTCAGGGGGGCCGCTGGCAACGCCGTGCAGGGATGCATCGTACCACAGGTTGTACTGCCCAGACGCGTTCCTGCTTGGACGGAGACGGTGGAACACAGAGGCGAGGGGCGTGAGAAGTAGGGGCAATGGATATAGAGAAGCCGAGGTTCTTGAAAAGGTTAAAGGCAGTGGGGGGAGGAATAGAGAGCATGTGCTTGTGGGCGGAGCACTGACTTGAAGATGGAGAGACGGAATTGGCCGGTTGAGGAGGTGGCATCAGTGGAGCAGTTGGTCAGAGTTGCGGCCACTCCACCTGCCACACAGCCACGGGGGTCAGTCAACCCGGGGAACACACAAGGCCACGGTGCTATCAGTGCGCGTGTCACACAGGTTCACGGCACAAAAGCCTACGGAGCCCATGGGAGGTGGTGAGCGTGCCAGTGTGTGGCGCATGGCCAGGGAGAGAGCCAGCCTCTTGGCTCCTCTGGTGTCCTGCACGCGAGCGAGCCTCTCACCTGTGAGATTGCCGGTCACCGTTCGGTTGACTGTCCCATTGAACGGCCCAGGCCCGTGCCCACCGCCGCCGCGGCCGCCGCGAGGCCCTCCTCGCCCACCGAACCCGCCGGGACCACCGCCTCCACGATGCGCGGTACCTGCGCACAGCGCGGACAGGCCATGGCCCGCGGGGGGAATATGGCGGTGAGCACACAAAGAAACGCGGCGCTACATGCGTGGACGCGGTGACGCAACTCTCGGTGAAGGTAGTAATGCAAGTTGCGGGTGGCTGGGAGGGGAGCGCCATGCACTGCATTGCTCGAAGGACGCCGCTGGCGCGCACCTGAAGACACGAAGAGCAGCAGCACAACTGTTGCGGCGAGGAGCGAGAGACGAGCCATGACGGGGTGAAGGGAAGCGATGTTGAATGCTTGAGCGAGGTTCTAGATGTTGCGATGACCGCACACACGCTGCTCAATGCTTTATATACCTCGCCCTCAGCGCGACCGTCGCGTTGACGAGTCTAGGAGCTTTGGCCGATTCTGCCGCTCTCTGACACAACGAGCTCGTCGGCTGCTGGAAGGGCGACGCACGAGTTGCTGCGCCATTTGTTGCCGCGTAAAGCGAATTTCGGGCGCGAAACGAATGCGGGTGTCGGTCCACCCTGTCACAGGCGCTGGGCTAGGCAGTTCGATGGGGGAGAGGGGAAAGACTAGTCTTCGGTAGGTGGGAGAGGGGGACAAGAGGGCGAGAGAGGCCTAGCGCCAGCCAATCTGCTCTGCACAGCACTGCTTTCCCTGATTTGTCTGGGTGCGCATGATGGTGCCTGTGACCGACACTTCTTCACCACAAACAGCCCGCACGGGTTGACGAGTCTCCCACCTCAAGCCATGCCGCATCTGGCTGGTGAAATGCTGCACCCCGCCTTGGTTACCCTCATACCACGCCCCATCTGGATCGAATCAGCACGCCGTCGCGAATCGCAGGGAATTCAGTCGCAAAATCAGCGTCAACGCTGGTTACGCATTTCGTAAGCTCGCCAAGCCGAGTCAGAGCGAGTTTCTTTTCGTGCGGCCTGTTGCCTCAGACACCTATGTCAGCGAAGTGAGGTTTTGAAAAGAAGTATCTTGGCTCGATATCGTGGAGCTTATCAATCCACTCTAATATAACAATTTCTGTCTTGCCGTTTTCGAGGAATGAAGTGCGAGGCATGTTATATCGAACATTCTGATCCTGATATGAGGCGCCCGCATCTGGTGGTGTGCATCACCTGCGCCTAGTCAGTCGGGGATTAAATAAGGACGTAAGCACGTTGGTGAGGCGGGGTTTGCACGAGCACGCGCAGCGCCGTGTGGAACCTTCCTGGTAGTCCTCCAAGCGCGTCGTCGGAGTCACCGTGTGAATGGAAGACGCGACGCTAGACGAGCCGTCGCTCCGTGCAGCCGCGCAGGCCAACCCTGCGGACGATGCGGCTCTCGCAGGGCTCGCGCGGCTGGCGCTGGCTCGGCACCAGTGGTCCGACGCCGTTGATGTTCTTCGGGCGGCCGTATCCGCGCGCCCAGACGAGAGCGAGTACCATCTCCTGCTGGTAACGGACCATCTGCTCCCCCGCTCCGCACATCGCCTCGTCTCGCCTTATGCTGCTCGCTCTGAGCCTTCTGATGTGAGAACCCCGTTGCGTCCATCCACACGAGTCTTAATCTCCTCCGTGCCGTCCACCCTCTCCCCGCGATCAGGGCGAGGCGTTGTGGAATTCGGCGGAGGAAGGAGCGGTGGTAGCCGCTAAGCAGGCAGGCGGAGGCGAAGAGGGGGGGGGGAGCGAGGCGCGGGCAGCAGGGCGCGCGGCATCATACGCGGAGTGGCTGCAGGCGGGCAAGCTGAGCCCCAGCAGCGCGGACGCCTTCCGCTGCCTGGGCTACTTCTTTGGCAGCTTTCAAGGGGTCATTCCGCGCAGAGACGCGCGCGGGGCGCAGCAGGCGGATGGGCGGCACGCGGAGGCGTGGTGGGCGGCAGGGGAGCGAAAAAGGGTGCTGAAGGGGGGAGCAGGGGGGGAGGAGGGGCTGGTGCGGGACGTGGGGCGTGCGATCAAGTGCTTCCAGAAGGCCGTTAGCGTGAACCCTGGGGACCACGACGCTGGGGTGAGAGGCACCAACACACAACCATGTCATGCCCACACTTGCACTCGCACCCATACCTCCTCCCCTGTCCGCCGACTCTCTCTCTCACCCCCCACTTCTCATCCCTCCTCCTCCCCCACTTCCCCCCTCCCCTCTCAGGAGGCGGCCTTCCACCTGCTGGCGGGGGGCCGGGCGTCCCCCCGGCAGCGGTCGCTGCAGGTAGCGCTGTGCCGCGCGGCGGTGGAGGGCAGCGTGCGGGCGTTCTGGGCGTGGCGGCTGCTGGGGCTGCTGCACGCGGAGGAGGGCAGCTGGCAGGACGCCGTTCCTTGCCTGCAGTCCGCCATCAAGGGCTTCGTTCTCGACGCGGCCTGCTGGCGGGTACTGCATGCACATGCGCACTTGCACGTGCACACTCCACTCTCCGCCAACACCTCTTACTCGCTCCCGTGCAGACGTGCTGCTTGAATGCTTGCTAAGCTGTGGATGTGCGTGTGCACGTGCACGCCTGCATCTAGTGGATGGGATTATTTCCCATCCCTGAGAACCCAGTATGTCTCCTGCGATGCACAAGCATATGCCGCAGCCATCACCCTGACGCACCTCCTTTCTTCCTCATCCCGTCAGGCCCTTGCCCTGTGCTACCAGCGACTGGGCCGACACTCTGCAGCCCTCAAGGTGCTGTCCCTGCCACGCCACGTGTCTCCCTGCCCTCTCTGTCACGTGTCTGTCTGCTTCTCATTCCTCGGCCTCCTTCCCTCGCCTTCCAACACCCACTGCTCCACCTCGTCCTCTCCCCCCTCTTCCCCCAAAACCCTCTATGCCATTCTGATGCTTCCATCTTCTCCATCCTTCTCTCTCTTCTCCGTGCAGGCCTACGGGCGGGTGATCACCTTGGGACTGCCGCAAGTGGCTAGTGCCATCACTGCCCTCGTTCCGGCCTCTGTCGCTGCCGCCGCTGCTTCCCCCGGTGCTGCTGAGAGGAGCAGCAGTGACACCCCATGCGCCGTGTTCGCATTGGAGCAGAGCGGGCACATTGAGCTGGAGCGCAGTAACTACTCCAAGGTATGCCTGCTCGCACTGCACGCACACACTTTCTTCCCACTCCATGCATCTCCCCTCCCTTTCTCCTTCCACTCCTCCCGCCCGCACTACATGCTCGTGCATCCTCGTCAAGCCCATCTGCCCCTCCCCACCGCTCTCCGCCCTCCCAACACCCCCCTCTCCCTGTTCCCCCCCAGGCGCTGGAGTTCTTTTCTTACGCGCATGCGCAGCGAGCGGGGAGTGCGACGGTGCAGTGGGGCATGGCAGCAGCGCGCTACGGCATGGCTTGCCACGTGGCCTCCTTTGGCGCCGCTGCATGGGCCAACGACCTGCTGCAGGTGAGGTGACCCTGCACCCATGCCGCCCTGCTCCGCTGTGCAAGCATGCTGCATGGCCCTATGCCGCCTTGTCCATCCCCATGCGCCCCTTTTGCCTTATGCCCCATGCGCCCGACCATACCACTACTGGCAGCAGTAGATGGTTGATGCCTTTTCACCTCATGCCGTGCCTGCCTTTCTGACCATACAAAAGGTCCGCTGAGCCCAACAATGTTGCATGTGGCATGCCTGCTGCATGCCATCTCACATTGTTGCTTTTCACATTGCCACGCACCACTTTCACCCTGCACTGAATGTGTTGCCATCCGTCCCCCCCATCCCCCCAGGCTGCGGCTGCCAGTGCCCATGCGTCCATATCACGCCATCCCACTTCCGCAACAACCTGGAAGCTTCTTGGTGACATCGAGGTGTGTAAGTGGAAAGTAAATGCAAAGTGAATGAACAAAGCTACTGTCATCAACTGCACGTCGTCATGTTTGTTTAATACTGCAAAATGTCTGAAGCTGTGTAGTCCTCTGCTCCTCAATTGATCCTTTGTATTAAGACATTGGGTGGCACAAGCATGGCAATGAACAGCACAAGACAGGTGAGACCTAACAACCCAGGCCAGGGGACCTTAAGGGTCCCCCAGCTCTGGTTCTAAGTTCTAACACATGCAGCAGGTCGCCCACGGGGAGTGGGGCTGCTTGGTCTTCCAGGGGCCACTCCTCAGCGGCGAGGGCCTCGTTGATCTTCGTGTTGAGGGCCACAGCTTGGCCCCTCTGCAGAGTCACCGACCATCGCTGGCGGTACTCGTGAAGCAGCTTCGCGGCCTCTCGTGAGGTGGCTGCCCCCTGGTGGTGCTTGTGTGCCGCCAGCTCGGCTCACTGCTTGAGGAAGCCAAAAACGCCGGGCGAGGAGAGGCCGTACGTCTCCGCCGCCATCGCGAAGAAGCCAACCCACTCGGTGCGAGCCGGCGGGCAGTACTTGTTTCTCCCCACCCCCTCTCTCTCCTCCCCCACACTTCTGTTCCCCCCCCCCCATCAGCTGCGTCACTCCTCTGTTCTCCTCGCCACGCCCCCCTCCTCCCCCACCCCCTCCACCGCCCCACCCCCCTCCTACTCGCGCGCCTCTCTCCTGGCGTGGCGCCGCCATCGCTTCCGCCTGGCGTCCTCTGCCCTGCGCTCCTACGCGCACGCCCTGCACCTCTCGCCCCACCCCTCCGCCTGCCCCTCCGCTGACTCTCCCCACCTCTCCCCGTTCCTTCGCGTGGGGATGCCTGAAGTAGGGCTTATGGGGGAGGGAGCAAAGGGCACAGGGGGGAAGGGCGGGGGGAGGCTGTGGGCGGACTTGACACTGGCAGCGGCAGCCAAGGCGAGATCATGGGCGGAGTTGGTAGAAGCGGGGGGAGGGGGGGAGGAGGAGGTGGAGTGTGGGAGTGCGGGTGATGATGGGGAGGACAAGGCAGAGGTGCTGGATGCTGCATCGGTGAAGGAGCTAAGGTTGGGCAATGTCCTGGTGTGGCATGTGGCGGTGCTAGCGTTCACTTGGCAGATGCTCATCAAGCGCACCACGAATGCCATGGTGCCACCGCCCGCTTTGCCTTCCCTCTCCACTTGGCTGTCCCCTCGCACCTCCCTCATCCTCTTTAACTCACCTCACAACTCTTCCTGCACACCCTGCCCATTACTTTCCTTAGCCCCCCTTGCCCCCTCCCCTCCCCCCTTTCCCCTGCTTCCCCCGTCCTTTTCCTCCTCCCCCAGCGCCCTGCCCCCTCGCCTGCTGCTGCCGGCGCTGCAGTCGCAGCAGGGCGCAGCGGGCGCGCATGCATGGGTGGTGCTGGCGGCGGTGGTGGGGTGGCAGTGGCCAGAGGTGCAGCAGCATGCGCTCGTGCACGCGCTTATGCTCCACCCACTGGATGCCCTCGCATGGGTGCTGCTGGGGGAGGTGCGTGCTAGTGCAGCCTCGCATGGGTCTTGAGACTCTTTGTTGCGGATACCTCGTGTGGCAGCTCATGCCGCACATTGTACTTGCACACGCGCCATGACACATGCACAGTACGGTCGCCTGTCGCAGGCACACCCATGTGCCTCGTCCATTCTTGTCTCTGTGTTGCATCCCCTCTCCCACCCCTCCTCCGATTCTTGCGACAGGTATACCTTCACCAGAACCAACCAAACCTTGCCGCACAGGCGTTTGCCCGTGCACGTGTGGCGGACCCTTTCATCGCCGCCCCCTGGGTGGCCTCTGCTGCCCGGCAGCTGCGGTGGCTCATTGCTGCTCCCGCAGTTACTGTGGCGGACAGCAGTGCACCTGATGTTGGCACTGACAGCACTGCTGGCACGGTTGGTGCTGATGGTGATGGCGACAGCAGGTGAGGCGCACCCGTTCCCTGCCGTGCCCCCTCTCCACTACTCCACCTGCCCCTCTGCTCCGCTTCCTCTCTCTCTTCTCCTCAACCACCTGTCCCTCCCTCTGTGCTTGCAACCCTTTTTCCACCCGCGCATCTCCCTGTGCTTGCACCCCCTGCCCCCATCCCCCAGTCCGTCGCTGCATGCAGCCATGGCGGATGCCTTCTTTGCCGCCACTGCATGCTCCAACCCGGTCAGTGCAGGCAGAGGGGGAGGGGGGCAGCCAGGGGGGGGGGGCAGGTGGAGGATGATGGGAGGGAGGTCGGAGGGAGGGGTGGGGAGAAGATCTTTGCTCTTTTGCGTAACACCGTGCCTGGCCTCCAGCACACTCCCTTTCATCATCACCCGTGGTACCCATATCCCTCTTCCCCCCCCTGCTCTCCCCTCCCCCTCTCCTGCCACTCTCTGCGTGCAGCCGGCATGTGCGCAACACGTGTTGGGGCAGCTGTCAGGGCGGTGTGGCAGGCTGGGCCAGGCAGAGGTGCCATGGGGTGGGATGGGGGTGCTTGGGGGGCGACCTTGGTGTGCAACGGGGTGTGTGCATGGGGTGCTTGATTTTGGGAACTTGGAACTTTTCATAGGCTTTTCCACACCACACCCTACCTCTGCCACCTCCCTGAGCATATTGCCGTTGGTTGTCTGCCTTCCGTTCTTGCTGTGCTAACTCCACCGCTTCTTATTCCCCTCACTCTCCATCTTCTACTCACGAGTCTACCTGTGGCAAGTCACCTGATGTGTGACCATGTACTTATCACGCGATCGCCTGCTGCATTCCACCTCACCCACACCCACACCCACATGCCGCCGCACTGCACCCCTCTCCACCGCAGGTGTTCTGTGCACTGTCCCACCTGGCGAGCAGCAGCCCCGCATCCCCTGAGGCCCTCTTCCTGCATGGCCTCTCTGCCTCGGCGCGCCGCCTGCCCTCTGTCGCGCTGCCTGCCTTCCGCTCCGCCAAGCACATGCTGCTGCTGCACCAGGGGCCAGCAGAACGCGTGTGGCTGGCGTCTGTGCATGTGGGCATGGCGCTCACAGCGGTGTGTATGCACTGTGCACGCATGAGACCGTGGGGCCCACTGTCAACTCACCTCTGTCCCTCGTGCCCTCTATGTGCATGGTTGTTGGCAGCATGATGAGTGCATGGCCCATGCACGCATATCCATGGTAGGGCTGGTAGCTCTCATGGTGGGGACTCGCATTTGATGTGAAGGTTCTATCCGTGTGTTTTGCTGCTACTAGTCATGCCATTCATTGAAACATGCTCCCTCATGCATGTGCCATGGCAGGCGCATCAGTTCAGTGAGGCAGTGGTGGAGTTTGACTCCGCTCATGCTCTTCGAGGTACGCCCGCACACCCCTCGCCATTGCTCCACTCTTCCTTCTTCTCCGCCACGCGCTCCTCTCCCTGTCTCCCTCCTTTCCGCTTGCTGTTTCTTCCCTTACCCTGTCTGCTTCCCCCAACCCCTCCTTCCTGTCCTCCCTCTCCCCCCTTGCACAATCTGCCTTTTCCCCAGATCGTTCCACCTGGCCTGTTCGTCCGCTGCTCGCGCTCTCCCTCGCCCTGCACCACTGCATGCGCCAAGACGACGCGCTCTCCATGGTCGCCCTCGCCACCACCCAAGCCACACACCTTGTGGCATCCCCATCTCCCTCGCCCTCCGCCACCTCTCACTCCCTCCTCCCAGCAGCAGCAGTCAGGCTGCACGCTGCTCTCCTCGCCTCGCCCCCCGCTCTCCCCTCCTCCCCGTCCCCTCCCACATCCCTGGCCCCATCTCTCTTCCACTCCCCCTCACTCGCGCGTGACCTGGCGCTGACTCGAGTTGACGTGTCGCTGACAGCGCTGGCGGCGGCAGCAGCGTCGCTGGACGATGGGGAGATAGGGCGCGCAGTGCAGCAGTACCGCCCCGTGTTTGGCGACCCACACATGGCGCCCAGAGCCCATGCCCTGCTGGGCGTCTCTCTCGCTGCCAAGGTGCGCAAGAGGCAGTCTTCCTGGCCACCTTCCTGCTGCCTTCCTGCCCTTGCCACGTGCCACTGGCACTCCTGGCCCATGACATGCCCATGCCCCCACCATCCTCTGCTCCGACTCGTCTCATCACACGTCTGCTCACTCTCTCCCCACTCTCTCCCTCTCCACGCCTCCCCCCCTCACAGGGTCAGCTGTCGCGGGCCCTCAAGTACCTCACTCGCTCGCTGCACCACATTCCCGATAGCCTCCTGCTCAGGTACTCGCCGCGCCACGCACCTTTGCCTGTCTCCCCATTACACGGCTTGGCAACCATGCTCCCTTTAATCTCCCCATCTCCATCTCTATCCCTTCCATCCTTTCCCCCTCCCTCTCTCGTCCCTCCCACCCCTACACCTTACTGGACCGTATGTGCAACAGGTCGTGTCTTGCAGACCTCCTCTCTCCCTCGCACCCCGCTCGAGCTGCGCGCATCATCGCCATGGCGCCCTCGGCCCTGTCCATCCACCCGCCTCCTCCACCTCTCGCTCAACTCACCGCCGCTGCTCCCCCTGATTGCAGCGGCGCTGGCAGTGCGGCATGGGGGGTGGTAGTGAGTGTGGTGCGCGTGCAGGCCAGCACACAGCTAGCGTGCAGCGCATGTGCCTCTGGCATGGCTCACGGCGCAGGGGCGTGCACACGCACCGCACCCTTTCCCACAGTTGCTGCTGGGCCAAGCAGCAGCGGTAGCAGCAGCAGTATAGGTGAGCGTGGTGCAGTGGAGGCCCACGTCTCGCGACAGAGTCAGCTGCGGCTGCTGGCCAGGCAAGTTGGGGGGAGGGAACGGTGGGAGAGGTGTGTGGAGCATGGCACACGCCCTGCTAGTCGCAGCACATGGTTTACGTGCAGGCACATCCTACATAGCATGCTATTTCATCCACATGGCGTGACCCACATTTCAGCCATCTCCATCCCTTTCACCCCCTTCCTCCACTGTCGCCCCTCTTTCGTTGTGCAGGGCCATCCACACTCGCCCAAGCGATCCCACCCTCCGCCTCCTCCTCCTCCGCCTCTCCCTATCCCCGTCATCCCACGTGTCACCCTTCGGTGCTCCCTTGCCGCCACCCTCCTCCCTCTCCACCTCCCTCCTCCGCTTCTCCCACTCCCTCCTCGCGCTCATTCACACCTCCTTCCCCTCAGATTCACCTTCGATTCCCTCTACTCCCTCTGCACCCTCTGCTTCATCTCCCTCTCTCTCTCTCTTCCACCTCGCCTCCGAGAAGGCACCAGCTGCCACGCCACCATTGATGCAAGAGCTCTGGGTGCACGCTCTTTTGTCTGCATCTGAGTGTGCTGCACGCTGCCAGTCTGTTCCAACTTCCACCCTGGACGGCTCACAGCCCGCACACTCTCTCACATATCTCGCGCTCTCTCTCGCATCCCACGCCCTTTCAGAGTGCCTCCTCCTCCCCAATTCACCTCCCTCAGCCAGTCAGAAGGCAGCGCTGCGTGCCTGTGCTGAATGCCAGGTGGTGCGGTGCAAATCGCTGCAAGAAACTCCAGCAGGAGCCTCTTCCCCTTTCCCCGTCTCCTCGAGCTTTCCCCCATCGCTGCTCCCGTCGCTTGCGTCTGCATCGTCTCTCTTCTGTTCTGGTTTCTCCCATGAGGCGGAAGCAGTGGTGGCGGCATTGCAAGCTGACGGAATGCAAGGGGGTCAGGGGCAGCACGGCCAAGAGGAGAGCAGGCTGCTGATCGGGTCAGCCGTGCAGATGTGGCAGGCTGTGATTGGTGCGGAGAAGGGCGAGTTGAGCAAGGCGCGGACTATTCTGGAGGGGTTGGTGGGGTCTCTCAAGGAGGCAGCAGCAGCCGGTGGCATGGCAGGGGCAGCAGTGCAGCCCATGCTAGACGTCGCACACGTTCTCCTAGGTACAGCTGCGAGGGAATGCGTGCTTCTCTCCTTTCGTTTCTTCTTGCTTTTTGCTGCCCAGGAACACTCTCCCATCCTCCCTGGACTCATTAAACACCCCCTTCCTCTGTTGCTTCCACCCCACTTCCCCCAACAGGTTCCGTCCTCCTCTCTCTCCACCACTCCAATCCCTCCGACTCCTCTCTCCCTCTCGCCGCACGTCGCTCCCTCCTCTCAGTCACCTCTCCCTCCTCCTCTATCTTCCCCCACCTCCACCTCCTGCTCTCTTCTGCCGACTCCCTCGCCGCCTCTCGCTCTGCCGCTCCTCGCAAGCGCGCCGCCCACCTGCAGCAGGAGTGGGCGGCATGGCCTTCAGTGTGCCGCCCAGCCCGCGTGCTAGCTGCCCTTGGAGAGGCCCTGGCAGGGCTAGAAGCAGGAGGAGGTGCGCCTGAGACAGGTGCACCTGCCGCTGGGGTTGGGGAAGGGAAGGGGGCAGGGGTAAGGGGAGGTGGGAGGGGAGGAGCAGGAAGGGGTGGGGGGGGGTTGAGGTAGGGGGGCGTGGCGGCGGGGGGCGGACAGGAGGAGGGGCAGCAGGGGATGGCGGAGGAGGTGGTGGTGGTGAGCCCAAGGACAAGAGCGAAGGGGAGGCAGAGAGGGAGAAGATGGGGAGTGGGGCATGTGGTGCGAGGAGCCCTCTGGGGCTGGTGCAGGCAGCAGTGCATGTGGACCCATCATGCAGGCATCACTGGGAGGTGCTGAGGCACTTGAGTCAAGGCAGCTCAGGCAAGGCCGTGCGGGGATGACGTGACGGGTGATGAAGCCAGGGATGTGGCTGGAGAGGGTTGCAGCACAGCAGTGGGGAAGCACTCAAACATGCTGGTGCAGAGCGACCGGCTTCGCGCACAACATGCTTGCTACTCATCTGTGCATACTGAGTGCAATCAGCTGGGGACAATGTTGGCTGTGCAAAAAGACACCCTGGCACCGGAATCTGAAGGGGATTACATACAGTCTCTTGCCGAGGACATTCCATATGGCTGAACACGAACTGCTGTACTGCTAACTTTACTAGTAGAGACACCTGCATATAATACAGGAATATGCAACACAAGCCAGCCTTATTGCACCTAGATAAATTTGACAGCAGCAGCGTCTACAGCCACCCTGCAAGCTCACCTAAGCAAACAGCAGGACAGCTCCAACACTCTGGCTATCTCTGAGTGCAGAGCCTGAGCCCCACGTACAGGCGGTCGTTGGTGCACACATAACCGTCATTCAAATCTGACAGCTTCCTTGCACTGTTCTGGAAGTAGAGCGAGATGATGCGTGCGCACGTGTCGCCCCGCACCACTGTATACGCCTTTACACACGATGCCGCCAGCTGCCGCCGGGAAGACACAGGGCGAGCAGCAAGTGAGGAGGACGGGAGGGGCGAGTGGTCCAATGGTAGGTGCTCCTCCCTGGTCATCCTAGCAGGGGCGAAGGACGCCGGTGTGGCTGTGGTGTACGATGCCGGTGAGGCGCCTCCCACGCAGAGCTGCTGGCCGACGTTCTTCATGCTGGCCCCGGGCAGCAGGGAGGTGAGGGGGAAGAGGTGCTTGCAGCGCAGCCCGGGGTTGAGCGCATAGAGCAGGCGCAGGGAGAGGCTGCTGGACTTGTACTGCTTCACAATGCGCTGGCACGTGTCGCCGTCGCCTACCGTGTGCCACTGCGTGCACCACTTCGTTACCGAGGGGGTGCCCTGCTGCACACACACCTGGGGGTGTGGGGAGAGGAGGGGGGGGGACCGGGGGGTGGGGGTTTAAGGGAAGGAGGTGAGGTGGCGGGTGTGTGGGGCAGGCAGGAGGGGCAGTTGAGTGAGCAGAGGGGCAGTGGGGGAATGGAGCAGTGCCATGGCTGAGGACACGCATGAGGGGCCTTACGGTTAACTGAACGACAATGCAGCAGAGGAGGAGGGGGATGTGCGAGCAAGGCGAGAGGAGGAAGAGCAGCAGGCAAGGTGTGGGGCACACCTGCTGGCTGGCCTGCGGGTAGTTGGCCACGCAGTCAACGCCGGGGTTGAGATTCACAAAGGCCACAAGGCTGATGCCAAAGAACACTGTCACGCCCACACACGTGTCCAGCTGCAGGATAGCAAGGGGAGGGACCAAGTTGACAGATGAAGAGGCAGCCGACTAGACAGTGACATTCACACTTCCTCTCTCAACTGCCACCAGCATGTGTGCACACATGTCTACTGCGAGAACCATCCACCCTACCAACAGCCTGCCACCTTCCCTTGCCTCTCCTCCCCCTACGGTCCCTGCCCCTCCTCTCTCCCCCATGGCTCACCGCTTCCCACGAGTAGAATAGCGCGCATTGAACGACGCCGGATGCGGGGCGAGTAACCTCCACTTGTGTGTTGGCGGGGATGGGGTCGCACAGCGACGGCTGGAGCATGGGCACGCAGACAGAGGCGCAGGCGGAGAAGGGGGGGGACAGAGGCAGGTGGAAAGAAGGGGTTGAGTAAGGGAAGGGGAAGCATAGCGAGGGGAGGCGCACACAAGTCACAGGGAGATGCGGGAAAATCAGGAAGTGTGATAGTGGTGGGGAGGCAGGGCGGCTCACAATGATGTTGTTGCGCTGCGAGGGGTTGAGCGTGAGGAACTGCGCCTTGGAGAGCCCGTTGATGCCGTACACCAGGTCGCATGACACGCTCTTGGGCGGGGTGAAGTACACCGCACCCGATGGGGTGGGGTCTGGCACCAACGAGGAGAGGGAGGAAGGAGGTGGGGGGAAAGGGGTAGAGTGAGAGGGGTTTAGGACAGCAGGCTTTTGGCGGAAGAGAGAAAGGGATAGATGGGTGCAGGCAGAGGGTGTGCAAGAGAGGGCGCACCAGGCACGCAGGTGGGGCTGCCATCAGCCCTGTCGCCGGTGGTGAAGAGAGGCGGGCAGATGCAGAAGTAGCTGCCTGTGTTGTCGTCGATGCACGTGCCACTGCCACACGGGTTCATCTGACCCAGCGAACACTGCTTCTCTGGTGGGCCACACATAGGGAGGGGGGGAGAGAGGGGGGTGGGGACAGAGGAGTGAGGACAAAGAAAAGGTAGAGGATAAAAGTAGGATGAGCATGCAGGCGAGCACAGGCAAGACTAGGAAGGACAGGAAATGGCGATCCATGCGACGGCTGCAGGAGGGCGCAGCTGGCAAGAGGCGGGCAGTGGTGTGGTTGGCAGGGCTAGCGACATGGCGGGGCTTACTTGGCACGCATGTGGGCATGCTGCTGAGCCCAGTGACCGAGACGAAGGTGAGCGGGCACGAGCACGTGTACGATCCGCCCGACCCAGCATTGCACGTGCCTGACCCGCACGGGTTGATGGTGGCACTGCAGGGGCTGGATGCTGCGGGCGACAGCGGGGGAATACGAGATGGGAGACGAGAGCAAGGATGAATGCGGTGGGCGGCAGTGACCAGCATTGGGCTGGGTGAGAGGACAGCAGGCAGGAGATGGTGGATGCTGTGAGCAGACGACAGGGGTCAATTGGAGAGTGCGGAAAGGGGGGGGGGAGTTGAGGACCAGCGGGAGAGAGTGCATGTGGCGTACTTTTTATCACTGGGTAGACGGGCGGCACAGTGTTGATGCCACAGATGCCAGGCCCGCCCGCGATGGCCATGCGCATGTAGCCCTGCCACATGCGAATTCGCAGGGGGGGGGGGGGGGGGGCGGGTGAGAGGGGGAGGAGCTATGGCGGTGAGGCAGAGGGCAGGGGGCAAGGAGACAGCAAGAAGAACGTGGAACACACGATGCGGTATGGGAGGGAGGATGGCAGCTTTTGCAGCGCAAAGTGGCGCGTCGTGGCGCCGGCGAGCAGTGCCTGGGTGTGGGCGCACGAGGCACGGAAGCCTGGAAGGGCGCGTGGCGTGGGGGGCGATGAGAGGGCGCGCTGACCTGCATGCCCCACTTGGTGCCCCAGGAGTTGCGGATGATGAAGTAGGGGCGCGGCATGGCGAGCTTGAACCCCACCACCAGCACGCTGTGGTCCACGATCTCGCCCGCGCACGCACCGTCCGCGTACACGCCCTGCAGTGCACCGCCCACACGAAAGCAAAGGGGGACGAGGGTAAGGAGAGGGGTTTGGGAGGGGAAGGGCGATGGCGGTCAGTGCGGCAGGCATGTGTGTGGGATGAGAGGGCAGAGAGCAGGAGGAGGGATGATATTCGTGATGACGGCGGGCAGACTGCAGAGCAGCGTGGCAATAACGAGGCGGGGACAAAATAGGGACATGACACAGAGAACGTGAGTTGTTGGGTGCCGGCACGGCGGCATGCAAGGAGGGATGCAGTACCGTCTTGTAGGTGAGGAAGGACGGGTGCGAGCCGTGCACGAACGCCACAACGGGCTGCGCCTGCACGGCGAGCACGAGCCCCAGCCACCCCTGGAAGTCCGCCTGCTCCAGCGCCGCCACGCCGATGCTCGACGCGTCGCCTGACACCTGCACGCCGCCGGTCCGTGCGGGGAATTGAGAGACGTGAGAGTGAGAGACGGGATCCACTGTCGCTGGGTGCATCGCAAAGAACAACGCGCGCGGGTGCAAGTCCCACCGCTACCACTCCCGTCGCCTCACTCGCGATCGCCTTGCCTCGCCTCGTCCCACTTGCCAGCCGGCGTCGCCCTCTTCGCTCACCTTGCTGTCGTCGCACGTGCCCTGAGCGCCCGTGTACTCATAGTCCGCTTCCGCCACCACCCCGCCGTCGTCGTCCGTAGCGTCCGCCATGTAGTTTAGCGCCAGCGACGGCCACCCGCCCGCCGTGCACGCCGTTGCCACTCCTGCGCAGTCCACGAGCTGCTGCACCGACACGTTCGCTATGCTGCTGCTGGACGGGTTCTGTATCGCGTACGCCATCTCCACGGACTGCGCGGCCGCCACGGCCCACGAGGACGCTGGCGGGGATTGCGGAAGGGCGAGCGGATAGGCGGGGGGAATGGCGGGTTAGACCAGGAAAAGGGCCCTGCTTCGTGGTTGATAGTACGCGGAATTCACGCAGCGCAAGCCGAGGAGTGCGCGGGAGAATCGGCGCGAGGGGAAGGGGGTGCGCGCGCTCACCGCAGTTGCCTTGGTCGACGACGCCTCTGAGCGACGCGACGCGCGAGTCCTGCGACCAGTCCTTGCCCGCCGGCAGCTGCCACAGCGACAGCGCCAGGCTGAACCCCATCGACGCGAAACGGAAGCGGTGGTCGTTCTGATGCGCCGGGTCAAGCGGAGCCGTGGCGGGATTTGCGCCGAACTTGTAGGGGGGTAGGTGGACCTTCTTAGGCTTCTTGCCTGGGGCAACGTCAGCAAGCGAGGCGACGAAGGAAGAGGAGACGGAGTGCGGAGGTTGTGAATTTGATGGTAAGAAAAGGAGACGGAACGAACGGCTAGCGCAATTGTAGGAAGAAACAGAATGCGAAAGAGGGAAGAGAGCTCACGGCGGAAAAATTGGAAGAATAGGCCAGATGATGGCTCCAGATGGCACATCAGCAGCGCTGCGAGCAGCATAAGCGCTGGTAGTAGACGAGAAATGGATGCGCGTCGTCCACAGGGACGAGAGACGCGCCCGCCGGATTGCCACGCTCGAATCGGCATGTTTGGTGATGTGGTATGATGTATCATGGTGGTGGGAGATGTGTGACTATGTGTAAGTGGAGGAAACAAAGGCTAATGCGCGAGAATGACAGCTGTTTCTATGCGGATCAAATGCAGTTTCATTAGGCAAGCTGTGAGTACTTGCACACAAGACCACGAGTTCGGTTCTATCCTCTTGTTGTGTTAGCACGACAACCAGCACGCAATTCAAAGCAAGCAGGAGCATAAGCGAACGAGCTTTGTAGCACCCGAGCAGGGCTTCAGATTGAAAATTTAGCCACTCGTCATATCCGGGCTACCTGCCAAAGCCACCCGTTAAAGTCTGTTTTCGGCCCCAGTCGTACTCGTCAAACTCCGTTTTCCGGCCAAAATCCCTCGAAACCTACGCTTACAGCCCGTTTTCGTGCCAGACTCGAACCGTTAACCCCCGGGTTCAGAGATGACCGGTAAAAGGAGTTCCGTTGAAAAACAACCCGTTAAAGTATTAAAATCAGAATAATTACCCGTAAAACATAGGCCCTGCACCCGAGCTCCTCGAGCAAACTGATGTCGGTTGATCCGACATTCCAGAAATGCCGTTGCGCAAATCCGCGATTTTACAGGCAGACAGAAGTACAGTAGAGGGATGCGACAAATGCACCCGAATTAGCCAACAGAAGTGGGGAGGGAAGATGCAAACTATTGGCGCGCGCAGTCGTGAGTCGTGATTCGTGGACTGACTTTCAATTCCAATTCAACCCGTCTAGGGGGGCGTAGCCCACCCTCACATGGGTGGGCCGTCGTCGGCGTCGCGTACAGCAGCAGCAGAAACCACTGTTGCAGCCGTCCCACATCGGGGAGTGGTTCTCCGCCTCTGCGCCCAACCCAACCGCCCGTTCGTCCAACTAAACAAGGGTGCGCGAATATGCTGGTCGAGGTGGGTGATGGCGTACGGTGGGACGCACTGTGTGCTGCTGACGCTTGAACTGGTGTGGTACATAAGTGTCTCACCCACCTAAGTTCTAACTACCCCGCTATGGCGGAGGCAGTCGGAAATTGGGGCAATACCACGCCCGAGAGCTTTGTAAGTAAGCTACCGAGCGCGTGAACCATTTGCCATAGAAAGTTGGGTATTTCAGGGTGAGCTGTGTGTTGGAGGGAAAGCAACGGTGTGGGTTTTACAGTACCCCCTTTCTCTCCCCCAGACTCCCTCTCCTCCCCCTGAAGTGGGGTACACTGAGGAATCTCCCAAGCCAACATCATCGGAAGATTGCAAAGTTGCCTGGTGGATGGTTACGAATCATCGCAAGTACGCATGTGGGCTGGAGGGTCTGTGGACTTCACGAGGGAGGTCGGTACTGTACAGTAGTTTCACTGTGGCTTTGTTCCTGCTGCCGTTGCTCTTGCTGCTTTTGCTGCCGCTGCTGATGTGGCCGTACAGTATCGTGGGGAGGGGAAGGTGGAAGCACGCCAGAGAGTTCAGCTGCGTACAGGTCTGTGTAACTGATCCGTTGTCGTGTAGGTGCCCAATAGCCTACGACGGCACGCTCATAGGCCGGTGGGCTCCTTTGCTGAAAAGTGTACACCCCGCTCGTTGAGCCTCGCTGTCGGCACAGACAAATCAACCAGCAATGCTGTCCCCAATTACAATCGATGCATCCCTGAAACTTCAGAAAGCATTTCCAGCTTACCGTAATAGCATTATACAAGCTACCATAAGCTCTAAAAAGGCAAGGTAGGACGAGGAAAATATGAGATTAGGGAATGTTAATCGTGTGCTACATTCTGTGATTCCTGACTGAGTTTTACGTCAATATGACCTTTCACCACAACAGGAAGCCTATGACTGAGTGTAAGCAAGGCCATGATGTTCCGTCCATACTACTAGACCCCAAAACACCAAGCCCTGCATATTGCTGCTGCTGTGCCCCATGGCTTGACACCCGCGCAACTGAGATCCAGAGAATAAGAAATGTGGGAGGCATAGGTAAGACGAGTTTGCATCCAATTTCTAGTTGATTGGATGCAGGACAAAGCCCACATACTTCAAGAATCACAGAGCACATCAAAGCCAAGGTTCAGCTCATTGCCAATGCGTTCAACAGCAAACACCTCTGCCTTTCCCACGACTGACGTTACAATCCCCCCTTGGTCCCCAAATGGGTCCCTTCCTGTGCGGCCAGCACGGTGTGTGTAGATGACAGTGTCTGCCGGCAAGTCAATGTTGTAGACATGCGACACGGCAGGAATATCAAGGCCTCGAGATGCGAAGTCAGTGGTTACCATGACGCGATGAGGAGACGACGAAGACCGAAACTCCTGCAACAGAAACAGGCATGTGGGAAGAGGGAGGAAGGAACAAGACAGATGAAATGTTGAACCTCCACGTTCCATGTACTACAGCAATCACCAACAACGAGATCTATTCACCCACACTTCCTAAATGTGCATCAACCTCGCCAATCAACCCAATGCCCCCATCTCACCTCAAGGGTGTTAGTACGTGCATGCACATTGCCCTCCGCCTCCAGACACCACACCAGAGGCTCCTCAATGCTGCCCTGCCCCCCAGCACTTGCAGTCTCTGTGCCTTGATGCGACATGGCTGCCTCCACTTCCTCCCCCTCCTCCTCTTCCTCAGCAGCCGCAGCAGCAGCATGAGTGTGGGCAGCAGGGCCACTGATGAGTGGCTGATTGGCACAAAAATTGGAGGAGAGGAACGAGGCAACCATGCGGCATGGACTCTCCTTGCCCGCACTGCACTCCTTGTCACTCTGACAGGCCGGGGGGGGAGAGTTCAGTGGGAGGACGACGATGTGAAGAAGCGAGGACATGATCGATCGGTGGCATTTGCACAAGCGGGAGGAGAAAAAGGCATCATGGCATGGCATGGCACGGCATGGCATGGCATGGAATGTGGTGGCTCACCAGTGGCCTGACAAACACCATGGCCGCAGTGGGGCGGTCAGCCTTTAGCAGAGCCAGCAGCAGAGGAAGCTTCTTAGAAGGGGAGGAGCATGTCTGATGTTCGCACACGTTATTTAGCATCCACCAGGAATGGGGAGGCAAGGGAGCAACAGCCATCGGATGTTAGACAATAAGCAGTTGATTCATGCATGCAATCAAGAACACAAGCAGAAGTCAGAAAGTGTTTTCAAAGAAACACAGCCCATGTCTACAATATGAGAAGGTAAAAAGGGAATTTTGAATAAGAGGTGGATTGGTACAGCATGAGAGCACTTACGGCATATCGATGAATGAGGCCTGGTGGCATGGTGGAGTGCACATGCACATACACCACCGACTCCTGCCATGCTTGCATGGGCCAGGGGCGAGGGAGCGAGGGGCACACACATGCAGGCAGGCGGTGAGATGTGCATGGGGGAATGAAGGAGTCTGTGTCCGTGCAAGGGGCAACATACTGCTGACGAGTGCACAAAAATGTGTTTGCATTCAGGTAAATCGATCATGGCTCATACGATGGGAAAGAGAGGGTGACAGATGAAAGGACAGACGCCCTTCTCTCATACACCCAGAGATTGACCTTGGTTCATGACTCGTTTTGCTCCCATTGACTCTCAATGACTCACGTTGACCCACTTGCAATGAATCACATCGCGTATAAACCTCTTCGCCTGTGGCACAGTCGCCGTGGCCAGCACTGTCTGTCTCCCCCCCCCACTTCCCCTCCGCTCCCCCCTCCTCTCCGCACCACTCCCCTCCTCCTTCCCTCTATGCCACACCCCTGCACCCTCGCCTGCTGCCCTCCCTCTCTCTGGGTGGCCGGCATGTGCTTCTTGGTGGGGCGGCGGGCAGAGCGAGATGAGCTTGTGGAGGGACTGGGAGCCCGACAGCTTGGACGACACCGACACTGCATCCACCTGGGGGGGGTTGGGGACGGAGGGGAGGGGAGGTGAGAGGGAGAGGGGGAGAGGAGAGGGGGAGAGGCGAGAGGGAAAGCGAGGGGGAGAGATTGAGGGAGGAGGGAAGAGAGAGAAGGGACGGCAAGGTTACGGAGGCACTCGAGCAGATGGTTAGCATGAGGGCGTTCCGTGCTGGCACCATCCCGCCCTCACACTGTTGTAGCAGCTGGTTTTTTATATTCTCAGAAGCCAACTGAGCGCCACCGTGGAGCAACAAGTGATTGTTCTGGCACGCAGGCGAAGCCATATGCGCTGCCACACAAGCCACCTCACATCACGCATGCATGCGAAGAACACAGCGGGCATCGGCGAGTCACACGTGGTGACAAACCACAGGGGAAACAGACCACGACCAGACCCACTCCCATGCATGCACCCACATACTCCTCAACCCCTCCTCCCGGCTCTCCTCCCACCCCGTATGTCCCTCCACCCTCCTCCCCTCACCTCATCGACAACGAGGAAGCACAGTGAGTGCAGGGTGAGTGGGTGGCGGCGGTGCAGGGCGAGAATGGCGTCGGGTGTGCCCACCAGCACGTGGGGGGGCTCCGCCTTGGGGGGGGGGGTGGGGAGGGGGAGAGAGGGGGATGGGGATGAGTAAGTCCAAATGAGGAGAGGCGGAATGAGAGGAGAGACAGGAGGAGATTGCAAGCGACAACATGGAGGAGGATGGCTGGTGGGGAAGGGAGTCCCATGTACTGAGATACAATAAATGGCAATGTGAGCCACCTGGCAGCATGCCAACATGCCACGCCATCACGCCATCATGCCATCATGCCAGCAAGGTACCTTGAGCCAGACACTCTGTCTCCTGGTGGGCTTGTTGGACTCCCCATCCCCACCCACCACCATCACACCAACCCTCTCTCGGCCCCCCTTGCCCCCTCGCCTGCCACTCCCTCCCCTCCATTCCTTCCCCTTCCCCTCGCCCATCTGCCTCCCCTTCCTTTCCTTTTCACCTCTCCGCCCCTGCTGCTCCTCTCCCCTCCTCCCCTCCCTCTCCCCTTCAAAGCTTCCCCCGTCCATCCCCTGCCCCTCCTCGTCCTCAGTCCCATCCTCCTCGCCCTCTGCTCGCCCCCGCACCACCCCCAGTCTGCGAGCCAGCCGCCCCACCTGCGGGTAGACGAGGGAGGCGCGGGAGGAGGCCGGAAGGAGGGGGGATGGGCGGGCAGCACGGAGGATATTGGACGGAGGGAGGGGCGGTGTGGGGAAATGACAGCAGGGGGGCGCGACAGGAAGAAATGCATGAGTATGATTAAATTCCAAAGGGCTCCAATCATCCCCCATTCATGAACAAGGTCCATTACTCTCCATCCCCACACGCCGCTACTGCCATCTGCACCCACCCACCCACCCACCCACCCACGCACCCGCCCACCCACTTCCCTCCCTTCCCCGCCCTGGCTGAGCGCGTGACCTGCATGGCGAGCTCGCGCGTGGGCAGCAGCACCATGGCCTGCAGCGCCCTGCGCGAGGGGTCAATGCGCGCCAGCAGCGGCAGCAGAAACGCCACCGTCTTGCCCGACCCCGTCTGACAGGGGTGGGGGGAGGGGAGAGGGGGAGGAGAAGCGGGAGGGAAGGGGAAGGGAGGGGACAGGGACGTGTGGGAGGAGGGGTAGAGAGGGGAAGGGGGAAGGCGGAATCAATTGGTGATCCAGCAGAGATGGGTGTGCGGTAAGAACAAGTTGCTGGAGGACTCATTGTCAACAAGGAACAGACCCATGAGGGTGAGGAGAGGAGAGGAGGAGACACACAGAGCTTCTGCAAACTAAGACACGCAACCAGGACACACTCATGCAGGGTCAACCGCTATTATCACCTGTGCATGAAGGATGGCGTCATGCCCCCTCAGCAGCACAGGCAGTGCCTGCCGTTGCGTCTCCGTGGGCCGCTCAAACCCTAGTTCGCACGCCCTGGAGCCATGGCATGGCGCAACGAGAGAAGACAAAAGGGCGGGGGAGGGTAGGATAGCGACGACACGGGCGGATGGGGTAGAGGAGAGGGGGACTGGATCAGGTCGATCGGACCAGGGCGCAAAGAGAAGGGAGGTGGGAAGGGGAAGGCGATAGGGATGGAGTATGGGGTTCTAGCTGCATGACATGCCCTGACCATACCGTACCATGCCATGCCAAGCCACACCATGCATCCTCCCACCTGTCCAGCAGCCATGGGGGCAGCATATCCCCCACCACACCTTCCAGCGTCGCTCCACCCTCCCCCCCGATTCCCGTCCCCGCCACACCACCCATATCCCTGCCCTCCTCCCCATCCGCCCCTCCCCCTTCCGCGCCATCCCCTTCCCCCCGCGCCACCAATCCATCAGGATCTCCGTGCAACTCCCCATTCCCCGCCTTCTCCACATCCTCGCTATCCGCGCTCTCTCCTGTCCTCTCTCCCGCAACTGCCGGCTCCCTCACCGCACGCGTTCTCCAGCCATTCGTTACACACACGCATGCCAGCTTAGCAGCGCGATTCACGGCGGCAGGAGCGAATGGCCGCAAGGCAGTCACGCCGCAGGCATTGACGCGCCGAGCGGAGGAAAACTTGGCGGCTTCATTACATCCTCGTCTCAGAGAGACCGGAGTGACACGTGTCGCAAGCGCAGAGGACGGCTGGCAGCAGCGAGTAAGCGCGGGTGAGAAGGACAGTCTAGGATGGCGACGGGGCGGGAAGTTCGAGGAGCAATGGCGGGGCAGAAGGAGAGGACGCAGGGACGAAGTGGTGGCGGCCGTGCTGTGCATGGCGTCGCACGATGAGTAGTGAGAGATTGCGACAGGACATGCGACGAAATGCGACGGAATGCGATGGAATGCGTATGATATACGATTCTCCTGCCTTGTTCTACTGCTGTGGTGCAACCCTAGAAAACGGTTTCATCAAGGTTTTGAACACTTGCTTGGAACAGAAACAATCTGTACATAATTCTCGTTTTTCGGGAATCAAGGTTTTCTATACGAGGTTGAATGAAAAACGAGAATTATGCACAGATTGTTTCTTACGGAGAAAGGATCTTCCAGAAACGGGAACAAAAGCCATGTCTGCCTGCACTCCTACTGACCATCATTCCTTCACTCCACCCAGCCAACAGCCATCGCGCTGAACCCCCGCTCAAACCATCGCTCGCCAGCGGCATTCGCGGCCTCTCTCCCGTCGCATCCAATGCGGGTCGCTGCTCTCTCCCTCGTATCGTCGCCGCTCGCCGTCGCGCCAACTTGGCGCGCTTTCACCGCCCCCTCCTGTCCCTCGCGGAATGTAGCTCCGGCCTCCTCAGGCCGCCTCCTGTCGTCGTCGCTTCTCGCCACGCGCACCGCCATCTTCAGCCATCACGCGCGCGGGTTAGTAGATTATAACAACCCAAGCATCGCAGCGCGATCGCTGTCTCGTCGCCGAGCAGTCGCGATGGCCGCTGCTGACGGCGGCAACTCCGCGGACGGATCGAAGATCTCCGTGCTCTTCGTGTGCCTGGGTGAGACTCCTCTCCCCACCACGCGCCACGCGAAACCGATCCAGCATTCCGCAACGGCTTTCATGCCTTCGTACCCGATTCGCGACCCATTGCTTTGCCGCCTCGTACTTCCTCACTCGTCAACCACCCGTTCCTCCAACCCGCCCCTCCCGTCTCTTCCGAATGCATGCATCATCCGTGTCCTAACCAATACCACATCCGTCTGCTATCCAATCCGCGCGCGTGTCTCCCCTAGGCAACATTTGTCGGAGTCCGTCCGCGGAGGGCGTGTTCACGCACATGGTGAAGCAGCGCGGCATCGCGCACCAATTCCAGATTGATTCCGCAGGGACCATCGACTACCACGAGGTACGTCACGGACGCGCATCAGACGCCCCTCTCCTGTCCGTACTTCGCGCCCAAGCTACGCAGCTCAGTGGCCCTCAATCACGGGCTTCCCCGGCCCACATCCTTCCGTTCTCCCCATGTTTTCGCGCAACGCCTGCTACCCGTTACTCCCCAGGGCAACCCGGCGGATCCGCGCATGCGCAAGGCGGCGGAGCGGCGGGGCATTCCGCTGACGTCGCTGTCGCGGCCCATCCGGCCGTCGGACTTCTCGACGTTCGACCTCATCCTCGCCATGGACCGCAGCAACCAGCGTGAGTGATACGTGTGCGCGCATGCACCGGGTGTGCATCGGGTGTACGGGGCATGGGGCAGGGGGTACATGGATGTTAAGGGGGAAAACAGAGACGCGAGTGGAATGGGTCGAATCAATAATAATGTTTTTGGGACGATTCTCCTCCTCGTCGAACCCCCCTCCCCCCCTCTCTTTGTTCTCATCCGTTCTCCTTGGCAAGAAGAAGTGTTTCGTTTCCATTCTGACTGTGGTACCTTTCTGTTTGTCGTGCAACCACCATCTCATATGCAGATGACATAGGCCGGGCGTTCCGTCAGTGGCAGCGCGCTCATGACCTGCCAGAAAATGGCTTGGACAAGGTATGCGATCTGAGGTCGCATTGCTTGCTGACAGCTGCGTGAGTGGCTCAAGTAGAGTCACATTCTGCTGCCTTGATTCAAGCTTGTTTCTGTTCAGCACTATCCGAACACAGCTTTGAGGCTTATCACGTTCTTCCGTTGTTTCTTGATATGCCACCCAGGTTAAGCTCATGTGCTCCTATTGTCGCAAGCTTGATTATGATGAGGTCCCTGACCCTTACTATGGTGGTGCACAGGGCTTTGAGACAGTAAGTTGGGTGGTTGCACATGGACGCAACGTTTTTGTGTATCACTGTCATGTTTTGCATCTACGTTGTGGCATTTCAATGGATTTTGCAACATCAGAGGGTCCGGTGCTGATTTTGTTGCCATATTCTCTTTGGATTGCAGGTGTTGGATCTCCTAGATGATGCTTGTGGAGGACTTCTAGATTCCCTTGTCAAAGATAACTAGATTCCCTCATCAAATATCACACATGGTATTGAACCAGATGGGCAAGTGTAGCGCCAGTAAATAGCGATGGCAGAAACCTACCATACTAACCAGGGGAGGAGACCCACCCATGCTAAAGCTGGTGAAATCTCGGTGTTCAGTGGTTGAAAATGGTGAACCTCATGAAGCTTCAGCGTAGCCAAGCCACCCTACTGAACCCCAGTGGCACACGGTGTTCTTGTGCGTGCTGCACCCCAGATGCTAGCAATTTTACAATGTTTGGCTGAATTGAGATGAACGTTACATGTAGTATCGTTATTCAACATATACGCTACAAAGTATAAAAGGTGTTTGGTACAGTGCTACTTGGGCTTCCCACTCATGGATCTGTGTGTGCAAGCACTACAATGACAAACCTCGAACGCGCCGCACGCTGAGCGGCAGATCTGACTGGCCCGTAGGACCCTGCTCCCGTCAAATGCAGAATGGCTTCCTGCACAACCTTTCTGGCATGCCATGCCATGCCTCTCGCCAAAGCGTTCTGCGAATGTTCTTGAACTGAGAGCTCGCGAGCCTCGGAAGGAGGTCCGGAAGGCAAACGAGCCTCCCCCTCAACACGCTATTATTGGATTGCTGGTCCGTCAGGTGATCTCGGTTCGCCTCCACCAGCCGCCAGATCACCTCCCAGACCTGAGAAACGTGCGTCACCACAGCCCTGCTTTGGTTTGGTGTGGAGGCTCCAGCCAGTTCAATTACACTGAATGGCCTGCTCGCGTTGTAACGGGTTTCTCTGTGCAAGATTCAGCAGAGAGCGAGTCTCGTGCTGGGTTGCATAGAAGGTTGGACCTTGGAATCCGACTGCAGCATGTGCAGTGGCCAGATTCGTGTTCCCGTCCCGTCCCTTGTGTTCGTGGTCCCTTCAGCTGGCGTCGAGTGGTCTGTCGTCACTTGGGATTCGGTGTTCGTTGTTTAGATTAGTAGCGACGACAGATTCGTCCGATCCTGCCTTGGTACCGTGAAACTCGAAACTCGTTAGCGTCTACGTGGGCTAGATCTCAAATTTATAAGCGCTAACTGGATTCACGTCTCATCAATTTGGACCAGCCATCTAGAATCGCCATGGCTTCCACGGTGGAAACGGCAACGACTGGCGGGTCTGCCGAGGATCTCACCACTCCAAGCGCTACATCCGTGCAACTCGCGGGAGCAGCTGGAGCAGGCGTAGGAATCGAGGATGGCGGATACTTGCGGCCCGAGGGTGCGGTCATGGTCATGATGTCGAAGCGGCTGCGCGCGCTTCGCAAGAAGAAGAAGCGGATCGCAGACATCGAGGAGGCCAAGGCTGCGGGGAAGAAGCTTCAGCCGGAGCAGGAGGAGGTTCTGAAGCAGAAGCTGACGGTAACGCTGCTCATCGAGGAGTACGAGAAGCTGTACGCGCCGCTGCAGGCGTCCGTACACGAGCAGGTGTCGGACTGCGAGAAAGCCGTCGCCGCCGCAATTCAGCAGAAGGCTGAAAGGGAGGCTGCAGAGGCTGCGGCAGCGGCGGCGGCAGCGGCGGCGGCTGCTGCTGAAGAACTTTCGGATGAAGCTGCAGAGGCAGTGACTGCTGATGGAGCTGCGGAGAAGGCTGATGAGCAAGCGGACTCGACGGAGGGAGCGACAGGCCAGTCAGCAAAGGAAATTCCAGGTCGAGAGGAAGGAGCAGCGGCGGGGTCTGCAGCAGCAGATAAGTCTGACGACGTGGATCGAGCCGTGAGGAGCGTTGTTGAAGTGCTCTACTTCGGCTCGCTCTTCGATCTGCGGATGGACTCAGCGGGAGCGTCGCCGCTGCTGAGCTGGCGCAACACGCAGGAGCGCACGTCGTGCCTCTCCTACGACCCTATCACCGACGACAACGCCGCCGCCTTCCTGTGCGACGCGGATCTCGACGCCGTCGCGGCGGCGGCGCGGCTGCTGACGACGCGAGACGCGAGCGCGGCGAACCACAAGGAGGCGCTGGATCGGTGCGTGGCACACGCCGTGGCGCTGGCGTCGCGCTCCCAAACTGCGATCGACCCGTCCATCCACCTTACGTGTACATCCATGCTACCTCCACTGTTGACCATGCTTCTTCCGCTCATGCATCTACCCTCGTCACACGAGCAGTCGCTCTTCTGTGCCTTTCTTCTTCTTATTATTCGATTTAGAGCGTACTTCCTCATGCCTCGCGTCTCCAATCCCTCCCACCTCCCCTCGCCTCTTTGTCTCGCTCTTTCCCTCCCTCTTGACACCATCCGTGCCAAACCCTGTCCCCGTCGCGCCTTGTTCGTCTCTGCCGTCGTTCGTTACCCTGCCGTCGTTACCCTCTCGTCTCAGATGGGCAATTGCGCGATCGTCTGGACCGCATCATCGCCTCGGGTTTCTTCACCAAATGGGCCGAGGTCGTTTCATCCGAGGTCGTTGCCGCCGCAGCCATGGCCGCTCAGGGCCACTTCCCCTCAGCCAGCCCCGTGCCCGCTCCCTCTTACGCCCCAGCCCCATCTGCCGCCGCTCCTGCTGCCGCGGCGCCCCCTGCGCCTTCTGCGCCAGCGTCTGCGGACTCCCTTGCGCCTGCTGATCCTGCTTCCCCCGCGTCAGCCCCAGCCGCGGCGACTGTTACTGTTCCATCCCCTGGGGGCCCTTCTCCAGTGAACGGAGTTGTCTTCGGCTCCGTGCGCCCGGACGCTCTACCCGCAGTGTCAGCAGCCCCTGTCACTTCTCCGCTTGTGCAGGCCGCGCCCGTGCCCGCGGCTGCGCCTGCCATGGAGCCCTCGCCGCCGGCACAGGGGCATCAGGCTCAGGCAGCTGCGCAGGCAGCAGGGGCAGCAGTGGTTGGGCAGCAGGGAGCGCCGGTGGTAGGCATTCAGGGACTGGTGGAGCAGGGGCAGGGCGTGGTGGGTGCTGCGCCGGTGCCCCAGGTGCCTCAGGTGCCTGCTGCGGCTGCTCAACCTGCTGCAGTGGCGGGGCAGCAGGTGGCAAGGGCGGGCGCTGTGGGTCCAGAGCAGGCGAAGCAGGCGCAGGTGCAGCAGGGGCAGGCTGCAACTCAGGTGAGAATGGCTGGGAGGAATGGGAAGGGAGATGATCCTTGAGTGATGCTGGTGGGCTGATGTGCCTGTGGGCTGATGTGCCTATGAGCTGATGTGCCTGTGGGCTGATGTGCCTGTGGGCTGATGTGCCTGTGAGCTGATGTGCCTGTGGGCTGATGTGCCTGTGTGCTGATGTGCCTGTGGGCTGATGTGCCTGTGTGCTGATGTGCCTGTGAGCTGGTGTGCCTGTGTGCTGATGTGCCTGTGGGCTGATGTGCCTGTGTGCTGATGTGCCTGTGGGCTGATGTGCCTGTGTGCTGATGTGCCTGTGGGCTGATGTGCCTGTGTGCTGATGTGCCTGTGGGCTGATGTGCCTGTGTGCTGATGTGCCTGTGAGCTGGTGTGCCTGTGTGCTGATGTGCCTGTGGGCTGATGTGCCTGTGTGCTGATGTGCCTGTGAGCTGATGTGCCTGTGTGCTGATGTGCCTGTGGGCTGGTGTGCCTTCGTTGTATAGCGCTTGTCATAAAGCTGTGGAACTCTTTTTTACGTGCGCCCGTTTTTCACCCTTCAAGTATTGTCTGCTCCACTATTGCGAGCACCTTTAAATCATTCAGCCACTCCCTGTGTCTGAACCTCTCCTTAAGGCCCTCCGCTCAACCCCTCTCCCTCTTCCGTGCGTTCCCCATCAACCCATTGCTCCTCGTCGCCATCGTCTCCAGGCCGTTGCCCCTACTGCCCCAGCTGCACCTGCAGGGCACGTGCACCCACAGGCGCAGCACACACCAGTGGTCACATCCCGCAGCAGTGGCAGTGGGGGGAGGGGCGGAATCATGGGCGCAGGTCCTGGGGGGTACATGGGCGGACGAGGGGCAAGAGGAGGGTACCGTGGGGGAGGGGGGCGGGGGGGCCGTGGGGGAGGGGGGCGCATGATTGGGGGAGGGTATGTGGTCTATGACCCTGTGCTGGTTAATGCTGGCATGATGGGGGGCGTGGTGGGCGCCCCTGGCATTGCACCTGGCATGACACCTGGCATGACACCTGGGATGGCACCTGGCATGACACCTGGAATGGCACCTGGATTAGCGCCTCCTGGTGTGAATATGGGCCCGATGTTGTCTGGGGGAGGTGCAGGTGGGGGAGGTCGAAGGGGTGGGGGGCGCGGGAGAGGAGGCCGTGGGAGGGGAGGGAGAGGAGGGGGGTATGACGGTGCAGGGGGTGCAGGAGGAGGGGGAGGATCTGTGGTAGGGCCGAGTAGTGGACCAGTGGTGGGGGGAGGCATGGCAACTGGTGCTCCCCCTGTCGCAGGGCACTAGTGAGGCAGGACAGTGGTGTGCCAGGGCAGTAGTGACATGGCACGTCGCTGATGTCGAGGGCATGAGTCAGCAGAAGTATTCTTTGTGGCACCTGAGCTAGGAAGACAGGAAGGGTGAATTTCTGCTGCTTGGCAAAAGATGTGGGAAGTGGGGAGGGACAGAGAGAGGAAGAGGGGGGGTTGAAGAGGTGGTGGGGAATCTGTGAGCCAGAGATATGCTGGAATTACTAGCATGGTGACAGCTTGTTTGTGCAACCAGAGTGAAGGAGAGAGTGCGATCTGAAGCTGTTGGACTGTTGGTAGCAAATCTGACTTGTTGGCAGGACCGGTTTTCCTACATTCCAATTCATTCATGGCCAATTGCCAACTTGATGTGTGTGCAATGACAAGTGTGGTGCATGGCAGCCAGGTTCTTAAGATGGAAACAACCAGAGGGTTTCGTTGTCGATTGTTGGAAATGTCTCAAAGGACTTGAGCGTTTCTGAAGTGTAACACTACACTCGAGGAAGATCGCAACGGGTACGCGAGTCAACGGAGGTTACACGTGGCGATGGGCAAAGAACGCGAAGGGACTTGAAAGGTCGCAACTGGAGGTTGCGACTGACCGTTACAGCATCGCGGATGGTAACCGAAGCGACAATCGAGTCGCTGTGCGACTCGATAACCGCTCCTGCAACTGTATTCTACAACTGCTTTCTTATTTTCTATATATTGCTGTATGCTTGTTTCTTTAATCAATCACTTGCTCTCATATACTAGTACAAGGGTTCAAACTACTCAACTTCCGCTGCACTACTCAAGTCTCATTCTTCAACTGGGATTTCGTCTCTGGAAAGATCCTAAGGGCTTTTTCTCAGCCCAACATGGTATGAGAGCTGGTCAGAGACCAAACTCCCAGCAACTATGCTCTATCTACAATCTACAATTCAAACGACTTCATTGATTACAAGTCATGGACAGCAAGGGCAAGAAAATCTCTACAGGCTCACCCAGCGCCCAAGACATTCAACCCGGCAACTCTGGATTGCATACTTCAGGACTGCAAACCGAGACCGGCGCTGCTCAAGAAACAACAGGAAGAACACCGGAAATGGTTACCCCATCACCCTCTTCAAGCGTGGATCCGAACCTTATGGAAAGGTTCTTCAGCTTCATGTCGCACTTCGACCAGCAGCAGCAGACAAGGACGCCTGCACATTCAACACAAAGCAACTGAGGGAACATGGGATTAGCGCCGATGAGCCTCGACAACTCATCGTTCGGGCGACACAATCAAGCGCCTACCTTTGCGCCTTATCACTCTTCACCGGGGACATTCGAGTTCATGCCGCCCCGTGCCCAACCAACAGCAGCTGCATCACAACAAACACCAAACGAGATTTTAAGTCTCCAGGCGCAGTTCTCACACGTGATGAAACTGCAGACATCCTCACCATTCAACGGACACGATTTCTTTACCTGGAGCTTTGAGTTCGAGCTGCTGATGGAGGCTGCGCATCTCTTGGGATACTTCAACGGGTCCCTGCCATTCCCAAGCAACGGTACTTCAAAGGAGCAAGAAATATTTACTTATCAGTCGCTGCTGGCGTACACAGTTCTCCTGCGGAACCTGTCACCACAAGAACAGCAGAGCATCAGAACATATCGCAGCTATGGAAACTCCGCGGAACTCGCATGGCATCATCTCAAGTGTCTCTATCAAGCAAACGACAGCGTGACACAAAGCAGGCTTATGCAACAACTGACAACAATACAGATGAAGACCGGGGAAAAGGCGATGCAGTATATGAGTCGCTGCCAGACCCTCCGCGACCGCCTGCTTCGGTGCGGAGGAACAATCGCTGAAGAAAGCTTCGTGACGCTTGTCCTCGCCGGGCTCGGGCCAGAATGGAGAACCACACGCTCGCTTCTTCGCGCCCACGGAAGGATATCGGAGATGCACCTCTGCGCCGAGCTTCACGCTGAACAACAGGAGATGGACTTGTTCGAAGAAAGACAACCAAGGAAGCAGCAGCAGTTAGTTTTCTACACTCAACGAAGGAACGACAACAACTACAATCGACACGGCAAACAAGATCAATGCGACAACAGAGGACTCACCTTCGTGCCACCGTTCTGCCACAACTGTCAGACTTCCGTACATTCCAAAGTCAACTGCACACGTCCTCGTGTTTATCGTTCAGTAGACCCACACGTCGCCTCCACTCAAGAAAGCCCTCCAAGGCACTCTTCCACATCTGCACAAGGGACACCGAACATCATTAACTGCGTGGTACACATCGACAACTGCGCACCCGGATCACCACCCACCAACTATGTCATCACGTTTATCGACGCAGCAACAAGATACGTCTGGCACTACAACCTCAAGACGCGCGATCAAGCCTTCGACGCCTTCACGACATGGCTACCCATCGCTGAACGAGAATCAGGAACAAAGCTCAAGAGCTTCCAATCAGACGGTGCACTGGAATACCAGTCACAACGCTTCAGGACCTATCTGGCGGAAAGAGGAATCAGACGCCTGGTGTCTCTGCCCTACGCTCACCAGCAGCAGGGGGTCGCAGAACGCATGAACCGGACCTTGCAGACGACGATGCGGAAGCTGCTCCTGGGGATGAGACTGCCCACCACACTGTGGCCAGACGCGATGACACATGCAGTCCACCTGCACAACCTGTTGTCCTCGTCATCACTTCCCAACAACGCATCACCGCACCTGCTATGGACACGAAAACGGGGCAGCACAAAATTACTTCGAGTTTTCGGTTGCATGGTACAGTACAAACCCCACACAGCCAGAGCAGGACGTTTCACCCAACGAGCACGATGGGGGCTACACCTCGGCATCGCACAACATTTTCACGCATGGAAAATCCTCGACATACAAGACAAAACTACAGTGGCATAACGTGATGTTACCTTCTACGAGCGACTGACGCTGCAGCATTACCTGGACAACATTACCAACACGCATGACCCCACCGACGACTTCGCGGGCCTTCGTTCCTTCCCCGACCGTGCTGCCGAGGCTGACGCAGCAGAAGAAGACGTACCTGGAGCCTCGGAAGCTGCCGGACCACTCCCTTTCTGTTCCGTACCTGTTCCACTCGACGAAGACAATCCTCTCGATAGCAACAACCTCGACACCTTTTACCACTTCGCTGACCAAGGTTACGTTTCACCCCACCCGGTCGACACGAATGTTTTAGAACGCATCGGCTCAAACTTCTTACCTGATCCAGAAGACGGTGACGAAGCAGCCTATTCCGGGAATGAAAATTCCCCTCGACACACACCAACGGGACTGCAGATACTCGGCCTATGGGTCTCCGTCCAGCATCCGCCGCCGCCATCTCCGCGCGAGCCCTCGACTCTGTCACAGGCTCTGGGAGGGGAACATAAGGCAAAATGGAAGGAGGCGATGGAAAAGGAGTTAAAGGCTCTGCAAGACCGAAATACATGGAAGCTGGTACCTGCAACAAGCATCAACGGGAAGAACGTCCTCTCGGGAAAATGGGTGTACCGCATCAAGACCAATGCGGACGGTTCCACCGAACGATTCAAAGCTCGATGGGTCGTACGAGGGTTCGATCGACGATACGGAACCGACTACACAGAAACATTCGCCCCAGTCTCCCGTCACACCTCATTGCACATCCTACTCGCCGTCGCGGCCACGAAGAAACTACCACTGCGCCAAATCGACGTCGCAAATGCTTTCCTGTACGCACCTGTGGACGCTGAGATCTTCGTCGAGCAACCCCACGGATTCATCGACGACCCCACAAAAGTATGCCAGCTGATAAAATCCCTATACGGGATCAAGCAAGCCCCGCGGCTCTGGCAGCAGCATCTTCACGGTCGCCTCGTAAAAATCGGATTCCTACAGCTACCGCATGACCAAGGCATGTACCGACTGCAAAATGGAGGAGAGTATATCCTACTCATCGTTTACGTCGACGACCTGCTCTACATCGGTTCCACTACCGACATCGCCACTTGGTTCGAAGGGGAGCTGAAAGAGGACTTCACACTCACGGTGTCCGACGCAGTGACCCAGTACCTGGGACTGAATGTCGTCGAAGACAACTCGGCTCTCTACCTACATGCTGGAAAGTACGCAAGCACTGTCGCGAAGAAATTCGGTCTAACGCCGACTACGGTCCCGACTCCCTACCGCTACGGGAACAACAACAGCACCTCCGCAAAACTCCCCGCGAAGCAAATCCAGGAGTATCAGCAGAAGCTCGGCTGCCTACTATTCGCAGCAGTAACCTGCCGACCCGAACTATCTTATAGCGCGAGCCAACTGGCGACGCATCTGAAGCAGCCGAAACAAGAAGATCTCGAGGAACTTAATCAGGCACTACTCTACTTCGTCTCCACGCCGACGACCGGGCTCACCTACAGCAAAATAACGACACCGTCCGTACGACTACTCGGATACGTCGACGCCGACCACGCGGGAGACAAGGAAAATCGACGATCGAGAACGGGCTACATCTACCGACTAGAACCTATCGGGACTATCTCCTGGCAGTCGAGCAAGCAGGAACTAATCGCACTATCTTCGGCTGAAGCAGAATATATCGCCCTCTGTACTGCGACCAAGGAAGGACTCTACCTACGAGAGCTGCTAGAGGAAGCGAAGATTGCGACCCTGCCCGCCTTCTCACTCCTCTGCGACAACCAATCTGCGATCAAAATCGCGAACAAGGACGGCTTCGCCAACCGAACCAAACACATCGCCCTGCGGTACTTCTTCGTCAAGGATGGAATCGCGAAGGGGAGACTTCTGTCAAACATGTCTATGTGTTATGTTTGTATAGACTGTATAGGGTAGCCTCTTAGAGGGTACAACACTTAGCTATATTGTGTGTACTCTCTCTGTATCAACAACACCTCAATTTCTGATATGGTATCACGCGTAGGTAGGATCCCCCACCCCCCACCTACCGCTTCCGCTCGCCCCCCTAGCCCCGTCGCGACCCCCTAGCCCCGTCGCGCCCCTCCAGGCCCCGTAGCGCCCCTCCTGGGCCCCGTAGCGCCCCTCCTGGGCCCCGTAGCGTCCCTCCTGGGCCCCGTAGCGCCCCTCCTGGGCCCCGTCGCGCCCTCTCTGGGCCCTGTAGCGCCCCTCCTGGGCTCTGTCGCGCCCCTCCCAGACCCCGTCGCGCCCCCCCCTGGGTCCCGTCGCGCCCCTCCCAGGCCCCGTAGCGCCCCTCCTGGGTCCCGTCGCGCCCCTCCCAGGCCCCGTAGCGCCCCTCCTGGGACCCGTCGCGCCCTTCCTGGGCCCTGTAGCGCCCCTCCTGGGCCCCGTCGCGCCCCTCCCAGGCCCTGTAGCGCCCCTCCTGGGACCCGTCGCGCCCCTCCTGGGCCCCGTAGCGCCCCTCCTGGGCCCCGTCGCGCCCCTCCCAGGCCCTGTAGCGCCCCACCTGGGACCTGTCGCGCCCCTCCTGGGCCCCGTAGCGCCCCTCCTGGGCCCCGTCGCGTCCCTCCCAGGCCCCGTCGCGCCCCTCCCAGGACCCGTCGCGCCCCTCCTGGGCCCCGTAGCGCCCCTCCTGGGCCCTGTCGCGCCCCTCCTGGGCCCCTGCAGCGCCCCTCCTGGGCCCCCCCGTCGCGCCCGCCCGGTCCTGTCGCACCAGCCTGGCCCCGTCGCCCACGCTCGGCCCCGTCCTGCTCGCCCGGCCCCGTCGCACCCGCCCGGCCCCGTCGCACCCGCCCGGCCCCGTCGCATCAGCCCGGCCCTGTCGCGCCCGCCCGGCGCCGTCGCACCGGCCCGGCCCTGTCGCCCCCCGCCTGGCCTAGTCGCCCCGGCCCGGCCCTGTCGCACCAGCCCGGCCTTGTCGCGCCCGCCCGGCCCCGTCGCGCCAGCCCGGCCCCGGCGTCCTCGCCCGGCCCGGTAGCACAAGCCCGGCCCCGCTGCCCGGCCCCGCTGCCTGCTCCTGTCGCTCCCTCACTCACCCGACCCTCCTTTGGCACCACCGCCTAGGTCACCCTGCGCTCCCGCGTCTGCGTCACATGTCCCAGCACGGTCTTGTCCTTGGTCTCCCAGGTTCACTCCCCGCGTTTCCCTCCTCTCCAGCTCCACCTTGCACGCCTTGTGTCGAGGGTCGGCTTCGCCGTGCCCCTCACTCCTCCTCGTTCCCCCCTACCGCCGCGCCGCTGCAGACCCTGCACCTGGACGTCTGGGGCCCCGCCCCCGTCCCTGGGCCGCGTCGCGAGCGCTACTTCCTTGTGCTTGTCGACGACTTCACTCGTTACACCACAGTCTTTCCCCTGGAGCGCAAGGCCGACGTGCCTGGCGCCCTCATCCCCTGGCTTGTCTCTGCGCGTGTCCACCGCGGTCTCCCTCTCTTGCGTCTTCACTCAGACCGTGGTGGCGAGTTTGCCTCCGGTGTCCTTGGTCGCTTTTGTCGTGCGGAGGGCATCACCCAGACGTTCACCCTACCGGACTCCCCACAGCAGAATGGGGTCGCTGAGCGACGCATCGGTTTGGTCATGGAGGTCGCTCGCACCTCCATAGTCCATGCCGGTGCACCCCATTTTCTGTGGCCGTTCGCTGTGCGCTACGCTTCTCACCAGCTTAACATGTGGCCGCACCCTCAGCATCCGCAGGTTTCGCCGACCCGTCTGTGGACTGGGTCTCCTGGTGACGCGTCTGCGTTCCACGTCTGGGGCTGCCTTGCTCACGTCCGTGCCTCCGGCACGGACAAGCTCACTGCCCGCACTCTTCCCTGCGTCTTCCTCGGTTTTCCCCTTGACGCGTCCGACTGGCACTTTTACCACCCGCCGTCTCACCGCTTCTTTCACTCTCGTGACGTCACCTTTGACGAGTCCGTCTCCTACTACCGCCGCTTCCCCCACCGTGGTCCCCCGGTTACCCCCCCCCTGTTCCTGGTCACCCCTTCCCCGGTAGTCCCTGCCCCTCCTCCTCCTCCTCCCCGTCCCGCCCCCTCTGGTGTCTCCCACGTCACCCCCCTTCCGTCCGTGGACCCGGTTGAGGAGTCTTCTGACTCTGGTGGCCCTCCGGTGCAGTCCTCGCCGGCCGCCCCTCCCCAGGTGTCCCCTCCCCAGTCCCCTCCTCCGCCGCCCCTGCCGCCGCTGCAGCCGTCGCCGTCGCCGCTGCCGCCGCCGCCGCCGCCGTCGCCGCCCCCGTTCGCTGACTCTGGGGGTGCTCGTCCCGGTCGCCCTGCGGGTGGTCCCTCTGGGGGTGCGGGTGTGGAGAGTGCCGGTGGTAGCCGAGGAGCAGCTTGCGGTCCAGGTGTCGCCGTTGTGCCGCCGCAGCAGCAGTCCCCGCCGGTGTCCGCCCTTCGCCTGCTCGGCCTTCCGTCCCCCGACCCTGCGTCGGTTCCTCCCCGCCCGTCTCCTCCTCTTCCTGTCTACGGCCCTGTTTTCCCTCCGCCGGACTCGTCCCCGGCCCGTCTCCCCCCTCGTTCCCCTCCTGTGTCCCCTCCCCTGTCTCCTGACCCGACTCCTCCGTCCCACGTCTGGTCTCACCGTCCCTCCCGTGCTCGTCCTGCCTCGCCTGTCTTGCGCTCCCACCCTATGTTGCTTCGTTCACACGCGTCTCGTCCTCCCCTTCTGCCGTCACCTCCTCCGTCCTCCCTTGTTGTTGCGCCCCCCCCGCTGTCCGACTACCTTCGTGCCGCTCGTCCTCTCGTTCCTCGGGTCCTTGCCTCCCTCGTTACTGACCCGTCTGTTCCGGTCTCGTGCCTTGACGCTCTTGTCGCTGCTGTCGCTGACTTCGCCTCTACCCGCCGCCTTGACTACGCCACCGCTCTGGTCTCTGACCCTGCCTGTCCTCCGTCTGTCGGGGGTGCTCCTGCCCTTGGCAGTGACGTCCTGGAGGACCGCCAGTTCGAGCTTGCTTTCCTCTCCGAGGCTGCTCCCCATCTCTGTTCCATGCTACTAGTCCCTGAGGGTGACCCAGACGCTTTCGACATCCCGACCCCTCGCACTTACGCTGAGGCGACTTCGGGACCCTGGGCCTCGCAGTGGATAGCTGCCATGGAGCAGGAGATGGCATCTTGGAGATCCACCGGCACCTTCGTCGACGCAGTTCCCCCGCCTGGGGTGAACGTAGTCGATGGCCGCTGGCTCTTCAAGGTGAAGCGCCCTCCTGGAGAGCCGCCTGTCTTCAAGGCGCGCTATGTGGCTAGAGGCTTCAGTCAGCGCGAGGGGGTGGACTTCTTCCAGACTTTCGCTCCGACCCCGAAGATGACTACTCTTCGGGTTCTGTTACACCTAGCTGCTCAGCGTGACTACGAGCTTCACTCACTTGACTTCTCCACTGCCTTCCTTCAGGGCAGTCTACACGAGCAGGTCTACCTGCGCCGTCCTCCGGGCTTTACTGGCACCTTCCCTCCTGGGACCCAGTGGCTCCTGCGGCGCCCCGTCTACGGCCTGCACCAGGCTCCCCGTGAGTGGCACGACACTCTGCGTGCTACGCTTGCTGACCTGCAGTTCTTTCCGTCTTCTGCAGACCCTTCACTCTTAGTTTGTGCTGGCCAGACTCCGTTCTACATCCTTGTTTACGTCGACGACCTGGTCTTTGCCACAGCATACAGGGACGCGCTGGCCTCCGTGAAGGTAGAGCTGCTGAAGAGACACACCTGCACTGACCTTGGAGAACTGCGCCGTTACCTTGGCTTGCAGATCTCCAGGGACAGAGCTGCGCGCACCATCACCCTGACTCAGTCACACTTGGTGCGCCAGGTCCTTCAGAGGTTCAGCCTTCAGTTCTCCTCTGCACAGCCCACCCCTCTGCCTGTAGACCACAGGCTCTCCGCTCCAGTGCCTGAGGAGTTGGTAGAGCCCAGCGGCCCCTACGCAGAGCTGGTGGGTTGCCTCATGTACCTGATGACTTGCACTCGCCCAGATCTCGCATACCCTCTCAGCATCCTGGCTCGCTTTGTGGCCACAGGCAGACACCGACCGCAGCACTGGTCTGCCGCTAAGAGGGTTCTGCGTTATCTTGCTAGTACATCGGGCATGGGGTTAGTGCTAGGAGGACGCAGGCCAGCGATCCTTACTGGGCACACAGACGCTTCGTGGGCAGACGACGCTGAGACTCTCCGGTCTACCCAGGGCTACTGCTTCAGCCTTGGCTCAGGTGCCGTCTCGTGGAGAGCTACTCGCTCCTCGTCTGTTGCACAGTCCAGCTGTGAGGCTGAGATCTACGCCAGTGCCATGGCGGCACAGGAGCTCCGCTGGCTGACCTTCTTGCTCACTGACTTAGGTGAGCGGCCTAGCTCTGCCCCGGTCCTGTTCGCTGACAACAGGGCCATGATCCTCCTGTGTCAGGAGCCTCGACTCGAGGGCAGAGCGAAGCACATTCAGCTGCGGTACTTCCTCCTGCGTGAGCTACAGCAGCGACGTCAGGCTCGCGTAGTACACTTGGCCTCAGGTGCCAACACGGCTGATATCTTTACGAAGGCACTTGCGCCTAAAGATCATCAGCGGCACTGTGTACAGCTTGGTCTAGTTCCTGTAGCCTCTCACTTGCTAGGACCTTGACTTTGTACTATCCTTTATATGTATACTCAGACTGGACTTGTGTCCTCTCCCAGTGGCTGGACTAGTAGTACCGCCCTGCTCTTGTGCTTGCCTTGTCTGTACTCCTTCTGACTGGTCGCTCAGACCCTTGTCTCAGAGGTTGGACTAGTAGTGCCGCCCTGAGCTGTTTGTTTAGGACTTTCCCGTATGCAGTCTAGGGGGTGTGTCAAACATGTCTATGCGTTATGTTTGTATAGACTGTATAGGGTAGCCTCTTAGAGGGTACAACACTTAGCTATATTGTGTGTACTGTCTCTGTATCAACAACACCTCAATTTCTGATAACTTCAACTCAGTTACTGCCCTACAACTGAAATGGCCGCAGACTATCTGACGAAGAAATTGGCGAAGGCAAAAATCGATTACTGCATGCTGCTGACCGGGCAGACAAACGTCACCGGATCTGAACACGTCAGCACTCCAGAAACGAAGGGGAGTGTTGGAAATGTCTCAAAGGACTTGCGTTTCTGAAGTGTAACACTACTCGAGGAAGATCGCAACGGGTACGCGAGTCAACGGAGGTTACACGAGGGGATGGGCAAAGAACGCGAAGGGACTCGAAAGGTCGCAACTGGAGGTTGCGACTGACCGTTACAACATCGCGGATGGTAACCGAAGCGACAATCGAGTCGTTGTGCGACTCGATAACCGCTCCTGCAACTGTATTCTACAACTGCTTTCTTATTTTCTATATATTGCTGTATGCTTGTTTCTTTAATCAATCACTTGTTCTCATATACTAGTACAAGGGTTCAAACTACTCAACTTCCGCTGCACTACTCAAGTCTCATTCTTCAACTGGGACTTAGTCTCTGGAAAGATCCTAAGGGCTTTTTCTCAGCCCAACATAGATGATGTTCATGTTCTACACTCCTTCAGTCAGAGTACACTTGCATGGCAGCATAGTTCAAGTAGATAACATTCGCTTGCAAGTGCATTTGGTACAACTACAGCGAACAGGCAAGCGAGAATGGTATGGGCTTGGAAGTGGAACAGCTAGCTCATTTGTCACAACACAACACCACGGTTCATTGGAACAAACGAGTGCCGCTGAACAAAGGTGATGCGTCCCAACAACGCTTGATGCAGTTCTGAGGAGGTGCAGTCGTGGCTTACCATTGACGTGCATGCTTCCCTCATCTGTCCCGCCATGCATTCGTCATCGTGCCCTCACTCACAGCTCCTGCTGCCCCAGCCATGGCCCACTCCTCACATGGGATCTCCACCACCATCATTAAGCCTCCCATCCTAACTTATCTTACCCCCCTCCCCCATTTTTCATCCTTACAGCTCTCCAGCTTCCCCCGCCCCATCCTTGCAACCATCACTCATCCCGTCAATCAGCCTCTACCTTCACGCCATTTTTACCTCCTGCTCCTCTTTCTCTCCCTCTTTTCGTACCTCTTGTACTTCTCACTCCTCTCCTCTTCCTATGCCCAATCAAGCTCCCACCTGCGCCTTCGCCATATTTCTCCTCCATTTTCTCTCCCTCGCCCACACTCGCTCTCCTCTCCCCTTCACCCACCCCACAGGGCCCTACCCCAGCCTCACTGACTGAGTACCGAACCACATCTGTCAGCATCTCATAGGCCACGACATGCCACGTAGGACCCGTCTTCTTGCTCTGCTGCCCTGGCGTGTGCATGTGGTTCTTGGGTGCCTGCCAATGTGCTGAGCATTCTGTAAGACGGACATGTGGCCCTTGAGCCCTGCTGTTCTCCCTGCTGCTGCTGCTGCTGCTCGTGTGGCCTTGCTGCCCTTGTTCCCATGGGAGTTCCTCCCCTGGTGGTTGCTCAAGCACTCGCACGCTCCCCACTGCCCGGCCTTCCCAGTACCTGTGCCCTGCTTGAGCTCTGCTCTCTGCTGCATGTGGTGCTGTGGGTTCTGGCTCTGCTGCTTCTTCTGATGATGCAACCTCTGGTTCTTGTTCAGGTGTTGGTTCGGGTGCCGGTTCAGGTGCTGGCTCGGGTGCTGGCTCGGGTGCTGGCTCGGGTGCTGGCTCGGGTGCTGGCTCGGGTGCTGGCTCGGGTGCTGGCTCGGGTGCTGGCTCGGGTGCTGGCTCGGGTGCTGGCTTGGGTGCGGTAGGTGGCATCTGAGCTGGTGGTGGTGGCGGAGTGTTGTGGCATGGCATGGCCTGTCCTTCTCCTCGCACTGCTGTGCTCGTTGGCTCCTGGAAGGAAGGGGGGGAGGTGTGAGTTCGGGTACACACAATGCATGCCCATGTGATGACCTGTGAATAGCAATGTCACAGGTCATTGGCATGTATGGGAACATGTGAGAGCAACAAGGAGGACTGAGAGCAGCATATCCGCAGGGAGGGATTGAGTAGAGAATGAGTTGGGGGTGAAGTGATGACGGGGTGGTTGGATGGAGGGATGAAGTGAGAAAGACAACGGGGAGGGGTGAGTGAAGGGAGGACATAGTGGGAAGAGCAGCGGAGAGGAGAGGGCAATCTATGGCAAGAGTGTGCGCACTTGATGTGGAGCGATGGCATGGTGGAGGGTGATGGGGTTGCATTGGTAGCCTTCAGTGAAATTGAACGTAAAAGTGATGGCCCCTGATGGTGTCACATGCCGCTGCTGCTGCTGCTGCTGCTGCTCCTCTTCATCCTCATCCTGCATCTGTAATTGGAAGGTCCTGTCGAGGGGCAGACACCAGGAATCAGGGCCTAGAGCACAGGGGCGGAGTGGCCAATCACATGCCAGCCATACGGTCAGAGCCCACCTGTTGAAAGCGTACGGTGGGGATGAGAGCTGGAGCTCATCTAACAGCCAGCGATCAGGGAAGGACACCTGTTGCTCCAGGGGGAGGATATAAGGGAGCGATGGATGAGGCGAGATAGGGATAGGTCACTGAAATGGATGGGTGGGGGGTGAGCAACCACTGAAGAAATGGTAGAGAGTGGTGGAGAAAAGCAGCGGCGGTGACATGTGGATAAGAGACAGATAGCAGCAGAGGCACCTGGATGCAGTCGAGAGACGGAAGGGGCGCGAGGGGCCCTAGTGTGCTCTCCACAGCCACACGCAGCTGCCACCGCTGCTGGAGCACGGGGTGTTGGGGCAACACGCAGGAAGGAAGGGACTGCTGGTCATACTCCAAGCATAGTCATGATTGCTGGTTATGCAGCTGCTGATGACACTGATTCACACATGCACACTAAGAACGTGATGGCAGCCACAGCAGGTGAGACAAGCACAGAACAGGCAATGAGAGGGCTGCCAGCCTATCTGGCTACATGGCAGGAGCCAGTAACGCATGTTCACACATTTGAGGTTGGGCTGTCCGCACTTGCACTTGCCAGCGATGATGGGTGTGCTGCCTGAAGCTTCTTGCCTGCTCGCTTGCCTCGGGGCTGGGCGGCTGGTGGCAGGGGAGGAGGAGAATTAGCAAGGGAGGGGAGAGGACCAACTGGAGCAGGAGGGAGAATAGGGGAGAAGAAGGGGTGTGGTTTGAGCTCGAGCAAAGAGAGCAGCAGAAAGAATGCGATGGTAGGAGGTTGAAGGGGGTAATCAGGTGGGGGGTGAGATTGCTCACGAGTTAGGCAGTGGCGTATGCAGAGGCAGTAGGTGCGGTAGAAGGGAGGCACGGTGAGATGCAGGCACGCCATTAGGTGAGCCATCACCTGCAGTCATGCACACACGCACACAGGCAGGCAGGCACAAGCGCAAAGATGCAAGAGTGGAAGAGGCAAGCACAGGATGCAGCAGAGAAGGAGAGCATGCAGGCAAGACATGCAAGGGTTGCATGCAGGAAAGGCAGTAGGGGCAGGACGGATCAAAGCATGCAAGGAAGTGGCAAGAGGGGCAGAAGACATGCATCTTTTACTGCCGCACATGCCTAAGGACAAGGCGTTAGTAAAAAGGTGCTGGTAAACAAACGTTTTAGAGGCTAGTGCTGCAGCAGTGCTATCACTCACTTGATCCACCCGAGCTCCAATGACCAGCGATGCCTTCTTGTCCTTGGGGGTCTTCTGCTCTACCACACACGCATGCACGCACAGGGACACATACACATACAGAGAGACACACATTCTCGAAATCACATGTCTTGTCGCTGCGGGCGCATTGTACAATGGACAAAGAAACCTTTGCGGAACCAACCTCCTGAGAAGTCACCTGACAATGAATCCCCTGAAATAACACCTTCGAAATCCCCTGGAACCACCCACAAAATACCTCCGCATAACCTCCGAATTACGTGGGCGCCACCTGGGAATCACCTGGCCATCACCTGGGAATCACCTGGGCATCACCTGGAGGTTGACAATGACCATCCGCCCCCCATTGCGCAGCGCTCGCAGGGGAAGGTTGGCCGCTGGGGTGATCTGAAGACTGGTGCGCGGGAAGCACAAGGGCATGACGAGACGCATGACGAGACGAGCAGCACAGGACGGGAGAGATACAGGTTCAGGAATGACCAGACCACTTGAAAGGGAGCAAGGGGCGAGAGACGAAGAGAGAAGAGGCAAGGGCCATGAGCGATGTGAAGGGTGTATGTGCTGAGGCGTGCACACATGATGCACATGCATGAAGGGCGCTGGAAGAACGGGAGGCCGGGGGGTTGGGAGCCGGTCAGGAACGGAAGCAGGGAGAAGGGGAAGGAAGGGATGCAGGGAGGGAGGGAGGTGGGCACCTGGTGGCGAGGCACAGCACGAGGTCGGCCTGGGAGCACTCCTCCTCTGCCCGAGACAGCTCCGCAGGGGGCAGCGCGTCCTGGTGGGCGGGGGTGGCATGGCACTAGAGAGTTGACGCGTAGGGGGCAAATTCGGGAATGAGCGGCACGGAGAGAAGTGGGGCCATGGAGGGGAGGCAAGGAAGGGAAGGGAAGGCATTGGCAGCAGCCGTTGAGCGCGTATCAGATCGCCGATGCCCACCTCCCAGTCCAGCACGGAGTCCCTGAGACGTGGTGGGGTGCCCAGGGCGAGGCACGCAGCGGACGTGCAGCGGCGCCGAGAGGCCTTCTGACCGATGCTCTCCAACTCGAAGGACCGCTGGTACCTGGGGTGATGTGAGAATGCATGCAAAGAAGGTGGTTAGGGAAGCGAGGGAGTTGATCAGTGGATGCATGAAAGGTGGGGAAAGGGAAAGGGCAGTACCGGATCATGGCATGCACACAGGAGTGTCACAGGGAAGGCAACTTGCGCATGAAAGGACCAGATGGAAAAGAGTCACATGAATGAGCGAGTGAGAGTGCGACTGGGCGAGTGACCGAGCAGCGCACGAGCAGCGCACGAGCAGTGCACGAGCAGCGCATGCGCAGCGCACAAGCAGTGCACGAGCAGTGCACAAGCAGCGCACGAGCAGTGCACGAGCAGCGCATACTCGGCCCCGCATCGGTGGCACAGCTCCCTGAAGCAGCTGCCATGCAGCTCCACCAGATGGCTCCGCAGCACACCCGAGCGCGCATGCAGGCCATCCACGTTCTGCCATTTAGGCGAGGAGAGGGGAGAAGGAGGGAGGTAGGGGAGGGAGTAGAGGGGAGGAGAGGGAAGAGGAGAGAGGAGAAGGGAGGCGGGGGGGTTGGGGAGGGACCAGGAAGGAGAGTGCGAGACGAAAATGAAGAGGTGGTTGAGAGCAGAAGGGGACCACATGGAGAAGAGAAGGAAGAGTGAGGAGGGAGGACTCTCTCATTCTCTCCCTGTCTCTCTCACACACACACTCACACCCTCTCTCACTCCCGCACGCCCTACCTGGCTGACAATGCAGTGCAGCCGTCCCAGTCGGAGCAGCTGCACGAGCGCCATGTGGGTGAGCGACGGCACTGCATCCCCAAACGACTTCATAGTGCTAGGCAGCGGCTCTCCCCGCCGCTGATGCACAGCCACAGACACCGACCGATGCATGCACAGACAGAGAGGCAAGCAGACACAGAAGCATCAAGAGGAAGATGCAGATGGTGGTGGAACGAGTAAAGACGAGAGGAGGGGGTACGATGAAAGGTGATGCGGGGAAAGCAGCAAGTGCAGCGTCCATCCGCCCTACCTGCAGCGTCCATATGCCCGTGGGCCCTCGGAAGTCCGGTACGCCTGCTGCTGTGGAGATGCCCGCCCCTGTGAACGCCACTACTCGCCGGCTCTTCCATGGGGAGGGAGGGGGTGCAGGAAGGAGGGTGACGGGGGGGAGGAGGAGGCTGGTTGACGAGGGAGGGGGTGAGGGGGACCGGGGTAGGCTGAAAGGGGGGGCAGAGAAGGACATGGGGGCATGTATGCATGTGGCGAGGGATTCACAAGCCACGGGTGACGACGAAGAGGGGTGAAGGTGTGGCGGAAATGATAGATGCTGTCCGTAAAAAGATGGCGCGGGAAGTGATGGTGGCATGCGTGGATGGCGAGGAGAGAAAGGACGGCAGCCTGCAGGAGCGCAAGAAAGGAGACTCACGGATTTGAATATGCCCACGAGCTGGTGCAGCTGCCACGACACGACACGGTGATTGGTACGGCGCAGCAGCCGATGGCGTGGGAGGGGATTGGAGGAGATAATCGGGGAATTAAGAAGCGGGTGAGTATGTGAGCAAGCCGGCACAGCACTGTGATATTGTGGGGGTGTCAAAGACAGCAGCCAAACCTGCTTGACTGGAACCTCTCTCACTCTCTTCCTCTCTCAGGCTCACTCTCATCCTCCCCACGACTGGCGGGTGGCACAGACCTTGCGCCTAAGAGCCTCCCCCGAGTCCTCATATTCCGGCGACCCCACCGTCCCCACGTCCTCGCGGTACGACAGCTTCGCCGCGTAGCCCGCCGACATGCCTACGAGCTGCACACGCCGCACAGGCCGCACAGGCCTCCGTCACCGGGGCTCGCGGCCGCAAAGCGGTCGCTAGGTCGAGTCAAGGACGCTCTGAACAAGCCGCGCCGAGTCCGCACAATTTCAGACCGTGTCGCGAGTGCAGACGCCTCTTTGATCAGTGCACACAATTGTATTCAAATTAGCGCGGGCCAAAGCACGAATCGCTACTCTGAGTGCGCCATGTGGCTGTGTCGCGACTGTCCCTAGTCTGTTGTTACCCTTGTCGAAATCACTTGCGCGCTTTCCCCAATTTGTCTGCGCAGCTTCACGGTGTGGTTTGGGAAGGTTCCAAGTGGACTCGGTGGTTACCATTACATGCGAAATGACGGCTGTGTTCTACAGGCATTTGACGTCGACGTCGACGTCGACATTGAGGAAGCTCCTCAAGCGACTTCTAGAGCACTGGTTACCACTCAAACCAGGTGCACTTTCCAAACCTCTCTTGGAAGCAACGCGCCAAACTGTGGAAAGCGCGAGCGAAAGGAGAGAGGAGCCAAATTGAGGCTGATGTAATGCCACACGCAAGGTGAACTCCGCGATTTAGCGAACGTCAGCATTGCGTCACCTTTGCGTCAAATTTGCCAGGGAGGGAAGCGAGGGGGGTGTTTCCCTGACGTAGATGTCATCTGTACATGGACCTGTTCTGCAGGCATGTTGATGTAACTAGGTTCGGGTACCTTGTGCCAGGTTTGGACGAAATTTTGCGGGCTGACCCTCGATCCGAAGCAAAAAATCAGGCTTTCGGAAGGTGCTCTGATGTAATCTGCACTTTCCTTTTCTGCCTGCAGAACGCAGCCTACAGGCATTAGACGTTGACGTCGACGTCGACATTGAGGAAGCTCCTCAAGCGACTTCAAGAGCACTGGTTACCACCCAAAACCAAGTGCACTTTCTCAACCTCGCTTGGAAGCCATGCGACCAAATTGTGGAAAGCGAAAGCGAAAGGAGAGAGGAGATAATTTCGAAATTGCGCAAAAAAAAAACTGCTGCCCTACGGCAGGAGAGAAATTATCCGGGGCAAAATGACGAAAAAAAGTTCAGCTGAGATATGACTCGTTGGCGATGGGTTTGTTCAGCTGCTGTTTTTTTGCAGGGCAGGCCCAAGCTCGCGAGGGGGGTAGAGTGGTGGCGGTTGTATTTCTGGGGTGTGGAGGCCTAGTACACCCTTGCGGTTGATGTAACGCCACACGCAAGGTGGACTTCGTGATTAAGCGAACGTCAGCATTCCGTCAAGTTTGCGTCAAATTTGCCAGGGAGGGAAGCGACGGGGGTGTTTCCCTGACGTAGATGTCATCCGTAGATGGACCTGTTCTGTAGGCATGTCGACGTAACTAGGTTCGGGTACGTTGTGCCAGGTTTGGGCGAAAATTTGCGGGCTGACCCTCTATCCGAAGCAAAAAATCTCGCTTTCGGAAGGTGCTCTGATGTAATCTGCACTTTCCTTTTTTGCCTGCAGAACGCAGCCGACATTGACGTCAACACTTCACTACCATTCGAATGTCGCATCAACCTTGTATCGAGAACGAAATCAACAGCAGGATTCAATCGAAGGTTACCCTTTTCCACCTGGGCGGAACTGGCGCGGGTTTGATTGAATCCCGCTGTGGTCAGTTACAGCCGCCCTTGTCCCATCCGTGGCGGCGGACCCCTGTGAGTGAATTGTTGGCGAAAGCATTGCCCCACAGCACATGGTGCATGTCTCGTGCGATTTCTCTCCCGAGGTGTTCCTGCGCAGAAATTCTGCAGTATTTCTGTATCATCCGCAAATCACCACCAAAAGCGCCAGACCTTTCCATTTCAAAGTTCCTAAATGCTCCCCCTACGAGACCCCCCTGCCGATTCTTCACAGCCCCTCATCCCTGACAGCCGTATGGCCCTCGATGCACCTCAACCGTCCGATCGTCCCTCTCAAAGCGATCAAGCCGTCGCTGGCTCATCAGTTTCACTTATCTCGGGAACGCCGCGTGGCGACGTGTCGGTGATTCTTCATACCCCCGAAAGGCCGCGGAGTCACGGAGAGGACGAGCGCCAGGAGAGGGGAGATGGCGCGCAAAGCGCAAAGAGGGGGCAGCATGATTCCGCTCAAGCGCAAGCGGAATTCCCCGCCAGCGGCGCAACTCGAGCGCGCATGCCGTGGTGGGGCGCTCCCCTTCTCTGCATCGCTCTCGTCGCCGTCTCCTCTGCCGGCGCCGTTACCAAAATCATTCGCGACGCCGATCCCGTCGCCATCGCGAGCTGGCGACTGCAGGCGACGTCGCTCGTGCTCCTCCCGGGTTTCGGATTCGAGCTGATCCAGTGGCTGCTGACGTGGAGCAGACAGCGCCGTAGTGGCGAGCGCATCGCTCATCCAAGTCATAGCTTGGATCGACGAGGGGAATCTCGTGAGGAAATCGAGTCCGCGCCCATCCTTCTTCCTGAGGAGGATTCAGAGATTGCTGGGAACGAACAGCAACGGCGTGCCTGCACCACGCCTATTAACTCATGCACCGGTGATCTCTCTCCCTCTGGTCCGCACCAGGGCCTCTTCTCCCCTCCACTCCCCCCTCCGTTCACTCTCTTCCTCCTCCTCCTCCTCTCCGCCTGCGCGCTCGCCCTCCACTTCGCCCTTTGGATTCTCTCCCTGCGCCTCACCTCGCTCGCCCACTCCCTCCTCTTCGTCTCCACGCCCCCGCTCCTCCTCTCCCTCGCGCACCTCCTCTCAGGCGCGCCCCTCTCCTGCGCAGAGGCGCTGGGGACGCTGCTGGGGGGGCTGGGCGCAGCAGTGGTGGCGATGGGGGGGAGTGCGGGGTCCGGCAGGGGAAAGAGTGGCTATGATGATGATGATGATGATGATGTGTCTGTGGGAGGGGATATGGCAGCACTGCTAGCAGCAGCAGCGTTTGTGGTGTACGTGTGGGTGGGAGGGCGAGTGCGAACGTCCCTCCCACTGCATCTCTATGCTCTGCCGGTGACCGCAGCTGCTGGAGCCATGCTTGCTGCTGCCGCCACCCTCACACCCCTCCTGGACCCCTCGCATGCATGCCCTCCCCATGCCATCACAGCAGCACATGCCGCTGCTGCAGGAGCACCAGTACCCATCATGGCACCATTCGCAACATCCACTGGTGGAGCATTGGTGGGGATCGGGACAGGAGCAGGAGCAGGGGCAGGTGAAGCACTACTGGCATCGCCACAACTACCCCCACTGCCACAGCCGCCACTGCGTCTGCCTCCACCATCGTCCTCCCACTGTACGGCATGGCAGCCACTTGCCTGGCTCTCCCCCCCCTTCCTCGCACCCACTCTCTTCCTGGCCCTTGGCCCCGGGTACATGGGCCACACAGGGCTCAACGCCCTGCTGCGCTACACCACGCCCCTCGTCATCGCCATCGCTATCACTGTAGAGCCGCCACTCGGCTCGCTGATTGGCTGGGCTATTGGCCAGTCAGGTGCTCCGGATGCAGCTACGTGGGTGGGGGGGTTGCTGATGGTGGGTGCCACGCTGTGGGTGGCGCTGGAAGGACAGGAGAGGGCCAGAGGCCGGCACTAACGACCTTGTGGTCGCAAGGCAATACTCTCAGAGTAACGAATTAGCTAGAATGTGAGATACAGTGTGGTTTTGTGCTGAGGGGTTGTACTCTCTAAGAGTACGTTCCTATCTAGCCTATAGCAATATACACACATATGTTTGACACACCCCCTAGGCTAGATGAGGGGCAGTGCCTGGCAAGAGACATGCAACTCAGGGTGGCACTGCTAGTCCAACCTCTGAGGCAAGGGTCCGAAGGCCATGCAGCAAGAGTACAAACTAAACAAGAGTAACCCAGGGCGGGACTACTAGTCCAGCCATTGGAATAAGAGCCACAAGGCTAGTCTTGTACGCTCTGCCCCGGTCTTGTACGCTGTTAACAGGACCATGAGTATGTAAGCAAGAGCAAGCTACACCCACCTGCCTGGACTGCACCAAGAGCAAGCTCAGGCAGCAGCCGCACCCTTCCTCCCCATCCGTCGCAGCTGCTCCGCTGGACCTAGTGCACATGGATGTCTGGGGCCCAGCTCCAGTCACATCCCGTGGCGGTCATCGATACTTTCTTACACTAGTCGATGACCACTCGCGGTATGTTTCCGTGCACCTCCTGCATACCAAGGCGAAGGCACCTGACGTCATCATGGCATGGGTGCGCCAGGCTCAAGTCACGTTCGGCACTCCTCTGAAGTGCCTCCATTCTGATGGCGGGGGAGAATTTTGCAATGGCAAAATCGATAACTTCTGCGCGGCCCAAGGGATTCGGCAAACCTTCACGCTCCTCGAAAGCCTGCAACAGAACGGCATTGCAGAGAGCCGCAACCACACCTTGGTTCAAATCGCTCGCTGCCTCCTCAGTCACGCCAGTGAACACCACACCTACCACTCTCTGGCTTGGGGCCACGCCCTCCGCCCGCTCTCTACGTGTCTGAGGGTGTACTGCATATGTGTTGCTCAGCTCCCACACGCGTAGGAAGCAAGGTGGCAAGCTTGGTCCCAAAACCCAGACCTGCATGTACCTGGGACACAACTCCGATTCCCCAGACTACTTATTCATCAACCCCATCACCAGACAGCTGATTCGCAGCCGTGATGTCGTCTTCGATGAGACACGCCCCTTCCACTCTGCGACCACGGGCGAGCATCGTCCACCTCCCCCGACGCTTGTATGGGCAGACTTCGATGCCCCACCTCCGGCCGCTGCCCCTTCTCCGGGGCCTTCTCCGTCCGGCGTGTCTCACCCGGCCTCCTCGGTATCCTCCGCAGCAGCACCTCCTCCTGCTCTGCCTTCCCCACGCGTCGAGCCCAGCTCACCAGTCTCCTACCGGAAGCGCCCAGTCCCTTTGGTCCCACTGCAACCGCCTTTGTCTTCGGTCTCTAGTCGCACTCGTTCCAAGGGATCGGCCCCGCCTCTCGCCTGGGGACCAGCCGCCTTCTCCATCCAGTGTTCGGTCACCCCGCCTCCTCCTGCCGGGGATGATGTCCCCTCCATCCGTATTCCCCCCCCCGTGCACTTCTGGAGGACAGGCATGAGGAGCTGTTTGACCTTCATGCGGTCTGCCAATTTCTCTCTCACATCTTCCCGGACATTACTGACTGCCCTTCCCTCAACTTCACCGAGAACCCGACCATTCCGACTCCTCGCACAAAAGAGGAAGCTCTCTCGGGGCCTTATAAAAAGGAGTGGAAGGCAGCAATGGATGTGGAGAACGAGGCGTTCATTCGCAACAACAGCTTTGACAATGTCGTTCCCCCTTCCGGTGTTAACATCGTCGGCGGAAAATGGATCTTCCGAGTCAAACAACTCCCAGGCGAAGCTCCACTGTTCAAGGCACAATACGTGGCGAAGGGTTTCACCCAGAAGGAGTATCTCAACTTCTTCGAAACATTCTCGCCCACGGCCAAGCTCCCGACTGTGCGCGCTCTTCTTGATATAGCCGCTCGCGGCAACTTCGAGATCAAGTCCATGGACGCCTCCTCCGTTTTTCTCCAAGGCCAGCTCAAGGAGGATGTACACATGGAACGCCCATCGGGGTTTCCTGGCACTTATCCTGCCAACACAGTGTGGAAACTGAAGCGGCCAGTGTATGGCCTCAAGCAGGCTCCTCGTGAGTGGCACAACAAGGTGAAGAAAGTCCTCCTCGCACTTGACTTTCATCCCTCCGCCTCAGATTCCAGTCTTTTTGTTCGTCACTCCTCCGAGCCCTTCTACATCCTCATCTACGTCGACGACTTCATTCTAGCCGCCAGAGATCCAGCCAAGATGGCAGCTGTCCAGTCTGCTCTCAGCTCCGCCCTTCTCATGAAGGATCTTTGTGTCCTCAAGAACTACCTAGGGATGGAGATCACTAGTGACCGCCAGGCTTGCACGATCACCCTCTCCCAAGAGTCCTACATCGACAACCTTCTCAAGCGGTTCGACATGGAATCCAATAACTCTGTCTCGACTCCTTTCCCACTATAGCATCAGCTCACAGCCCCTCCAGTTCCTTCTCCTGACACCAGCAAAGACCCGTACCCTGAGCTAGTCGGTTCACTCATGTATGCCATGATGTGCACTCGACCAGACTTGGCTTACCCGGTTAGTGTCCTCTCTCGGTACGTCTCCCCCGGACGCTACACTGCCTCGCATTGGTCTGCAGCCAAGAGGGTCCTCCGCTATCTACAAGCCACCAAGTCTCACATCCTCACTCTTGGTGGTACCTCTCCAGTCAAGCTCGAGGGATACACAGACTCCTCATGGGCCGATGACCAGACTGACAGACGCTCCTCCCAAGGGTACTGCTTCACTCTTGGTAGCGGAGTCATCACCTGGCGTTCCACTCGGTCCTCTGCAGTCTCCATGTCGTCCTGCGAGGCCGAGCTCTACGTAGGCACAATGGCTGCTCAAGAGGCACGCTGTCTCTCCTTTCTCCTCGCTGAGTTAGGCTACCCCCAGCAGTCGCCCACCCTATGGTGTGACAACCAGAGCGCCATTCACCTCACCAAGGATCCTGTATTCCACTCTCGCACCAAGCACATTGAACTTCGTAATTTCTTCATCCGAGATCTTGTTCAGAGTGACGAGCTGACGGTACGGTACATCACCTCAGATTGCAACCTCGCCGACCTCTTTACCAAGGCTCTTGGCAAGGCTGACCACCATCGCCTTCTTCGTTCCATGGGGCTATGTGCTCCTTGACCGGGTTTTGCAGTCTATGGGGGTGTGTTAGAAATAGATTGCAAATCCTACTTTTGTATTTGTACTTTTATATCCTAGTTTAGGTTAGGAATGTTCTAGTGGGTTGGGGTGTACTCACAAAATCCCAACCTCACCCAATTGTGATCCCCCCAATCTCCAATTACCCAATTTGAGATTCCAGAGATCCCAATGGGGATTCCCTCCGATTCCCCCTTCATCCATTCTCCCTTACCTTGCCATGTACTTATAGAGTCTTGGGCTCTTTACCTAATCAATCATTTAAGCTCTCTTTCTTACACGCTTTACCTTGAAAAGCCACCGGACATCGATTATGTTCACCCCAGGTGGGGGAACTGCGTCGACGTAGGTGCCAATGGATCTCCAAGATGCCATCTCCACGTCCATGGCAGCTATCCAGTGAGACGCCCAGGGTCCCGAGGTCGCCTCAGCGTAAGAGCAGAGGGTCGGGATGTGAAGGGCGTATGGGTCACCCTCAAGGACTAGCAGCATGGAGCAGAGATGGGGAGCGTCCTCAGACAGGAAAATGAGCTCGTACTGCGGGTCCTCCAGGACGTCACTGCCAAGGGCAGAAGCACTCGCGATGGACGGAGGGCGAGCAGGGTCAGAGACCAGAGAAGTGGCGTAGTCAAGGTGGCGCATAGAGGCAAAGTCAGTGATGGCAACGACCAGAGCAGAGAGACTAGAGACAAGAACACACGGGTCGGTAACAAGGAAGGCAAGGACACGAGGAACCAGATGACTAGCGGCACGAAGAAAGCCAGACAAAGGAGGCGGAGCGACAACAAGCGATTATGGAGGGGGCGACGGGAGGAGAGGGGAACGAGACGCGTGAGAACAAAGCAACATAGAGTGAGAACACTGAGCAGGAGAAACAAGACGAGTAAGAGAGGCACGGTGAGACCACCAGTGGGAGGGTGGGGTCAGGTCAAGAGTCAAGGGTGGAGAAACAGGGGGAGAACGAGGGGGGAAACGAGCTGAAGACGAGTCCGGCAGAGAAAACGCATGGCCGTAGACAGGCGGGGGAGGCGACGGCAGGGGAGGCGCAGGCGGGTGGTCAGGGGTGGGAAGATCGAGGAATGGAAAGGCGGACACCGGCGGGGACTGCTGCTGCTGCTTCTACTACTGCTGCTCCTCACTGACACCAAAACCTTCAGTTGCAGCACGGCTACCTCCGGGACTCTCCACGCCAACACCCCCAAAACGAGAACCCGTTCCAGCACCAGTGCCACCCCCATGTTCGCCGGGACAAGCCACGACAGTACCCCCAGAACCAGCACCCTCTACAGCACCGGTGCCACCCCAAGGACCGCCGGGACAAGCCACGATAGTACCCCCAGGAATAGCACCCTCCTTAACGCCCGCACCCCCAAAGCTCGCGGACCCCTACGTCGGCTGCTGCTCTTGCGGTTGCGACGGCGGCTGCTGCTACGATAGCGAAGGAGGGGACATCAAGGCAAAGACAAGCGGCGAAACTGAAGCCGCAGAGCCCCTGCAGTCAGCCAACTCCTGCACCGGGACAATCGACGGTAGGGGAGTGACGTGAGACATACCAGATGGGGCAGGACGGGGAGGAAGAGGAGTAGGGGCTACCGGGGGAGTGGGGACCAAGAACAGGGGGGGGGAACCGGGAGACCTTGGTGAGGAAAGCGGGTGTAGAAGGAGACAGACTCGTCAAAAGTGACATCACGAGAGTGAAAGAAACTGTGAGACGACGGGTGGGAAAAGTGTCAGTCAGACGCGCCGAGGGGGAAGCCAACGAAGATACAAGGGACAGTGCGGGCAGTGAGCTTGTCTGTGCCAGAGGCACGAACGTGAGCAAGGAAGCCCCAGACGCGTCTTCAGGGGACCCGGTCTAGAGGAGGGTCGGCAAAACCTGCGGCCGCTAGGAGTGCGGCCACAGGTTAAGCTGGTGAGCGGCGTAGCGAACAGCAAACGACCACCAAAAATGGGATGCACCGGCATGGATCACGGAGGTACGCGCCACCTCAATGACCAAACTGATGCGTCGCTCAGCAACCCCATTCTACTGCAGGTAGTCCGGCAGGGTGTACGACTGGGTGATGCCCTCCACACAACAGAACTGGCCAAGCCGTCCGGAGGCAAAATTGCCGCCGCGGTCGAAGTGGAGACGAAGCATTAGCAAGCCGCGGTGGACGTGCACAGCTACGACCCAAGGGATAAGAACATCAGGCATGTCGGCCTTCCGCTCCCGGGGAAACACCATTGTGTAGCACGTGTACTCATCGATGGGCACTAGAAAGTAGCGCTCTCGACGCGGCCCATGGACGGGGGCTGGGCCCCAAATGTCCACGTGCAGGGTCTGGAGTAGCGCACTGGTGGGGAACAACGAGGAGGAGTGGAGAGCCACGAGGAGGAGTGAGGAGCATGGCGCAGCCGGCCCTTGACACAGGGCATGCACGGCAGCGCGGGGGGGGGAGGGAGGGCAGGGAGCGACGCAGGAAGACCTAAGACAAGACCATGCGGGGACATGTGACGCAGACGTGGGAGTGCGGGGTGGCCTAGGTGGTGGTGCCACATTAGGGATGGATGAGTGAGCGACTGACACGAGCAAGTCGCAGCGACCTGAGTAGGCGCGGCCACCTGGGGGGACACTCCCACCGGGGGGGAAGCGGTGTCTAGCGTGAATAGGCCAGACACCAAGTCCCAAGGGAGCATGGTGAGGGGGGCACCAGTGGCGGCCTCCGTACAGACCGCGTACCGCTCGTGTCCAGGGAACGTAGTGGTGACGCCGAGGTCCTGAAGACAGCCGACACCAACTACATTTCTGGAGAACGAGGGGATGTGCAAGCAAGTAAAAGAGCCTGAGGGAACCGCCGGACAGTGAAGGGTGGTGGAGCTACGTGCAACTACCGGACCTGAGAAGGGGTCAGCAAGTGCTACAACGGCAAGTGCGGCAAGTGGCCTGAGTGCAGTGTGGTCGCGAAAGAAGCAGGCGGACGCACCAGAGTTTAGCGTGAAAGAGAGCATGGCGGTAGCGACCATAGGAGGAGGAGCTAGAGTGGAGCAGAGGCTAAACAAAGCGGGTGGTCCTACGCCTGACGTAGCAGAGGAACCTTGGCTATACACAATGGACACACCTACATTAGGCAACACAGAGCAATAGGATCACACTAGAGTCATCTGCATACATGACATACATGGCTGACCTAATGTGATCCATATCAAGCTTAAAGACATGGACACGGTGACGCACCAGGCTGTACCAGTTGAGGGGGTCTGACGTGGGGCCGAAGCAGAGACGGAAGAGGTCGCAGACGGTGTCGCGGTGGGGGCCGGACTAAAGCTGGTACTGGCAGGTGACCACACTAGAACCGCCACCTGACACCAAGCTGCGCGGCCCACCACCACCAGCGCCGCCAGGCCACCATGGCGTCAGGGCTCCCCACGGCTGCTACTGCTGTGGAGTCTGCTGCGCCTGCTGCTCCAGGGTATCAGCCCCGGTCCCCTCGTCTGCACCACCGTCCCCACCACCACCACTGCCACCTCTGCCACCCCCACCACTCTCGCCACCCTTCCCTTCTCCATGTCCCCCCTTGGGGCGGCGACCCTTACCCTGACGCGGCTGCGCTGAGGCCGCAGCGGCGGTCTCATCAGCAGGGGCTGTCTCAGCGACAGCGACAGAAACATCAAAGTAAGTGCACTTGGAGGGAGCACAGCCCTGGAAGATAGGGACTGCTGCAGTACCGCTCGACTAAGCGATAGTGCGCTGGCGGGTCTCTATCGCGGACACGGCGGTGACAAAGGCGATAAGGGTGAGGTCATCTAGGTGCTAACTAAGAAAGTGGTCGCGGGCAGTGGCAAGGCGGTCAGGGAGGCGTGTGATAATGAGGTAAAGGGTAGCGCAAAGCGGCGGCGGGAAAGCAGTGAGCTGTGCCTCACTGCTAGAAGCGCGGTAGCTAGTCTCAAGTGCGCGAAGATGAGTGGCAAGGTCAGCGACAGTGGGGAAGGAAGTAAGATCAGGGAATAGCATGGGAAGGATCAGGCGGCCGACAGAGGCGGAGGAGGGAGTGGAATAGCGCAGAATGACCGCACCTAAGTCTTCCTTCGCATTGGCTACAGCGGTAAAGCGGGGACGCTCAGACCGGGGGGGGCATGACTAATAGCAAGTTGTGCGACTGCGTCGCGCGACTCCCAAACAGCGCGGGCAAGCTCAGCAGTGGCAAAGGCTTCACGCTCAGCAAATTTGGGGGCAGCAGGGATTGGAGCTTACTGTCGACATGGACAGTCAGGGAATGGCAGTCCTGGCGCTGACCTGTCAGCTGGCGGCGGAGGTCGACGAGCCACACCTCAAAATCAACCGCCCGACCCTCCGCGTCCAGGCGGAGCACAGAGTCCGCCATCACCATGGTTGCAGCAACTAACTACCGCTGGAGGGGGAGGAGAGCGGCAAAGAGGGGTGGAGAGCGGTGGAGAGCGGTGGAGAGCGGTGGAGAGCGGTGGAGCGGTGGAGAGTGGTGGAGTGCGGTGGAGAGCAGTGGAGACAGCCGGCAAACGAGGGTCCGGCGGGCGCGGGGCCAGCTAGCTAGGGGCCGGCGAGCAGGGGGCCGGCAAGCGCGGGGCCAGCGAGCGCGGGGCTGGCGAGCGCGGGGCTGGCGAGCGCGGGGCCGGCAGGTGCGAGGCCAGCGAGCGCGGGGCTGGTGGGCGCGGGGCTAGCAAGTGAGGGGCCGGCAAACTCGGGGCCAGCGGGCGCGGCGCTGGCGAGCGCGGGGCCAGCGGGCACGGGGCTAGCTAGCGAGGGGCCGGCGAACGTGGGGCCAGCGAGCGCTGGGCCCGCGTGCAGGGGCCGACGCGCGGGGACGGAAAGCGAGGGCCGGCTGGCAGCGGGCCGGTGACGAGAGAGGGCCAACGCGCTAGGGCCAGCGAGCTAGGGTCGACGGACTCGGGGCTACGGGCGGCCAGCGGCTACAGGCGGCTGGCGGCTACACGCGGCTGGCGGCTACGGGCGGCACGTGGCGGCGGGCAGCCAGCGGCGGTGAGTGGCGAACGGCTAGCGGCGGCGGCTAGCGACGGGCGGCTCGCGACGGGCAGCTAGCAACGGGCGGCTAGCGACGGGCGGCTAGGACTAGGGCTAGGACTGGGGCGGAAGCGCGGGTGGGCGGGCAGGACCTAACCTAGCGTGATACCATCTGAGAGTTACGAATTAGCTAGAATGTGAGATACAGTGTGGTTTTGCTGAGGGGTTGTACTCTCTAAGCGTATGCACCTATCTAGCCTATAGCAACATATCCACACATGTTTGACAAATACTACATCTGTAGGTACTAATTGTGCGTGTCATAGATGTGCCTGCCATCCCTTTGCCTGGTAAAGCTTTCTGTACATAGTGGATCTTGTATAACCTGCACTTGTGTTACACGATATGTACGATTAGACAGTGACAGAATGTGTGGTGCGGTACCAGGAGCTGGCTGCACAGAACTATGGAGATATAATAACAAAAGAATCATAAACATGTCCGGTCAGATGGGTGGGCACCACATGTACCCTCCGCGAGCACATAAAAAGAACGTGCAGGGGAAGGTGCAGCCCAGCTATACAATGCTGCACCTCACCTCGGCCTGAATGGGCTCATCACTGCTGCTGCTGCCCTTGCTGCTGCCGCCGCTGCTGCTCGTCTCCCAGCCCAACTCCCTCGGTTGAGGCATGAAGCCAGTCTAGCAGGCTCGAGTGTGTGTGTGTGTGTGTGTGTGTGTGTGTGTGTGTGTGCGTGCGTGTGTGTGTGTGTATGTGTGTGTGTGCGTGTGTGTGTGTGTGTGTGTGTGCATGCAATGTGAACATGTATGCAAGCACTTCTGCTGCGAGCTTGCATCCCTGATACAATTGCTCACATTTTCTTTCCCTCTCTTGCCTTGCCGCCACCTTCACCCCCTCCCCTCTCTCCCCCTCGCTCCCTCTCACTCACTGCATACTTCACTTCCCTCGCACTATTCCAGAATAAGCCGCACATCCACACCACCGCTCTCCTCTCGTTTACTCAAGCCTGTCCCCCCGTTCCGCTGCGCCAACCCACCTGCCTCCCCTTCATCTGTTACTCTACTGCTGCGCTCACTACCTCTCCCTGCCATCGTCCCTGCCAGCCTCTCACTCCCTCCCACACCCCCACCCCCTTGCCCCACCTCCCCTGCCTCAACATCATCTAACCCCGTCCCAACCAAACCCCCTCTATCCCCTTCTCCCGATCTCCTCCTGCCCAGTTCCCCTCCTCCGCCTCCTCTTCTGCTTCCTCCCACACTCCCCTCTTCCACCCCATTCTCCCCTGGCGATTCTAGCGAAATCATAAACCCCCTAGCAGTGTCAAAATGGTAGAGCATAACGACGAGCAGCAGCGAGGAGAGCAGCATGGGGATGGGGCCAAAGAGCCAGAGCAGGAGCGGGAACGCGCAATACAAGGCGCGGGTGCCGATGGTGTAGAAATTGCTGCCACGCGCCAGCACTGCTGCCACATAGTCTGGAGATAGGCCCTGGGCTTGCGGGCCCATGGGGATGTTGATGAGGAAGTTGACATGGTTGGTGTAGCGTATGGACTGCAGGGGAGACGGAAAAGGTGAGGAGGGGAGGAAATGGGAGGAAATGAGAGGAGGGATGAGGTTTGTGAAGGCGGAGAGGGCGACCTTGGAAAGCAAACGCTCGAGGGTTTGCAAAGACGAGGATTCAGGTGAAAAGAATGGAGTGTGCTTGGGGAAAGGATGCAAGGGGTCTTTCAACAAAGCCAACAGGGCAAAGGTCGTAACAGTGCAACAAGCAGTCACCTGGACGTGGCAGACGAAGGCGAAGAGGAAGCAGAGGAAGATGGAAATAAACTTGACAGCCACGACAGCAGGCTCTCTGGATCCCAGCGTCACAGCGAACACGGACGCCTTGACGTCCGCTGTGGCGGCAGAAGTGATGAAGGCGGCGATGCCGGACGAGAGGATGATGGCCGTGGTGGCCAGCAGCGTGGACGCCATGATGTGATTGCGCAGCGTCTGCACCGCCAGGATGCTCTTCTTGTCCACGTCCTGGAAGGAGGGAAGAGGAGAGAGGAGAGAGCAGAGAGGACGGGCGGCGGAACGGGCATTGGGTGCGAGGAAAGAGGACGGGTCCTTGGTCCATTCTAGAGATGTGATTACAAAGAGTTGCAATTGAGAGGATTTCAGGGCCAGCGCGGCCTGGTAGTAGTGTTCTTCCCATCTCCCTGTATCTGGAGAGAGCAAGGGGTCGGTGGATGGGTCAGGAAAGATAGCCAGTGCTGTGCATGTGTTTTGAGAGGCACGTGGAGGCGTGCATACCAGAACCATCCGTACGTACTGACCACAGCTCCTACCTTCATAATACTGTACACCCATGCTCGCCGGTTCAGATGATTCACGCCGATTACAGTCTTCATGGGGTTCTGTTGAACTCGCAAGTATAGCACCACGTTGTAGAGAAGCAGAACCGCCAGGCCGACCGGAACTAGAACCACGTCTAGGATGAGCTCGGGTGGTGGCGACGACATGATGCTGAATTCTCTCCGAAGCGAAAGCTCTAGTAACTTCGGTTTGAACGCGGAAGCTCTGAATTTCCTCCGGATTCAAGCCCTCCAGTTTGATTATCGCTAGAGCCGCAAAAGTGAGCCGTGTTCTGGTATAGCTCGTGAATTTAGAAGACCCTGCTTCGTCTTGCTGATAAGATGCTCGAGAACTTGCTGCTTGCTTGCTGATAGATGGTTCACAAAATAGAGATGACCTGGTGAAGAACGACGCCGGAACAACACTCGCAAGGATGCTCCACCTTGATGCCGCTCAGCAAGGACACTGTTCTCGAGAGGATTCCTGAGTTACCCGAGCCGACATTCGCGATTACAGACATCTCGCAGAAACGATATCTACTAGGCCGCTGCAAACCAACGAGAGTTTTCGCCGAACCGCCACCTTCCAGCAAGGAGACCGGTCCCACCCACCCAAGCTGTTGGCAGTTTCGCGACAAGCTTCCTCAGCTCCCAAGCTGGTGGCTCTGAGGAAATCCACATACGTTATACACTCGTTCTAGTTCTCTCCGTTTCTGGCCCGAAGTTCTTAATTGAATAAGTACCACCAATTATCAGGTCCTTACATGAAATTGCATAGGCTATATACCCACAGCGCAAGCAAGCACAACGCCTTATCAAGAAATAGGGGCAATGCCGTTTATGCACAAAGGGGAAGGATATGCTGGTGCTACCAGCACTCCACCCATCCGCTGCTTCAATATCAAGCAGCTCAGCAGGCCATGAATACAGCATCCCTAATGTGAACCCAACCCAACCCACACAAATACAAACATAAAATCCCAATTACCTTCAGGACGGCTTAGCCACAGCCAAAGCACTAGATAAGCATAGCGAGCAGAGAGGGGAGGGGGGAAGAGAGAGCACAATGCACAGGCCTCAGTCAGGTGACAGCTGCATAATGGCCCCAGCTTCAGCAGCACCAATAAGGACCCAACCCAGCTTCACTCGGACTCCCACACACAGCAACCATGCCCGATGGTCCCTCTACCTGTCATGCATCCCACCCTTTTCTCGTGCTGATCCACCCATTTGCAGTGGCAACACGAAGGCTTCCCATTATTGTTACAATCACTACCACAGCAGCATCAGAACTCCTTATGGGCTCATCAGCCAGCCAAACGACTTCACGACTTGCCATCTGTATGAACTCCAGGGTACGTCGCAGCAGCAGCAGCACTCCGTGCAGCTGCGGCTGCAGCGGCAGTGGCGGCATCGGTGCCTGCATTGATCGGGTGGAATGCCGATACATGATGGAAGGCAGCAGGAGCTCCAGTTGGGTGGAACGCATGCTGCTGACCCGTATGCTGCTGAAATGCTTGAGCAGACGTCACCGATGCACCAGGAAAGTTGCCAACACCACCAAAGGGATAGAAGCCCATTGCTCCTGCAAAGCCTAGGTCAAATCCGGCCAGCTGCTGCTGCTGCTGCTGTTGCTGCTGTGACTGCTGTTGTTGCTGCTGAGCTGCTTGCTGCTGCTGGGCTGCTTGCTGCTGCTGCTGCTGCAGTTGAATCTGCTGCTGGTGCTGCTGCAGGCTGTTCATCATAAACTGCTGTGCTGCTGCGTCTTGAGCAGCCATGCCTGCAGCATCAGTGGCAGTGTTCCCTCCCGTTGCAGACGCATTTGCTGCTGCACTGGCAGCACTGCTGTCCAAGAGCTGGTAACCACTGCTGTTGACACCTCCGGCAGCAGTACCAGAAGGCCGAGAAAGTTCCTCGTTGCTCGTTCCCGTTCCAGGAGAATCGCTTATATCGTCGCTGCTTCCTGACACATCTTGCTTGTCGTTTCCACTGTCGTTTGCTTGCGGCACAGATACGCGTTTCTGTGATGAAGCAGGTGGGCGTCTAGAGCGTTTCGGTTTTTTCTTGCCCTCGTCTTTCCCAGCCGAGTTCTGATCGTCGCCTGACTCGCCATTCTCTTTCCTCGCCAGTTCTTCCAGCTGTTTCGTGTTCAGGAAGCGACCACCGCAGCCACGTGCGCGCCTCAATGCATGCTGGTGCCGTGACTCGTGAAGATAAGGCTGCTCAATAACGGGGAAACAAAAACGAAAAAAGAGAGAATATCACGAAAATAAGTAAACCTCGAGAGCACAAAAAAAAAAAAAAAAAAAAAAAAAGAAGAAGAAGAAGAAGAGAAGCTCCCATACCCGTCGCCCCCCCAAACCCCCTCAGTCCTCAACCCCTCCCCCAACTCTTTCCCCCACACATGCATGCACGCAAGCTACAGATGCTTCCAGGATGTAACCGACCTTGCGCGCTTTAACGAGTCTATTCTCCGCCTCTGCTTTAGCACGCGCCTGACGGCGGCGCAGAATGCCATGATATTGCTTGGCGTTGACGTACACAGGCTCCTCCTCCACGATCTCAGACGGCAGTGCCATGCGCGCTTGCTGCTGCATCCCTAGCAAATGCGGTGCCATCTGAAAGGACGGCAAAGGGGAACACGGAAAATAAAGTACGAAAGTCAGGGATTGGAAAAATCATGACAGGACATACAAATCTTAAAAAACGGATCTGGCTCCCAGAAAGGCGGAATAAGATGAAAGGACGGAACAGGAAAAAACAAACGAAATTACTCCAGGATGAAACGACCACTATATTACCAAAGCCTGAGAGCCGAAGGTGACTATGTTTCCATAATACGGGTCCGTTGTCGCATAAGGATAAGCAACGTGTTGGGCAGCCTGAAAAGGAGAAAAAATATCGCAAACGATGACCCAGCACACCAGCCCGTCCTCCCCAAACCCGCATCACGCACCCAATGCACATGCCAGGACGGACAAACGGAAACAAAAATCCCATTAGTGTTGGACGAAATCGTACAGGATAGCTCACACACAAGAAACCAGAGGGGGGTCCCACAGATCACAAATGAGAAACAGTTCGCGAGGGCAAAAAGGGAAGAAAACATAGGCCTCGAAGACGCATATGGCCTGAGAAGGACATACGAGAGCGGCTGAACCGAGGTCGACGGAGACATGCGGTATAGTAATGTATTCTGTGTGCCCGCCTGGCATTGCGGAACCGGCTGCTGCCGCCGCTGCCGCTGCTGCCGCTGCGGCTGCAATATTCTGCTGGTTTTGGTGATCTTCATGTGCCGCTGCAGCCATGACAGCCCCTGCAAAACATGCGAGAGTTTCGGAAAGGGAAGGGAAGACACGAGCGAGAGAAAGAGTGAACAACGTCTACAAAGAAGAACGAAGGCGACGGAAAATATTTAAGAACCCGAGAAAATGTTGAACAATAAAATGAGCTGGGAGAAAAATACAGAGGCTGGATATCAGCAAAGTAACAAAGCTCCGAAAAAAAAGAGAGGAATAATAACATCAGCATAGCCGCGAAAAGCCAGGGCACACGACGCTAATGGAACATCAACTTCTTACCTGGATGTGTGGCCATCGATGGGCGGCGTTAATCGGCCTATTTTGTTAGTGTTAACAAGTCGTAGGCCAAGGACCGCGTCGCACAGTGCTGGCGACACTACTAAAAAGGCAAAGAACGAGACAACAGGATAACCTGCCATAAAACGGGAAGGACAAGGTTCAGTCTATGACCCCTGAAATCGGACGACATTAAGAAAAATATCGACCGGATAGGGAACATTCCACGTCAGAGCTAGCCACTACTGCGTCAGAACGAGGATAAGTCATGGCAGCCATAGCTTCTAAGGGGCGCTACCTGAAGGTAAGAGGTGCAGGCTGGAGCAGGCAGAGCGAGGCGAGGGGAGCGGAGCGGAGGAGAGCAGAGAGAGGTGGAGCAAACCCTAGGAAGCGCCGAGCGTTGTTTGATTGGTTGTAGACCCACACGTTGTATACACACCGAATGGCTGCGAGCCAGCTGCTGGGGGGGCCCAGAGATGATGGGAAAACTGGTCACGCGTGCTTACGACGAGTGTGACAGTGGGGTACAGTTCGTGATGCTTCGAGACGATTGGACGAGGCAATGCTGCAAACCCCAATGCATGGAACCTGTTTGAATACACTGCTGTAGTGGAGCGTATTTTTCTTTGCAGGCTTATGTGTGAAGACTTGGGAAAACATCATTTAGAGCTCCATTATTGTCATGTTGACACCTTTCACTAGACCAGGTTTTAGAAAGAACATTAATCAAAATCAATTTCGCAAATTGGCAGCATCTTGTGTCGTGAACCTTGTGTTGTATACATATCATGCCACCATCCACATCACCTATCATTCCAGAACTCTCACTCCTTCCTATCACCTGGTTTTAGATCTCACTTATTATTTCTTTGCAGCAACTAATTTCTGTCGCTTTGCTCCACCTGCCCCGGCTCCTAAGGACTCACGCTTCGTCCCAACTCCACCCCCTACTTTGGTTACCTTCAACGTTCCCTCCACTTGCTGCATTTGCCTGACTGAATCCAACACCGAACCTTCCGCCACCTTTCCAGCCACGGCCCCACCAGCTGCTGCTTCTCCAGCCGCAGGTTTCTTCCCAAATGGATTACACGGCTTCGCGTTTGCAGCTGGTGTTGCTGCCCCGCCTGCACCACTTGCACCTGCCTCCTCGCCTCTAACACCACCACTGTCTGTGGCAGTGCCTTTGGCAGCTGATTCAGGGCTGGAGCAATCGACCACAGGATTCGCTACCACGTGCTTTTGACCAGCTGCTGTTCCTTTCTGGTTTGTTCCTGAGCCCTTCTTGACGAACATGGGGGCCAATGCAGATGGACTCTTTTGTGTGGGGGGAGCCAGGTCAGGACAGGAGGGTTCCTTTTGATGCGGCTCCTTTGCATGTTGTCGTGGTTGCAGCTGCTGTGGCTGGGAACGGCTGGCATTGATTGGTGGGTCGGGAAAAACTCGTGTCTGCATAGAACGTTGTTGTTGCTGTTGCTGCTGCTGCTCCTTGCGCTGCTGCAGCCTCTGCTCATCTTCATCGGCCCGCAAGCGCTCCTGACAAGATACAAAAAACCATGCAATAGACAATCAACAAACCCATGTTTTGTGCTATCCCATGTGGGGAGCTCACTGTCTGTCCCCTGTCACCCTCAGCAGATTAGAACCAGCCCTGCTGCCACACTCCCTCCCATTCCCCCCTGCTGCAACCCAGCAGCAGCACACTCAGACCATCCCCTTTCACTGCTCTCCCTCACCTGCAGCAGCGAGTGCAGGCGCTCAGCGAGCACAGGCAGGCGCAGCGCGGACGTGAGCTTGACAGCCCCCTGGAGGCTCTTCCTAAGGGACAGCATGGTGCCCAGCTCCATGGCCCGCTCCAGCTTGTCGCCTGAAAAAAAAAAGCAGGAAGGGGGGTGCAGCGAGGGGAGGCGGGGGAGCACACAAGGCAAGAGGAAATTGGAAGAGGGAATCTAGAGATTTATGGACTGGAGTGAAGGTGGAAAACTGGAGGTGTAGTGGAGGTGGGACGAGTAAGCGATTGAGATAGGGCAGGTGGGAGGGAGGGATGAGTTGGGCATAGCAGGAGCGGCAGGTACTACCTTTAGCAGCGGCGACGAGCAGGCGCAGCAGAGTCTTGTCCCTCTCGGCCTCCAGCCTCAGCAGCTCCTCCTCGTCCTCTGCTGCTGCCATCGCCCCCTGCTCGCCCATCTGCAAAGCCTCGTCTGCCACCGCCCGCACCTGGGGGGAAGGAAACAAGGCCCAACAGGGGGCCGAGGGGGCGGTTGGCCGGTGGGGGGGAAGGGGGGAGGGGGGGGGGGGGGGGACGGGAGGGGGTTGTCTGTGCCAACTGCATTGGGTGGACTGAGGAGAGGGAGAAAAAGCGAGACGATGCAAAGCTTTGTGCACCCCACTGCTGCAAACACCTGCCCCACCCCTCCCCTGTTGTTCTCCTCTGCCCACTGAGGACTGAAGTTCACGTCTTAAGTCAACGCAATAACCAGCTCAAGCCCACTCACATGGGCCGTGGCGAGCGCTGAGCGCAGGAGGTCGGCCTGGAGGGAGTCGGCTGCTGCGAGGTCGGAGAGGGCGAGAGGCAGCACGAGAGGCATCTCCGATAGCACCGGGCGAGGAAAGACCTGTGCATGGGTGGTGGGGCGGAGAGGGGGTTGGGAACACACAAACCCGCACACATACACACATACCCACGCACATGCACACACACACATATACACATGTAAGCACACACACGAACATGCACATACACACGCACACACATGCACACCCATAAAATGGGGCAATGTAAAAAGACTATTGAGGGGAAGAGAGTCGGAAGTACGACGATCCAGTTCAATCTGTCTCGTATAAGCAAAGCCAAACGCCGCACAATCCTACACAGAACCACCAGAACAAAGCCCGAAGAGCAAGCTCCCAACAACAGCACCCTCCCACAATCAGCATTCCAGGGTCCGTACGGAGGGCTGGGGGTTGGCATTGGTGCAGACGATGAAGAAGATGGCCTGCTCGCGGAGGTCCAGACCCACCATCCACAGCCGGTGCGACTCACTCGTCGCCGATGCACTCGCACTGCCAGGGCAGTTTGGACGGGGGAGAGGGAGTAGAAGTTGCTGCCTTGCGCTGCCTTGCAGCAGGGCTCACGTCCTCTCAAGGTGGCTTCTCTCAGGGGCAGTGTGCTGCATGAGACACAGTGGTGCATGCAGATGTGTACAAGGACTCCAGTTTCACGCACCTGAATATGGGCATCCAGCAGCCGCCAAAGTCTGGAGAGAGAATGCGCACCACCCCCTGGAGCATTGACAGGGGGAGGAGAGGACGAGGGGAGGATGGAGATGAGGCCATGGGGAGTGCACAAATGGGAGCAACGGAGCAACGAAGGGAGAGCAGGAAAGCAAGGAGCGCACGAGCAAGGCCGGCTGCCATTCCCACCACCAAGCCCTACCCAGCTGCCACTCAGTGCCTCACGTTGAGTATCTCACCTGGGAGTCATAGGTGGCGACAGTGGGCACGGTGGTGTGGAGCGGTGCAGAGGGGTCGGAGGAGATGCTGGAGAAGCCCAGCCAGGCGAGAGAGGCGCAGGGGGAGAGGGCGATGGGCGTGCGCAGACGGAGACAGGAGGAATGCATGTCCAGGAGGAGAAGGTGCATGGCCTGGGAGAAAGGGGGCAGAGAGGGGAGGAGTGCGTGTGTGAGGGAGGGGAGAAAGGGGAAAGGAACACAAGAGTCGCGATGGAGAAACAAGAAAATCAGAGAAAGGGGAGCTTTGAGGAGTCAAAAAGAGGCAACAACGAGGAGCAGACATGAGCACATGCACACACATACCCCCCCCCCCCAACACCCTTCTGCCACCCACCACACACACACGCCCCTACATCCACCCACCTGGTGCCCATCCGGGTGCGGCCCCGCAGCATGGAAGGCGACTGCGAGGAATGCGCCCTGGCCGGCCATGGCGACGACGGGGCCGTCCAGCGACACGATGGCGCGCTGCAGCCCCGTGTCCGAGAACACGCGCAAATAGTGCCTCGACGTTGCTGCCGCCACCCACTTGCGCCCCACGGAAATGGCTGTCACCTCCTCCCCTGCTGGCAGCCGCACAGACCACTGGGGGAGGGCGGGGCGGGGGGGGAGGTGAGAGGGATGTGCGCGGGGGGGGGAAAGGGGGGGTGACGTGATTGATGTGATCGACGTGATTGACGTGATTGACGTGATTGACGCGATTGGTGGTCAGATATGCATGGACAGGCAGAGGGGAGAGACTGAAGACGAGAATGAGTGGGAGGCGGGAGACAGAAGGGCAACCGGAGGGACAGGAGAGGTCGACAGCAGTGGCAAGGCCAGTTGAAGGAGCAGCAGCTGTAGCACGATTCTCTCCTGGCGATTGGCAAACTGAGAGCAGAAGAAGAGACTAAAGAGGGGTGCAAGTGGGGAGAGAAGAAAGTGTACGTCGGAGGAGGGGGCCCAGGAGGTGAAAGGGCGGAAGAGGACGGTGGAGGGCTGCTTGGAACGCGCAGGCGAGGCGAGGGCGTACCCCCTCTTCCCCAGCACCCCCATGGTGCACCCGTAGTAGTCCGTCAGCGCTGGCACACGTGTCACTGCTGCTGACGTGTCATGGAAGTCCACCTGGCGGCGAGACATGGAACACGAGATGGAGCAGAGGACAGGCGAGTGAGAAAGACACCAAGATACAGCAAGTCGAAAGCTCTTACAAAGCAGAAAGCAACGCCCAGTGCAACACCTCCCTCCCAAGATCACAGGCTTTACCACATCAAATCCATAATTACTGGCCAGCCCTGCCCAGACCATCTCCGCCCTGCCCACTGACCTCCACGTGCGAGTGGTAACCCGCCCCATCATGTCATACGCCAGGCATTGCTGCCTAAATAGGCACCAGAGTGGATGCAGCCCATGGGCGCCTAGCTCACCTCCACATGGGCAGTATCGCTCTCAGCATCCATGCGAGTCGTGACCCGCCCCACCAGGTCATACGCCAGGTACCGCAGCCGCGCCCCCCCTGGCCCCTCCACGCCCTCCTCCCCCTCTGCGCTGCTGCCGCCCGCTGCTGCTGTGAGGGTCGTTGAGCCAGGTTGAAAGGGCGGCTGGAGCGGAGAGGGAGGGGGGGTGGGGGGAGGGGGATGGAAGGGAAGGGAAGGGGAAGGGGATACATGGAGATGGCGTAGGCGCGTTTGCATAGGAGCAATACAGAACTGACAGCGAAGGTACTCCTCAGGCAGGGACACACCTGCATGAAGACCACAGGAGCAGCCACAACAGTGCTTCCCCTCCTCTCCCCACGCCTCACGTCCCCTTTTCCCCCACTCCCCTCTCTCACGTCTCTCTTCGCCCCCGCTCTCTTCTCCTCCTCCTTCTCCCCATCCCACCCGCCCACTTCATCCTCCCTGTCGCTCCCATCCTCCACCACATGCCGCGCCCCTCCCCCTCCTCTCCTCCTCCCCCCATAAGCCCTAAACCCCCCCTCACTTTCCTCCTCCCCGTCTGATTCCGCTCCCCCGTCCCCCTCCCCCTCCCCGCCCCTGCCCCCCCGTTTGCCCCTCCCCCTGCGCCCCTCGTCATTCCCAAGGTCGTCCTCCCACACCTCCTGCTCCCCCCCGCTGCCTTCCCCGCCCCCCTGCCCCCTGCTGTCCGCCCTTCCGCTGCCGCCACCTGCCGCACCAGGAGCATCCTCGAAGCGAAACAGTTCCTCCCGAGAACGGCGGGCTAGTAGGGGGGAGATAGTGGGGGAGGGCGCAAGGGGATCAGGGAAAAGGAAAGAAAACATAAAAGGGTAAGGGGAGAGAGAGAGACAGGTACGACGACTGATTGCGATAGCCAAAAGAAGGCACATTATTGCAGTTTCTGAAACGAGCCTTGAGAATCTGCGGCCATAAGCCATACGCCATACGCCATAAGCCATACGCCATACGCCATAAGCCATACGCCATACGCCATAAGCCATACGCCATACGCCATACGCCATACGCCATACGCCACGAGCCACATGTCACATTCTCTCCCCTCATGCAATTCTTTCCCCTCTCCCTACCCCCTTACGCGCTGGCTGCATTCCCCAAATTCCGGATTCCTTTCCGCCCAGTGTCCCCACTTTCCGCCCAGTGTCCCCACTTTCCGCCCAGTGTCCCCACTTTCCGCCCAGTGTCCCCACTTTCCGCCCAGTGTCCCCACTTTCCGCCCAGTGTCCCCACTTTCCGCCTCCCCCCTTCCCTCACCCTCTTTCTGCTGCTCGATGCCGGCCCCTCCCCACTGCGGCGCCGCGTTCGGCGCGGGCATGTGGGGCGGCACCGGACCGTGCCACACGCCGCAGCAGCCGGCGCAATCAATGGCGGCGATCGCGTTATCCGCGGGGCTCCACTGCAGGCCCGTGATTGGCGCGCCGGCATCGACGCGGCACACGTCGAGGTCGAACGCGCCGTCTGCCGCCTCCACATCCCACACCGCTACCGTGCCGTCTGCCGCGCCGGCTGAGGCTAAGTAACGGCCGCTGGGGCACCAGGCGAGAACGGCTACACGCGACTTGTGAACGCCCTGGAGGAAGGCGTTGATGGTCGGAGATAGAGGGGAGGAGGGGAAGGGGGCCGAGAGCAGGAGTAGCGGAGGGAGAGCGTTAGCGGGGAGAGTAGTGAGTTTGGCAGGGGAGGGGCCGAACGGAACGAGGGACGCGGGGATGGCGAGACGAAGGGAACGACCCGCGGTTTTCGGGTGTGCGCAGCGCACGCACCTTGAGAGTGAGCATGACGTCAGCCGTGTCGCGGTCGTAGCAGACCACGTCGCTGTCTGTTCCGGGAGTGGCGAGCAGGCTGCCGTCCGGGTGCCACGCCACGCCGCTCCGCCCCGCCACCGCCGCCGCCGCGCCGTCCGCCTCCTCCTCCGCCGCCACCGCGTCGATCACGGGGGACACGCCGCGCAGAGTGTGCAGAGGCTGATGGGGGAGAGGTGGAGAGGGAGGAGATGGGGGAGAGGGGGGAGAGGGAGTGGAGAGAGACGGGAACAGTTCACGTGAATGGTCAAGGGGTAGACTATAGCGTAGATGGGAAACTGAGTGGGGATAAGTACCTTGCGTGCACCTCGATGTGCAGCATGCTTACCTTGAAGTGAGTGAGCGCACCTTAGCGGTGGAAATGCTCCAGATGATGACCGTTCCGTCGGCGTCGCACGACGCGAGCAGCTCGTTCTTCGGGTCGAACGCCACGCTCAGCACGGGCGCGTCGTGGCCCTGGCGCGAGATGAAGGTGCAGAATACGGCGGGCGACGCAGAGAGAGAATTAGAGGGGGACAAGGGCGGGTAGTCAAGGGAAAAGACGTAAGATACGAGCAAGGTTCGGAAGGAGGGATCGCAAGCAGGGATGGAGTGCCTCTATAGTAACAAGCCGAGTAGGTGGCGATGCTTCAAGCAAGGGGCGCACAATTCGAAGGAATCTCGCACCTTGAGCACGGAGACGATGGAGGAATCGACGGTGGAGATGACTTTGATGCCCTCGTCGTCGCCCGCCGCCGCGAGCAGGCCGCCCGAGATGTTGAAGGCGAGCGCGCGGATGGGCAGCGTGAAGCGTGTCACGTTGCTCTCGAACCGCGCAGCTGCAGAAGACACGCGGAGAGACAAGTACACGGAAAGACATGATGCGGGGATGCCAAAAAAAGTCGAAACATGACTTGCTGCGACAGGTTGGAAGCTGGGCAAGAACTACACTTTTACGTAAGTGATTGTTTGCTAAGCAACATCGGCGTCAGCCGCATTTCACCCACCAGGATAAGAGTGCAGCTTCACTGTGTGGTCCTCCGCGGCCGTCGCGAACTTATCCCCCATGGGGCTCATCGCGAGCGTCGTCATCGGCCCCTTGTGCTCCACGCGCACCGTCCGCGGGTCGCCCAGGCTCGGCGCGCCGTCGCCGGACGACGACGCGGACGGCTTGACGGGAAACAGCTTCACCTGGTTGTCGGCGCCGGCTGTTAGGATGTTCCGGCCGTCAAGGTCGAAGAGGATGCTGCATAGGCCCGGCTCGTGCGCCGCGACGGCGAGGAATGACTTGGATTTGCGTTTTAGGAGGGACGCCCCTCCGCCGTGATCGTCGCGCATGGCTGCTGATCGTCAGGGAAGCGGTAGCTCAACAGAGGAATGTGTGGAAGAACAGCGAGCAGGAACGTGGAAGATATTCTAATGGTAGCGTGAACGCACGCCAAGCCCTACGGCTCTCGAGACTCAATCACCAAGTGGTGGTATTTGGAAAAGAGCTGAGGGAAATGGGCGAGGCTGCTGGTTGTGGCGTGAACAAGAAGCTGTGAGGTGATAGGACCAGACGAATTGTGGGCTCCACCGCTCCCTTTTTGAACAGCCCGGCGGGCGGGAGGAGCTCCTCGGGAGTTGGTCGGGCGGCTTCTGCTGTGTCCGCTTTTGAATTTCAAAAGTTGGCTTTCGAATTGTCTGCGCTATACGCTTCTCCGTTTTCCGTTTCCGCCTAGGGGCGTGTCAACCCAATCATAACGTCTAAGTAAATAAGCTTATGCAACATGTAAAATGTACGATTAAGTATACCGCAAGCATTATGGATCATTGTCTCATCAAGAATAACATCGGGAGGGGACAAAACGCCAACAATTCAAAGTGGATTGGTCTACTACAACACAAACGACTAGATAAACCAGTACACCACAGCCCATGGAGTTCTCACTGAGAGAAGCTCCAGTATACATACGTGGTCCATACCAGCCACGACGCCATTTCAAAATAGCCCCACCACAAAAACTGGTGATTACTAGTACGGTCATTGCTTGGTGCTGCCGACTCCATAAACCAAGTGTCCCTATATGGGTATGGAACGCCAACTGGGCCTCAAGCAGGCTCAAGTGTATCACTTGCCGCAACATCTGGACAAGCAGCACCACCAACATTACCACAAGATTCAGTCGGCATGTGTGAAGAAGGGGTAGTAGCAACCATGGGATACGGCACAGAAGCAGTGCAAGAGGTGGGTTGTGGGCGTGGCAAGGTGGAGTTGCAGCGCTGCTGAATGGTCCACACAATGCTGGCAGCTGCTTGGGTGAGCGGGTGAAGGGCGTCCAGCAGAGTCGTGGAGTACGCTCCAGGGCGGTTTGCTACTGCATACATGCCGACGATATTCGAGCCTGGAAGGTGTTTTGGGGAGGGACATGGGCAGTCTTCATTTGAATGCTGCCTGTACCGTACAAAATGGAGATTTGGCGAGAGATATGGATTTCAACAGAATGCGGAACACCGCTGCACTGAAAGGTGAGTACAGGATGGTGAGGCATCGTGCATGGGGGGCTGGGGCACGTACCAACCACAGAGGAGCACGTACCAAACACAAAGGAGCACGTACCAAACACAGAGGAGCACGTACCAACAAGCAGGGGCACCCCAAGGAAGCAGTGCACAGGCGCGTGGCCGGGAGGGGTGCCAGAGTAGCGGGGGTCGGAGGGGGGGTGGTTGGAGATGACAGGCTGGCGGGAGGTGACGGGCGCTCCGAAGAGCGTGTGCATGTTGGCGAATACAAGGCCCGACTGGGCGTTCATGGCGTGCCACTTGCGCAGGCCGTCCGTCCAAGCGATGTCGGATATGGCATGCGTCTGTAGAGGTGGGTGGTGATGGGGCGAAAGGAAAGTGGCAGGTGAATGAAGCCAGTATGAGGAGAGGGGGGGAGATAGTGAAGATCGGGATAAACATGTAGGATAATGTAAGCGGAGCAATGAGGTGCTAGTTCCAGGCTTGCACCTGTAAGCAGGGCCCAGCTCACTTTGATGTAAGGCGTGCCATCGCTGTTGTGCAGCACACTGGCAATGAAGCCAAAGGACGAGTCAAGGAGAGAGAGCAGGGCAGACAGCAGGTACTCCCCAACCAGGGAACCGTTAGGGGTCTGGGGTGGGCGAGGCAGCAGAGTTGGGAAGGGGGAGAAGAATGAGGCGGGAAGTCAGCAGGCGGGAGTGTGGAAACTAGGTGTAACGAAAGTGACTTGGGATGAGAAACGGTATGATAAATGGGTATTATGGCATGATGGCGCAGCTATAGACTGAGCACCCATTACTCAATCAATCTTCCATCCACGGCAACCCCCTGCTCCTAGCTGCATGGCATACCGTGTCTCGCAGCAGTGCTGCATAGGCGCCCGATACGTGCTCCAGCAGCCGCTCCTGTGTCACGCTGCCTACTGCCACCCTGCCCTTCTCGACCATACCACCCTCCTCTGCTGCTTTCACGCTGCTACCTTGCCCCGCTGCAGCAGCAGCAGCTGCTGCTGCTACTGCTTCTGCTGCGGCTGCACACCCTCCACTGTGCTTCCGTCCCAGCCTCGCAGGCTGCCTCCTCTGCTGTGTCTGCAAGGTGCCACCATCCGGGGAGCCAGGCAGCGAGGAGGGGGAGGAGCCTAGCAGTCGGAGCGTCTCTGCGAGCACGTCGCTGGCCGCTCTGTGCAGCTGCAGCCGCTCTGCTGATGCCACGCTGCTGCCAGATGGGGCAACAGGGCAGGGTGCTGCCTTGCTGCTGCCCGGAGCAGCAGCAGCAGCAACAGGAGGAGGTGGAGCAGGAGCAGCAGCAGCAACAACGGAGCTTGCAAGGAAGCGGTTTCGCTCTCGAGTCATCTCCACGACACTTAGTGAGCGAGTGCGCTTGGCAGAGAGAGGGAGCGAGGGAAGGGGCGCACGTGCTGCAGCAGGAGGGGAGAAAGGCCACTGAGGCCTTATCCTGGCAGGAGGGGCAGTGTGAGCGGCATGAGATTCGCAGGATCCGTCAGATACATGTGGCTGTGGCGGTATCAACGCCCCATTCGTTGCTGTGCCATGTGCCCGTGGCCCCGCACCCTCTCCCTGTGCCTGTCTGCTGTTGCTAGCTAGTCTGCAAGGCGGCATGTGAATGAAACTCGGAGACGGGGTGCGGGACTGGGAGCTGGTGCGAGCAGTAGCCTGCGAGTGTGTACGCTTATGAGCAAGTGTTACCGCACGCGCTTGTGTGTGGTTACCCTGTGTTGGATGTAACGGCGTATTCGGCTGAGTGGAAGACTGCCTAGGGATTAGTCCTCCTCTCCCCTCGCAAACCCTAAGCTGTAGCCCCCCCATGCCGTCCTTAGATGCTATCCCGGTGCATGTGGTGGGGAGAGGAAGAGTTGGGCAGGGGGGGATACAGCGGGGGAGAGACTCGGTCCTGAGGAGCACAGGAGACGGGGAACGCGGCATCCCCCGGCGCTGCTGCTGCTGCTGCTGCTGCTGCAGGAGAGAGGAGAGGAAGGGCGAGGAGGCGGCTCTGGAGAGCGGTCGAACAGCGGGTGAAGCAGGAGAGGCAGCGGCGGACGGACTCACTCCCCACGTGCACCAATCGTCGCGCGCACGGCTCCTCTCCCCATTCCCAACCCCTCCGCCGCCACCACCACCACCACCACCACTACCTCCACCTGGCGCCTCTCTTTTCCGCCCTCTCCCCCCGCCATCCGCAGCTGCTGTTTCCGCCCCCCTAGCCACCCCGATTCCCCTCTCGCCCGGCCCTCCCATCCCCCTTCTCCCGTCCGTATTCCCATTGCACTCCCATTCCTCCGCCCTCCCGCCCCCCTTCCCTTCTCGTCCCGCCTCTCCCTCCGCCACCCTGGCGGCGGCTGCGCGAGTCGCATCACCAACTTCACCAGATTCAGCGGCACCCGCGGCGGCGGCGGCTGCGGCGGCGATGGCGGCGGCCTCAACGCTGGCGACAGTGCGGAGGAACGCGCGCTCGTTGGCTTTGAACTCACTCTTTAGCGGCTGCGGGGGCAGGGGGAGGGGCAGCGGAACTCCGCCCATGGCGCGCGGAAGGATGCACGTGCGCAGGAATGCGGGGAGCACGCGGCGGGAGGACATCGTGAGGCATGTGCCTGGCGGAAACTCGGGGGAGGGGGGGGAGGGCGGGGGGGAAGAGTCCGCAGGCGAGGACAAGAACAATCCGCCACCGCTAACGCCGCCGCAATTGGCGGCGCTCCCTCCCGTTTCTAGGGTGATCCTACAATCATGAGCCTTAGCGGAAGCGGCGATCGCGGCGGCAGCTAAAGCCGGCGGGAGTTGCGCGGCGGATGCTGGAGGGGGAGGCGCGCCGGTGGCGGGGGACGGCGGGGGCACGGACAGGTACGAGTCGAACTGAGAGCAGCTGGCGGAGCGGGCGAGCGCCGCGCGGGGAAGCGACGGTCGGCGGAAGAGCGCGGGGTCTGCGCCATTTGCGCCTATGGGCCCACCGCCCGCGCCAGCGCCGCTGGCGGTACCTCCAGCGCCCGCCAAGAGCGGCTGCGCGAGCTTTCCGAAGAGGTCCTCCACCTGCCATCCGCTGCTGCCGCTCGCGCTCCGCTCCCCTGCTACCGGTTCCGCTTCCGCGCGTTCCGCCGCCCCCCGCTCCTGCGCCTTCTCCCGCGGAAACACCGCGCTTCCTTGCTCCCCCGACTCGTCATGCCCGCGCGTTTCCGCTGTGAATGCCGACGGCCCTTCCTCCACAGAGTGGCATCGGCGCGCTGCGCTTACGCGCAGACTCTGCTCCTTCCGCCGCCCGCTCCGCGCCTTGCCCTTCCCGCGGCTCTTGCTTCGCCGCAGCTTCACGGGGCTGCTGGCGGAGACGGCGGGTTGCCCAGCGCCGCCGAACGCGGAGTGAAGCGCGCCGATGGAAGCCCAGCGGAGGAGATGCGTGGTGGTGCTGTGGCTGGTGCTGTGGCTCACCGTCGAATCCAGCGAATCCGTGGCGGGAATGACGTCACTCTGCACGCTTATTACCCGCTCCTGCCCGCCCTTCCGCCCGCCTCTTCCGCTGACTCTTCCTCCGCCGGCGCTTCTGCTGAGCTGCTCTGATTCCCCCGCGTTAATCGGCGGCAGGGGGAGCGTCAGCAAGCCGTCATCCTCCGCGCTTGGCGCTCCCCCTTGGCGCAACCAATCTCTCCCCCCGACTCCTTCCCCGCCCTCCTGCCAAATCCTGCCCCCCCGGCTGCCAAACGCCGCATGGGCGGAGGGAGGAGCGGCAGCGTAAGCGGTCGCAGGAGTTTGCGCGAATCCGCTACGACTACTAATGTAGACGTTAATTAATCCCGGAGTAGTAGCCGGTGCGGGCCGCGCGGACGCGGGGGTGGTGCCCCTGGGCGGTGTGGCGGCGGGGGGCGGTGAGGGGACGACGACGAGGGGGGGATGCGGGCGGCGCCTGTGCGCGGTCAGACTGCGGCTGCGGTGAAGGCTCAGGCTGCTCCGCGCTCCCTGCCCCGCAACCCCCGCTGCCGCACCTGCGGCAATCACTCCATTGCCTCCCGCAGCAGCAGAAGCAGCAGCGGCGGCGGCGGTGGCGGTGATGGTGGTCAGATTCCCGCAGTTACCTGCGCCGGCGGCGGCGGCGGCGTCACTGGCGCAAGGGTGCACGGCGGTGCTCAAATCCGCTCCCTCCGCACGCCCCGCAGCAGGCCCCTTCCCCACAGCGTCCGCGGTGGTGGGCGAGGGGAGCGCGCTCGACGACCCCGCGGAAGCGGAGTGCCTGCGCGGAATCGACTCCCGCCGCGTTGACCCGCCAGCCTGCCCGTTGACAAACCTGAGCCCCGCCGCTCCGCTCCTGGCGGGAAGGCTCTCCTGGCGCTCGAGCGACAGTTGCGGAGTTATGGGAATTAAGGAGGAGTCTAGACTGGCCTGGCGGTCCCAGATCGACATGCGCGCGGAGGTGCAGGGGGAGGGGGAGAGGGAATGCGCGCCGGGGGGCGCGGGGAGCGGAGTGAGGGAGGGGGGCGCGGGGAGCGAGCGGAGGAGGTGGAGGAGAGAGGCTACGCGGGGAGTGAAGGTGAAGTCGACGGGACGAGATGCCCCGCATTCGACGCACCTGCGAAGGAGGGCCGGGAAGGCGGAGAGGGAAGGGGGGGAAGGGATGAGAGTTGAAAGGGCAAGGAGAGCCAATGAGAAGGAAGAGAAGATGAGAAGGAAGAGAAGATGAGGGCTGGTAGTAGACAACTAAAGACACTTCCAAACCCAAGCTCGAATCGATGTCAACGTAATGGAAGGCTCGAAAACTATCCGAGGAGCCATGATCCCCGTGATCAAAGCGTAAAAAGAGGCAGCATTTACGGCTTACCGCCATCCGCTCTCCGCCCATTGCTGGAGCGCCGACCAGTCCGCTTCTGTAATCCCCGCCAGGAGCGACAGCACTTGCTCGTCGCGACTAGAGCTCCACAGCCCTTCCCCGGCGTCTACTCGTCTCGGCCCTCCTAACCCGCTCAATGCGGCATTCGCGAATTGCTTGAACGTCCCGTCCCGCACCCCGCCAAGGGCGGCCTTCCCCGCCTCTTCCCGCGGGAAGTTGGCGGAGCTGCGCCGCTCTGTCCGCTCGGCCAGCTCTCCGCCGAGCACCGCTTTCTCCGCGGATCTCGCCGCCTTCCGCGGACCCTCGACTGCGTCGCCTGTGGACGACGAGCGGCCGACGGGGGTGTGCACCCCAGTGGGGGGCGGTTTGCCGTGGTCGACAAGGGTATTCGCGTCACTGGAGGAAAACGAGGGGCGGAAGAGGCGGCGGGCAGTGGAGGAAGGGCGGAGATCGTTAGTGGAGGAGGAGAGGGGGGCTGGTGATTTGGCTGACGCATGGGGGCCGGCTGGGGGTAAGGCGCTGCTGCTGTGGCTGTTGTTGCGGGACCGATGCGCGCGGAGAGAGGGGCTGCGGTGCGGCCGAATCTGAGAAGGAGAATTCCCCATGGATAACGGTGAATGGGCAGCTCTCTACTTAGTCAACTAAAGACGGCTTGTTAGTAGTTGACGCGTGGTCGAATGCGGCTGCCTCGCACGCATCTTCGACCGACGGCAAATTTCAAGGGCTTGAAGTCGAGATCCATACGAAACTGCTTCGTAACACTGGCGTAGTGCCCTAGTAGCGGAATGCGTGACGGATCATTAGAGTTCTACTGGACGTCAGGTCTAGGGCAAGGAGGAGCACCGCTCTGCTGCGCTAGAGCTAACACCTCACTGACAGGCAGATTCGTTGTGAAAGTAAGAGTAAGCCGAATGACGCAGAACATGCGTGGTAAACGTTGAACGTGCAATGGTCAAAACGTCCCTAACTGGTAATGGTCGCTTGTCTGTAATCAGGCGACGAAGCCTGTACTGTTTGTTTCTCGATTCGATCAATCGAGGTCATGGATATGGTCCAGGCTGGGATGGTGGAGCAGATGCTGTGATGTCAAGAGAATCTGTAGGAGGTGAGGCAAAACAGGTCATCATCATGGTCCTTGCGTCGGCGAGGAGATGCCAAGCGCAGCGGCGGCAGACGCATGCAACGACCTGGATGGACCCGACGTGGCTCCCTGACTGGTCTGCTGCTCCCTGCTCGATTTGCCAACTCGTCAAAGCCAACGAGCCGCGGAATGTTCGAATTTCTCCTCACCGCGCCGGGCGGAGGGAGGGGAACGCAAAGCAGGAGAAATGAGGGAATTGATGAGGGAGGCGAGAGAGGTGATCGTTGAGCATTTTCGAAACTGTCGCGAGCGACAGAATCGAGGTGGAAGGAGCGTCGCGCTCGCGAGCAGTCGACGGATTGGGGTTGGATGGTTCAGATTTCCCTGGCGCATGAAGGCGCGTCAGTCGAAGGTGGGGTGCTTTTTCTGTGTGATCCGTTTGCTTCGTATTAAAAAGCTTGGTTACAGTTCCCCGGCTAGACAGCAAACCTTAACAAAACAATTCGGATCGGACCCTCTTACAAAACTATGCATCATGCTCACATAATGAGTACTTCAGGAGTGCTTTGAAACTACTTCAGAGTTCCACTGTCATTCCACTGATGCACGGGTGCTCTTACAGAACTCCAAGTTTTAATTTTGTAACCACACATGACTGATTCTTGGCTTGGAGCACCATGGGTTACAATGTCAAACATGTGTATCTCCTATGTTTGCATAGACTGTATAGGGCCACCTCTAAGAGGGTACAACACTTAGGTATATTCACCTGTACTCTCTCTCTACTCCATTATTATTCACTTCTCACTTTGAGATGGTATCACGCATAGGTTAGGATCCCCCACCTACCGCTTCCGCCCCTACCCTAGCTAGGCCCCCTCGCGCCCCTCCTAGCCCAGTCGCGCCCCTACTGGGCCCTGCCGCGCCTCCTAGCCCAGTCGCGCCCCTCCTGGGCCCCGTCGCGCCTCCTAGCCCAGTCGCGCCCCTCCTGGGCCCCGTCGCGCCTCCTAGCCCAGTCGCGCCCCTCCTGGGCCCCGTCGCGCCTTCTAGCCCAGTCGCGCCCCTCCTGGGCCCCGTCGCGTCCCCCCTAGCCCCGTCGCGCCCCGCCTGGCCCCGTCGCAACTGCCTGGCCCTGTCGCGACCGCCTGGCCCCATCGCGCCCTGCCTAGCCCCGTTGCGCCCCTCCTGGGCCTCGTCGCGCCCTGCCTGGCCCCGCCGCGCCTGCTTGGCCGCGCCGCGCCTGCCTGGCGCCCGTCCCAGCCGGCTCCGCGTCCGCCCTCACGCCCTCCGCGCCCGTCTGCTCAGCCCCTGCGCCCGTCCCAGCCGGCCCCGCGCCCGTCCCGTCGGCCTGGTGCCCATTACTTCTGGCCCCCGCGCCCGTCCTGCACCGAGCTGTGTGCGGCCCGCCCGTCGTCCCTGCCCCGGCCCTGCATCCTCCCTGGTACTGTTCCTCATCACCTGCACCGCACTGCACCGCCTTGCACAGCCCTGCACCGCACTGCACTGCACGGTACTGCCCTGCACCGCACTGCACCGCCCTGCACCTCACTGCACCGCACTGCACCGCCCTGCACCGCGCTGCACCGCACTGCACCGCACTGCACCGCGCCGCACCGCACTGCACCGCGCTGCGCGGCACTGCACCGCCCTGCACCGCACTGCACCGCGCTGCACAGTCCTGCACTGCTCCTGATGGCGGCGGAGCTTCGCTTCGACGCTGAAGGCCAGCCTCTAGAGTTCGAGGCGTGGCTCGCCGACCTCCGTCGCCACCTCACTGGTCATCGGCAGGCTGGCCACCCGCTTTCCGCACACCTTGACGGTTCGCTCCCCTGCCCAGACCCCCCTGCTGTTCTGCCCGCTGATCCCACACCCGCTGAGCGCGAGTCTACTGCAGCCACTGCCCTTGCGCGCTCTGTCTGGCTTTCCCGAGACGCTGTCGCTCAGCTTGCCATTAGCAATGCCCTTCCCCCGTCTGAGCGCCCTCGCTTTAGGTCAATCACTACCACCCAGGCTTACTTAGATGCTGTCATCAAGCGCTATTCCACCCCTCCTGCTGCCTCGGTGGGTCGCCTGATCCTCCCGATGCTCTTTCCCGACCTTGCGTCTTTCCCCACTGTCTCTGACCTAGCTGCCCACCTGTGCTCGATAGATGAGACCTGGTGCGCTGTCTGCACTGACACACAGCTTAGAGCCCACCAGCCGCCCATTACCTCTACCCTCTACCTGCTTGCCACCCGCCTCCCTGACCGCCTTGCCGCCGCCCGCGACCGCTTCCTTAGCATCCACCCCGGTGAGCTCACCCTCCCCGACTTTGTAGACACCCTGGCTGTTATCGAGACCTGCCACCGCTCCATTGCCCAGGCGAGCGGTACCGTACCGGTCCCTATCTTTGCGGGTTGTGCCCCCGCTCAGTGTACCTTCTCCGACGGTTCTGTCGCTGTGGCTGAGACTGCTGCAACAGCGCAGCTTCGTTCGGGGAAGGGCCGCCGCCCCAAGGCTGGGCGCGGCGGAGGAGGCGGGGGTGCAGGAGGGGGTGGTAGTGGAGTCGGGTCGTCTGGTGCTGGAGCGGACGAGGGGACCCTGCCTGGTCCAGCGGAGCCGCCGCCTCTGCAGTCGCAGCAGCAGCAGCAGCAGCCGCACCAGCCGCAGTAGTCGCAGCAGCCGCAGCAGTCCCCGCAGACGAGGCAGACAGGTGTCCTCCCGCCCGGGTGGCCCGGCACTGGAGGTGGTCGGGCGCGTGGTGGTGTGCCGAGTGGTGGTTCGGGAGGCGTGCGTTGTCAGTACCAGATCCAGACCGGTCCTCGCCGCGGCTTCGTTTGCGGTAAGATCGGTCATACCACTCCCCGCTGTTTTCGTCGCCTGGACGACCTGTTTCGTCAGCGCTTCGGCCCTTTGCCAGACCTCCCAGACTGGCACAGTTTGCTTAGTCATAGGATTCAGATTTTTGACATGGACATGGATGCCATTGTTTCTTCTCTGCATGTGATGTATGCTGATGACTCTAGTGCGCTCCCCACTTATTACTCCCTGTCGTCTAGTGTAGGTGTGCCTAGCTTAGCCTCCCCTGCTGCGTCAGGCGTAGGATCCCCTGCTTTGTGTAGCCTTGGTGCTTCCGCCGTCGCCCCGTCGCCGGACGCCACTGCTTCGCTTTCCTTCACCTTGGACTCTGGCGCTTCCCGGTGCTTCTTCCGCGACTCTACTACACTGACGCCGCTTCCTGCTCCTGCTGCCGTTTCTCTTGCTGACCCCTCCGCGGTCCGGTAGTCGCCCGCAGTTCCACCACCCTTCCCTGTCTGGCGGTTCCCTCGGGCTCTCTTACAGGTCTGCATATCCCCTCGTTCTCCAGGAACCTAGTTGGTGTCGGCTGCCTCCAGGACCTTGGCGTCACCACTACGTTCCCTGGCCACGAGCGGTATGCTGTCTGTACCGAGGCCGCCACTGGTGCCCCCCTGTCTAAGTTCCCCCGGGACCCGGTGTCCGGCCTGTTCACTCTGGACACCGTGACCCCCCCGGCTGGGGCACCCCCTCAGGTGGCTGCGTCTTCCCAGGTTGCTGCTGCCTGCTCCTATCGGTCCCTCACTCACCCGACTCTCCTGTGGCACCACTGCCTAGGTCACCCTGCGCTCCCGCGTCTGCGTCACATGTCCCAGCACGGTCTCGTCCTTGGTCTCCCTGGTTCTCTCCCCGCTTTTCCCTCCTCCCCAGCCCCACCTTGCACGCCTTGCATCGAGGGTCGGCTTCACCATTCCCCTCACTCCTCCTCGCTTCCCCCTACCACCGCGCCGCTGCAGAGCCTGCACATGGACGTCTGGGGCCCCGCCCCCGTCCATGGGCCGCGTCGAGAGCGCTACTTCCTTGTGCTTGTCGACGACTTCAATCGCTACACCTCGGTCTTTCCCCTGGAGCGGAAGGCCGACGTGCCTGACGCTCTCATCTCCTAGCTTGTCTCTGCCTGTGTCCACCGAGGTCTCCCTGTCTTGCGCCTTCACTCCGACCGAGGTGGCGAGTTTGCCTCAGGTGTCCTTGGTCGCTTTTGTCGTGCGGAGGGCATCACCCAGACGTTCACCCTACCGGACTCCCCACAGCAGAATGGGGTCGCTGAGCGACGCATCGGTTTGGTCATGGAGGTGGCTCGCACCTCCATGATCCATGCCGGTGCACCCCATTTTCTGTGGCCGTTCACTGTGCGCTACGCTTCTCACCAGCTTAACCTGAGGCCGCACCCCTAGCAGCCGCAGGTTTCGCCGACCCGTCTTTGGACTGGGTCTCCTGGTGACGCGTCTGCGTTCCACGTCTGGGGCTGCCTTGCTCACGTCCGTGCCTCCGGCACGGACAAGCTCACTGCCCGCACCCTTCCCTGCGTCTTCCTCGGTTTTCCTCTTGACGCGTCCGACTGGCACTTCTACCACCCGCCGTCTCACCGCTTCTTTCACTCTCGCGACGTCACCTTTGACGAGTCCGTCTCCTACTACTGTCGCTTCCCCCACCACGGTCCCCCAGTTACCCCCCCCCCCAGTTCCTGGTCACTCCTTCCCCGGTAGTCCCTGCCCCCCCCCCTCCTCCTCCCCGTCCTGCCCCCTCTTGTGTGTCCCACGTCACCCCTCTTCCGTCGGTGGTCCCGGTTGAGGAGTCTTCGGACTCTGGTGGTCCTGCGGCGCAGTCCTCGCCGGCTGCCCCTCCCCAGGCGTCCCCTCCTCCACCGCCTCTGCCGCCGCTGTCGCCCCTGCTGTCGCAGCCGTAATCGCCGCCGCCGCCGTTGTCGCCGCCGCCGCCGCCGTCGTTGTCGCTGCCGCCGCCGTCGCTGCCGTCGCAGCACCTGTTCGTTGACTCTAGGGGTGCTGGCATTGGAGTGCGTGCTGGTCCCGGTAGCCCTGGTGGTGGTACCGGTCCTCGAGGGGTTTCGGACCCTGGGGTTGTTCCCTCTGGTGGTGCTGGCGTGGAGTGTGCCGGTGGTAGCCGAGGAGCAGCTTGCGGTCCCGGTGTCGGCGTTGTGCCACCGCAGCAGCAGTCCCCGCCGGTGTCAGCCCTTCGCCTGCTCGGCCTTCCGTCCCCTGACCCTGCGTCTGTTCCTCCTCGGCCGTCTCCTCCTCTTCCCGTTTACGGCCCTGTGTTCCCTCCGCCGGACTCGTCCTCGGCTCGTTTTCCCCCTCGTTCCCCCCCTGTGTCCCCTCCTCTTTCTCCTGACCTGACGCCTCCGTCTCACGTCTGGTCCCGCCGTCCCTCCCGCGCTCGTCCTGTCTCCCCTGTCCCGCGCTCTCATCCTATGCTGCTCCGTTCTCACGCGTCTCGTCCTCCCCTTCTACCGTCGCCTCCTCCGTCCTCTCTTACAGTTGCGCCTCCCCCTCTGTCTGACTACCTTCGTGCCGCTCGTCCTCTTGTTCCTCGTGTCCTCGCCTCTCTCGTTACTGCCTCGTCAGTTCCGGTCTCTTGCCTTGCCGCTCTTGTCACTGCGGTCGCTGACTTCGCCTCTACCCGCCGCCTTGACTACGCCACCGCTCTGGTCTCTGACCCTGACTGTCCTCCGTCTGTCGGGGGTGCTCCTGCCCTTGGCAGTGACGTCCTGTCCTGGAGGACCGCCAGTTCGAGCTTGCTCGCACTTACGCTGAGGTGACCTCGGGACCTTGGGCCTCCCAGTGGATAGCTGCCATGGAGCAGGAGATGGCATCTTGGAGATCCACCGGCACCTTCGTCGACGCAGTTCCCCCGCCTGGGGTGAACGTAGTCGATGGCCGTTGGCTCTTCAAGGTGAAGCGCCCTCCTGGAGAGCCGCCTGTGTTCAAGGCGCGCTACGTGGCTAGAGGCTTCAGTCAGCGTGAGGGGGTGGACTTCTTCCAGACCTTTGCTCCGACCCCGAAGATGACTACTCTTCGGGTTGTGTTACACCTAGCTGCTCAGCGTGACTACGAGCTTCACTCTCTCGACTTCTCCACTGCCTTCCTTCACGGCAGCCTGCACGAGCAGGTCTACTTGTGTCGCCCTCCGGGCTTTACTGGCACCTTCCCTCCTGGGACCCAGTGGCTCCTGCGGCGCCCCGTCTACGGTCTGCGCTAGGCTCCTCGTGAGTGGCACGACATGCTGCGTGCTACCCTTGCTGACCTGCAGTTCTTTCCGTCTTCCGCAGACCCCTCACTCTTCGTTCGTGCTGGCCAGACTCCGTTCTACATCCTTGTTTACGTCGACGACCTGGTCTTTGCCACAGCAGACAGGGACGCACTGGCCTCAGTGAAGGCAGAGCTGCTGAAGAGACACACGTGCAATGACCTTGGAGAACTGCGCCGTTACCTTGGCTTGCAGATCTCCAGGAACAGAGCAGCGTGCACCATCACCTTGACTCAGTCACACTTGGTGCGCCAGGTCCTTCAGAGGTTCGGCCTTCATTTCTCCTCTGCACAGCCCACCCCTCTGCCTGTAGACCACAGACTCTCTGCTCCAGTTTCTGAGGAGTCGGTAGAGCCCAGCGGCCCCTACGCAGAGCTGGTGGGTTGCCTCATGTACCTGATGACTTGCACTCGCCCAGATCTCGCATGCCCTCTCAGCATCCTGGCTCGCTTTGTGGCCACAGGCAGACACCGACCGCAGCACTGGTCTGCCGCTAAGAGGGTTTTGCGTTATCTTGCTAGTACATCAGGCATGGGGTTAGTGCTAGGAGGACGTGGGCCAGTGGTCCTTACTGGACACACAGACGCTTCTTGGGCAGACGACGCCGAGACACTCCCGTCTACCCAGGGCTACTGCTTCAGCCTTGGCTCAGGTGCCGTCTTGTGGAGAGCTACCCGCTCCTCGTCTGTTGCCCAGTCCAGCTGTGAGGCCGAGATCTACGCTGGTGCCATGGCGGCACAGGAGCTCCGCTGGCTGACCTTCTTGCTCACTGACTTAGGTGAGCGGCCTAGCTCTGCCGCGGTCCTGTTCGCTGACAACAGGGCCATGATCCTCTTGTGTCAGGAGCCTCGACTCGAGGGCAGAGCGAAGCATATTCAGCTGCGGTACTTCCTCTTGCGCGAGCTACAGCAGCGACGCCAGGCTCGCGTAGTACACTTGGCCTCTGGTGCCAACACAGCTGATATCTTTACGAAGGCGCTTGCGCCTAAAGATCATCAGCGGCACTGTGTACAGCTTGGTCTAGTTCCTGTAGCCTCTCACTTTCTAGGGCCTTGACTTTGTCCTGTCCTTTACATGTGTTGGGCTGAGAAAAGCCCTTAGGATCTTTCCAGAGACTAAGTCCCAGTTGTAAAAGACTTGAGTAGTGCAGCGGAAGTTGAGGCAGTTGAACCCTTGTACTAGTATATGGGAACAAGTGATTGATTAAAGAGACAAGCATACAGCAATATATAGAAAAATAGGAAAGTAAAGCAGTTGTAGAATACAGTTGCAAGAGCGGTTATCGAGTCGCACAGCGACTCGATTGTCGCTTCGGTTACCATCCGTGCTGTTGTAACGGTCAGTCGCAACCTCCAGTTGCGACCCTTCAAGTTCCTCCGTGTTCTTTGTCCATCCCCTTGTGTAACCTCCGTTGACTCGCGTACCCGTTGTGATCTTCCTCGAGTGTAGTGTTACACTTCAGAAATGCTTAAGTCCTTTGAGATATTTCCAACACTCCCCTTCGTTTCTGGAGTGCTGACGTGTTCAGATCCGATGACGCTTGTCTGCCCAGTCAGCAGCATGCAGTAATCGAACTTCGCCTTCGCCAGTTTCTTCGTCAGGTAGTCTGCGGCCATTTCTGTTGTAGGGCAGTAACTGAGTTGAAGTCTCCCCTTCGCGATTTCATCTTTGACGAAAAAGTACCGCAGGGCAATGTGTTTGGTTCGGTTGGCGAAGCCGTCCTTGTTCGCGATTTTGATCGCAGATTGGTTGTCGCAGAGGAGTGAGAAGACGGGCAGGGTCGCGATCTTCGCTTCCTCGAGCAACTCTCGTAGGTAGAGTCCTTCCTTGGTCGCAGTACAAGGGCGATATATTCTGCTTCAGCCGAAGATAGTGCGATTAGTTCCTGCTTGCTCGACTGCCAGGAGATAGTCCCGATAGGTTCTAGTCGGTAGATGTAGCCCATTCTCGATCGTCGATTTTCCCTGTCTCCCGCGTGGTCGGCGTCGACGTATCCGAGTAGTCGTACGGACGGTGTTGTTACTTTGCTGTAGGTAAGCCCGGTCGTCGGCGTGGAGACGAAGTAGAGTAGTGCCCGATTGAGTTCCTCGAGATCTTCTTGTTCCGGCTGCTTCAGATGCGTCGCCAGTTGGCTCGCGCTATAAGAGAGATCGGGTCGGCAGGTTACTGCTGCGAATAGTAGGTAGCCGAGCTTCTGTTGATACTCCTGGATTTGCTTCGCGGGGAGTTTTGCGGAGGTGCTGTTGTTGTTCCCGTATCGGTAGGGAGTTGGGACCGTAGTCGGCGTTAGACCAAATTTCTTCGCGACAGTGCCTGCGTACTTTCCAGCGTGTAGGTAGAACGCCGAGTTGTCTTCGATGACATTCAGTCCCAGGTACTGGGTCACTGCGTCGGACACCGTGAGTGTCAAGTCCTTTTTCAGCTCCCCTTCGAACCAGGTGGCGATGTCGGTAGTGGAGCCGATGTAGAGCAGGTCGTCGACGTAGACGATGAGAAGGATGAAGGCTTCTTCCTTCTGTAGTCGATACATGCCTTGGTCGTGCGGTAGTTGTAGGAAGCCGATTCTGACGAGGCGGCCGTGAAGATGCTGCTGCCACAGTCGCGGAGCTTGTTTGATCCCGTAGAGGGATTTTATCAGCTCCCATACTTTTGTAGGGTCGTCAATGAATCCGTGGGGCTGCTCGACAAAGATCTCGGCGTCCACAGGTGCGTACAGGAAAGCATTTGCGACGTCGATTTGGCGCAGCGGTAGTTTCTTCGTGGCCGCGACGGCGAGTAGGATGCGCAGGGAGGTGTGACGGGAGACTGGGGCAAAAGTTTCTGTGTAGTCAGTTCCGTATCGTTGATCGAAGCCTCGTACGACCCATCGAGCTTTGAATCGTTCGATGGAGCCGTCCGCGTTGGTCTTGATGCGGTACACCCATTTTCCCGAGAGGACGTTCTTCCCGTTGATGCTTGTTGCAGGTACCAGCTTCCATGTATTTCGGTCTTGCAGAGCCTTTAGCTCCTTTTCCATCGCCTCCTTCCATTTCGCCTTATGTTCCCTCCCCAGAGCCTGCGACAAAGTCGAGGGCTCGCGCGGAGATGGCGGCGGCGGATGCTGGACGGAGACCCAGAGGCCGAGGATCTGCAGTCCCATGGGTGTGTGTCGAGGGGAATTTTCATTCCCGGAATAGGCTGCTTCGTCACCGTCTTCTGGATCAGGTAAGAAGTTGGGGCCGATGCGTTCTGAAACATTTGTGTCGACCGGGTGGGGTGTAATGTAACCTTGGTCAGCGAAGTGATAAAAGGTGTCGAGGTTGTTACTATCGAGAGGATTGTCTTCGTCGAGTGGAACAGGTACGGAACAGAAAGGGAGTGGTCCGGCAGTTTCCGAGGCTCCAGGTACGTCTTCTTCTGCTGCGTCAGCCTCGGCAGCACGGTCGGCGAAGGAACGAAGGCCCGCGAAGCCGTCGGTGGGGTCGTGTGTGTTGGCAATGTTGTCCAGGTAATGATGCAGCGTCAGTCGCTCGTAGAAGATAACATCACGTGATGCCACTATATTTTTGTCTTGTATGTCGAGGATTTTCCAAGCGTGAAAATGTTTTGCGATGCCGAGGTGTAGTCCCCACCGAGCTCGTTGAGTGAAGCGTCCTGCTCGGGCTGTGTGGGGTCTGTACTGTACCATGCAGCTGAAAACTCGAAGTAATTTTGTGCTGCCCCTTTTTTGTGTCCACAGCAGGTGCGGTGATGCGTTGTTGGGAAGCGATGACGAGGACAACAGGTTGTGCAGGTGGACTGCATGTGTCATCGGGTCTGGCCACAGTGTGGTGGGCAGTCTCATCCCAAGGAGCAGCTTTCGCATCGTCGTCTGCAAGGTCCGGTTCATGCGTTCTGCGACCCCCTGCTGCTGGTGAGCGTAGGGCAGAGACACCAGGCGTCTGATTCCCCTTTCCGCCAGATAGGTCATGAAGCGTTGTGACTAGTATTCCAGTGCACCGTCTGACTGGAAGCTCTTGAGCTTGGTTCCGGATTCTCGTTCGGCGATGGGTAGCCATGTCGTGAAGGCGTCGAAGGCTTGATCGCGCGTCTTGAGGTTGTAGTGCCAGACGTATCTTGTTGCTGCGTCGATAAACGTGATGACATAGTTGAAGTCGGCTTCAGCATCTTCTCGAGGCATGTTTAAAATGTCGCTGTAGACTTTTTCCATCGGTGCGTATGCAGGTGCGCTTGGGTTGTGATGAGATGGGAAAGACTGGTCGGGAAGATCGGCTTCGGGGCACGTAAAGCACCGTGCGCGTGGTCGTCGAAGTTCTTGGCCGCTCGTTGTTAGGAGAGCGTTGCGTTCTAACACTTCGGCTTGGATGGTTTGTAGTATTGTACTATTTGCAGGGTGCCCGAGTCGTTGGTGCCAGATGTCGTCGGGAGCGCGATGGCCGGGCGAGCGGTGGTATATGTCGGTGTTGGAGAAGAACGCGACGACTGTGGCGGGACTTCGACAGACTTCTCGTGTGATGGGCATAAGTTGATCTGCTTCGGTTGGCGGTCCTCGGATCACTGGTGGTGGTACTCGGCTGGGTCCTGCTGCTGCTACTGCAGGTGTTGGTTGGGAAGGGACACTTGCTGGTACTTGTCTTTCTTGTCTGATGACTGCTAATGCTCGTGTTCTCTCTGCTGCAGGTATGGTGTTGGAGTGCCAGAATTCATCAGGGTCGAAGTCGGGGTCAAGATCCGGCGGGTGTGTCCAGGCGGCGAACGACACGATTCCGTCGCTGTCGGCAGTACCGCGGTCGGGGACGAAGTCCAACACGAAGACGCCGGACTTCAGGAGAGCACGACCGATGAAGAGACCACCCTTCCCGTGGTAAAGGCAAAACTCGTTGGAGTAGGAGTCGCACTCCAGGTGAATCCCTTTTGCCATTAGCTGGCTTACGCTTAGTAAGTTGTATCCCAAGTTGTCGACGATGAGGACCTTGTTGAGTTGAAGTATAACGTTTGTCTCCATGGATTGTAACTGAACCACGCCTTGTCTGTTTGTTTTCAGGTTCTCGTTGTTGGCGACGGTGATGATGACGTCGCGGTTGAGGCGTCGCTCTCGTTGCACGAAGCGTCCGGAAGAACACATGTGTTGACCGCAACAGCTGTCCAAGAACCAGGTGTTTCGCCCGGTGGGTTCGGCGTTGGCGACCGCAGCGTATGTCGGGTTGACCTGAAGTCCTTGTGAGCGCGGCGGCGGAAGTTCTTCTTCGTCTGGTGCGTAAGTGGGTGGTGATCCGGATGCGCAGTTGTCGATGTGTACCATGCAGTTAATGATATTCGGTGTCCCTTGTGCAGATGTGGAAGAGCACCTTGGAGGGCTTTCTTGAGTGGAGGCGACGTGTGGGTCTACTGGACGATAAACACGAGGACGTGTGCAATTGACTTTGGAATGTCCGGAAGTCTGACAGTTATGGCAGAACGGCGGCACGAAGGTGAGTCCTCTGTTGTCGCGTTGATCTTGTTTGCCGCGTCGATTGTAGTTGTTGTCGTTCCTTCGTTGAGTGTAGAAAACTAACTGCTGTTGCTTCCTTGGTTGTCTTTCTTCGAACAGGTCCATCTCCTGTTGTTCGGCGTGAAGCTCGGCGCAGAGGTGCATCTCCGAGATCCTTCCGTGGGCGCGAAGAAGCGAGCGTGTGGTTCTCCATTCTGGCCCGAGCCCGGCGAGGACAAGCGTCACGAAGCTTTCCTCAGTGATTGTTCCTCCGCACCGAAGCAGGCGGTCGCGGAGGGTCTGGCAGCGACTCATATACTGCATCGCCTTTTCCCCGGTCTTCATCTGTATTGTTGTCAGTTGTTGCATGAGTCTGCTTTGTGTCACGCTGTCGTTTGCTTGATAGAGACACTTGAGATGATGCCATGCGAGTTCCGCGGAGTTTCCATAGCTCCGATATGTTCTGATGCTCTGCTGTTCTTGTGGTGACAGGTTCCGCAGGAGAACTGTGTACGCCAGCAGCGACTGATAAGTAAATATTTCTTGCTCCTTTGCAGTGCCGTTGCTTGGGAATGGCAGGGACCCGTTGAAGTATCCCAGGAGATGCGCAGCCTCCATCAGCAGCTCGAACTCAAAACTCCAGGTAAAGAAATCGTGTCCGTTGAATGGTGAGGATGTCTGCAGTTTAATCACGTGTGAAAACTGCGCCTGGAGACTTAAAATCTCGTTTGGTGTCTGTTGTGATGCAGCTTCTGTTGGTTGGGCACGGGGCGGCATGAACTCGAATGTCCCCGGTGAAGAGTGATAAGGCGCAAAGGTAGGCGCTTGGTTGTGTCGCCCGAATGATGAATTGTCGAGGCTCATCGGTGCTAATCCCATGTTTCCTCCGTTGCTCTGTGTTGAATGCGCAGGTGTCCTTGTCTGCTGCTGCTGGTCGAAGTGCGACATGAAGCTGAAGAACCTTTCCATAAGGTTCGGATCCACGCTTGAAGAGAGTGATGGGGTCACCATTTCCGGTGTTCTTCCTGTTGTTTCTTGAGCAGCGCCGGTCTCGGTTTGCAGTCCTGAAGTGTGCAATCCAGAGTTGCCGGGTTGAATGTCTTGGGCGCTGGGTGAGCCCGTAGAGATTTTCTTGCCCTTGCTGTCCATGACTTGTAATCAATGAAGTCGTTGAATTGCAGATTGTAGATGGAGCGTAGTTGCTGGGAGTTTGGTCTCTGACCAGCTCTCATACCATGTTGGGCTGAGAAAAGCCCTTAGGATCTTTCCAGAGACTAAGTCCCAGTTGTAAAAGACTTGAGTAGTGCAGCGGAAGTTGAGGCAGTTGAACCCTTGTACTAGTATATGAGAACAAGTGATTGATTAAAGAGACAAGCATACAGCAATATATAGAAAATTAGGAAAGTAAAGCAGTTGTAGAATACAGTTGCAGGAGCGGTTATCGAGTCGCACAGCGACTCGATTGTCGCTTCGGTTACCATCCGTGCTGTTGTAACGGTCAGTCGCAACCTCCAGTTGCGACCCTTCAAGTTCCTTCGTGTTCTTTGTCCATCCCCTCATGTAACCTCCATTGACTCGCGTACCCGTTGTGATCTTCCTCGAGTGTAGTGTTACACTTCATAAACACTTAAGTCCTTTGAGATATTTCCAACAATATGTGTACTCAGACTGGACTTGTGTCCTCTCCCAGTGGCTGGACTAGTAGTGCCGCCCTGGTCTTGTTCTTGCCTTGCCTGTACTCCTTCTGACTGGTCTTTTAGACCCTTGTCCCAGAGGCTGGACTAGTAGTGCCGCCCTGAGCTGCTTGTTCAGAACCTGCCCCTATGCAATCTAGGGGGTGTGTCAAACATATGTATCTCCTATGTTTGCATAGACTGTATAGGGCCACCTCAGAGGGTATATTCACCTGTATTCTCTCTCTACTCCATTATTATTCACTTCACTTTGATATACAATGCACGCACTGGTTTTATGGATGGATGGTTTGGCAGCTATCCGATCAGCCCAGCTATACAAGGAGGGAACTTATGCTGCTGGCAGTGGATGCAAGCTGCTTACTCAGAAACCTGCTAAAACACAGACATTGAGGCCGAACCTAGCTCACACAAACCTTGAATCAATACCACTCATGAATCATGATGCCTCTCTGTTTCCACCTCACTCCGCCTCCTCCCCTCTTTCTACCATTCCCCCCTCCCCACGCCCATCCCACTCCGCCCCTCTCCGATCCTACCCCACGCTGCCTCCTCAATCCTCTCCCCTCTCCCTGCGCGCCAGGGCGTCTTGGAAGGAGGGCACAGCTTCCTGGAAGCATCGCAGTACAGCCGGCGCCAGGTGCAGGTGCTGGGGGTGCGACAGGCACGCAAGCAGAGAGCTGGCATGCTGCCAAAACACCTGGGAGGGATGGTGGGAAGTGCAATACAGGGAGGGGAACAGGGAGTAAGAGACGAGCCAAAGCACAGCTGTGAGAGAAAACAGAGACACAGCACATGAAGCATGGCAAACAGCCACATACAGCTGAACCACCATGCCCTCCTTGCCTGATGGTCCCTTGCTCCAATGAACACCAGTATCCCGTTCCTTCACCTACCTGTGACGGTGCTGACGCCAGGAACCTAGCAGCAGCAAGAGGGCCACAGGACAGCACCATAGCGCGCAGCAGCGCTGCCATATCCTCCCTCCTCTGCGCCCCCATTCGGCCCTGCTCCTGCCCCTCCCTCGCCCCCAGCCATGCCTGCAGCAGCCGCACCGCCTCCCTCCGTACCCGTGACCGTGCTTTGAGCGATGCAGGTGGGAGGGCAGGGGGGGAGGGAGAGGAGGAGGAGGGGGAGAGGGAGGAGGAGAGGCGGAGCAGGTCCCATGAGAAGGCGGGGGAGAAGCGAAGGAGCTGGAGGGGGAGAGTGGGGGAGGAGGAACGAGGGGAGATATTGAGGGGGTATAGAGGTCTCAGCTGAGGCCAGTTGATCGTCGGGAAACACAGAGCAGAGGAAACAGGCAGCGGAGAGCAGAGGGCGTCAATGTGTCACGAAATGCATGAATGACAGGGACGAGGAAAGGCGGCTGAATAAGCCCAAGAAAGACGGCAGGGGGAGAAGAAAGAGAGAGGAGGGGGGGGGGGAAGAAGTGACCTTGGCGTTGAGCAGGTGCAACAGCGCAGCCCACATATGGTGCGATGCCAGCAGGCGCACAAGGGAGGACTGGGCCCGCAGGAAGGCAGGCAATGGCAGGCGCAGGTCGTCCATGCTGAGGGGAGATGGGGATGGTGGGGGGTAGAGTGGCGAGTGGGGGAATGGAACAGAATGTTTTTATGTGAAGATTCACAGAAGCAGTGGACTTTAGCTATACTTTGCAAGTCGTTAACTAATGACACCATTCGGCTGCTGCAGCAAAAGGCACTTCACTGCAAACCTCAGTAGCGAGTGTAGGGCTCCGTAACCCACCCCACACTCACCATCTGATGAGTTCAACCATAACCCCCACAATATAGCTGCTGTCCTGCGATGCAGCACCACATGCTGCAGTATTGTCTCTCTCCTTCTCACCACTGCTCCCATCCTCTCCCCGGTCTTCTCCCCCTTTCACCTCCCCTCCTCCCCCACCATCCCCCCCTCCCTCCCCACTCCCCCCTCTGCTGCTCTCTCCTGCACCCATGTGGTGATGCAAGGTGCTTCCGTGTCTCCTGGCCTGCTGCGTGCATGCTTCCAAATACCGCTCTATCTGCATGACCATGCAAGGGGGAAGGGAACGTAGCAGTGGTAGAAAAAGTATTCCAAAAGGGCGATAGAAGGAAATTGGAAGAGAGGGTCCTTTGAGCCGAGTGGACGAAACACATGGAACGAGAGAGAGACAAAGCAGAAAGCTGGGGGAGGTGTCAGGGGAAGAAAACAAATGTCATGCTATTAGAGGAAGGAAGAAGAGGTGGCTAGCAGTTGAGGCCCAATCTGTCCCACCTTCTGCCATGTGCACGCACCTGCTGCAGCAGATGGTCTGGAGACACGACCCCCTCATCCTCCTCCACTGCAGGGTCCGCCGCCTCTGCTTCCCCGCCCCTGCCACCACCCGCACTGCCGCCCCTCGCAGCAGCCAGGCCTTGCCCATCCCCCACGGAAGCCACAGAGCTTGACCGAGATAACGCTCCCTCCCTCTCCCCCCCTCCCGTTCCCCCTCCTGCTCCCGCTTTCCCCTCCAGTGCTTCCCCCATGCCGCCATCACCACCTAATACAGCAGCCCCTGAAGCCCCTGATTCACCAGAATCTGCGGCCACATGAAAGAATCCTCCCGAGCTCGTTCGCTCACTGGGTCCCAATTGCTGGGCTGACCGCTGCTCAGCTGCCCCTGCCCCTGCCCCTGCTGGCCCTGCCCTGTCCTGTCCCATAAACTGTTCCCTCGCTGCAACAGTGCTGTTGCTACTAGCCACGTTAGTGCTGCTGCCAGCACCACCAGAAACAGCAGCAGCAGCAGCAGCAGTTGGTGAGCCTTGTACAGGTTTGGGCTTTTGGGCAGCAGCAGCAAGCGCAGTAGCATAGGTGGAGAGCAGAGAGGAGAAGGCGGAGGAGAGGGCGGGGAGGGGCGAGCGCGAGGCGAGGAGGTCGGAGAAGAGGGAGAGGCAGATGGAGCGCACCTGCTGCCGGTTGCAGCGCCGGCGCTGCAGCAGAGCGAAGAGAGATGCGCGGTCGGCTGCACACACTGCCAGAGTCTGTGGGAAGGATGCGAGGGGGAGGGACGGGCGGCGGTGGGAAGTGGAGAGCACCAACGGTCCAGGATAGGGAAGAGGAGAAATAAATGAGGAAATATGAAGGAAGGAGGAAAGGCTGGGGGGGAGGGGGGGGGGGGGGGGAGAAGAGATACATCAAAAGGAGAAAACAAGGGAAAATGGCATATAGCTGTTGCAGGATAGTAAGACAAGGTCCTGCAAAATCTGCAGCATGATATGTGCGTCTGTCACACGTGGAACAGCATCCAACCCCGCACTGATGATATGCACACCCACATCCACTCACACCCAAAGACACACACACGCATGCACACACGAGCTGGCAGCGTACCTGCAGGTTGAGGTGCAGGCGCCACAGCACCCCCTTGACATGATCCAACACCAGATCCGGATTCACCAGCACCCACCCCGACCCGTACACCTTCGACCGAGACCGTGACCTGCCGCTGCTGCTGCTGCTACCGCTGCGGGTGCTGCCGCTGCTACCGCTGCCCCCCCCACTGCTGCTGCTGCTGGTGCCAGTGCGAGGCGTGGAAGGAGCAGAGGAGCCGTCGCCGCTGCCACTAGCAGTGCTGACACTCGTGCTGGTGCTAGAGAGACTTGTGGAGGAGCGGGAGAGAGAGCGAGGGGGCGAGCGAGGGAGTGTTTGCGAGGAGGAGGTAAGGGGCGCAAAGGCGGGGGCAAGCGCGGGGCAGATGGGCTTCCAGTGGTTGAGGAGGGGGTCGAAGAGCAGCAGGCGGTGGATTGCTGGCAGGTGCACCAGGAGGAGGTTGTCCGCCACACTCACGGCCACACGAGTGGACGGCAGAGGGATGGAGACCTGAGGGATTCGTTTCGGAGTTTGGAGCGAGAGACAGGGGTGTAGTCGGAAGGAGGCAGAGGCGTGCTGGGCAGTCATGATTGCACAAAGAAGGAAATATCCAACCGTGCTCGCCAATACCGTGCACACCGCAGCAGGCACAGATTGAAGGGGGGAGAACCGACCTTCCCTATTCAGTGCCCTGCCTCTCCTACTCTCACTGGCAGCACTAGTCCACCCCCTGCCTCTCCCTCGTACCTGCAGCACAATGGCGTCGCGGAAGAAGCGGAAGATGTGCAGCAGGGAGGACACTCGGTCCACCTGAATGCAGTATATGCGGCCGTACCTGCACGCGCGCATGGAGATGGGGAGAGGGCGGGTAGAGAAGTTGGGGAGGAGGGAGAGGAGGGGGCGGAAAGTGTGTGGCGAGAACCACCGGTGGCGAAAACTACACGTGCGCGAGTATGTTGGCGTGCTGCTGGGAGCAGAGGCTGCTGGGAGCAGAAACTGTTGGGGGCAGGCTTTTGATAAGCTGGCACAACAAGGCACACTCACATGTTGGCAATGCGCACGTCCTGGGGGGCTAGAACCACGGGCGGTGGCGGCTTGGCAGTGAGGGAGTGCGTTGGCACGGTGGTGGGAGCAGGCGTGCCCAGCTGAGCGCTGAACTTGGGCAGCTTCACCAGACCTGCTGCAGAGAACTGGAGGTTGAGGGGGGAGTGTAAGCGACAACGGAAAAAGAGCCGATAAGAAGGGTGAAAGACAAGGAGGAAAAGAAAGGGGAAGACGAAGGTCAAGTGGAGGAGGCTTGTGGAGATCAATGCGTGCTCCCCACGCCCCCAGACCCTTGACACCCTCACGTCCCAGTCCGAGCCGTTCCCAGCACCCCAGCGCACCTGAATGGCAGTGAGCGTGCAGAACCTGGGCCCTGCAGCGAGGATGAGCACTCGCGACTCATGCGTGTACACATACCACCCTATGGCCACGCGCCATGCCTCCACCACCCGCATCACCACCTGCCCTGACCCCGCCCCCCCTGTGCCTGACCCTGACCCGCCTGGCCCTGCTGCTCCTACTGCTCCTGCTGAGGGTGACCCTGGTGCCCCTGCTGTTGCTGCTGCTACCACTCGAAAGAGCTCCAAACCCCTGAGTTTGAGAGGTTCATGAGAGGGCGGCGGGTGGTGGAGGGGAGGATTGGTTGGCGGGGAAATCGGGGTGGAGAGAGTGGATTAGGAGGAGAGATTATAAGGAGAAAGGGGGAACGGGGTTAGGAAACGCATACGTGACATAAGGCAACAAAGAAGCAGTTTGATGAACCCAAGGAATATTTAAGATTCAGATGTTCGAAACTCTCACCCAGTTGTGACAATAACGAGGTCGCAGAGAGGGCAATCCGACCAGAAGAAGCCCAGGATCTTATCCGCCGCACTTCTACTTCTGTACGTGAGTGCCGGTGCTGTCACTGTAACAGGTGCGCTCATAGCAGCCTCTGCTGCCGAGCTGCCTCTACTTCTACCACTAGCACTACCATTGCCAGGAGCACCGCTGCTACCACTAGCACCACTGCTGCTGCCCGTGTTTCCCGGCCCTTGTTCTCTGCCTGCGCCCACACCCTCGCCTGCCTGCTCCCCTCCTTGCCCTGGTGCTGCAGCGCTACTGGCAGCGGCTGCTGGACTGTCACTACCAGAAGAGCCAGCAGCAGCTGCAGCAGTGGGTGTGGGGGAAGCGGAGGCGGAAGAGGAGGAGGTGGAGGAGGTGGAGGTGGTGGCTGCTGCGGCGGTGGTGGTGGAGGAGGGGCGTCGGAGCAGCAGTTCGAGCTCGTGCGCGGACCGTTGAACCGCGAGGATGCGGCCGTCCAGGGAGAAGCGCACAGCCAGCACAGGGCGGTCCGATATCGCAAACACCTGCGGCGCTGGCTGCTGGACGGGCTGCAGATGGCTGTGACTGTGACTCTGACTGTGCCCCACCACCTGCTGCTGCTTCTGCTGCTGCTGAATGTACTGTCCGAGGCTCTGCTGCTCCTGTGCTGGCGTAGGCACGCGCCACGCGTACACCTTCTCATGTGCCGACACGAGCAAAATGCCGTGGGGCTCGTCGTACATGACACCCGCTGCCCCCGGCACGTCAAAGCGCAGCAGAGGCCGCGGGCCCAGCACCACAGGGCTGGAATCCTCTGGTAGTGATAGCGACGAGGAGAAGGGTGATGGTTGTGCTGACGGTGATGGTGCTGATGGTGACGGTGCTGCTGATGATGGTGCTGGTGATGCCGGTTCGGACCCCCACCCTCCCCCTCGTCTTCTCTCTCTGGGCGTTCTCGTCGACCCTTTTCTCGGTGACATGGCTGGTGACTGTGACGGTGACATGGCAGGGGACATCCCTGGCGTTCGCATACCAGATGAAACGCCAGATGACATGACTGGCGTGTAAGATGAAACCATGGATGGAGGGCAAACAACTTGCTATCTATTCATCAACTGGAGTGCATCAGCTATGCTGGATTGTTCCCGTGACTTCCAGTATGTGCACCACAGCTTCTGCCTCCTGTCCACTCCCCACCCCTTTCGCTCCTACCCTCCTTTCTCACCTTCTCTCTCCACTCTCCGTCCGTCCCCCCTCAGCACGCAACCAATGACATTATCCCATCAACAAATCTCACTCCTCAGCACCTATCTCCTTCCTTCCAACTCCCCAGAATCAACACACGCCCTAGCCTGCTGCAATCTGTCACTGCTGCGTGCACCGCCAACACAGCAAGAGACAGCTAAAGTCTCAGCAGTGGTGCGCAACTCAGCAATCGCCGCTACTTGCGCTTACGCAACTGCATGGACAGCGAGTGGGATGAGTGAGGTGAAGGCAGAGACAAAAGTCAATTTACTGAAAACACCAGAATCAGAGAGCACGAAATCACCCCAGACACGGATAAATAAGAATCCAAGGGTAAAGGTGACCACCTACGTGAGGTGTGGGACAAGGAGGAGCGGAGAATAGACGAAGCAGAGAGCAGCCGGGAGAAGGCGAGGGGAGGGAAGGGGAGGGGAGGGGAGGGAACGCACGGAGGCGTAGAAGCAGGACTTGAGCTGCAGGAACTCCTTGTCGCACACGGCCTTGTCCACGCCTGGGACTCTCGCAGCCACGCAACGCCCGTACGCTGCTGCCTGGCACGGGGCGAGATGCACGAGGGGAGAGCGGGAGGGTTGAGGAGGGGGGAAGAAAGTCGGGAAGGGATATTAGTGCCGGGGGAGAGGAAGAGATGAAAAGATGAGAGGGGTAAGGGAAGAGAGGAGGAGAGGGAGAGAGGGGGGTGGGACGAAAGAAGGGTGGGGGGAGCCGGGGGGGGAAGGAACGGACTGCAGACAAGTCAGAGTGAGGGGAAGGCATCGAAAGGGAGGATGTGCGGACAGGAGATTATCGCAGATATGCGATTGGATAGTATCAGCGGAAAGCATGCGCAAAGAGACGAGCTAAGGTGAAGCGACTGACACTAGGCGGGAGTGACTATTTGACCAGGCGACGGAAGGGGGACGGATTTGAGACGAATAGGAGTCGGAATTGGGGAGACAAGTGCAGATCAGGAAGTTTTAGGTCAAGGTGAGCGAGAGATAAGACGAGGTACCTCAGCAGAGCATGCAACAAGTGCTGCATGGAACGACGTGAGGAAGCGGTTCGGATCCTTGGGTGGAGACGCGGTCATTTAGGGCAACGACAAGAGACCCAGTACCAGATCGTAAAATACGGTCACTACGCAACAATCAACAACCGCGGTAGTGATCTGAAAGTCGCAGGGTGCTTGCGGGATTGCCGGAGCGAGGGAAGCTATTTGAGCGTGTGGTGGTGACTAGAAGTAACCACTGCTGCTGAATCTGACTGAAGACTGAATCTGGTGAAGAAACTGGAAGTGACACATACGCTTAGTTGGAGGAGTTGGTCTTGACGTTTGTCGTGTAGAAGGGCACTTAGCATGTATATAATATCTAGCATGTGACAAGGGGTTGTTGTATTTGGCCAATCCCTAACTGTTGTTTCATTCAAATAATATGAGCAAACTGTTACAGGTGTGGTGCCTCAATATGGCATGTAAAAAATAATGATACTATAATTCGTTGAGTGAGTGAAAATAATTTATCATTCTTTTTCATACATTCGAATGAGCTTATCGTTTCCTTCTTTCTAATACAGAAATGCGGACATCCTACTAGCATGCCACCATCGTCAGACCTCACGCCTGTTTGCGAACTCAGTGGAGGGACGCAACGAGGATGATTTCCTGCTGACGTGAGGCTTGTGCTGCCACTCTCACCATCATTATCATGACCAACTTCCTGGAGTGGGTTTCTCTTCGCGTTTGTTTATTTACTATCTAGCCGTGCTTGTCTGTTCCCTGCGAATCCACCCTCTGCTCCCAGCTCTCGCCCCAAATGAGTCAGTCTCGGAACCTTCTCATATATTCTTTCATTTCACGGGGAGATGTTGTTCTGGTGGAATACACCCCCTATGCGGGGAACTTTAGGGTGGAAGCAATGAAAGGCTTGAAGAAAGCCGCATCATCCGCTAAAGGGAAATACTCGTATCCTTTTGACGAGCTCACTTTCAACTATCTAACTGACCACGGGATAAGTATGTGATAATTTTCTCTTTGAGTTCCCCGCCAAATGCAATTTCTTATTGGCCTTTCCTCTGCAGCCTATATGGTCATGGCTGACTGCATGTACGGCCGCAGACTACCTTTCGTCTATCTCGAGAAGTTGAAAGATCTCTTTGTGGACAAATACGGGGCACGTAGCCTGGAATCCCTTCAAGCCAATGCACTCAGCCAGGAATTCGGGTATGCTTGATGCATGTGTGAGGACTCTTTTAAAATGTTTCTTACCAACCACTTGAATTCAGGCCGTTGATGAAAGAGCTCATGGAGTTCAGCATGCATAATAGCGACGAGATGAAGCAGTTGGCCAAGCTCAAGGCCCAAGTACTAGAAGTTCAGAGTGCCTTGACCAACAACATTGAGCAGGTAAGGAAGGCATACAAAGCTCCAATGTCGATGATGCTCTGATTCAATCTAACGATAAGCTTGTCATTTCAGGTGGAAGCTGCATCAGCCAAGGTAAGACTTCTTTTACAGGTTGAGAGGGAATGTTGCATGTCATTCACTGTGGTATGGATCAGTAAGAGTATGCCATTGTGCAGGTGGAGGAGGATCGTTTTCCACAAAAAGCAGGCAGATCAAAGTGCTCAACAGTATGCCGGGTTATATTGTGTGTGCTCATCTTGGCGCTGTTAACAGGCTCGCTTGCTGCTTGGTTCCAGCTTTGTAATTCTGGGGGCTGTACCTTCATACACCAGGGATCTGTCTGACATGGCTTGATTTTACCGTGCTTCGGGCATCATGCAGCAGCACATGAAGAGCTGTTCAGTACTACACAACTTGCCGTTTTCCTGCTGCGTGGCACCTGTGCCTTGCTCTAACGATCGCCACATACCCTCCATGCAACAGTCCCTGGTGTGACAAAAAATATCCCACCCTTGTCCGAGTGTGGGTGCAACTTGCCAGCCTTGTAGCAAGCCCCTGCTGCTGCACACCACCTTTCCATATAATCCTAATAATGCCATTGTGCTAGTGCTCTGAAACGTTCTAGAAATGTATGTAGCATCATGCTAGCGTACAGATTGTAATGGCCTTGAGATATATGGAATAATTGTATGATATAACTGGAAGGAGTTTCATGTTGATACAGTAATCATTGCACTACAAAACGCGAACTAAGCTCCACGACCTGAATCTGCTTCCATGTCAGGGGCAAAACCAGAGGAATTTTGGTTACTGAACTTGGTGCTTGAATGAGCGTCAGCTCGTTTCTCTCTGCATCACTCCATGGCGGTTTTGCGCCAGCCTTTACGGAGGCTTGGTCAAGTCCTTGAGGCGTGTGAGCGTCGGATGCGCCATGCAGGTCCTGCGATCGCGTTTTCCTGCCCGCTGCTGGAACCAAGCTCGCCTGGGTTGAGAGTCGCGTCGCACGATCCCTGCTCAGGTAGATTCCTGCGTCGACCTCTCTGGATCCGGGCCAATGGCCAGCCAGCCTTAGGAGCATGTGTTTAGTGACCAAATTGGGGTCTAAACGGTCAAGATCACTCTAGCGACCAGTCGTCCAATCATCCATCCTCTGCCTGCGTTGCCTCCATATAGCGGGTCCGGATGCCGACATAAGTGTCGCCTCGCACGTCTCCAGGCCCACGTCAACGAAACTAACTCTTTCGTTTTTCTGTATTCTCTTCCACCGCATCCCTACGTACTACTACTCCCGCCCCCACTCTCGTTTGCCTTGCACCACCGTTTCTGTTCCCTTGCGCCAAACCACCAACCCTCACAGGCATTCAGTTTCCAGCCGGCCGCTCTCTCCACCACACTTGGTCGCACCATGGGGGAATGGCCCACAGATCCATGCCAGGGGATGGCCTGGCATCAGGTGAAGCCGTCCCCAGCACCACTGGTGGGTGCTCAGCAGGGGATCAAGACAAGGAGAAGCAGGAGGAGCGTCCTTCAGGCTTGCCTGTAGCAGAGCGGTGTAAGGTTGTCCCTTGCTTCTTCGGAGCCTCTAGCAGAGTTAGAAGCTTTTTCCAGTCGCTGCAATCGTCTCGCCGCTCTCATCCCTGTCTCTCCTGCAAGCATCACTCTCCACACCTTGTGCATTTCCTCCTCTCACCGCTGTCCCCTCTCCAGTCCCTGCTAGCAGCCAATTGGCGCGCTCAGCTCACCACAGTGCGGGCAGACGCTCAGTCCAGTGCTGAGGATGACAGTCCTGATGCCTCGCCCGCTGCGATGTGCGTGTTGGAAGAATGGGAGTGGGGGTTGGTGGGGGAGGGAAGGGTGGCATACACTGTGTGTGAGGATGGTATGGGGGTTTATGATTCACTTGCCACAGGCTTTGGAATCTTTATTCGTGGCTGGTGCTGATGTGAGACATCTGATGTCTTGACCATGTCCGTGGGATGCATGTGTGGGTGGGTGGGCTTGGTGGGGTGGGGGGAGGAAGAGTGTGTGGCACGTTTGTGTGGATCTGTGCATGTGACACTCGCACACATCAGGGCACGGGAGAAGCTGCATGGGTCGTTGGTGCGCTACATTGTGGTGGACGGCTCTCCCATCGTTGCCCTTCTGCCCGATGATCCCCACCACGTGGTGCGTGTAAAGTCAAACTACAAAAACTCCCTGATATGATTCTCGCCATGTGGTGCACTGAATTTAAAACTTCTGCCTCTTGAGCTGGCCCTCGTGCTTGTCTCCTCCTCTCTCCCCTCTCGCCTCTCCCCTCTCCCCTCTCCCCTCTCCCCTATCCGCCTCTCCTTTCTCCCCTCTCTGCCTCTCCCTTCCCCCAGAACCTTCTGATGGATGACAGGGCCTCACTCACTGTGGGGGGAACTGACCCCCCTCCGCTCATCCGCTCCCTCCTCACATCAGGCCAGGTGGGAGTCACACCCTTGCCATGTCCCCTGTGTAAATCTCCTCCTAGCCACCTCCTCCCACACCCACCACCACTTTCCAGCTCTGTCTCCCTCGCATTAAGAGCACCATGGGTAAGCTTCGCCTCTTCACTTGGTCTTTGCAATCACCTTTCACATGCCATCCCACTCATCCCACCATCGCTCATATGCCGTCCCGCCGCCTGCCATCACCCAACCAGATGCCACCTCGTGTTGCCCTCCTAGGCGAGCTTGTGGCCGTGGACTCATCTGAGGTAGGTACCTCTCCCCTCCCGCGCTCCTCCTCCATTCCGTCCTCCCGCCTTGCTTGATTGCTTCCAGTATGCCACCATGTTGCTCTCCAATACCACCCTACACTCCACCTCCCCCCAGCTCAGACCTCCTCTGTGTGTCTCCATCGCCCTCCCAGACGCCTTTCATCCTCCGTCGCTTCGCAGCAAAGGCGGAGGCAGCTACAGCAGCTGTTGCTAGACTGGAGGCCGCCCTGCCGTCCCCTCCCTCCTCCCCTCTCCCCTGCCCCCCACCCCTATCTCAAACTGGGGTGGCCGGTGGTGGGGGAGGTGGGGAAGTAGAGGAGGGAGCGTTGACCTTTTTCCGCATGGAGGCAAGGTGGGGATCGCATGTGATGTGATGCGATGTGATGATGTGATGTGATGTGATATCCTGAGGTACGTGGTGTGATCTGCTGTGCTAGGGCTGGGTGTGCTGTGATGTGATAGGATGGAATGCTTTCGTGCTGCTGTTCTGTGGCTGGGTGTGCTTGATTGTGATGCCGTATGCTATGAGGTGTGGTGAGTCGATGCGGTATGTTGGAAGTGTGCAATACATAACCAGAGTAACGCACATGGATGTCTCATCATGCTTCGTGCTTCCTTTGTTTTCGATCTTGGTGGCTGTCATCGTTTACTCATGCCTTCTTCTCGTCATGCCATCGCATGTGTCTACCATCATGTCATCGTATGTGGCATCAGGTCATGTCAACTTGTTGATTTCAGGGGCAAGCGAACATCACTGCCAGTGGCAGACATTAAACCAGCTGCCACTGACCCCCTTGGTTCGTTTATCCACTTATCCACTCTCTAACAAAAGGAGCAACAGACTCACCAACAGTCTCACTCATACACTCACCCACACACCTGTCTGTTGCCATGGCCTGCTTGTAACCCTCGGTGCTTGCTGTCTTGTTCCATTTATCCCCTCCCTTTCACTCCTGCACTTCTCATATCTGTTATACATTCGTATGCCTGGTTGCTCCCACCGTTCTCCTCTCATTCCGTCTCCCCACTTCTTATAACCCCCACCCCTCCTCCCGCCTTGTCACCCGGCGTCCCCTTGTCTCCTCCTGCGTCCCCTCGTCCCCTGTCGCTGCAGCCACGTCTCTCCTCCCTCTGCTCCTCGCGCTCAACTCCTCCGCTGCTTCGCGAGCGGCCTTGGCTTCGTTCTGCGAGGCCTTCCTGCAAGTGCCTGCTCGACCACAGGCACGGCGTGCTCCACCGATAGCCTTCCAGCACTCTTCACCATCCGCTCCTCTTCCACCCTATGCTCATCTGCCTACGTCCTTTATCTTACCTACGGTTGTCTCACTTGACCAAGTCATGCATTTCACTCCCGTCGTCTCCCCTGACTTTTGTGCACACCTGCTGCCTCCTCCGATTTTAACATGCTGTTCGTTTTCGCCCCGCTCGTCAATGTGTCCCTCCTTCCACCTCCCCAGACCACCTTTCTGTTCTCTGCTGATCGCCGGGGCTTCAATCTCCTTTCGCAGTCACTGCAGCCACCGCAACAGCAGCATGTGGAAGAATCCAGCCAATCAGGAAAGCCGCAGTGGCGAGAGTTTCGGTTTGAGTTCCAAAGAGAGGTCACAGATGCCAAGGGGTTTATGCAGGTGGTTAGGGAGATGGAGGAGGAGGTAAAAGCAGAAGTAGGTAAGTAGGGTATGTAGGGCATTTGGCCCATGTTTGTGCGTAGGAGGCGTTTTTAAACAACATTGGTTCTGGTGTTGACGTACAATGCAATATTTTGCACCCTTGATGCTACCTCGTGGAGATAAATGTCTCACTTCATATATTTAGGATAGTATCATATTTTTTGTTTAGTTCCGTGATGTCATCAATATGTTTTACTGTGGTCATGGAGAACCATTTCGGTAGGCTTGGTGCAGCTGCTACTCCCGCCGCCAGTCTGTGTCTGGTTGCCCCCTGGTCATAAACCTGACGAGTCGCTGACATAGTTTTCCATCGCTGAGACTGCGGTGCGGCTCATTGTATGTCAGCTGAACGCTGTCGTTTTCTGCAAGCCCCAAGCCTGCCATGTCAACGAACTGTGTCCCTTCAGTTCCTTGTCCAAGGACTCATCTTGTCCGTTAGATCTCTGCGAAGAGTCTCGTCTGTCGTTGAACAGCCACACTAGACCAATCCGAATCCTCCACGTACGCAGTAGCAGCTTCTACGACGCTTCCGGAGTATCACATGAGGTTCTCCGCACCGCCCATTCCGAGTCGCGACTGTGGCCACACACACTTTTCAGATGTCCATCAACATCAATTTCATCACAACCGTAACACTGTCAAATCTGCTGGCAGGGCGTGCAGAGAAACTGTGAGAAATTCGGATGGATCTTGTAGCCTCTGCTGATGAAGGGCATCACAGCGTGTGGTGTGATGCGAGTCGGGTTTAGGTGACCCCGTGCTCCTGTTGTCAACTGCATTTGATGCACACAAGGACCAGACTTCACTACTGGCTACACGCGGGATAGCGAAAAAGACACGAGGAGTCCATCAGGTTCCATCTGCCAGCGGAACAAGTTTGAGTTTCCCTCGCGCAGGCGCTCACAGAGTGCCGCAGCCCGACATTTGCCCATCAGCACTCCTTCCCCGTCAACCGCGATGGTGAGACGGCGAGAGAGATGATGCGACATTCGTCGGCGCCCATCCACGCTCTCCTCTCCATCTAAGAGCCAGAACATTCGGATCACTCGTCAACGGAAGGATTGAGGGAATAGCGTACCTCGCGCGTATGTCTGATTTTAGCGTCCATCTAGGTCGGTCTCGCGTGAGCGCAGCAACCTCGACATAGCACGCAGGTCCGGAGCGAGTAGCGGCCAGGAAGCTTGAATTGAAGAGGACTCCTAGTCACGGCCAGGGTACGATAGCCACGAGTAATATCAGCGGCTTTAATTCCCTCGACAGCTCAACCGATCGTCGCCATTGTGGGCTGTAGTATTGGGCAACGATCGTAAACCACGTTCGACCAAGGGCCCCACAGAAAGAGCCTCTGTTATAGCTCCTGTGCCGAGGTACGACTGCCGACTCAACTCTGCATCAAGCGCTCCATCTCCGACGCTTAGACCACGCGTTGACCCGGTTCCATTCCCTCTAGAGCATGCGCATTCTCCTTACCTTGTAAGGATGGCCCACAGACTGCCCGACACGCTCCTAGCGTGTGCTAGACGCCCAAAAACACGCTTCCCCAAACGCCTCCTCAGACCCTCTCGCAGACCTTCACTCCAGTCGTCCCTTCTTCTCCTCGCCGCGTTCGCGCTTTCCCTCCGCGTAACGCTCGTATCCGCCGCCACATTTCAGGGCGACACGGACGCGCTTCTCGAGTTCAAAGCCGCCGTCGCCAACCCGTCCGCGCTGAGCTGGCCCGATTCGGGCGGCGACCCGTGCGTCGACGACTGGAGCCACGTCACGTGCACGCGCGACGCGATCACCCAAGAGCACCGCATCTCGTCGCTCCTAATCGACAATCTCAACCTCGGCGGAAGCGGCTCCCCGCTCCCCACGCAGCTCGCGCGCCTAGGCTACCTCCGCGCGCTGTTCCTGGGGAACAACGGGTTTGCGGGGGAGATTCCGGGGGAGCTGGGGCAGCTGACGCGGATGGAGCAGCTAGGGCTGGACCACAACGGCTTCACCGCCGTTCCTAGCGACCTCTTCGCCAACATGACGGCGCTCGAAGCGCTCTATCTTCAGAGCAACCCGCTGGGCGGGCAGACGCCGCCGGATCTCGCGCAAAACACCAAGCTGCAGATCCTGCTCCTTACCAACTGCTCGTTCACGGGCGAGTTACCGCCGTACCTTGCGTCGCTAGTCGCGCTCACTAACGTCTCCTTCGGGCTTAACGCGCTCGAGGGCGCGATTCCCGAGGGGCTGTTGGGCGCGCACATGCCGTCGCTGCTGTCGCTCCGCCTCAACAACAACCAGCTCTCCGGCCCCATCCCCGCCTCGCTCTCCTCCGCGCCGCTCCTCTCCGAGCTCTGGTTGCACGGTAACGACCTCTCCGGACCCATTCCGGATACGCTAGGTGGCCCCTTGTCCCTGCTCCAGTCCGTGAAGCTATACGAGAATAGTCTCGTCGGTATGCTGCCCGAGTCACTCGGCGAGGCGCGGCAGTTGTCGGAGCTACAGGTCCAGCGCAACCGATTGGTTGGGCCGATTCCCGCGTTTATGGAGCGGTTCGGGGAGGGGAGCTGGGGTGAGAACGGATGGTGCGCGCCGAGCCCTGGCGACGCGTGCTCCGATGAGGCTATGGCGTTACTGGAGTTCCTAAGAGGCGTGGAATACGCGCCCGCGCTTAGCGACTCGTGGGTTGCTAACGACCCCTGCGCTTCGAGCTCGGGGTCAGGGTCGAGCTCGTCTGGTGCCCAGTCGTCGTCTGCCACGTGGCTCGGTGTTGGGTGCTCGACCGATGGCCACGTCAGCAGCCTCACCGTTCCCGGGCAGAATCTGAACGGCACCATCTCCGCGTCGCTCACGCGGCTGCCCGCGCTGGAAATGCTTCAGCTGCCCGACAACAATCTCGAGGGCTCGCTGCCCGCGGAGCTCGCGCAGCTGCCCGCGCTGCGAGCCGTCAACGTGGCGAACAACAAGCTCACCGGACCGCTGCCGGATTTCCCGCCGCAAGTGACGGTGCTGGCGACGGGGAACATGCTGGAAGGCGGAGCCTCCGGGGGGGATGGTGCTTCCGCCGCCGCGCCCCCGCCATCATCCCCTCCACCAGTAGCGAATAGCAGCGGAGGGAGCGACGGCGCTAGTAGTGGCAGTAGCGGCGGAGGCAGCGGAAACAATGCGGGGAGTGGCGGGGGGAAAGGCGGCGGATCGGGAAGCGTTCCGCCATTGTCGCCGCCAGCTGCAGCACCAGACGGATCCGGGAAGGATGGCGGGAATAGTAGCAGCGGGGGGAATAGTAGCGGCGGGGGGAATAGTAGCGGCGGGGGCAACAGCGGGTCGAAGAACGAGGCAGGTAGTAATCCAGGCATCAGCGGTCCCACTGATTCCCCCTCAAGTTCGCCCCCCACCACTCCGCCTCCCCAGCCGTCCGCTCCGCCCTCTTCTCCTTCCGCCGCGTCCGGCTCTCCACCCCCATCCGCATCCTCAAAGCGCGCCTCTCCCCCGCGCGTGGCGGATATCGAAGCACCCGCTTCCGCTCTTCCTCCGCCCGTTGCGCCTCCCGCGTCGGCGGATCCCGCGCCGCTTCCCCCCACCGCGTCCATCCGCAGCAATCCGCGGGGGAACGCGCCTGGCACTCCGCCTCCCGCGGAGTTTAACACTTCCGATGTTAACAGCAGTAGTGGCAACGGCAACAGCAGCGGCAATAGCGGCGGCGGTGGCAGCGGCGGTACCAAGTCGAAATCAGCATCCCCCTCCCCGACGGCCCCAGCCTCCCCATCATTTTCCCCTCCCACCGCCACTCTCTCCGCCGATTCTCCCACACCCGCGCCCCCCTCTCTCCCTCCCCCCACCTCCGACACCTCCCGCACTGCCTCCTTCGCTCCCGGCTCGTCCGCGCCCTCCCCGCAATCCTCCCCCCCTCCCCCCGCTGCTTCCGCCCCCGCGCTGAGCACTCCGCTGATCGCGGTGATCGCGGTGGCGGCGGCGCTGCTGCTGCTGGTGGTGCTGTGCGCGGGGGTGCTGGGGATGCGGTACTGGCGGGGGGAGGGGCGCAGTGGCGGGCGCAAGGGCGGCGCTGCTGCAGCGACCATGCCGCACGAGTGAGTGATTGGGGATCACATTCGTTGCTGCCACCACCACCCATCCACTGGACGGCATCCATCCTTCCGTCTCCCTGTACGCAGGATTATTTGTCGCCTTCTCTCGTGTCCACTACACATCGACCCTTCCCGTCCCCGCCCTTATTTTGACAGCTCATCCTCCCCGTTTCCCTTCCCTCTCCCCCTCCCCCCCCCCCTCCTCCCCCTCTCTCTCCTCCTCCCACAGTCTCCCCTCCGTCGCCCCTTCCCCTTTCTCCTCCGCAGCGTTCTCCGCCTCCGCCGCCGCCCCCCCCTCGTCCGCCTCAGAGAGCGCAACAGGGGGCGCGCATTCAGCAGCGTCAGGGGGAACAGGAGGCGCAGCCAGTGGCGGAGGAGGAGGAGGGGGGAGCGGGTGGGGATCCGGACTGAGCGGGGGAGAGGGCAGGGGGGATGTGGTGCTGAATCTGGGCGCATGGGCAGGGGGGGCCGGGGGAGGGGGGGCAGGGGGGAGGATGATGATACATGGTAGTAACAGTGGTAGTGGGAACGCGAGTGGCAGCGGTGGCAGCAGGAGCGGGAGTGGCGGTGTGAGCATGGCCGGAAGCATGGGGGCGGGCGGCAGCATGGGCAGCGGGATGAGCGGCATGGTGATGCAGATGGACGTGCTGCGCGCGGCCACGGGCGGGTTTGCGGCGGAGAACATCATTGGCAAGGGGGGGTTCGGCACCGTGTACAAGGTGGGGGGGGGAAGGGGGACGCATGGTGCATGGTGCATGGTGCATGGGACCATGGTGCATGGGACCATGGTGCATGGGACCATGGTGCATGGGACCATGGTGCATGGGGGCATGGTGCATGGGGGCATGGTGCATGGGGGCATGGTGCATGATGCATGGGGGCATGGGGGCATGGTGCATGATGCATGGGGGCATGGGGCATTGGGGCCATGGGCCATGGGTCATGGGGTCATGGTGCATCTGCTGGGAGTTTTGTGTGCGTTCACTGAGCTTCTCCTCCACTACCTTATGTGACTATCTCTTGTGACTGTAGAGCTCATTGTGCCTCCTGTTAGCCTGTTTCTCGTGTGTAACCGTACCGCGTGGGCGTACCTGTGCTGTGCTGTGTGTGAGCAGGGCGAGTTGGAGGACGGCACGCGCGTGGCCGTGAAGCGCATGGAGATGGCGCAGCTCGCGAAGAAGGGCGACTCGGAATTCCAGGTAGCTAATGCTGCATGCATGATGCACGATGCACAATGCGATGCCGTAAGTGGCATCGCATGGCATGGCATGGCATGGCATGGGTGCATGAGTGCTGCCGTTGTCATTCTCCTCGCCCAGATAGCCGCCACGAAGACGGCTCTTTCCAGGGCCACCTCCCCCCACCCGTCCTCCCCACCCCGCCCACTCCCCCCACCATTACCCCCCGGTTCTGCAGGCGGAAATCGAGGTGCTGCCATCCGTGCGCCACCGCCACCTGCTGGGATTACTGGGCTACGCGGTGGAGGGCCACGAGCGGCTCCTAGTCTACCAGCTGGTTTCCCCCACCCCGCGTCCCCCTCACCCCGTCACCCCCCACCCCCTTCTTCCAATCCCCCCCTTCCCCGCAGGCGGAGATCGAGGTGCTATCCTCGGTGCGGCACCGCCACCTGCTAGGGTTACTAGGCTACGCGGTGGAGGGCCACGAGCGGCTCCTAGTCTACCAGCTCATGGCGCGCGGCCCGCTCAGCCGCCACCTCTTCGACCACCGCCGCCTCGGCCTCCCCCCGCTGACGTGGCGCGCGCGCGTGTCGGTGGCGCTCGACGTGGCGCGCGGCGTGGAGTACCTCCACTCGCTGGCGCACACGTCGTTCATACATAGGGATCTTAAAGCCAGCAACATTCTGCTGGACGAGGGGATGCGAGCGCGAGTGGCGGATTTTGGGCTGGTGAAGCACAGCAAGGGGGACGGCATGCAGAGCATCGAGACACGGATCGCGGGGACGTTCGGGTACCTGGCGCCGGAATATGCGGGTGAGGCGGGGGGAGCGTAGGAAAGGGAGGGGAGGGAGAGGGGGTGGGGAGGAAAGGCAGGGTGAGGGGAGGAGGAGGTGAGGTGGAAATGGAGGGAAAGTGGAGGGATGGTGGAGGGAAGAAGAGATTAGAGGGCGTGTGTGTTACCGATGAGGGATGGTCTTTGAGAGCCTTTGCAAGCCACACTGTGTGACTCAATCGAATTGAGTCTTTGAAGGCAATCCAGCTCATCTGCCACTCAACCCCCACCTCATCCCTCCCCCACGCCCTTAAAGCGTCCCCCTCCCCCAGCTAACCCCACAGTTAACTGCCCTTGCCCCTCGCTTGCCCCTCGCTTGCCCCTTGACCCTCTACTTGTTTGTTGCTCCGCATGTACAACTACAGCATGATGCTCATCACAAGGCAAAGGGTCGTTCGCAATACACACCCCTCCCCCCTGGCATTCCCATCCCCGCCCACCCCGCTGCAACGAGCCGGTTTACCACCTGGTCTGACGTGTACGGCTACAGCATGGTGCTGATGGAGCTCATCATGGGGCGGACAGCTTACACCTCCGCCCTCCCCACTTTCTGCCCAATACACCCCTTCCCCCTGGTTCCCCCCTTGTTGTGCCCTGCAGTGACCGGGCGGGTTACCACGCGGTCCGACGTGTACAGCTATGGCGTGGTGCTGATGGAGCTCATCACTGGTCGGCGCGCGCTGGACGACTCCAAGGCGGACGAGGCGGCGCACCTTGCCACGTGGCTGGCGCCCCTGGTGCCGCACAGGGACCAGCTCGCTAAGGTGGGACGGAGGGATGGAGGAGGGATGGGTGGGTGCGAAGGTGGGGAATGGGTGGGTGGGGGTGTGGAAGGTCAAGCGTGGAGGGTGGGGGGATGAGGAATTTGAGGTGACTCTGAGCTTGTGCCGCGCAGGCAGCAGGTCACTCAGGGTTGGGGTGGGCTGCTGCTGAGCCATGCAGGTGGGGGGGGGGGGTGTGGGTGTCTTGGTGGGTTGTGGTGTGTGGTGCGGGTTATGGTGGGTGCGCTGTCAGTAAGCCCACAAGCCATGGTGTGTTGCCATGCTCGAGGAGCTCGACCTGATAGTGGGCAATGCAGTGCCTGAAACGGAGTCTATTTTTGAGGCGCCTAAAAAACGGCAGTTGCGGTGATTACTAATGGAACACCACCCTTCTTTCCTGCTCACGCACCTCAGGTCATAGATCCCATCGTGTTGCCCGAGATGCCCGAGTCACACAACGCACACAGCCCACACGGTGCCCATAGCGGCGATGTGGCCGACAGCGGTGTGTTCTCATCGGTGTGCGCCGTGGCGGACCTGGCTCTGGCGTGTGTGTCGAGGGATCCCCGGCAGCGGCCGTCCATGGGGGACGTGGTGGGCGTCCTGGCGCCGCTGCTGCACCAGCTGCAGCAGCAGGAGGAGCGCAAGGAGGAGAGCACGCAGCAGCAGGTGGGGGACGCGGGGGGGGCTGTGGTGGCGGTTGGTGGCTTGCAGTTTGGCTTGTCCCCCCCTTTGGCGCTTTCAGTATTGGTAGTGCAAGCATGGAGGTCGTTCAGATGCATTTTGCACTAAAGCACAACACTGTCCCTCCTTCCTCCCACGACCTGCCCTTCCCCAACCAGACCAACCCCTTCTTCCCCCCATCCCTTCCCCCCCCACCATCTCACCGCATGACCATGGCCGTGCACCACAGGCCCCTCAGGAGGACGTGAGTGTGGCGGGCATCGACCTGGGCGTGAGCCTGGCAGAGGCGCTGCAGCAGTGGAAGCACATGGACGCACACGGAGCTTTCAACTCTTGTGACGTGCACGCACACGCGCATGCACCACGCGCTACTGGTGATGGCAGTGCTGGCGGCACAAGTGCAGTTCCTGCCTCTGCTCCTCGTGACGACGCGTCGTCCATCACTCCAACCCCTGCTGCTGCTGCTGCTGCTGCTGCTGCTGCTGCTGCTGTTTCAGCAGCTGCTGCTTCCGGCAATGCAACCATTGCCCCCTCCAATCTCAACAGCCCTCACCCTCACCCTCACCACCACCTATCCCTGCTCATCGACCCTTCGCCTTCCTCCTCAGGCGCTTTTAGCTTTGGCTCCGCCCGTTATGCAGCCACACCTGCAGTCACCACACCAGGTGGCACCCCCCACATCCTCACTCCCACGCTCACCACCCCCAGCACCACCAGCCGAAGCAGCAGCGGGCGGCTTGGCTCGTCCACTTCCTCAGGCGATCGCAGTATCTTTCTATCCAGCGGCCCGCTTAGTTTAGGCTCGGATGGGTTCCCCACCCCAACCCTGCTGCTAGGCTCGGAAGGGTACCCGACCCCGTCCGTGCGGTTAGGTTCGGATGGGTACCCTACGCCGTCGGTTCGGGATTCGTGGAGCAGTGGGTGGGCGAGTGAGAGGAGTGAGAGTGTGAGTGAGTGGAGGAGTGAGAAGGGAGGGAGTGGGGAGGGGAGAAGGAGAGGGAGTATGAGTGGGGGGCTGGATGCTGTTGGTGAGCCTGTGAGCTGGACGAAAGGGGGGTCGTTCATTATCAAGAGAATCGGGGATCAGCTTGATGATGTGCTTATAGAGAAGGGCGCGTGCAGGAGTGTCGGAGGGGGGTTGGAGGAGAAGAAGGGGCTACTGCTGTGTGCTGAAGACTCGCTCAGGGGCTCGGATGGGGATGGGGTGGGAGCAGGGGATGTTGGTGGGGGGGATGGATGGGATGCGTTCTTTTACCATAGGGGTGGGAAGGGAGGGAAGGAAGGAAGAGGAGAGAGGGTGCGAGGGGAGTATTTACAGTTGGGGGCAGATGAGGTGACGAAGGGGGGTGTGCCGCAGCTAGCCGACATTGGAACGGGGAGGCAAAGGGGGAGGGAAGGCAGGTCAGGCAGCAAGCTCATGGACGAGGTGTTGGTGGGGGCGGGGGGGCGGGGAGGGGACGTAAAGGGGTACGGAGGGGGGGATGGTGCGGGGCTGGGGATGTCGTTAGCAGAGCAGTATGCGAGGCAGGGGTCGTCGGAGGGGGGCTCGGATGCGAGTGGGAGGAGCATCCCCACCTTCATTCAGCCACGCCTTGCGGTGTCAGGCCGCTGAGTGCCACGCCTTGCCGTGTCAGGCCGCTGAGTGCCACGCCTTGCCGTGTTAGAGCGGTAGATGTGGCGTTGGGGCTGGGTGTCTTGAGGTGTAGGGAGGCGGTAGAGGTGTGGTGGTACTGGGAGTTGGTTTGGGTGGGGGCGAGCTGAGACACCTAACAATGCAGATCGGAAGGATGCGAGCTAACTAGCTGGACAAAGGGCTAACTGATGGGTATAGAAGGGTTTGTGTGTGTGCGGTTGGTCACTGGTGCAAGCACTGGCAGGCGTGTGCAGCCATGCAGCCGAGCTGACACCCGTGCCGACTCAAAGCGCGCAGCCATGCTGGTGCAAGGGCGTGGGTGGTTATGAATTGGAGAGTCATGGGTGGGTGGGTAGGCAAATATAGTGACTGGCTGGGCGTTCTGGCATGAGCACGAGTGCATGTGGCAAGACAGGGCAGCTAGGGACCCTTCTTTCTGACTGGAGTATGGCAATGTGTTACCTTCTTGGTGACCATCTGTTACATTGTAACTGCTGACCTTCGGGGCATTTGACAACTGAAGATCCTTCTGCACGTGTGTACTTCGGCATAGGTGTATGGTTGGCATGCTATGTCGGAAGGAGTCATACAAGTTTGAAACGATATATACCCGAACTGGTGCATGCAAGGTGTATTAGAATAACAGATTGAATAGAGACGAGCATACAGGGTGGTTTTGTGCTAGTGTGTTGTACTCTCTATGAGCATGCACCTGTCTAGCCTATAAACAACATATGAATATAAGTTGACAAGGTGGGCCTAGGTCACAAGAACAAACGACTTGAGCTGTGGTGAAGGGTGTTTGGTGTGTAGGAAGGAAGCACATGCATCAAGCCGTGGGTAGACCTTCACTGAAGGACACAACAGGTGACACCCATGCATACAAACATCAATACTAGGTAATCGCTGTAAGGCATGCCCCCAACTCGACATCCTCACCCACATGACACCACTGCAGCATGCGCCATCACCTCACCCACATGCATACCGCCCTACTCATGGCATGTGCACCTTGGCAGGTCAATCATGCATGCCGCCCTGCCCATGTCATGTGCACCATCACAGGGTAGTCATGCATGCGGTCGTACCCCTCCCACGGCTCCCTGCGCTGCCTCCTCTCCCGTTCACTCCCTCTCCTCTCACTGCTCATTCCCTCCACACCACCCCTGCCTGCTCCTTCCTCCTCTCCTTGCCGAACCTTCCCATTCACACCCTCACCCTCCTTCCTCTCCTCCCCCTCCCCCTCCCCCTCCTCCTCCTCCGCCTCGCCCCACTCCTCTCCAAACGCCCGGCTCACCGCCTCATGGTACCTCTCTTCAACGCGCACGTGCCACTCTCCTTGCTGTTGCACGCGGGCCAAGAAGAGTGAGAGGGAGGAGCCCCGGTGGGGGGCAAACAGAAATGCCTCAGGTGGATAGGGGGGGGTTGTTGTCCCCCCCCCTGCTGCTGCCGTGCTTGTTGCCCTGGCTGCAGCTGCTGTGGTTCTGTGTTCTACTGTGGGTGCTGCACTGCCTGCTGCCTCCTCCCCTGCACTGGCTGTTACTGCTGCAGGCGTCGGTGGTTGCTGTGTGGTGGGGAGTGTGGCGTCGCATGTTGTGGCGGTGGCAGGAGGTACGGAGGAGGGCTGTGGAGAAGGGACGGTGAGCAGGGCCGTGATGGTGCGCAATAGGTGCTCGTGATGCTCCTTGAAAAACGTGCTGCCACGAGGGGAACACAGCGATTTAGGAGGGTCAAGGACGGTCAGGGGGGGTCAGGGGGAACTCCCCTCACCCTGGCGTGCTTAAAAGGGCAGGGAAAGCGAGGTGCGAATGGCAAAGAGAGGCAGCAGCGTACCAGTCAGCAGCAATGAGGGCGTGGAAGGGAGGAGAGAGGCCGGGCGGCCAGTGGTGCTTTGGGGGGTGGTGGTCCCATCTCAGGCCCATAACCGAGACCTGGCTCGGCCCAAACTGCTGCCTGTTGGCTGCCACTGTGCGGTGTAGGCCTGATGGCACGGGGGGGCCAAGAGACCGGCTAGGTGCTGAATGAGAGGGTAGGCAAAACTGACAGGACATGACATTGAATCAGAAAAAACATGACACTGTGTGAGACCACATGACATCGCAGGAGATGGCACAAAACACCATACAGCACAGCATGCCAAGAATGACCATCACCCCACGTCACCATCCCACGCCATCTCACGTGCGACCACACTGTCATTGCCATCTGTGAGCAGCACCCTCCCCACTCCCTCCTGCTGCACTGCCAGAGCCATGCCCGCCAGCCCATACCCCGCCCCCAACTCCACCACCCGACGACCCCTGGATCAGCGGAGGGGGGCAGGGAGGGGAGAGGGGGGAGGCAAGGAGGGGAGAGAAGGGAGAGGGCTAAGTGAAGGTGGTGACGGACGGGCGGTCAGGGAAAGGGCTAAGGGAAGGACGAGTGGTTTGAGCCCTACCCGACAGATAGCGCGCTCCAAGCTCCACCACCCGACGACCTCTGGATCAACGGAGGAGGGGTGGAGGAGGAGGAGCAAGGAGAGCAGGGAGAAGAGAAAACGGAAGTGGAGGTGAGGAAGTGGATGGGAGCAGGTTGGCCATTCATGTGCCGCTGTAGCAGGGATCCAACGAATTCAGAAAACCATGCGATTCCAAAGCCAAATTTTTGGAAACCCTTATATTTGGCTCAGGAATCCATGTACTCGAGAGCCCTTCCATCCGCGCACCCTGCTTCTGATGGTGGTCGTGCATGGAAGACACTGGCCACTGTGCCATGTGCAGCGTGCTGCCATGATAGCTGAGTTAGACTAAAACATCAAACACAGGCAAATGTGGCATGGCCTGCCATGGTACCTGAATCTGTACGCATGTGCAATCAGGTAACATGCCATGGCTTCTTCAGATGGCCACATGCCTGCCATCATGCCATCATGCCATCATGCCATCATGCCATCATGACACCAGGTATCCATGCCATCATTGACATCATGCCATCATGTCACATGCCACATGCAATCGCCATCAAACCACTCCATCATAATCACAGGGGGGTCATAATTTACAACAGGATACAAATAAACAGACAGTGAGATAAAAGATTGATGGATGGTAAGTGTGCAAGTGTGAGGGCGACTGACCGAGCACCCCAGTGGTGTCGATGCCTGCTCTGGTCGCTGCTGCCATCTCAGAGAGGCGCACACGGCCCGCCACTCTGTGCCTAGGGGGGAGGGAGAGGCAGCAGGACGAATGGTTGGGGGGATGGAGGGATGGAGGGAGGAGAAGGAATAAGGAACAGCAAGCACGGCAGTTCGCTTTGACCAATGCAAACGACTCCAGCCTGCCAGAGAGTCAATGTAACAAAATGCCGGGATCGCACGCACCATATAGTGATCTCTTTGACAAGCCATGCCGCATGCTCTGTGAGGCTGGTCGGGGGGAGATGGGCGCTCAGGGATGTGAGGGATGGGATAGCAGAGGAGGAGGAGGAAGAGGAGGAGGAGGAGGAGGAGGAAGAGGAGGAGGAAGAGGAGGAGGAAGAGGAGGAGGAGGAAGAGGAGGAGGAAGCAGAGGAGGAGGTGGAGGTGGGGGAGGGGGAAGAGGAATGGGGCAAGGAGGAGCAGCAGCAGCGGCGGCTGGGCTGAATGGGGATGCGGTACACGAAGGGGCGGTCCCATTGCACTCTATCGCCCATGCCTGCCCCTCCCTCCGCTTTCATGCCTCTACCTGCTCTCTGGGTCAAATCCCCCGCGCCTGCCCTCATACTATCCGCATCCCCCGCGCCTGCCCTCGCACCATCCGCATCCCCCGCGCCTGACCCTACACCATCCGCATCCCCTGGGGCTGCCCCCGCACTATCCGCTTCCCCCGCGGCTGCTGCCCCACCATCCGCAAGTGGTGGGGGTGCGCCTGGTCCTGCGCTCGAGGCCTCCGCAGGTCGGCATTCGAACAGGTGGAAGCCTCTGATTGGTCGGCGCGAAACCCGCTCATCCGCCTCGCAGTTTCCGGAAGCCTCTCCCCTTCCGCCCCCCCTCGCATCCCCGCCTCCCCCCTGCCCCCTGTCCCCCGCCGCGGCTTCCCCCGTTCCCCCTTTCTCCGCGGATGCCTCCAGCAGCGCGCGCGCCAGGATCTTCCAGCGACTGCGCGCCGAGCTGCCGGTCTGGAAAGAGCCTTTCCTACCGCTGCCTCCCTTGCAGACGTCATCTGCTGCAACAGTGTCACTTGACATATTAACCGCTTCGTATGTGCGCCGTACGTAGTTTCTTGCCACGTCATCTTCTGTCGCATATCAGGCTAGTCGGAACCATTGCCGCTAGTAGGCGTACACAGTCTATTTTTCCGATGACTCAAAACTGCACTTTCCCAGCAGCGAAGTAGTATTGTGCCATTCCAGTTTCGAACTGTGCTAAGCTGCTTGCCCTCTCATGCAGCAGAATGCAAGCGCTCGAGTCGAGAATGTCGAGATTACAGGGGGAGGTGTGGTGCAGATACACATCTATACGCCTATCTTTTTTCTCAACATATAATTTCATGCAATACTTAAATTCGTGAAATCTATCATTACAATTACGGTAGGTTACAAAACAAAGGGAATAATGGCCCATCTACTTGCTGGGTAATCATCCATCTTCTTGCGATACCATCTCTTTGTTGCGATGCTTCGCCCACACAGGTAGAGCAGGGTGAACAAGAATTCCGCCACACCTATCGCTGTCTGAAAATGGCAGTATGAAAGTTAGGGAAAGGGAGACCGAGTCGAAGTAAATAAAAAGGCACCCTGCACTGAACACTCAAGATGGACAAACTCACTGCCTAACGAAACCATCACCATAGCGGGAATTGATGAAAGCAGCCATGGCAGGAAATGTGGACAATAGCATTGACGTTCCAAGGTGTAACAAGTGTTTCAAATCCACTGCCTAGCAGTGCGTACTTGCCTGCGACATCAATGCGACGCCAAGGAAGTTGATGCACTCAAAGAGGTAGTGCGGGCAGGTCACCCAGTGGAACAAGCCACCGTGAGGAACTCGGTACTCATGGCTGCCTGGAGGAATGCAAGACACACATATGCAGTTCCAGAAGCGTGCACACGGGAACCACCATGAGCACAAGACACCAACGTGTTGGAAAGGACGAAGAAAAAGCACGTGAAACAGAATGGGGGAAGTACAGAGAACTGGCTAGAAGAGAAGAGGGTTGAAGATGTCAGACCATGAGAGCGTAGGCGTGAGAGAATCCAGTGGTGGTAGAAGTTTCCAGCAACCCCAATGAGGAAGAGCAGCAGGCCCAAGGGCATGAGATTCGCTGCAGGCGCAAGGCTGCACGGGGCAGAAGCACCAGCGCTGGCAGCATTAAGGCTGGCAGCAGCGGCAGCAGCACTCCCAGCAGCGGCAGCAGCAGCAGGGGAGGAGAGAGCAGCAGCAGTGATCCACTGCGCGGAGAGGAGGGCGTAGGAGAGGTCGCAGTACCCGAGGGTAACAAACACTACTGCGGGCAGAGCCGTTGAGCCTGAGTAGCGGTGGAGGAAGAGCGTCTGATCAGAGGGGTGGGAGGAACATGGAGGCGTAGGATGAGCCGGAGGCAAAGAAGTCAGCCGGGCATCTCGTTCGAGCTAGAGACAACAAGCATGCAACAACACATCTCCCAGGCATGAGACGCCATGCACCAAGCACGAATTTCAAGCAAGGCAACTAGCAGCCTGCAGTTACAGCTCCACTTACTTCCAGGCATCGCTTGGCATAGTGCACGAAGCAGGCGGCACACACCAGCACCAGGCGCCACTGCTCACTGCTCGTCGCTGCTGCTACCAGCTGCCACGCACCCATGCTTCCCTCTAGCCCCAGCTTCCCAATCCCGGCACCCTCAACACCACCGACACCACTGGCAGTATCAGCAGCAGCAGCAGGTGGTGCAGTGGTCCAGGTAGCAGTAGTTGGTGGGAGTGGGATGGGCGTGGCCGGCACCATGTGTGTGGCGTAGAGGAGGGTCCGGGCGGGAGAGAGGCCAAGGGCGGCTGAGAGGAAGAGAGCAGCGAGGAGCGCGGATGGGAGGTAGAAGAGGAGGAAGGCCAAGAGAGAGGGTACCTGCAGGAGGAGGGGGGATCAAGTCTCACCTACCGCTGAGCAAGTCTCTGAGACTTGCTTGGCGTTGGATCTTGGGACTCGGGCTTTAAAAAGGCTCAGCGCCTGATTAAAAAAGCGAAACTACAGGGCAAAAGTGCACACGAATCTGTGTGGCTGCATTATCAGCAAACACAGGGAACCAGCGTGAACGAGGGGACTCTCGAAAAGCATGAGTAAGGCTCGCTGGTATTCCGGCGTGCATCTATCAAGTCTATCAAGCAGCATCATTGGTGCACTCACCTGAGCCGTCTTCCACTTGGCAGCGGACGCGAATTTGGAGTACCCGAGGTTGAATCCCAACACCTCGAACACGGCCTGCACTGCGGCTGACAGCACCAGCTGCCAGCACCACAGCAGGGAACACAGATAAACGCCACAACACGGTAGCACATAGCAGGGAGACGAAAGCACACATACATTAAGGCCACCGTTATGGGTCCTTAATGTAAAAAGGTCAATATGCTTAACTTGGCAGCCGAAAGACTGGGAGACGGGCACAGCGGAGCAGAGAAAGTGGAGGCGCCTGAGTCACTGGAAAGGAGGACTAGTTACGAGGCGCCGCGAAGCGCACCTGAATCGCGGTGAAGGCATAAAATGTGGGGAGCAGCGAGAACGGGAAGAGGAACGCCGTCCAACCCGCGGGCAGCAGGGACGGGGGAGACGCGCAGGGGCCAAGAGTCCACGGCACGCTGTACGCAGCGCCGCCGCCGGCGCCTGCACCGGCGAGACGAGGATCGGCCATGACGACAGTTCCGAGCCGCCGACCCTGCCGCGACTAGCACTTGCGTTGGGTCCTTCGCGAACCAATGTGAGGGTTCCTCGGAGCTGACGCTACTAGCACTCGCGTTCGGTCCTGCGCAGACCAGCCTGAGAGCTGCCTCGGAGGTGCTGCCGGCACGACGCGGAGCACGACTCAAAGGAGATTATCGGATTGATCTCCAGTGAACGATGAACGCGACGGCTTCAATCAAGCCATGGCTGCTGGACTTGTACTCTGCCTCGCCATGGCTCACGATCGTTGACTCCGCGCTGCGCCCAACTTGCACTCTCATAGGCCCTCCCATCGCAGAGAACGCGTTTTTTTGGAGCGGCCGAGGCGGCCCGACGAGCCCGATGCATTGCGGTGCGGCGCGGAAGTCAGGACATAGGGAACTCCTTGTGCTGTGAAAGGGGGCACGGGTGGCCTCGTGCGCTGACAGGTGTAGTAACGAACAACCAGGAAAGCTGCTTCTTGTTCTGCTGAGTACAGTAGAATGGCACATGGAAGAGAATTCCAACATGGACTGTTGAATTGGGTGTCACACTATTGATCCCAATTGCTCCTTATTGTGGGTCTTGGCGAATTGGCTGTCTGAATGCATTAGTCAACATAATTGAAGCGCGTCAAGCACCTTATTCAACAACTTGAAGCGCGTCAAGAACCTTATTCTTTCATATGGAAGCTTGCACACAAACACACATACACGCATTGAACCAGGGATCGAAGCGTGGCAACGCGAAACACACAGCCACGACAAAAAAACCAGGCGAGCATCTATACTCTGAAACCAGCGAAATCAGAACCCCTCATGCTACAAAATCTTAGTACCTCTACTCTACAAGCAACGTTGGTGCATAGTGTAGCGCCAGAAAGTTAGGCTGCTTGAGGCTCAGCCTCATGGGACTGGACTCCCACCCAGCGAGCATAGTCCACCCACCTGCCCAGAGGAAGAGGAAGAGGCCACAATTGAGGATCAGGATGAAAATTAACGGTGATGCAAGATGTGCGACAGAGTGGGCTTACAGAAGGGAGCCGAGATATGTGTTGAGGGTCCGAATACAGAAAGAGGCAGCAGACAGGGCGATTTTGTGGTTGCGAAGAAGAGGATCCAGCATGCGCTGCTCAACCACTCCCGCAAGTATTTGATATCTGCACACAATAAGATAAAGAACCACAATTAGGGCTTGTTTGTAAAGGCTGGCAAGATGAATCTGTCAGATCAACAACCAACAAGGAAAACAACCAACAGCAGGACAACAGGAGCAAGAGCGTACCTCAAGTTACTGGAAACAGCCATGTAGGCACCATAGGCCACACTTGTTGCAACTAGAGGAAGCTCTCCTTGGCCCTTCACTACCTCCTTTCCAGTTGCAGCCGCCTCCTTCTTGTTGCCAGCAGCAACCAGGGCATTTGTGACAGCTGTACCAATCTGCACAGAATAGAATTCGTGAGTCGGTCAGTACCCCATGTCACCGGTTCTAGGAACGATTCGAAAGGTCCACTTATTCCTTTCCTCTCGTGGGGCAAAGCATTCTGATGAAACGTGGCACACAGCTAGCACGGAGACGACATTTGAAAAGTTAATCTGTAAGACTCACCAGAGATGACACGGTTCCAACAGCCATCAGCTTCCCACCATTTCTCTGCAGAAGAAAAGAGACAGAAAGTACTTGAGAAACCCTTCTGGGACTTGCCAGTTGCCTGAACTTACTGGGACATTAGGCATTACTGGGACAGTAGGCATTACTGAGGACGGTGAAGGTAGGTACGAAGGCAGCAGAATGGCAAACATCCCATCACAATTCTGCATAAATCTGACCATATAAGTTACGTACCACCACACAGCCTGCCCGCTGCAACAGGTTGTACTTAGCTCCGCCCAGCGCCATCTGGAACGAAAAGACAAAGATCAGATCAAGAGATGAAACCGAGGCGAACCAGGTTTGAGTACAGAGGCCGGCGAGTATTGAAACGACCGTTAATCAAAACGTAGCGCATGCAGACCAGAGTAAGCAAGCACAGGAGTAGACAACTATCAGTCAGCGTTGCTATCATCTCCAACCACACCAGCTGGGGCACCTCAGGAGAGCCCGAGCGTACCTGGAAGGCATTGTCAGGGCAACGCGCGAAGAACGCCGCGATCCTGTTGCCCTTGATGATGGCAGGAGCGCGCAGCGCAATGGTGGGCGCAGGCAGGTAGACCAGCATGAAGTCCGCGAACAGCGCCATGACCTGATGGGGAACGCCGGGAGGGGGCGACGGGATGGGGGGGATGGAGGGGATTGGGGTGGGTTGCAGGAATGAGGCCCAGTAGAAATGGGATGCCAAGCCGCGAAGTTAAGTATGCGTTTCAAATAAGATCTTAGAAGGCACGGCGTTGCGATAACGAGGTCAAGCTTACGAATGACGGAACGACACTCTAGCAAGCGGAATTCGACTTACGATGTCGGCGACCACGAAGTTGATTTCCTTCATGAAGTTCTCCTTTCGGCGATCGTACTCAGCAAGGGTCTGCAACAGTCAGAGGAGCACAGCAACGGAAGAAGGTTATTCGACGATCACGAGGAAACATTGATTGGCGAGGAAAAGGCACCAGAACTCTCGCTAATTCGAGCCCAATGTGGCGCTCACTACTGATCACCATCGCATCATGCCGAAGCAAATGGCTACTGTGAGACAAAACTATTAGGTCCTTAATAAGATTCACAATGCGGTATATCGTGAGAGCAAGGATGCCAGTGTGGATGTATCCACATCAAGAGCAATCGGCCAAGAACAGGAAATTATCAGAAACTGAGCCGAGAACGAGGACAATTTTTCTAATGGATCCGATCTGACATACCTTGGTAAACATTCCGACGCCACACTCGAAGAAGACTTTAAGGAAGAAAAGGTCGTCGGCCAAGAGGCGTTCTTGGAATCCCGACACGCGCACCAGACGCCCCAGGATAGCGGACTTCTCCATCTCGGTAAACCGCTCCATGATCGCGCCGGGGACTCGACCAGCCAAGACTGCATCAGCGAGCTCCTTAGGAATAGACTCGATGCTCTTTCCAAGAGCAGCCAGCACCGCGAGAGAATCGGATCGGTTCCCCTCGTTGTCGCCGCCTCCGCCGCTGTTGCCATCGCCGCCGCCTCCGCCTCCGCCTCCGCCGCCTTTACCGCTTGGTCCGTGTCCGCTGAACGGACCGCCTCCGCCGACCTCGACGAAATTCTCAGAAGCCACCGCTCCCGGTGGAGCGCGTCGCTTGGAGGATTCGGAAGACGGTTGGAACGCGAAGGTGGTGGAGGAGAGGACGTTGTCGTGCGACTCGGCGCCTGAAAGGGCACAGACGAATTTTGGCGAGCTTTTCGGCGAAGCGATAATTGTCACGAGGCGTACTTGTCTGGTGCGCTGACGAAGAGCCACAGACGATTTGGCGGCGCCGAAGCCTGTGTTCAGGGTTAGCTTAGTTGGAATGACTGCCATTGCCTCCATCGAGGCTTGGTTGCTTGTTGATCAAACGCGGATGGTTTAAGGCTTAATAATTAAAGCGCGTAATCCAACGGAGCTAAGCCGGGAAGTCGATTGACCGACGGAAGGAATACCGACAAATTAATAAACTGCTGTTTTCAGCACAAGTGAGTGGGGGTCGTTGGAATAGTGAGAGTGATGTGTGCTGGGCTAGTGCTGACAGTTCTCCGGGTGCTGGTCAGGAGGGCAAAATCGAGGGATGCTGTAGCTAGTCTATGATGCAAGCTCTGCTGGAAAGGGCAGTGAGTCAGTGAAAAATGGGGGGAGATCGATCAAACTCTGATGGCACCGACACAGGTTGGGACAGGACATGTGGAGGGCAAAACATGACGCCCTTTTCTATTCTCCAGCCTGTCACGACTCACCATGGTTTCCCCAAACCGATCATCCCCTGAGAATTCCGCCCCTGCGCGGAGCCCCGCTTTCCACCCTGCGTCATTGAGAATTCCGCCCCGCATCCCGCTCTGCCCCGAGCTTCCCCAAAGAGCAACTAATCGACGCTGTCAGGTGGGCGGTCGATCCAGCCCAGCAATGTTGGAGATGTCGATGACGCACGGGTGGTCCTCCTGGTTGCTCGCCTCGTTGTGTTGGCACGCGCTTCGACGGCTGATTCGTCAACCAGCAAATCGGAGCAGCCTGCTTCTGGGGACGTGTTTGGTTTGGGCTGTGTCAGCGCAAGCTTGGCGGACGCCGATTGGCAGAGACCCTGCGTTCGCCGTGGCGAAGGTCAGAATTTTTTGGGCTATTGGGCAGAATTAAGCTCAGTCTACTGGAGTCAGGAAGGAAGCAAAAAGGTCAAACCCTGCCGGAACTGTGGGCTTTTCAAACCAGAATGTGCGCAATCTGCTACCAACCCCCGGGGTGCGGTCCGCAGATTGTTGCGTGGCGGGTTTTCATTTCACTTTCGATGGGGTTGCGACAATGTGCTGTGCGATTGTTGCGGCAGGGGCATCGAAAGTGGCATGCCTTCATAACAGACGGTTGAAAAACCTCGCGGCGTGCTTGTGCGACTCCAGATTTCGGGGGGTCGCCTGACAAGCGACCTTTGACGACGTTGATTGGGCAAGCAGGTGGGAGGACGATAGGTCAGGGGCGTGATGCTGCGCGAATCGCGATTGATGATGCGATGGAAAGGAAACCTGGGGTTCAAGGGGGAAGATGCGTTGAGCCAAATCGTAGGCATGTCGAGCTGGCGCTATGCTACTTGCCTTGCGGGTCATAAAAGAAGATCTCTCTCAAAGAGCGATAGTGGATTGGACGGGACAGCCGGAGAGCCTAGGACTGGGAGATGCCACATCATTGATTCCTTACTCGGGATTTGATTGGGAGTTCCCAATTTCGCTACACGTCGCCACACCAAGGAAATGGCTGTACAACACGTGTGTAACCGATGTTCTGTAGGTAGTGCCACTCCAACACAAGAGCTGACGAAAGGCCAAGCTGATAGTAGGGTAACCAGTAATGACTTGAGAAAATTTACATAAGTTGGTAGCGGAGGAAACGCGTTTAGACTTCTAAAACAAACTAACAAATAATGCCCTATAGTGATCACAATGATCACAACAGCAATGCAACGATTTTGGACTACTAGTACACTCTGTTTTTTTATGCAAATGTAACCACCTCCACAAAATTGTCACCTTCGCAGACAATATGTATACACAACCTACATATCTTTCCAGAATTCTTCATTTTGCTTGAAAAACTGTCGCACTCTCCTCGGAACTTCTCCAAAGCTTCCGTTGCAAACCACCAGCTGGCGTTTGATCCAGTTTGGCAGCTTCCCAGTGATTCCTTTGCCATCCGTGCGCGCATAACGGGTGTCCACCAAAAGGATGGCAGCATAGTCACGGCTGTGGCGAATGGCTCGTCCTGCCGATAATGGGCCAGACACATGAAAAGGGTGCAAAATTGGAAATCAATACCCCGGGCATAGGGGCCATATATGGAAGAGAGGACAAGGGGAGGAGGGGACGAAGGAATGGGGGGGGCTTGTGGCAACAAGGGATGAATGTAGCCAAGGTAGAGGAATAGGAAGGCGCAAGCAAAGGGAAAAAAATATTTTCCTGGGCGAGTGGAAGCTACTCCTGTGCTTTTTGGAAGTGCACATAACATTGTGCTCCATTTCATGTGTGCACTGCTACTGCATGCTCACCGATGGACTGGTTGACTGCCTTGGCACAGATATCCTCGTACAGCTGCCGTCCTTTAGACCCACACGACCGCAGAGTCGCTGACACAGCAGGCATTCCTTCCCCTCCAGGTGACTCCCCCACTCCTGACATTCCCCCCATGCTGCTGCTGTTGCTGCCATTAGCACTGCCGCCTCCAGCAGTTGCAGCAGCACCGATGGTGCGATTATGATTGCCCCCAAGCCTGTCAATAAATCTCATCCGTTCATTTAGCTCAGGATCCGAGGGGCTGGGGAACGGCTGGCCAACCACCACCACCGCTCTGCCCATATCATCACTGAAATTAATGCCTTCCGACATCTTCCCCCCCACCACACACAGCAGCACCGCGCCACGTGGCGATGCCCGATTGGCCAGCTGCGATTCAATCCCGCTGCTGCCATCCCCTCCCTGCCTTTTCTCTCTAACATCCCCACCCTGTATACCCCCACTCTGGATCTGGTCCCCCCTCCCCTGGATGCACCTCCTGTACTGACCTAGTACAGCCTCCACCTCCGCTGCACTCCTGGGTTCTGTGAACACGCCTCCCTTGCGTGCCTGCAGCATGGAGAGCACGCCCCCCCCTGCGCCTGCCTGCCACGCAGAGAGGACCTCCTGCAGGTAGCCGAAGGAGGGGAAAAAGACGACCACGCCGCCCGGCACCACAGTGCACACGTTCACAAGCAGGCGGCCGAGCTCTGCGATCTGAGGGCAGGGGAGTGGGGGAGGGTGGGTGCGTTACAGGGTACGGATGGGATAATCATGACACTGCAAATGACAATGACAATGATAATGATAATGAGTGTGATGATTGCAATGATATAGAGAAAGGCAAACGTCCCCTATGGTTGCCCCTCTCTCACCAGGCCTGGGTCGCTGCGTGACTGGAAAGTGAAGTCGAGGTCCTTCCCCGAGGGCCCCTTGGCGATGGCGAGGGGCAGCACGCTGTCCCCCTGCACGATGTGCCCGCACGAGAACACGCTCAGGCGGTGGGTGGGCAGCATGGGGAACAGCTGGTCCAGCATGGTGTCCAGGGGCTGGAGGGTGCCGCCTGCCAGGATGATGGCCCGCGCTGATGTCAGCAACTGAGAGGGGTGGGGGTGGGGTGGGGGTGGAGGGAGGTAGGATGGGGGTGGAGGGAGTTTGGGGAGAGGAAGCATTGGGAACTCGGAGTATGGAGAGGGCGGAGAAGAGCTGGTCCAGCAAGGCGCGCAAGGGGTGGGAGGGTGCTGCGTGCTGCTAGGATGATGGCACACGCTGGTGCTAGGAGCTGGTGGCACTGATACCGTGTTGAGCCTCACATACAGACCATGACAGCACGTATCCTTACCCCCGGAAACTCCCAATCCCATCCCCCTGTCCTGCCTTATCTCCTCCCTCTCGATATGTCCTCTTACTTCCTCCATATGCTGTGCCGTGTTGAGCATCACGAACTTGACAAATGCCCCTCCACCACCCTCCTCCCCTTGCTCCTCCTCCTCCCCCCCGATACCACCCTCCCCCTCCCTTTCCCTGGTCCCTGCGGGAGATTTAGAGGCAGAAACCCGCCCGCTGGCATGGCTATGAGTGGCACGCTGGGTGCTGTGGCTGCTGTGATTGGTAGGAGTACTTTGATTTGCAGGATGGGAAGGGGTGGGAGCGGGCGACAGCAGCACTCGGCCGTCCTGGTTGGCGTTGCAGAGCGAGGAGAAGAACTCGGCAAAGGCACGGAAGGCAGTCACGCCCACGCTGTGCTGGGACGGCTGAGGGGTGGAGGTGGAGGAGGAGGGGGCGGTTGTGGTGGTGTTGGGATTGTGTGTTGTCTTGAGTAGGACCGACTCGCCATAGGAGCTGATCTGTTTCGAGTCAGGGAGGGGACGGAATGGGAGGGACAGGGGGGAATGAGAGGTAAGGGGGGCTAAGTATCGGAGAGAGGAAGTGAAAGGAGAGAGAGAATGAGACCGAGATGGGGAGGTGGGTGGGAATGTGGGAGGGGAAGGGGGGCAGTAGTGGGGAGTCGAGTCGTGCAGGGAAGGGTTATGCAGACTCAGATGATATCACCTAGATATACCCAGCCCGCATCACCTTGTGCGCGATGTTGGATGCCTGCACGTAGTGGTGCAGCTTGAAGAGGTTGATGTTGTCCACATCCAGGGAGAAGAGAAACTCGTCTATACCCTGCACGCCTGTAGGCCAGAGGAGGGACAGAGGAAAGAGCAAACGAAGGAGGTAAGAAAGGCTGCAGCACGTAGCGCAACTTTCCAGACTCAAGGGGGGGGGGAGAGCAGCCAACACCGGCGATCACAGCAGCAACGCCCTTTGCCACCACCTGCAGCTACAGCTGCAGCAGGTAGCGCCAGTTGCAGTCCCGAGAGGGGGAAAAGAGCAGCCAACACAAAGCCAGGCTATGCAATGCAACAGCTCACTCACGGGGCTGCTTGGCGCCAGCGATCACAGCAGCGACGCCCTTCGCCACCACCTGCAGCTGCAGCACGTAGCGCCGGTTCCCCGCGCCCAAGCGGTACCTGAAGCGCTCCAGGTACCCCGCCAGCTGCGCCTGCACCAGGTGCACCTGGCGCAGCGACAGGCGGCAGCTGTGCATGGCGGCAAGGGCGTCCGTGAGATTGTGAGCCTCGTCTACCACCACCACGCTGTTGCTTAAAGCCCCACCACTGCTGCTGCTGCTGCTGCTGCTGCTGCTGCTGCTGGGGGTCGCACCAGCTGAAGCTAATCTCCCTTCTATTCGTGCGGAATAGTCACCGCCTCCCGCTCCTCCTGTTGCTCCTGCACCTCCACAGCTGGTGGTCGATGCTTTGTCCCCTGCCCCCAGCAGCGCTTCTCTAGCGCCCTTGTGCAGTAGGGATTGGTACGGTAGCACCACCACGTCTGCTGCCCGTGCTGCTGCCCGTGCCGCGTAATATGGGCAGGTCTCCAGGCTGTTGGGGCGTGAGGGTGGGCAGGTTGAAACAAAGAATTGGCTCGTGGAAACGGAAAAGAAGGTAACAATGAGCAGGAAGGACAAAAAAAGGGCCAGGAAAGGAGAGAAAATGGAGGGCAGACGAGAAGACGCAGATCACTTCAAATGCGCAGCATACAAGGGCAGATAGCCAAGCCTGGCAGACCCACCGTGAGCCCAGTCTTCCAAGGTCCTCTATGTCTGCCGGTGGGGCTGCCATGAGGTGCTGCAGGAACTGTTGCTGCCGCTGCTGCTTGCCCCAGTAGGGGCAGCCACACGTGGATGAGGACGCAGATGGGGATGCACGCGACCGGCCCTTGGCTGCTGGGTCCTGGAGCAAGGGGGTGGGAGGGAAGCATGCATTGTGGAAAAAAAGATCGTTGACGGAAGAAAACACCTGAGCAGGGGTTTGGACAGGCAGTGTGGGGTTCCGAATCCGGGCGTTTTAGGCTACGTGGCACATGATTGGCGCAGCATGCAGACACATGCAGACACATGCAGACACATGCAGGCACATGCAGGCAGATGCAGACACATGCAGACACACGCAGACACACGCAGGCACACGCAGGCACACGCAGGCACACGCAGGCACACGCATGCACACGCAGGCACACGCAGGCACACGCAGGCACACGCAGGCACACGCAGGCACATGCAGGCACATGCAGGAACATGCAGGAACACACACAACACGAGGAGCTGAGGCACGTGAGTGGAGAAAACGGAGCAAGTGGGCGAAAGTAGGAAAGCGAGAGTGAGAGCAACGCCACAGAATCTGCAGAGGCGAAGGACAATAACCACGCAAAATGAAGCACCTGAGCTTGTCGGTTCTTCTTGCTCTTCCTCTCTGCCGCCGCACGCTGCAACTCCAAGCAGCGCTCGCTGATGGCACTCGCACTGCCCAGCTTCAACACCGCTGCGTGCCACCGACCAAACGACAGGGCGGTCAGGGAAGGTGATACAGGTGAAGTGACGGTGAGATATAAGGCAAAGGTAACGGACAGGTAGAGGAAAGGTGGGGCGCAAACGTTCATGAGCACACTGGTGCACACAGTGCAAAGGACGTACACTGGTTGATGCAGAGGTTCTTGCGCGACGCGAGGGCCACGGTGAATAGCTGGTCGGCAAAGGGCGTCCGGCGCAGCTCAGAGACGAACTGGGACAGCTGCAATGGAGGGGGGAGGGGGGGGCGAGGGGGCCGGGGGGGGCGGGGGGGGGTGGGAAGTGCTGATCGCAGAGTGGGACGATCGCGAGGTGCTGATGGCGAACTGCTAATCACACCGTGTTGGAAAGGCAGGTGCTTAAAAGTGCTGCTGATATATTGTCGCTGAGATTGCTGTTGGCTCTAGCCACTCAAACCACCGGTTCCTTCTCGAATCCCGTCCTCCCCTTCTTCCCTTCAATCCCTCTCTCCCTTTCCATGTGCCAGTTGCAAGCACCGGGGAATGCGTTTTATTTACACCTAAAGTTAGCACTCTGCGTCCTCAGCACACCTGGGAGTGCGTGCGGCTGCAGAAGAACACCTTCAGCGACTCCTCTGCTAGGGCCTCTGCTCCATCCGTGCCTGCCATGCGCGCCACACCAACAGCACCGCCACCCCTGTCGTCGTCACTGCTGCTGTCACTGCCGCCTGCTGCTGCCCTGGCACGAATTCGCTTCCTCCGTCCCCGCCCATTGCCACCACCATCATCGTCATCATCACTCTCCCATTCCGGTACCAAAAACCGCTCTTCCTCCTCCTCCTCCCTCCCTTTTCCCCCAGTCCCCCCGACCTGCACCTCATCTCCCTTCTTTCGCCCAGTCCCCTTCCCCGCCACCCCTCGCCCCCACCAAGCCTGAGAATCTTGCCCGCCTCTCTGCACCTGCACATGCTGCCACCTAATGCCGCCCGGCCCAAGCACGTCCTTGCTAGCAGCCTCTCTCTCCCGCCTGCGACGCTCCAGCCGCTGCTGCCGCTGCGCGCACACCCTAGCAGCCTCCTCCCTCTCCTTGGCCCCCTCGTAGTCCCTCAACCAGTCGGGCTCGCAGTCGTCAGAGTCCTGATTGCGGCCGGCACGGTCTTTAGTAGTCGCTTGGAGAGGCGTAACGGATGGAGTTAGCAGAGCAGGTTGCGCCTCTTTATTGCCGGCATGCTGGGCCTGCGGGGCGGGGTGGAAACAGAGGGGAGGAGGGAGGAATGGGTAGCGAGGAGACGCGCGGAAAGAGAAACGAGCAGTGACAACGCAGTCATCAACGACTTCTGGCCTACCAGCTTCCAGAATAATCCACCAGCGATGAGATTGTTTCAGGTGCTAGCGAAGTGCGGCGACGAGTCGCCTTGAAGCAGTGTGAGATCTGCGACTAAGTGCCATACCTGTCGCTGGTGCTCGTCCAGCAGCCACTGGAGCACGCTGCAGATGAGACTGAGGGTCTTGCCTGTACCTGCGCCACACGGAAAAACGGACTAAAGAACGGTCAGAGAAGGCTATTCCGGACCAGAAACGAACTATTCGCTAAGCTGTTACTAATCCGATTAGGGTTTAGGAGGAGCCCTCCTCCTCGAAAATAAGATCGCAGCTGCTGGATCCTTTCAAACGATCGACGCGTTCAGATGGCCCTCACGTCCCGAGACATCCAACGCTCTTCCAGCGACGATCGCGAGTGAGATAACACGTATGAGAAGGCATATGACGACCCTACAGAATGCTCTACCAGAAGACGAGACGGACCTGTGGGGCTCTCCATGATGCCAACCTGGCCGCGTTCCACGGCGGCATACACGGCGCGCATCAGCTGCACCTGGATGTCGTACGGCTTCTCGTACGGAAACGACGGGAACTCCGCCCTAATTGGGGTCGTCCCCTCGGAATAGCCGGTGCTGTGGTCCGCGGGCCTGGAAACAGCCGACATGGGGACAGACTTCCCAGGTCGTCGCGACGCTTAGGAGAGATAAGCGGCGGCAAAGCGACGCACGGGAGGCGTTATCTTCGAGCGTTGTTGCTGTTGAAAATGAATTAGGCAGAGAAACTTGGGCTGCGATTGCTCCTGGCATGCAACAAGCAGAACCCAGTAGCCCAAGGTGCCTGTCTCGTAATATTGAAAATCAAGCTGGTGGTGGCGGCATTTTAGGAGGTGGAGAACGATCAGGCCTGTTCCCTCAGGTGTTGCCGTGGCGGCAATTCCCAAGGCGCGAATTCAAACGAGCAAAATTGGAGGGAAAGCGATAACAGGCAAAGTGAGTGAGGGAGTGGATCCTAGGGTTGCGCGAGCCAGAATTGCTCAACTGGTTGCAGTTTTGTTTTTTTTGGCCAGAGAAAAGTCCGCGAAGAAACGTCGGAATGTTTGCGAAACGCGTAACCAGACCAGATTGCACAACTCAGTCGGATTGCGCGAAGGTTGTTCTACACCTCCGAAAGAAAGGACAGCTAAGTAAAATGCCTCGCAACGAAAGGAAGTGTCTGAAGTTTCCAAATGGTTCAGTTCGTACGGGGTATGAAAACCGACTTTCCACGTGATATCCTCACGCCAAGGCTGTGATTGATGGTCGACGTGACGGTGAGGTGGCAGGCATTTCACATCTCAGCCTTCCCGCACTGCCCGGTGCCCACCATCTAGTGTTTTTGCTGCCCTTCCGCAGCAATCTCGGGGGAAGCCATTTCTGCAGGGCAGTTTTATGAGCTGCCGCTGCGGGCGTCAAAATTAAATATAGTTCTAGTTCATGCACTATTACTACTGTACAGTTTTACAGCTACCCCTTACTGTAGAGACCTGTTGGCAGCGTGGCACTCATTTTTGTACCTCGCGCAAGACTCGCTTGTTGGCAGCGCGGCTGCTTACTCACCGTCGCGTCAGGACGCGATGCGCAAGAGCCATGTCATCGCGGCCCCCCTCCCAATGCCCTTTTCTTGTCGGCCTCCTCGCCGCGTCGCCTCGAAATCTCCTACGAGGCGACGAGGAGGGGCTTAGCCTTGATATAGATCAAGACTGCTGGGAGGGAGAGTGCGAGTTGAAAGAATATCCAAGACGCGAACAAGCTTATCACAGCACCACTAGCTGCTCCTCCTGAACGAAACAGAGAGAGTACTCTCGTCTCGCCTGACTCTATCCTACATGGAAGAAATCGCTCCGACGACTATGGAGGTGAGTAACCACTTCATGCCGCGAGAAGCGGAGTGGCGAGTGAGCAAAAGCGGCGCTTCGGATTCCCACAAAGCGCATCTCAATCTCCACTTCCCACAGAATAGTACGCTCACTCTCGCCGTTCTGTCGCGCCATACCATTCCCCATAACACCCGGCGCATCCACGTGGCATGCGCAGGCGGCGGCACCGCCTCAACTCACCCTGAAAGTAGCGGTGGCCGTGGACGGCAGCGACAACAGCATGGACGCGCTGCGCACCGCCGTGCGGCTCTTAGCCGGCGCTGCCTCTGAGCTGCACATCCTCCACGCGCGCCGCGCCGTCGATGGTGCGCCTCTCCTCCTCGCCTTCTCCACATATGCAGGGCCGTTGTTGATTTCCCTCGTTGTAAGACCCAACCCACCTCCCCCGCACCAACTTCTTTCTCCCCCAGCCCAGCCTCACACCCCCCCTCGCACGTCCCTCCCCTAACTCCTTCCCCTTCCCCCCGCTTCCCCCACCACCCCGCCCGTTCCCCCCTTCCCCCCTCCACCCCCCCCCCCCAGAGTTCCGCATGGACTCCCTATTCGCATGGCGCGACCACTTGAAGCGCATGGACGGGCAAGCACACAGCAAGGCCCAGGCGCTGCTGGAGCGGTGCTGTGCGGTGGCGGAGGAGGAACGTGGGCTCAGGGGTATCCCCCCTGGACGCATGGAGGTTAAGGGGGTAGAGCTGAAGGGTGACCCTCGTGACACTCTGCCGGGCAAAGTGAAGGAGTTGGGCGTCAACATGCTGGTGATGGGGTCCCGAGGGAATGGCCTGCTGAAAAGGTGCGCGGGATGGATCATGGGGGTGCCATGGAGTGCGGTTATGGTGGGATGAGATGGTGCGCGGTCCGAAGAAGTGTATAGAAACTGCATGATTTGAGAATTCGAGCGTAGATTCTGTAGTTGTAACTATGCTGCGGAGGTTCGATTCGCTTTGTGAATGTCCAGTCAGTAAGGGAAAGTGTGGGACATGGATTTTCTTCCCTCCTGATTGAGTTTTACCTCGTCGTGGCCCTGTTCTCTCATTGTGACCATGTGCAGGATTACTATGGGGAGTGTGTCCACGCATTGCATGCATCATGCTTCCTGCCCCGTCCTCATCATCCCCCCAGTCAAGGCCAATCCTACCACGCCTCCTGCCAAGGAGAAAGGGGTGGTGGAGAAACCATTGGTGGAGAAGGTGGAGGAGCAGAAGCCAGAGGAGAAAGAAATGGAAGAAAAAAAAGTGGAAGAGGTACAGGCACCTGAAGAGAATCTGCCTGTGGATGCGCCAGAAGTGCCAGCTTCTACTGAGGGTGCATCCGAAAAGCTTGCAGCTGCACCAGCAGTAGATGCTACTGGAAATGATGTTCCTGGGGCCTTGGCGAGTGGTGCGTGAGTAAGTTTTCAAGGATATAGTCTGTACATAGAGTGAAATAATGGGTTCCTGCTTATTTCGGAAATCGTGTATAGATGTTCATATGTACTTGTTGGCTACATGTAATAAGATGGGGAGCTAAAATGGTTTTTATGGATATTTCTCGTTTTTTAGAGATTCCGAATGGCATCAATAGGTTTGGCTTAGGGTGCAGTGTTGTTCGTCTAGGGGACGAGGAAGCTCCAAGCGAGAAATTACGGGGTGCCTCCAGCCAAACCAGTGTCTGCAGTAGGTGAGGTGGTCCGCTCCGCTCCCTTTCCCCATCTCAGACAGGAATGTGCTGCTTTATGTCACGTGGTTACAGTGTGTTTGACGCGGCATTGACGAAGCTCATTCCCTGAAAACGAGTCAGCAGCATGCCGTGCCATACTATGTGCTGTCCCATTGTTTGTCGCTTTGCTGCACTGGCCTCACAGAACCTCGAGTGCAGGAATGGGGGGGGGAACCTGAGCTGACTGGCTGACAGGACATGCCCTGCCCATCCAATGTGTTTCCATCAATTTCATCGTGAATCGGGTCGCGTTGCCACGGCGGTTCCCGTCATCACACATGGCGCACAGCAAACCAGCTCGCACTGTTGTGGCGACGATGACGACCATCGCACCCAGTCTTCACGATGGGTGGATAAGTGCAATGCGACACGAACAGGGAGCATTGGCGGCAATGTTGTGCGTCGCTCGCACCGCACGCTGGAATACAGAGCATCTTTCCCAGGGCGTCGCGTGGGTTGCGATCTTTCTGCCTCGCATGCCTCGTCGCATGCGTGACGTCGGCTTGCCCTTGGTTGATGTGAAACCCACCCCCAAGTCACACACTTGAAGGCAGGAAATGCGGGTTCGGAGATTCGGGGCTCCTGGTTTGGGTGCGTATACAGTAAGATGCAGAACGGTGGCTTCTGTTCTTGAACGTGACGTAGCGGTAACGTTCGGTGAGTTGACGTCATACAGTATATGGATAATGTGCCGTGTGGTCCTGTCAGCAACAACAACAACAACAACAAAAAACAAAAACAAAACGGCGCCAATTTTGGTGTTGCCACACCCTAGACTGCTGTGCACGGTCTCATATGTTCCTCTATGCTTTCCTTGCAACAAATGCTCACGACAACCTTATCCTAATCGCAGGACCTACTCAGAGTAGCTCCATCTCTCTATGATCTAGATAAGCCCCGTTCTCATTATTCCTCGTGTCGTTTAATCTCTTCGATTCTTTTCTTTGCTCGCAAACGAGCAAACTCGCCATAGCACCGTCTATATCGCACAGCCGCCATGGACGAGCGAGCCGCCAGTCAGGTGCGCTTCCCGCGCGCGGCTGGATCATGCTCGCGCGCTCGCTTCCCCTTAGGCCCTCTTTTCCAGCTGTCCTCGCTATGGAGTCGCTCCGCTGTGAGCCAGTGCGCGTCGTTGAATCTTTCCACCACCGTTGACGCCGTAAGTGGCCCTGACGTAAGGTCCTGGTCTTTACTTTTAAATCGCGGCAACCAGCGGGCAAATCCACGTCGCTTAATAACCTGCATCCGTCACACCGACCCCTCTGTCATGGCTCCTTTCTGTTCCGAGGGTGTGTATTCAACGCTTGTGCCTGAACGCTTTCCCTGCCTTGGCGACAAGCTCGGGGCGCCGAGTCCCGGATACCCTGGGACGAAAAAATGTTCAAGAAAGAAAATAAAAATATATTCAAAAGTTTTATCCCCGATTCTCCGCGTCTTGCGTTGCGCGTGCAGCAGAAGCCGATAAAGGTGGCGGTGGCGGTGGACGGCAGCGAGAACAGCATCGAGGCGCTGCGAGCCGCCATCCGCATGTTCGGACCCACGGCTAAGGAGATCCATATCGTTCACGCCAGACGCCCGTTCGACCATGGTACGGCCATTCCCAACTGTTCTACACATGTCCCCGTCATCATCAACGTCCCTCTTTTCTCTGGATCCTTCTTTTTCTCTAACTCACACTTTCCCTTCATCCCCTCCCCCTCCCCCCCCCCCCTCCCCGCCCCCACAACCCCCGCCATCCATCCCCCTCTTCTTCCCCTCTCGTTCCGTCTTCCCCCGTTCCCCGTGCAGATTTCGACGTGGAGAATCCGCCGCTGTGGCAGCAGCCCTTCCAGCGCATGGAGCGCCAGTCGCGCGCGGACTCGCGCGCGCTGCTCGGCATCTGCTGCCAGATGGCCGCGCAGGAGACGCAGCGCGTGCGCCAGGCGCACGACGGGCCCGCGGAGAACGGCGCGGGGGTGGCGGGTGCAGGGAGCGCCGCAGAGGGCGGGGCCAATGGCGGCAGCGCCAGTAGCAGTCCGGGCAGCAGTCCCGGGCACAGCGCGGAAAGCAGCCCTACCGCCAGCGGGGGACGCAGGGTGATAGTAGAAGCGGCTAGTCTGGGGGTAGGGGGGCTGGAGGTTAAAGGCGTGGAGTTACGAGGCGACCCGCGCGACGTGATCAGTAACTACTCGAGACGCGTGGGCGCGGATATGCTGGTGATGGGATCGCGAGGAAACAGCATGCTGAAGAGGTGAGCGCGTGGCGTGTGTGTGGGCAGATGGGGAGAGGAAGAAAAGATTGGGTATGGTGAGGATGGGGGCTGTTAAGGAGCTAGGCGGTTAGGGGAAGAGGAGGGGGTGATTGAGGGCAAGGAGAGCGGAGAGCAGGTAGCGGCCTTGAAGGATCTGGAGGAAGGAAATGTGAGCGGCCTTTGAAAGGACCTAACTCGTGTGGTCGCATGCATGGCATGGTGCAGCGAGTCTATTGGCATCGCGCTGGTAGTACTGGAGCATATAATGCCACATGCTGCATGCTGGCCCATGGTGCATGCTGTATGCTGGCCCAGTCCATGCAGTATGCACGCCCCTCCCTCGGCAGCTTCACGACACAGCATTCCTTCCATCATGCCTCGCCTCTCACGAGCTTTCCAGTGCATGCATCATCTGACCGCCTCCCCACATCCCCAACACACGTGTCCAATCTGCCAAGATTTTCTTCCTTTCCCTGCTCCCCCACCCAGCAGCCACACCTTTTCCTCATTGCCAATGCCCCCTTCCGCCCCCCTCCCCTGCTCCCCAGGTTCCCCATGGGCAGTGTGAGCAACTACTGCATGCGCAACGCTGCCTGCCCCGTGCTCATAGTCCCAGCGCCACACACAGGCGCCACTTGCCCCCCTGCCTCCCTGCCATCCATGCAGCCTGCGCAGTCCGCTGCTGCTGCCGCTGCTGTGGCCGCTGCAGCTGCTGCTGCGGCAGCAGAAATGCCGTGAGCAGGAAGGAAGAGGGGTCCCGTGGGGGTTGATGGTGTTGCTGCCTTGCTTGCCTTGTTGTTTGGGGTTTGGGTAGGAGGATCAGCAGCAAAGCTGGAGATCCATACAATTTTGGTACTGTAGATGCGTAGTGTAGGTTTGGGTGTACAGTAATGGGGGATGGGTGGGGTGGGGGAGTCTAGGGGGGTGTGGTTGCGCTCATGTATTATGAGGAAATGGTGAGTGCATGGATGTGGATTAGTGATTTATGCTTGGTGAGGGAGGGTGTAGGAGGGGCTCTGCAAGACAGATTATGCACCATCGTTCCTTCAATAGCCACTTGAATGGTGTTACGGAAATATTACTACAATTAGAGGTGCTCATTTGTAGATGGACGTGTTTGTTCTTGAAACATCGTAATCATGGAGACTAGGTGTAAATTCTATACAGTCGTGTACATTGACAAGGAGCTGCAATAAAGAGTACGACGACACGCACGACATTGGTTCGTGAATCCCACTTTTCGCCCAATCAATCGCACATTTCGCCCCTGCAAGCAAGCCATTCCAAGCCGAATCTAAATTGCAATTCCAGAATTCCCAACGGTATTCAGAACATTGTTTCTCTAGTCATCCTCCTCTCTCGTTCCACACTCCTCTCCCTTCCCCCCTCGTGTTTCGCCTCTGCTAATCTCCTTCCACTCGTCCCCTACCGCGCGTGGATCCCTCTCATGGCGGACGCCGCCAAACCACTACCGTCTGACGGAAAGGAAGGCAGCAACGGCGGCGAGGCGAACATCGCGGCGTGGCTGTACGGCGTGGAGGACATTCGGCTGCTGCCCGCGCCTACTGCCCCGGAACTAGGTACGCGAGCACACCTTTTGTGCAGGAGAGGAAACGACAAGGGGTAACGGGCGTTGAAAGGGCCACGGGCAACGGAATGGGGCCGATAGTTGTCACGAGTGAGGGGATTTACTGTATATTATTGCTTCCAACAAGTTGAGTTAATCGACGCAGTCTCTTATCACGGGCTTGAAGTGCTAGGGTTTGGGGTGAACGCGTCGCAGTCATCTGTGGCTGATCATTATTTCCCCTCCCGCGCCGCTTCCCTGTGGGTGCCATCGTGTGGCAACGTGTGGCATCGTGTGGCATCGTGTGGCATTGTGTGGCATCGAGTGGCATCGAGTGGCATCGTGTGGCATCGAGTGGCATCGTCTGGCATCGAGTGGCATCGTGTGGCATCGTGTGGCATCGAGTGGCATCGAGTGGCATCGTGTGGCATCGTGTGGCATCGTGTGGCATCGAGTGGCATCGTGTGGCATCGTGTGGCATCATGTGGCATCGTGTGGCATCGTGTGGCATCGTGTGGCATCGTGTGGCATCGTGTGGCATCGTGTGGCAGGGCCTCACGACGTGCGGGTGCGCGTGAAGGCGGTGGGGATATGCGGCAGCGACGTGCACTTCTACAAGGTGCGCTGTGACTCTAACACATGCCTCTGAAGGGATGGGATTGTATCAGGTTGGAGCGGTGATGGTTCAAGGTGCACTACTACGAGGTCAATGTGACTGTAACGCATGGATGTAGCACTGTCACTCAAACCCGTCACTTCTCTTTCTCCCCCCCATCTCTCTGGGCCACGAGAGCGCCGGCGCCACGCTGCAAGTGGGCTCTGCCGTCTGTCAAACCCACCTCTTGCCTTCCCTCCTCCCCCCCCCCACCAACACCAGCACATGCGCATAGCAGACTTTGTAGTCCGCGCCCCCATGATCATTGGTCATGAGAGCGCCGGCGTCGTGCTGGAAGTGGGCGCCGCTGTCACGCGCTGCCAGCCTGGGGACGCAGTGGCCATGGAGCCAGGCCGCGGGTGCCTCGCTACAGCTGCTGCGTGCGCGCACTGCGCCGGGGGGCAGGGCCGCTACAACCTGTGCCGTGACATGCAGTTTTTTGCCACGCCGCCCGTGCATGGATCGCTGGCCAATGAGGTGAGGCAGGGTGGGGGCCAGGGCCCAAAATTGGTTTTAGGCCACTCTTTGAGATCAGAGTAGGAAAAAAAAAATGCCCTGACGGTCAGAGCTAAAAAAATTCTAAGTCTGATTTGGCAGGGTAAAAAAATTCGAAGTCTTTGCTTCAAGTGTAGAACTCTTTGCACCCTTTCTAGCCTTGGCCATTTAAGGAACATTTTACATGAATGAAGTGGGCTGCACTGAGGTGTGGAAAGAAGGGTGTAGCGGATTTGCGCGTGCTGGGGGAGATTGGGGGATGGGATGGGACGGAAAACGATTCTGGGGCGCGAGAGGGGAATCAGATTTACATGGGCGGCAGAGGGGCGGGAAAAAAACCATCTGCTCGTGATTGGTTGGGTGTCAGAAGGGCGTATACGACGTGACGTGTCTTGCTGTGGTGTGGAGGACTTAGCGAAAAAAAAAAAAAAAGTAGCGGGGGTGTGGTTGGGAGGCATGTCTCTTGTGGGGGACTTAGCCATTTCTGGGTTGCGAGGGGGTGAGGGAGCTATGACTCTGGCTACGACTTAGCCGAAATTGCTGGCTTGCATGGTGCGTGGGGTGGGAGGAATGACTCTGGCTGCCAGGGACTTCGTCGAAATTTTTGGTTGCAGGGTGTTTTGGGGGAAATGTTTCTGGCCGCCAAGGACTTAGTCGGAATCTCGGAGTTTCGATACCAGGGTAGTTTTCAGGACGCCCTGAAGGGTCAGGGTTCGGGGCCCCGCAACCCTAGTTTCGGCAGGGTAATATTTTCGTAACACTTTTTGGATCAGGGTAATAAATTTCGTAAGTCTGATTTTTAAGACCAAATGAAAAAATGCCCTGAAAAATCAGGGCAATCAGGGCATTTTACCCGGCTAATTTGAGCCCTGGTGGGGGCTCAGGGGGGGGGGGTGGGGCGGCAGGGCATGGGGGACCTTACTACAGCCATTGCTAAAGCCGTCATTACAGCTGTCGCTACAGCCGCTGTGTCCCATTCCACAGTTAGCTGCTCTGGCCCTACAATCAGTCCTTCCCGACTCAGCTGCCTCATCTAAGCCCCCTATCACTCTTTCACCCCTATCCTGCGTAACCCCCCTTACCTTCCTCCCATCTCACCCTCCCCCAACCCCCCCCAGGTGTTCCACCCCTCTTCTTCCCGCTGCCCCCCTCCGTCTCTCTTGAGGAAGGCGCTATGTGCACGCCTCTCAGCGTGGCCGCTTGTGCTTACTAAATTCCTCCCCCCACACACTCCCCACAACCCCTCTCAGGTGATCCACCCTGACTTCCTGTGCTTCCCCCTGCCCCCCTCCGTGTCTCTCGAGGAGGGTGCCATGTGCGAGCCTCTCAGCGTGGCTGTGCACGCCTGCCGCCGCGCCCTCGCCCCCGGCCCCGCCCTCCTCCCCTTCACACACCCCTCCGACTCCCCCTCACCCTCGCCCTTCGCCTCGGAGCCGTCTCTGTCCGGTCTGCATGTAGCAGTGGTGGGGGCGGGGCCCATAGGGCTGCTAGTGGCGATGACCGCACGGGCGTTGGGTGCAACTGCTGTTGCTATAGCGGATGTTAGTGCCGAGAGAGTGGGGTTTGCACAGGAGGTGCTGGGTGGGGGGGAGGAGAAGGGGAGTGGAGGGGGGTGTGGATTCAAAGTGCTGCAGATGGAAGCTGGTGCCACGGTGAGTCGTGTTGAGGAGTGTATTCAGTTATATGAAGCATGTGGTCCTTGCAGATGGCAGCAGGCACCATTGTGAGTAGGGCTATTTCCCCATGCAGATGCAGTGTCCCGCCACTGGGCGTTGGGCGATCTTGGGCGTTGGGCGATCTTGGGTGTTGGGCGATCTTGGTCGTTGGGCGATCTTGGTTGTTGGGCGACCTTGGCCGTTGGGCGATCTTGGACGTTGGGCGATCTTGGGCGTTGGGCGATCTTGGTTGTTGGGTGATCTTGGTCGTTGGGCGATCTTGGGCGTTGGGCGATCTTGGGCGTTGGGCTATCTTGGGCGTTGGGCAATCTTGGTTGTTGGGCGATCTTGGGCGTTGGGCAATCTTGGTTGTTGGGCGATCTTGGGCGTTGGGCGAACTTGGGCGTTGGGCGATCTTGGGCGATGGGCGATCTTGGGCGTTGGGCGATCTTGGTTGTTGGGCGATCTTGGGTGTTGGGCGATCATGGGCGTTGGGCGATCTTGGTCGTTTGGCGATCTTGGTCCTTGGGCGAGCTTGGGCGTTGGGCGATCTTGGGCGTTGGCGATCTTGGGCGTTGGGCGAGCTTGGGCGTTGGGCGAACTTGGGCGTTGGGCAATCTTGGTTGTTGGGTGATCTTGGTCGTTGGGCGATCTTGGGCGTTGGGCGATCTTGGGCGTTGGGCGATCTTGGGCGTTGGGCGATCTTGGTTGTTGGGCGATCTTGGGTGTTGGGCGATCATGGGCGTTGGGCGATCTTGGTCGTTTGGCGATCTTGGTCCTTGGGCGAGCTTGGGCGTTGGGCGATCTTGGGCGTTGGGCGATCTTGGGCGTTTGGCGATCTTGGGCATTGGGCGATCTTGGGCGTTGGGCGATCTTGGGCGTTGGCGATCTTGGGCGTTGGGCGATCTTGGGCGTTGGGCGAACTTGGGCGTTGGGCGATCTTGAGCGTTGGGCGATCTTGGGCGTTGGGCGAACTTGGGCGTTGGGCGATCTTGGGCGTTGGGCGATCTTGGGCGTTGGGCGATCTTGGTCGTTGGGCGATCTTGGTCGTTGGGCCATTTTGGGCGTTAGGCGATCTTGGGCGTTGGGTGATCTTGGTCGTTGGGCGATCTTGGGCGTTGGGCGATCTTGGGCGTTGGGCGATCTTGGGCGCTGGGCGATCTTGGTCGTTGGGTGATCTTGGTAGTTGGGCGATCTTGGTCGTTGGGCGATCTTGGTCGTTGGGCGAACTTGGGCGTTGGGCGACCTTGGGCGTTGGACGATCTTGGGCGTTGGATCTTGGACGTTGGGCGATCTTGGGCGTTGGGCGATCTTGGGCGTTGGGCGATCTTGGTCGTTGGGCGATCTTGCGCGTTCGGCGATCTTGGGCGTTGGGCGATCTTGATCGTTGGGTGATCTTGGTCGTTGGGCGATCTTGGGCGTGGGGCGATCTTGGGCGTCGGGCGATCTTGGTGGTCTGGAGATCCTGGTCGTCGGGCGATCTTGGTGGGCGGGCTATCTTGGTCGTCGGGCGATCTTGGGCGTTGGCCGATCTTGGGCGTTGGGCGATCTTGGGCGTTGAGCGATCTTGGGCGTTGGGCGATCTTGTTCGTTGGGCAATCTTGGTCGTTGGGCGATCTTGGTCGTTGGGCGATCTTGGTCGTTGGGCGATCTTGGTCGTTGGGCGATCTTGTGCGTTGGGCGATCTTTGGCGTTGGGCGATCTTGGGCGTTGGGCGATCTTGGTCGTTGGGCGATCTTGGGCGGTGGGCGATCTTGGTCATTGGGCGATCTTGGTCATTGGGCAATCTTGGGCGTTGGGTGGTCTTGGGCGTTGGGCGGTCTTGGGCGTTGGGTGATCTTGGTCGTTGGGCGATCTAGGGCGTTGGGCGATCTTGGTCGTTGGGCGATCTTGGTTGTTGGGCGATCTTGGTCATTGGGCGATCTTGGGCAGATGGCAGCAGGTACCATTGTGAGTAGGGCTGTCTCCCTCCACTGTCCCTCTTTCCAACTCTCCCTGTTTTCCTCCTCCCCCCCTCCCCCCACTTTCAGCCTGAAGCCAACGCCGCTCGTCTCCTGGAAGCATGTGCGGGCACCATCCACGTCACCATGGACTGCGTCGGGATCACTGCCACCATGCGCACTGCGCTGCATGCGACATCAGCAGGCGGGCGTGTGGTGCTCATCGGCATGGGGGAAACCGCGCCGGAAATGTCCCTCCCGATCCCATCCGCCGTGGGCGTGGCGCTTCGAGAGGTGGACATTGTCGGGGTGTTCAGGTACTGCCACACGTACGATGTATGTGTTTCGTTACGGCGCGACAAGCGCGTGAATGTGAAGCCGCTTATAACGCATCGGTATGGGTTCTCTCAAGAGGATGTGGAGGCGGCGTTTAGGGTGAGTGCCAGGGGAGGGAAGGCTGTGAAGGTCATGTTCAAACTGTAGTGTGGCTTCCCGGTATAAGTTTGTAGAAGATCCTACTGTTTAGGGTGTGTGGTGTCGTTTTATTGTTTGCTAGATACGTACTCCTGTACAGTATATCTTCTTGCAAGGTGAAGACTGTCTGTGTATGAATGCCGCTATCACTTCCAAGTTCCGTAAACCCCCGGATGTATGACCCTAGTGTCTTGAATCATACGTTGGATTTAGGGGGTGGGTCTTGAATGAGGAGTTGCAAACAAGTTACCCAGGACTTATGTTGTACGCCTATGGAATGGAAGTGTAAATCAGCGTCCCAGTATCAAACCAATCCACTAGCCTCAACTTTGAGCTCTTTCGGCTGTGGTGCGTGGTAGTTTAGACGCATACACGTGGAGATTCGGCATCTGCCAACATGTCTCCATCAGCCGAAATTCAGCCAATCGAAGAACGTTTCGGTGGCACAGCTACCAGCAGGGCGGGGAATATTCGTGCACCTGCATTGCTGTCGCAGGCAGGTGGGTGCTGTCAAGATGCCTCGTGAGCTTGACAGGTGCCGACGGCATGGATGCCCTGTTATGAGCATCGACGGTTCTGGAACATGCTGCGTGATCCACCAGGGCGACGCGCTATGCAGCACTCCACGACTGACGCTTTGGCGAGGTTTGCTTTAGCGTCTTCAAGGCAGGCTTCATTGGGGTGACTTCGTTGTTGTCACGTTCGGTTTCCTCTCCAGCTCTCACGGCCTTACTGCTTTATCGTTTACCGTGCTCCAGCTCGCGCATTGTTCGTTCCTGCTCGACATCTGTATCTCACTCCCAATCGCCATACCGACTGCTCAAAGAATCTGCTTAAATGGCTTTCCGACGATGGGATCCAGGTGTGCTCTAGCAAGTAAGTACAGGTTGCCAGCTGCAGCTAATTCCCGTCATGCCTCCAACCACTAGGAGTGGTCTTGCCGCCATAATCAAAGGTCGCACTGGCACGAGCCGTACGCTAGATCGATGGTTGTCTGTTCCTCCCGCTCCGCCAGCCCCACCCGCGCATCCTGCCCCTCCCGCGCCGCCGGCGTCTCCTGCTCCTCCCGCCCCTCCTAGCCAGTGTGTGCTTCCTCTCGGTCTCCGATACCGTACCGACCTGTTTCCTGAACCGCGCGCCAATTTCGACGGCGTGTTCGAGGAGGAGGCTATCCATGCTGACGATGCCGACGACGTCCACTTCGTCGACGGCACGGCAGGCGACGACTAGGCAGATGACGCCGACGACGTCAACGACGTCGACGACGAGGACCATGATGCTTCCCCTCCTTCTCCCCACTCCCGTCCAACGAAAGGTTTGCGGCGTTCCCGCACGGTGAAGGAGAAAGTTTGCTGGCTGCAGTACATGGACGCCAGCAACCTCTCCGTCCATGCTACCGCCAAGAAGGCGGGTGTCCAGCCCATCAGCATTCGCTGCTGGGTGAAGGACCTGTCGGAAGCGGCTCCACGGCGCGGGCCGCCGCTCACTGTACCCAGAGATGGAAATCTGGGTTTACAGGAAGCTTCTCCACCATCGCCAACGTGGCCTCCCTGTTTCCATCAACCTTCTCCGCCAATGCAGCCTCGGGTACATGGCTAAGAACCACCCTGATGTCGAGTGGAAAGCCTCTTTGTGCTGGACGCAGCGGATGCGCACACGGTGGGGGCTGAGTGTTCGCGTGACGACCAAAATTGGTCAGCTCTTGGCGGTCGGTAGGTGGTTGTATGCTTGGTGTCTTGTGCATGTCAACATTCTCTGACTTTCCTCGCTGTTGACACTATGAATCTGCGTATCACGCTTGCATCACAAATACCGGGCTATGCTCGATGGACATGGGTTAATGCTAGTCCCTTTCCCCTTCCTATTCCGCATTGAGTCCTCTGGCCCTCTGCTTGGCAGACATCAAGCCCAAGGCGCAGAGCTTTTGGCGTTTGTGTTGCCGCCAGGTCTTCAACAAGGCCATCCCAAACAACCTCATCATCAACGCCGACCAAACGGCGCTCTTACTCGAGATGCCGCATGAACGCACCGTCGAGCACAAGGGCATTCAGACGGTGCATGTGCGGACTGCGGGATACGAGAAGGAGAGAGTCGCCGTCATGCTCGCATGCACTGCCGCCGGTGTCAAGCTCCTTGCTTATGTGGTTTTCAAGCGTGTGCGGCCGCCTAAGGTGCGAGTGCCTCCAAGTGAGTGACAGCAATGCATTGCCAACCCGTCAGTTTTCCTCCGACTTGCTTACTGTGGGCACTGTCGGCTTGTAAATCAGCATTCTGGTTTCATGATCGGCATCTGACCATGCGCATTTGCTTGTCGCTGTTTGTGTTCACAAACATCATCATCCACGCCCAACCCAAGGGGTGGATGGAAGAGGGGCTCATCAAGGATTGGATTACGCGAGTCCTGGCACCCCACGTCGCCCCTCAGCCAGGCAGGCCGCGCCCCACTAGCCTCGTGGTCGTTGATTCCTACTGTGGACACCTGACGGACGGCGTGAAGCAGGCGATGCGGCTCTTAAAAATGACTCCCGCCATCATCTCAGCTGGCTGCACCTCCGTGTTGCAGCCTCTCGGCGTTTCCGTGTTCTGGTAAGGATCGTGTTGTTGCACAGTCTCTGCCCTAATTATGCAATCCATGCTTCGGAATACATACTAATTTTGTGCGCTCCCTTACTGCGCAGGTTACCTCAAGAAGCCCCCGCTTGAAGAAGTGTTGCGCTGGGTCGGCAAGTGCTGGGCAGCGGTCCCAATGGCAGCGGTCCAGAAAGCATTCAAGGTGACGGGCATCTCCTGTGCCCTTGACGGGAGCGAAGACCACCTGATCTTGCGCCATCTGAAGACCTTGGCGTCGGCCGAGGTGGATGTGACTGACGACGTTGGCCCTGTGGGGACCGAGGGCGATGAATCCTTCTCCGCGAACGTCTTGGAGGAGGCAGAGGATGGAGAGCTGGCTGCGGAGGATGAGGAGGAGGAGGAGGAGGAGGAGGAGGAGGAGGAGGAGGAGGAGGAGGAGGAGGAGGAGGAGGAGGAGGAGGAGGAGGAGGAGGAGGAGGAGGAGGAGGGGGAGGAGGAGGCTGCGGAGGTGGAGGCGGTTGAGGAGGAGTACATGGCGCAAGAGGTGGCGCTGGATGACGAGGAGGAGCTGGATGAAGAGGACTTCGACGACATCGATGCGTCCGTTGCAGCGGTGCTGTGCGGCATCAACCCCATGCCTGCCAGGGGTGAGCAGAGCACGCGCCAGAGGCACTTGAACCGTTGCCCCGTATGACAGCCGCTCAGCACCTGAACGCCACAGTCGAAGACTTTGGCGACTCCACAGAAGAAGATGATAATAGTGAGGATGAGGATGGTGGGAAATATCGCAACAGCAAGTACGATGTCTTATGGAACATGCTGTAATGTTTTCTGCTAGGATGTGTGAAGGCATGCTCTAGTTTGCTGTAGCTGACAGGTTGCGTTCGAATTCTGATTGGTATCATGTTGTGTCATGTGCATCTAATGTTTTAACGTAGCTAATTGATGTGATAGTAGTTAATATAGTGGAAAAAACGAGTCAGGGGGTCTTATGCCATCTACACCATCAAGGGGGGGGTGCACTCAGTCACACCACTGAGTTTAAGACCCCACTGCCAAAAAGACCCATTGGGGCTTTAATTAAGCAAGTCTTATATCCGGGGGTATAAGTATGTGCATGGTACCGTGTGCAGTGCAAATTTGTGGTGCAGACTTGGATGCTGTTGGGCTGAGATACAGTACGCCCGTAGGATCTTTGCAATGACCAAGTCCCCAGAGAGATGTTGTACTTGTGGAAGCGTGGTATGAGACTTAATCAACCTCTTGCACTGGTATGTGAGAACAAGAGAATTGATTAACACAAACAGCATATAGGAATATTTATAGTTATTCTAGAATTCATGACAGTTACTACAGCTGTTGTTGCGCTACCGAGTGTATAGCGACTCGATGCCTTACAGTAGCGGTTACTGTGCAGCTGAGCTGCCATGTAGCCTCCACGCGCAACCTCCAGGTGCAACTGCTACGCGTGCAACTGCAACGCGCTTTCATTACACACGCAACAGCCGCGTGTAACCTCCGTTGAATTGCCGTACTCGTTGCTGACCACTCTGTAGAAGTGAACTACGTATTTAGGGTGGCCAAGATCTAGAGTTGGTGGAACCACGAGTAAAATTCAGTGGAATAATTTACACCTTGTATTGGAAACAGGGCCTCAGAAGTCAGGCCAAAAAGGCCTGAAAGCCTATATATATCGGTGTTTACTAGGGCATACCCTGATTTTTCAGGTTTTGTTTTTTATCAAACCTGAAATTTATGTGTTCCCATGTTCTAAGGCCTGAAAAATAGCATGTTCTTGTTTTACCAAGCCTGACGAATCAGCCTTACTCGAAATTCGCCTTGAAACTGAAGCTTATCTGCCAAGGCAAGCTAGAGCACATGTCAGGGGCGTGACTGGTCCTTGACCAGAATCACGCAAGTTCGAGGCGAGCTGGGGCAGGTGTGAAGGGCGTTACTGGTCCTTGACCAGAATCACGCAAGTCCGAGGCGAGCTGGAGCAGGTGTGAGAGGCGTTATTGGTCATTGACCAGAATCACACAAGTTTGAGGCGAGCTAGAGTAGATGTGAGGGGCGCGATTGGTCCTTGACCAGAAACACGCAAGTTCGAGGTTAGCTGGAGCAGGTGTGACGGGGTTGACTTGTCCTTCGCTAAAATCACCCAGGTAGTCCGAAGAGAATTGTACGCAGTGAAGTCTGATCTGACCTAAGAATCAGAAACTACAAATATGTAGGCCTGATTAGTCAAACTTGAAAAAAAAAAAAAAAAAAAAAAATGCCACGCCCAAAACCCGACCATAAAAAACATGGGTTCTCACATGGGTGACCATGAGCAATCAGCCTCCCTAAAACCAATATGAGGGCCTGGTTGGAAATGTCCAAAATTACATGGATAATAGTAATGAATAATACAGCATATTTATAGTCTAGGAAGTACCTATTCGGATGTAAATGTTCGTAGTGTATCGCGACCATCCGCGTGACATGACTAGTGACTGTTCGTGTGACTGAGAATGGCGTGACCCTTCGGGTGACTATACGTGCAAACCTACTGTTCACGCGTTGACTTGCTACTGCTGACGCCATCACGTGCGTCCTTCCATATGAGGTATCGCGCTATTAGTATAGTCTAAGTGTTATATCAGGAGTGCATAAGTAAACTTTGTCGAGTATACTTCAACACACTCCACAGTATCGCTTAAGTCTTGATACTACAGAAACAAGTTACTTCTCCATTTCTTTTTTTCCAACACTCCCCTTCGGTTCTGGAGTGTCGACGTGGCCGGGACGAGTGACGTGGCGCTGCCCTGTCTGCAGCATGCAGTAGTCGAACTTCGACTTCGCTTTCTGGTCAAGTAATCTGTTGCCATCTCAGATGTGGGGCACTAAGACATCTCGAGTTTCCCCTTCTTGATTTCGTCTTTCACGAAGAAGTAGCGCAGCGCGGTGTGCTTTGTGCGATTGGCAAAACCATTCTTGTTCGCAATTCGAATTACATGTTGGTTGTCGCAGAAGAGGGAGAAATTGGGTAACGCGGCAAGCTTGGCCAGCAGAGGAGAAAGCAATTAGTTCCTACTTGCTCGACTGCCAGGAGATAGGCCCGATGGGCTCTAGGTGGTAGACGTAGCCGGTTCGCGATCGCCTATTGTCGGGGTCGTCGGTGTGATCAGGATCAACGTAGCCGATTAGCTTAGGCGATGCGTTTTTCGTCTTGTGATAAGTTAAGCCGATCGTTGGCGCTGAGACCAAATAGTGGAGCGCGCGATCAAGTTCGGTTAGGTGCTCTGCCTCGGGCCGTTTGAGGTAGGTGGCGAGTTGGCTTGCCGAGTAGGATAGGTCCGGTCGACAGGCTACAGCGGCGAAGAGGAGACAACCCAGTTTCTGCTTGTATTCGCGTAGTTTGGCGGGCGCGAGTACAGTTGAGTCCGTCGTGTGACTCAACGCGGTGTAGCGGTACGGGGTGGATATCGCAACCAGAATGAGGTCGAACCTCTTAGCGATGACGTCGGCGTACTTTGAGGCTCTCAAATAGATCGCCCCGTCTGCGTCCACACGTTCAAGCCGAGGTGCTGGCTCACGGAAGGGGAGAACATGAGTGTGAGGTCCCGCTGTAGCTCCCCTTCAAACCAGGCGGTGATGGCAGCGGTCGAGCCTACGTAAAGCTGGTCGTCTACGCAGATGATCAGCAATACGTATGCGGCTTCTCGTGTGAGCCGGTACATACCTGGTCGTGCGGTAGCTGTAAGAACCCGATGCGGATGAGCCATGCGTGAAGATACTGCTGCTAGAGCCATGGGGCCTGCTTAATCCCGTAAAGGGATTTCACAAGCTGGCAGACGAGCGTGGGGTCTTCAACGAACTTGTGCGGCTGCTCTACGAAAATCTCTGCGTCGACGGGCGCGCACAAGAACGCATTTGCCACGTCGATCTGGAGCAGCGGCAGGGATGCACAGCGACGACTGCGAGCAAGATTTGCAGGGATGTGTGTCGACTGACGGGCGCTAAGCTTTCCGTGAAGTCGTGCCCGTATTGCTAGTCAAAGCCCCGAACGACCCAACGGGCCTTGAAGCGCTCGATCGTGCCATATGCTTTGGTCTTCACTCCGAACACCCATTTTCCTTAGAGGATTGTTTTGTCGCGTGCCTTTGCGATAGGGACCATTTGCCAGGTGTTGCGCTCATGAAGCAACTTCAGCTCCCTTTCCATTTCTTCACGCCATTTCTCCCTGTGCTCTCCCCCCAGAGCCTGCTTAACGGTCGTAGGCTCGAGTGGAGGTGGTATCGAAGCTCCGTGGACGGCGGCGACGAGGCCGAGAATCTGAAGTCTGCTAGGTGTGAAGTTGGGCAAGAGGTGATCCTCAGGATAGACTGCTTTGTCTCCCGCTTCTAGATCAGGTACGAATCTGGGCCCGTTACGCTCGGAAACATTTATGTTGACAGGCTGGGGTGTTACGTGCTGCCACTATTTCCTTGTCGACAAAATGGTAATATGCCTCGGCATTCGCACTCTCGCATGGATCCTTGTCATTCATGGAGATAGGAACAGAGCAGTACGTGAGAGGTCCGGCAGCTTCCGAAGCTCCGTCAACGTTCTGCTCATCCCACTCAATTTCTTCTGCTGACGTGGCGAAGGCTGAGCTGCCGTTGAATCCACCAGTTGGGTCCCGGTCGGCTGCGATGTTGTCCAGGTAAAGCTGTACGGTGAGTCGTTCGTAGAAAATCACATCACGTGCTGCCACTATTTCCTTGTCGTGCACATCGAAGATCTTCCATGCGTTGTAATTCTTTTCAATGCTGAGGTGCAATCCCCCACTTGGCGCGCTGTGAGAATCGTCCGGCGCATGCAGTATGGGGCCTGAACTGTACCATGCACCCGAAAACTTGCAGTAATTTTGTGCTGCCCAGTTTTCCTGTCCACATAAGGTGTGGTGATACATTGTTTGGCAGGGACGTCAACAGGTTATGGAGCATGACGGCGTGGTCCATCGCCTCCAACCACTGCGAGTTGGGTAGGCGCATGCCTCGGAGCAGCTTTCTCATCATCGTCTGCAGTGTCCTGTTCATTCGTTCTGCTACACCTTGCTGTTGGTTAGCATAGGGGAGCGAGATGAGTCTCTTGATTCCCCGCTCCGCCAGGTACTGCTTGAAGCGGTGTGACTGGTATTCCATCGCCCCGTCTTTTTGAAAGCTCTTGAGCTTCACCCCCGATTATCTCTCTGCTACCGGGAGCCAAGCTGCGAAGGCGTCAAGAGCTTGGTCGCGGGTCGGTAGGTTGAAGTGCCAGACGTAACGAGTCGCTGCATCCCTGTCGACGATGCCGCGATCGGGAACGAAGTCCAGGACAAAGACGCTGTTCTTCATTACGGCCTTCAAAATGTAGAGGTCGCCCTTCCCATGGTACAACTTGAACTCTTGGGTAGTGCTGCCACACTCCAGGTGAATCCCCTTCGCCATCAAGTGACTGATGCTCAGTAAGTTGTAGCCCAAGCCTTCCGCGATTAGTACTTTCGACATTCGTAGCACCACGTTAGTTTCCAGGGATTGTAGCTGAACAACTCCTTGTCTTCGTGTGTGCAGGTGCTGATTGTTGGCGACAGTGATGACGACTTCGCGGCTGAGTTGTCGCTCACTTTGAACGAAGCGATCTGAAGAGCACATGTGCTGCCCGCAGCAACTGTCCAAGAACCACATATCTCGACCGGACGGCTCGCTTTGAGCGATGGCGGCATAAGTTGGGTTCGGTTCCAGCTGCTCTCGTCAAGGCGGCACGACTACTTCGTCTGGGTCAGAAGTCGGTGGAGATTCTGAAACGCAAGAGTTGGTTCTTGCCATGTAGTTGACGATGTTCCTTGTCTGTTGTGCAGGTCGTAGTGTAGAGGGCGGCGGGTGCACTTGGGTTGAAGTGACTTGATTTCCCGAAGGGCGAAGCTGGTGCGGTGAGACCTGCTACTGGTGGAGGGCAGTTAACACGCGTGTGTCCTGACGTGCGGAAGAGGTGACAGAACGGCGGTACGTAGCATCTTGCTTGTGATCCTTGTCGACGATGCTGCATAGAACGCAATCTCAGGTACTGCTTTTTTCTTGTGCCGCTCTTCATACAGGTCCATGTCCTGTTGTTCAGCGTGAAGTTCAGTGCAGAGATGCATCTCCAAGATGCGACTGTGAGGGCGAAGAAGGGAGTGGGTCGCTCACCACTGAGGACCGAGACTGGCGAGGACGATGGTGACAAACGTATCTTTCCGACATGCTGCCGCCGCTGCGAATGAGCTTATCGCGGAGACTGCGGCAGCGACTCATATACGCCATGGCTTTCTCACTGTGCTGCATCTGAACGGTTGTCAATTGGGCCATGAGGTAGCTCTGGTTTATGCTATCATTCGCTTGATACAAGCTCTTCAAGTGGTTGTACTCGAGTTCCGCTGAGTTTCCGTAGCCATGATAAGTTCTGATGTCCTGTTGCTCTGTTGGTTACAGGTTCCGCAGGGGAATGGTGTACACCATCAGCGACTGATACGTGTACTGCTCCTTGTCGCTTGTAGTACCATTGACTGGAATTGGCAGGTTGCCGTCGAAGAATCCCAAGATCTGAGCTCTTTTCATCATGATCTCGAATTTGAAGGACCAGTTATAGAAGTCCTTGTCGTTAAACGGGAATGATGTTTGCAGCTTGCAAACTGAGCTTGTAGCTGAAGTGCATCGTTCGCTATCGTGCTGTGTGCAGGTGTCGATGCCGGAAGGCGATTCGGTATAAACGTGAAGGATACCCGTGAAGCTTGATAAGGTGCGTAGATGGGTTGCTATTTCCCGCGCGCAAAGGATGAGCCGTCCAGGTTCATAGGAGCCACTCCAGTGTTGATGCCTCTAACGTTGTTGTTGTTGTTGTTGTTGTTGTTGTTGTTGTTGTTGTTGTTGTTGTTGTTGTTGTTGTTGTTGTTGTTGTTGTTGTTGTTGTTGTTGTTGTTGTTGTTGTTGTTGTTGTTGTTGTTGTTGTTGTTGTTGTTGTTGTTGTTGTTGTTGTTGTTGTTGTTGTTGTTGTTGTTGTTGTTGTTGTTGTTGTTGCTGCTGCTGTTGACTGACTGCACAGGTGCTGATGGTTGCTGCTACTCGTATGTCGTCATGGAGAAGAAACGCTCCATCAAACTTGGGTCGAAGCTGGTCGGAGGGGCCACTTGCTCAGTAGGTGCTCCCGGGGTTGTTTCTTGCGTAGGCGCCTCTTCAGTCTGTAGGCCAGAGACTGGGGGCATAGTAGGTGTTGAGACTGGAGGTCAAGTGGAGGATCATACTTCCTTTTGTGATGCCCTATCTTGTAATCCTGAAGTGGGCTTACTGTATGTGGAGATTGATTGATGGACTTGTAGAAGAACTGAGAATGCTTGTAACGAACTTAGTTGGAACCTAGTATTCGACAAGCTCTCATACCATGTTGGGCTGAGATAAGCCCGTAGGATCTTTGCAAAGACTAAGTCCCCAAAGAGATGTTGTGCTTGTGGAAACGTGGTGTGAGACTTAACGAACCTCTTGCACTGGTATGTGAGAACAAGAGAATTGATGAACATAAACAACATACAGGAATATATATAGTTATTCTAGAATACAGGACAGTTACTATAGCAGCTGTAGCGCTACCGAGCATATAGCGACTTGATGCCTGTAAGTAGCGGTTTTTGTGCAGCTGAGACTCTGAATCACGCAATGAACTAGATTGAGTGATACAGGGTGGTTTTGTCCTAAGGAGTTGTACTCTCTATAAGCATACACCTGTCTAGCCTATAACATATACAAATATATGTTGACACACCCCCTAGGCTAGACAAGGGGCAACGACTAGCAAGAGACATGCAGCTCAGGGTGGCACTACTAGTCCAACCTCTGGGGCAAGGGTCTGAAGACCAGTCAGCAAGAGTACAAAGGAAACAAGAGTAACCCAACGGCACTACTAGTCTAGCCACTGGAACAGGAGCCACAAGGCCAGTCCAGGTAATATAAGACATAGTACACAATACAGGTCCTAGCAAATGAGAAGCTACAAGAACTAGACCAAGTTGTACACAGTGCCGCTGATGATCTTTAGGCGCAAGCGCCTTTGTAAAAAAACCAGCTGTGTTGGCACCGGAGGCCAAGTGAACTACATGGGCCTGGCTGCGCTGCTGTAGCTAGCGCAGAAGGAAGTACCGCAGCTGGATCTGCTTCGCTCTGCCCTCTAGTCTTGGCTCCTGACATAGGAGGATCATGGCCCTGTTGTCAGTGTACAAGACCGGGGCAGAGCTAGGCCACTCACCTAAGTCTGTGAGCAAGAAAGTCAGCCAGCGGAGCTCCTGTGCCGCGATGGTACCTGTCACTGGATCGAATGAGGTTTGCTCAATGTTGCACTATCAATGAGTACAATGTGTTTTTATACTTCCATAGTACATCAAGTAACCATGTTTATCCTATCCAAAGGGAATAGACCCTTCTAGAAATAGAATCACCCTGCGTATAGCCATGCGAGGCTATTGGCTTTAAGGGATTACGGCATGATTACGCTAGATATAGCGCGCCAGTACATCCCGAGCCTGGTGGGTAATATAATTAGAAAAACAGGATATACCATAGGATAATGGAAAATGAGGAATAGGAAACCAAATGAGATGAGATAAAGACCAAATGAATCAAGATAATAAGAGGAATGAAATAGAAAAGAAATATGGAAAGGGGAAATTGGTGTAACGGGGTCGTACTCTCACAGTTCCCCCCCTCAAAGCTGGGTGGTAGAAGTAACACCCGGCTTGACAAGGTTGTCGCGAAGAGGACGACGGGCGTTACCCATGTCGAATTCAGAGACACAGCCTCAGAAGTATCATAACCCTTCCAACAAAGATGAAGCTCCAGAGTGCCATTCTGACAATGACGGTGTCCGAGCACGTAGTTATCTCATGGCGTGGATGAACACAGGCGACGACGGTGGTTGGCATTCGGTATAGAGCGTGTTTGGTCATGATAGGGTCTAAAAAGCTGGTATGGAAGGCGTTATGGATCTTCCAAGTGGCTCGTTGGCGGAAGCGGAAGGTGACCTATGCTTCAACAAGGATAGACCTGCAGAGGCAAGGTTAAAGCTTAGATGGAAGATGGTTGATGTCGAGATTACGGTGTGGATAACTGTAGTGATGAGCGGCCAAGTGCTTCTATTGTTGTTGGATGTTCAAAAGGCGCTTGTGTGGCCGATCTTCGAGATCGTGGACGATGGCGATGAAATCGTAAGCCAGCTGGACTGTAGCAAGAACTGTCTGTTGCTACGGAGTGAGCAGGGTCCGTCCACAGCAAGGAAGGATGGTGTGTATCGCCGTCAGTGATATATGGGTAGGTGCAAGTCGTAGTTGGAGATCTGAGTGGTTGGAATAGTGTGCTATAACGTGCAGATGAATGGTTATATTGTCTATTCTGTGCATGCTGTTACCCGCATCTGGTCCACGTGTGAAGATCACGAAGTGTTGGTGGTATGGTAGTCGTGTCATAGTACTGCTTCTGTAGCAGTGTTGTATCCGTTATATGCAGCTTCTGTCGAATGCTGGTCCATGCCTTAGTGTTGTCGCAAGTCGTACCCTCTCTACATCGTAGTGCTGCGGGATGGAGAGCAGAACCACTAGTAGTAACCCTGTCCACCACGCGGTCTGCTATTCACACTGCCTTGAGTACATGCAGAGTGCTGCTCAGCGTATCCCTTGTCTTCAAAACCATGCGAGGGGTTGGTACCACAAACGCAGAGCTGGTAACTTCCAAAATCGATGCCAAAGTAGTTTCCCTCGGTGGTTTCTCAAGCAAGGAATCTCAACAGTGTAGATATCCCACAGTGATGGGTTAGGACACTTGGGAATATTAGGGGTATTCCCAAATAATCCTCTCCCGTTTCCACATGAGCATTGCTGACAGCCAATCCAGTATGACCTTATGCACGTCCAGTTTAGCACGGAGGCCATTGGTAGGCATCGGTGTCTGGGTGCACATATTGGGATAGGTCTTCTGGTGCCATCATGTGTTGTCTCATTCTGTCACTGTCCTTGAAGTAGCATTGGTGTCGAAGACGTCTCAGCTACTCAGCATCAATGTTGAAGTCTGCTCCATTTTGGCAAATAGGGGTGTTGTTGGAGATACGCGAAGTCCACTATCCAGAGTGGCGTCGGCGCTCCATTCCACGCCTATCTGCTTCCGTGGAGTTGGTGCTGGTGATGGATTGGTTGCGACGCGGGTTTTATGACTTTATGGAAAGCCATAAACCATGAGGACTTGTATACCGGTAGAGTACCGTTGTCCTCCCATCCTCATAAGAGCAAATACCTTCTGCTCTTGAGGATATATGGCATTGCCATGTTGTTCCCTCGCATAGTGGTATCTCCTTCCCACAAGTTGGAAATCAATATTGTGCCTGACCAGGACTTTACGATCATACTGGAATAAAATCCAGCGTTATCTCCATTGAGCGGAGAATCATCCATCAGGGTTTGGATATGATTGTTGTGTTAAGTCTTCTGTTGCGACGGCGGCAACGGTAGCGGCGATGGCGACGGTGGCAGCTGCTGCAGAGAATTCTCTCAACTCGTAGTGGTTGAGGGAGAATCCATCAACTCCCTCTTCCCACTAGAATGTTCCTGATGGGTGTAACAGACGTAACTACCAGGAACACGTGCATTTTGGTACACATGTGTTGCTCCATTGCTGCCGGTGATTGTTTCATTTGAGGGAATGAAGATGAATTTTGCTTCTCCCCTCAATGTATCCACGGGTAGCACTTCCTGGTATGCTCATCCATACCTCCGATGTACGGTCGGTAGAGCGCGTGATCGTGTTATAGTACTTCGCATCTCCCTCATTTGTTGACACCTCGTGTTGCTTGGCGTTCTCCTGCATCGTCGAAGTTACGCTGGTGCTTGTAACGCTTCAGCTTTTGATAGAATCACCTCCAATGCATGTGCCGTAGGGTCGCTAGTGAACGAGTACTTGCCAGATTTGAGGTTAATTACTCCCCAATCTGTCTAGCATCGTGACATGCGCGCAGAATTTTCCACGCATGTCATTAATACCTGGAATCGCGACGCATGATTGGTGTGTCGCCTCGTGAGGTTGATGTTGAGACTACTCCAATCAATCACTTCGGATGGCTGAGATTCTTGATGACGACGAATCGATCAGCTCCTGTTACGAATTAGTGTCTCGCTGGTCTTGACGAGACGGGTTTACTGCGTCGTCGTTGCGTGCGAAATCTGCTCCTTCGCAGCAACTAGAGCTTGTGAGCATTGCAAGAGAAAACGGCTACTTCTCTGCAATCCTGTAGGTTGTCGAACAATTTATGAGATGAAGTGTCTCATGGGTGGAGAACATGTCTTCACACAGCTCCATTTTTTTTCCTGGGTGAAGATATCGCAGTGTTGATGTCGATCCATTTTTAATGAATATGACTTCGTCAAAATAAATCGATCGTTGTCGACACTAGTCAGAAGATGCGTCGATTGTGCAGTCGCTGGTCATGAATGTTGTCTCCATAATGATGATTTTCCATAGTGTGGTCTATGCCGCATTCGTACCATTGCTTCCGCAACGATCCGACGATCCACGTTCTCCTGTCAGTTTTCTGCTTGCAGCTATTACCAAGTAGGTAATACTCTGGCAGATTTCTGACTTTGCAGGTGATTTTCGCGCCAAATTCGTCACCAATTTAAGGAATTCGAATTTGGTTGTCCAGATTATGTTAGCGGTGTCGAAAGCGGCTGATTCCTGGTTTTGCGCGTCATTCTCCCTTTGTGCCGAAGTCACGCTCCATCTCGTCCGTTGAAGCAGAAAACGATCCGACGGTCCAAACTCCAAGCGATCTGAAGGGATTTCTGAGTCACGTTCAGCAGCTTTCGGTGCTCGGGTTGACTCGTTTCCTGCAGCGATTCTCGGTCGTCGGTGTCGGCTGTCGAATGATCGGACGCTCCAAAGAATTTCGCGGCTTTCGAGGTCCCGTTCCCAATCGAGTTGTAACTCGAATTCGCTCATTATGATCTCATTTCGCCTCGGTCGATCTGAAGCGTCGAATCTCCATCGGACGGATGTCGTCGGTCGCAGACTCCAAGAGTCGTGGCTAACTGCGAACTTCTCAGAATGTCGCAGGGAGTGTTCCCCCCAGAACTGACGCGTTCGCGAGGTCGAGGCTGTTTGCCCCCGCGAAAAAATCGGCTCCGTCGATAAAGCCCATCGAACGGTGGGCGAGGCATCTCGCCTTCGAAGGGGACCCCAGGTGCAACTGCGTGAGGTTAGTCAAAACTTAGAAAGAAACTGCATTGCACTTACAGGAATAGAAGTTCCGACTCCATCCTCGGCGTGCTCCTAGGGGTCTAGCGGTTAAGTGTTGAGCTGAAACCTTGGCTCTGATTACCAAGTGTCACTGGATCGAATAAGGTTTGCTCAATGTTGCACTATCAATGAGTACAATGTATTTTTATATTTCCATAGTACATCAGGTAACCATGTTTATCCTATCCAAAGGGAATAGACCCTTCTAGAAATAGAATCACCCTGCGTATAGCCACGCGAGGCTATTGGCTTTAATGGATTACGGCAGGACTACGCTAGATATAGCGCACCAGTACATCCGGAGCCTGGTCGGTGATATAATTATAATAACAGGATAAACCAAAGGATTATGGAAAATGAGGAATAGGAAACCAAATGAGATGAGATAAAGACCAAATGTATCAGGATAAAAAGAGGAATGAAATAGAAAGGAAATATGGAAAGGGGAAATTGGTGTAACGGGGTCGTACTCTCACAGCACCAGCTTAGATCTCAACCTCACTGCTAGACTGGGACGACGACAAGTCGACCTCCACGAGATGGCGCCTGCACCAAGGCTAAAGTAAAAGCCCTGGGAGGACCTGAGCGTCTCCACGTCCTCTGCCCACGAAGCATCTGTGTGCCCAGTAAGGACCACTGGCCTGCGTCCTCCTAGCACTAGCCCCATGCCCGATGCACTTGCTAGATAACGCAAAACTGTCTTAGCGGCCGACTAGTGCTGTGGTCTGTGTCTGCCTGTCGCCACAAAGCGAGCCAGTATGCTGAGAGGGTATGCGAGATCTGGACGAGTGCAAGTCATCAGGTAAATGAGGCAATCCACCAGCTCTGCGTAAGGACCAATAGGCTATACAGACTCCCCAAGGACTGGAGCCGAGAGCCTGTGATATAATGGCAGAGGTGTGGGCTGTGCGGAGGAGAGCTGAAGACCGAACCTCTGAAGAACCTGGCGCCCGAAGTGTGACTGTGTAAGAGTGATGGTGCGCGTTGCTCTGTCCCTTGAGATCTGGAGGCCAAGGTAGTGGCACAACTCTCCTAGATCAGTGCAGGTGTGTCTCCTCAGCAGATCAGCTATCACTGAGGCCGGTGTGTCTCTGTCAGCAGTAGCAAAGACCAGGTCGTCTACGTAGACAAGGATGTAGAACGGGGTTAGGCCAAAACGAATGAAGAGCAAGGGGACTGCATAGGACGGGAAGAACTGCAGGTCTGCTAACGTAGTACGCAGCGTGTCGTGCCACTCACGTGGCGTCTGCCGCAGGCCGTAAACCGGGCGAAGGAGGAGCCACTCGGTACCAGGAGCGAAGGTGCCGGTGAAGCCGGGCGGACGGCGCAGGTAGACTTGCTCGTGCAGACTGCCCTGGAGAAACGCCTTGGAGAAGTCGAGGGAGTGCATCTCGTAGTCACGCTGTGCTGCTACGCGTAGCAACGCCCGAAGAGTGGTCATCTTCGGGGTCGAGGCGAAGGTCTGAAAGAAGTCAACACTGTTGCGCTGACTGAAGCCTCTAGCAACGTAGCACGCCTTGAACACCGGCGGCTCTCCAGGAGGGCACTTCATCTTGAAGAGCCACCGACCATCGACTATGTTCACCCTAGGTGGGGGAATTGCGTCGACATAGGTGCCGGTTGATCTCCAAGATGCCATCTCCGCGTCCATGGCAACTATTCACTGAGAGGCCCAGGGTCCCGAGGTTGCCTCAGCGTAAGTTCGAGGAGTCGGGAAGTCAAGGGCGTCTGGGTCACCCTCAGGGACTAGCAGCACGGAGCAGAGATGGGGAGTGGCCTCGGACAGGAAAGCGAGCTCGTACTGCCTGTCCTCTAGAATGTCACTGCCAAGGGCAGATGCACCCCCAACTGACAAAGGACGGGCAGGGTCAGAAACCAGAGCGATGGCGTAGTCAAGGCGGCGGGTAGAGGCAAAGACAGCGATGGTAGCGACAAGAGCGTCAAGACTGGAGACAGGAACGGACGAGTCGGTAACAAAAGAAGCGAGAACGCAAGGGACAAGCGAACTAGCAGAACGGAGGAAGTTAGAGAGAGGAGGGGAGACAACAAGCGACGACTGAGGAGGGGACGGTGGAAGGGGAGCACAAGATGCGTGAGAACAAAGCAACATAGGGTGAGAGGGCTGAACAGGAGAGACATGACTAGCACAAGAGGCACGGTGAGACCACCAGCGGGAGGGAGGGGTCAGGTCAGGAGACAAGGGAGGAGACACAGCAGGAGAACGAGGGGAGAAACGAGCCAAGGACGAGTCCGGAGGAGGAAACACAAGGTTTTAGACAGGCGCGGGAGGCACAGCCAGGCGGTTGGGGGAGGGAAGTCCGAGGAGGCGATGGGGCGGACACCGGCGGTGACTGTTGCTGCTGCTGCTCCACGCCGACACCAAAACCTCCAGCTGCACCACGGCTACCTCTGGGACGCTCCACGCCAGCACCCCCAGAACGAGAAACCTCTCCAGCACCCGTGCTACCCCCAGGACCGCCGGGACAAACCACAGCAGTACCCCCAGAACCAGCACCCTCCTCAACGCTCACACCCCCAGAGCTCTCGAACCCCTGCAGCGGCGGCGGCTGCTGCTGTGGTGGCAACGACGGCGGCTGCTGCTGCAGCGGCGACGACGACGTCGACGGCTGCTACGGCAGCGACAGCGACGGCGGCGGCTGCTGCGGCAGTGACGGCGACAGCGGCTGCGGTGTCGGAGGAGGAGCAACTGGGGCGAAGACAGGCGAGGAACCCGGAGCCGCAGGGCCTTTAGAGTCAGCCGACTACTCCACTGGGACGACGGATGGGAGGGGAGTGATGTGAGACACACCAGACAGGGCATGATGGGGAGGGAGAGGAGCAGGTTCTACCGGGAGAGTGAGGACCAGGAACAGGGGCGGGTCAACCCGGAGACCTCAGTGAGGAAAGCGGGTGTAGAAGGAGACAGACTCGTCAAAAGTGACGTCGCAAGAGTGAATGAAACGGTGAGATGGCGGGTCGTAAAAGTGCCTGTCACACACATCTAGGGGAAGCCAAGGAAGACACAGGGGACAGTGCGCGCAGTGAGCTTGTCTGTGCCAAAGGCATGAACGTGAGCGAGGCAACCCTAGACGTGGAATGCAAACGCGTCACCAGGGGACCTGGTCCAGAGGAGGTCGGCGAAACCTGCGGCCGCTGGGAGTGCGGCCACAGTTTAAGCTGGTGAGCGGAGTAGCGAACAGCGAACGATCACATAAAATAGGGTGTACCGACATGGATCATGAAGGTACGAGCCACCTCCATGACCAAACCGATCTGTCGTTCAGCGACCCCATCCTGTTGCGGGGATTCTGGCATGGTGTACGACTGGGTGATGCCCTCCGCATGACAGAACTGACCAAGCCGACCGGAGGCAAACTCGCTGCCATGGTCGAAGTGACTACGCAACACAGGGAGGCCGCGGTGGACTCACGCAGCTACCACTCACGAGATAAGAACATCAGGCATTTCGACCTTCTGCTCCAGGAGAAACACCGTGGTGTAGCGTGTGTAGTCGTCGACGAGCACCAGAAAGTAGCGCTCTCGACGCGGCCCAAGGTCGGGGGCTGGGCCCCAGACGTCCAGGTGCAGTGTCTGGAGTGGCGCACTGGTAGGGGGAAGCGAGGAAGAGTGAGGGGCATGGTGCAGCCAGCCCTCAATGTAGGGCATGCATGGCGGCATAGGCGAGGGAGGGAGGGCAGGGAGCAATGCAGAGAGACCTAAGACAAGACCGTGCTGGGACTTGTGACGCAGATATGGGAGTGCGAAGTGACCCAAGCGGTGGTTCCACAGCAGCGATGGGTGGGTGAGCGACTGACGCGTGCAAGCCGCAGCGACCTGGGAGGGCGCGACCACCTTGGGGGATGCTCCCTCCAGGGGGGACGCAGTGTCTAGAATGAACAGGCCAGACACCGGGTCCCGGGGGAACGTGGTGAGACGGGCACCACTGGCGGCCTCGGTGCACACTGCGTACCGCTCGTCTCCAAGAAACGTAGTGGTGACGCCGAGGTCCTGAAGACAGCTGACACCAACTAGGTCCCTGGAGAACGAGGGGATGTGCAAGCCTGTAAAGGAGCCCGAGGGAACCGCCGAACAGGGAAGGGTAGTGGAGCTACGTGCAACTACCAGACCTGATGAGGGGTCAGCAAGCGCTACAGTGGCAGGTGCGGCAAGCGGCGTGAGCGTAGTGTGGTCGCAAAAGAAGTATGCGGACTCACCTGAGTCTAGCATGAAAGAGAGCACGGCGGTGGCGTCCGAAGGAGGAGGAGCTAGAGTGGAGCCGAGGCTAAACAAGGCAGGTGGTCCTACGCCTGACACTGCAAGGGAACCTAGGCTACACACAGTGGACACACCTACACTAGACAATATAGGGTAATAGGGTCCAGTCACACTAGAGTCATCAACATACATGACATACATAGCAAACCTAATTTGATCCATATCCAGCTCAAAGACAGGCACACGGCGATGCACCAGGCTGTACCAGTTGGGGGGGTCCGACGCGAGGCTGAAGCGGAGACGGAAGAGGTCGTCCAGGCGGTGGTAGCAGCGGGCGGCGGTGTGATCTGGACGGTCGCAGACGGTGCCGTGGTGGGGGCCGGACTGAAGCTGGTACTGGCAGGTGATCACACTGGAGCCGCCACCCGACACCGAGCTGCGCGGCCCACCACCATGACCACCACCACCAGCGCCGCCGGGCCACCACGGCGGCGGGGGTCCCCACGGTGGCTGCTGCTACTGCTGCGACTGCTGCTGCTGGGGCTGGGGCTGCTGTTGCACCGGGGCATCAGCCCCAGTCCCCTCGTCTGCACCACCGCCCCCTCCACCACCGCCGCCACCTCCACCACCTCCGCCACCCCCACCACCCCTCCCGCCGCCACGCCCCCCCCGGAGCCGACGTCCCCTACCCTGATGAGCCTGCACCGAGGCCGCCGCAACGGTCTCAGCAGCAGGGGCCGTCTCAGCAACAGTGGTAGAGACGTCAAAGTAAGTGCACTAGGAGGGAGCACAGCCCTGGAAGATAGGGACCGCCCCAGTACCGCTAGACTGAGCGATAGTGCACTGGCGGGTCTCTATCGCGGGAAGGGCGGTGACAAAGGCAGGAAGGGTGAGGTCACACGGGTGCTGACTAAGGAAGTGGTCGCGAGCAGTGGAAAGGCGGTCAGGAACGCACATGGCAATGAGGTAATGGATAGCACAGAGGGGAGGAGGGAATGCAGTGAGCGGTTCCTCAGTGTTAGCAGCACGGAAACTAGTCTCAAGTGTGTGCAGATGAGTGGAAAGGTCAACGACAGTGGGGAAGGACGCAAGATCCAGGAACAGCGTGGGGAGGATCAGACGGCCGGCTCAGGCGGAGGAGGGAGTGGAATAGCGCGCGATGACTGCATCTAAGTATTCCTTCGCATTCGCTACAGTAGTAAAGCGGGGACACTCAGACAAGGGGAGGGCGTGACTAATAGCAAGCTGTGCTACCGCGTCGCGCAACTGCCAGACAGCGCTGGCAAGCTCAGCAGCAGCAGAGGCCTTACGCTCAACAGACGTGGGAGCGTCAGGGAGGACAGCAGACGCGGCGGGGCAGGGAAGCTTACCGTCGACATGGACAGCCAGGGAGTAGCAGTTCTGGCGCTGACTTGTAAGCTGACGGCGGAAGTCGACAAGCCACGCCTCAAAGTCGATCGCCCAACCCTCCGCGTCAAGGTGGAGTACAGCGTCCGCCATCACCACGGCCGCAGCAGTTGACAACGGCACGGCAGGCTCGATGGCACGGCGACACGGCGGTACAGCCACACGGTGACACGGTGACACAGCGGTACGGCGGCACAGCGGCACGGCGGCACAGCGGCACGGCAGTACGGTGGCACGGCTGCACGGCATCACCGGCGGCACAGCAGCACGGCAGCACCACGGTAGGAAATGGGGCTGGTGCAAACTGGGGCGGCTCGAACAGGGGCCGGTGCAAGCAGGGGCCGGTGGACGACATCGGGCATGGGGTTAGTGCTAGGAGGACGCAAGCCAGTGGTCCTTACTGGACACACAGACGCTTGTTGGGCAGACGACGCCGAGACCCGCAGGTCCTCTCAGGGCTACTGTTTCAGCCTTGGTTCAGGTGCCGTCTCGTGGAGAGCTACCCGCTCCTCGTCTGTTGCCCAGTCCAGCTGTGAGGCCGAGATCTACGCCGGTGCCATGGCGGCATAGGAGCTCCGCTGGCTGACCTTCTTGCTCACTGACTTTTGTGAGCGGCCTAGCTCTGCCCCAGTCCTGTACGCTGACAACATGGCCATGATCCTCCTGTGTCAGGAGCCTCGACTTGAGGGCAGAGAGAAGCACATCCAGCTCCGGTACTTCCTCCTGCGTGAGCTACAGCAGCGTCGCCAAGCTCGCGTAGTACACTTGGCCTCCAGTGCCAACACAGCTGATATCTTTACGAAGGCGCTTGGGCCTAAAGATCATCAGCGGCACTGTTTACATCTAGGTCTCGTTCGTGTAGTCTCTCACTTGCTAGGGCCTTGACTTTGTACTGTCCTTTATAAATATTTTACCCTGACTGGCCTTGTGGCCTCTTCCCAGTGGCTGGACTAGTAGTGCCGCCCTTGTCTTGCTCTTGCCTTGTATGTACTCCTTTTGACTGGTCTTTAGACCCCTGTCTTAGAGGCTGGACTAGTAGTACCGCCCTGAGCTGCTTCTTCCCTTGTTAGGCACTGCCCCTATATAGTCTAGAGGGTGTGTCAAACATAATTTATGTTGTTGCTGTAGACTATACAAGTCTGTGCCTTAGAGGGTACAGCACACTAGTCTATATTGCCCTGTATCATCCTATTCTAGTCATTCTCTCTTTCAAATAGCACGGTGCAAAATAAAGGGATTTATGGAAAATTCTGTTGGTTAGAGAAGGCTATAAGCAGATGATTCAATGGCTCCTTGGAAATTTCTGCAGCACTTCGTTATGACGCCCAGAAAACTCGCGACCTTCGAATAGCTATATCAAAAACTCCAATCGGTGAAACGATCTGACAATCGGATATGTTGTAGCTGGCAGCGTCAGCTTTCCACTGAAAGTTGAATCACTCGATTCCGTAGCTGAATGAGTGAGCTATGGCGTTTGGCGCACTGGGGGGTAATCTGCCCTAGGAGAAGTTGACAGTCCTCAGAGTCACTATGATTGAAGCTTACAAGATCAGAGGCATGATAGAAAAGGCATTGAAGCACAGTTGGAAGGTGGGGTAGGAAGGGAAGGATGAAAGGGAAGGACCCTGGAGGCCCATGGTCAAGAACATGACAAGAGTCAAAGTTTTGACTCCCCATCCTCAGGTTCAGCCAGCCTGGCAAGACAAAATTCACACTGTGCCAGGTTGGCCTCCAAACCCCAAATGCTGCAGCTGCAAGGTGGGGACAAAAGTCCCACACATGCTGGTCCCTCCTCGTTATAGGGCTCTCCAACTTTGGTGTAGCAGCTGACAAGGACTTCCAATGAGTTGTAACAAATCCATCAAACATTTCTTCGTAACTTCTTCATATGTGCTCCGATTCCAACAATTCTTGGCTCGTTGGAATGTGCTCGATGTCATGCACAATCCAAGCACATCTGCACAAGCACAAGATGAACATGCAAAGACATGCAAACCCAACAAACCATACAAACAACGTAGCACACAAAACACATGCAAACGAAATGATGCGAACAGACGACAGGATGACGTGCAAATGAATATGCACCAACAAATTCATTAACTAATATGAAAATGTAGCTCAAACAATTTCCAATCGGGTGAATGTGCTCCCAAACAGGAACGCCTCGAACAGTCCCTTGAAAACCGCTCGAGATCAAATTGGTACGCCAGCTAGGCAGGGTTGCTGTACTTTTCCAGCGAGCAAGTGTCGATCGCGGCCATCTGTTCCTCTCTTGTCACACTACAGCTGAGCAATGCTGACCAAATTTCGCGTGGCGAGGTGAGGCGGATCGATTTCGTGTGAAGAAATGATTGGGTACGCGAATTTCAAATTGAGTCTGACGGAAAACGCGGTCAACCCCAGTCAGCGCGCAGAAATTGGGGGGGGTGCGTGTAGGGATTAGATCCTCGGCAAATGGAGGGTGCGTATAACTGGCACATCCGATATGGCACCCCTCCGGATATATGCACCTGGGGTTATGCTAGGTAAGGTCCCCCTCCCTGCTTACGCTTCTGCCCCTAGCCCTAGCCCTAGCCCGTGTCCTAGCCGTGTCCTCGCCGTGCCCTAGCCCTAGCCATGCCCGCGCCCTAGCTCTGTCCGCGCCGGCCCCGTCACTTCGCGCTGACCCCGTTAGTTTGTGCTGGCCCCGCTAGTTCGCGCCGGTCTCGCTAGTTTGGCACTGGCCTCGTCAGTTCGCGCAGGCCCCGCTATTTTGCGTTGGCTCCGTCTGTTTGCGCCGGCCCCGCTAGTTCGTGCCGGCCCCGTCCCTTTGCGCCGGCCCCCGTCATTTCGCGCCGGCCCCACTAATTCGCGCCGGCCACGTCGCTTCGCGCTGGCCCCGTCAGTTCGTGCCGGCCCCGCTAGTTCGCGCTGGCCCCGCGTTGGCGCCGGCCCCGCTAGTTCGTGCCGGCCCCGCTAGTTCGCGTCGGCCCCGTCGCTTTGCGCTGGCCCCATCAGTTCGCGCCGGCCCCTCTAGTTCGAGCCGGCTCCGTCACTTCGCGCCGGCCCCGTCAATTCATGCTGGCCCCGCTAGTTCGCGCTGGCCCCGTCACTGCAATGCTGGCCCCACTAGTCACCGGCCCCTGCTGATAACGCAAAACCCTCTTAGCTGAAGACCAGTGCTGAGGTCAGTGTCTGCCTGTGGCCACAAAGCGAGCCAGGATGCTTAGAGGGTATGCGAGATCTGGGCGAGTGCAAGTCATCAGGTACATGAGGCAACCCACCAGCTGTGCGTAAGGACCACTGGGCTCTACTGACTCCTCAGGAAATGGAGCGGAGAGCTTGTGGTCTAGAGGCAGAGGGGTGGGCCGTGCGGAGGAGAACTAAAGGCCGAAACTCTGAAGGACCTGGCGCACCAAGTGTGACTGAGTCAAGGTGATGGTGCGCGCTCCTCTGTCCCTGGAGATCTGCAAGCCAAGGTAGTGGCGCAGTTCTCCAAGGTCAGTACAGGTGTGTCTCTTCAGCAGCTCTGCCTTCACCGAGGCCAGTGCGTCCCTGTCTGCAGTGGCGAAGACCAGGTCGTCTACATAAACAAGGATGTAGAACGGAGTCTGGCCAGCACGAACGAAGAGCGAGGGGTCTGCAGAGGACAGAAAGAACTGCAGCTCAGCAAGGGTAGCACGTAGCGTGTCGTGCCATTCATGGGGAGCCTGCTGCAGGCCGTAGACGGGGCGCCGAAGGAGCCACTGGGTCCCAGGAGGGAAGGTACCAGTGAAGCCCTGAGGGCGGCACAGTTAGACCTGCTCATGTAGACTGCCCTGAAGAAACGCAGTGGAGAAGTCGAAAGAGTGAAGCTCGTAGTCACGCTGAGCTGCTATGTGTAGCAGCACCCGAAGAGTAGTCATCTTCGGGGTCGGAGCGAAGGTCTGAAAGAAGTCCACCTCCTCACGCTGACTGAAACCTCTAGCCACGTAGCGCGCCTTGAACACAGGCGGCTCTCCAGGGGGGCGCTTCACCTTGAAGAGCCACCGGCCATCGACTACGTTCACCCCAGGTGGGGGAACTGCGTCGATGTAGGTGCCGGTGGATCTCCAAGATGCCATCTCCTGCTCCATGGCAGCCATCCACTAAGAGGCCCAAGGTCCCGAAACCACCTCAGCGTAAGTGCGAGGGGTCGGGATGTCGAAAGCGTCTGGGTCACCCTCAGGGACTAGCAGCATGGAACAGAGATGGGGAGCAGCCTCGAAAAGGAAAGCAAGCTCGTACTAGCGGTCCTCCAGGACGTCACCGCCAAGGGCAGCAGCACCCCCGAAAGACGGAGGACAGGCAGGGTCGGAGACCAGAGCGGTGGCGTAGTCATGCGGCGGGTAGAGGCGAAGTCAGCGACCGCAGCAACAAGAGCGTCAAGACCCAAAACCGGAACAGATGGGTCAGTAACGAGAGAGGCAAGGACCCGAGGAACAAGAGGACGAGCGGCACGAAGGTAGTCAGACAGAGGGGGAGGCGCAATGGCAAGGGAGGACGGAGGAGGCGATGGCAGGAGGGGAGGACGAGCCACGTGGGAACAAAGCAACATAAGGTAGGAGCGCGAGACAAGGGAGACAGGGCGAGCACGGGAGGGACGGCGAGACCAGACGTGCGACGGAGGCGTCGGGTCAGGAGACAGAGGAGGGGACACAAGAGGGGAACGAGGAGGGAGACGAGCCGGGGACGAGTCTGGGGGAGGGAACACAGGGCCGTAGACCGTTAAAGGAGGGGACGGCAGGAGAGGAACAGATGCAGGATCAGGGGACGGAAGGTCGAGCTGGCAAAGGGCTGACACCGGGGGTGACTGCGGCAGCTGCGGCACAGCACCGACGCTAGGGCCGTAAGCAGCTCCACGGCCACCACCGGAACACTCCACTCCTGGAACACCCCCAGAGCCAGAAACCCCTCCAGCACCGGTACCACGCCCAACTCCAGTACCACTAGAGGCGACGAACGGCTGCTGCGGCAGGGACGGTGGCTGCGGTGGCGACGACGGCGGCGGCAGCGGCGACGACTGCTGCTGTGGCGGCGGAGGAGGAGACACCGCGGGGGAGGCAGGCGGCAAGGACTGGGATGCAGAACTACCAGAGTCAGCAGACTCCTCAACCGGAACAACCGAAGGGAGGGGAGTGACGTGAGACACACCGGACGGGGCAGGACGCGGGGGGGGCGGGGCTGGGGCTACCAGGGACGGGGGAACCAAGAACAGGGGGGGGGTAACCGGGGGACCGCGGTGTGGAAAGCTGTGGTAGAAGGAAATGGACTCGTCAAAGGTAACGTCGCGGGAATGAAAGAAACGGTGGGACGGCGGGTAGTAGAAGTGCCAATCCGACGAGTCAAGGGGGAAACCAAGGAAGACACAGGGGACGGTGCGGGCAATAAGCTTGTCCACGCCAGAGGCACGAACATGAGAAAGGCAGCCCCAGATGTGGAACGCAGACGCGACACCAGGAGACCCGGTCCAAAGAAGGGTCGGCGAAACTTGCGGCCACAGGTTAAGCTGGTGAGCGGCGTAGCGAACCGCGAACGGCCACAGAAAATGGGGTGCACCGGCGTGGATCATGGAGGTACGAGCCACCTCCATGACCAAACCGATGCGACGCTCAGCGACCCCATTCTGCTGCGGGGAATCGAACGGCCAGGGGGCCGGCTAGGAGCGGGCGTGACGGCAAGGGGGCCAACTAGGGGCGGGCGCGAACGGCCAGGGGGGGGGCAGCTAGGAGCGGGCGCGACGGCCGGGGGGGGGGGGCGGCTAGGGGCTACGGGCGGCTAGCGCGGGCGGGCGAGAGGAACCTATGTTCAAATTATATTTTATATAATTGTAGGCTTGATAGTTATGCTACTAACTGCATTCTACTGTAGGGGGGACAACCCCGTTCTTGTACTTCATTCTCTTCTAGTCTATCCCTCTTCTCTCTCGTCAATCTTCCTAGCTAAACCTCGGCCGCCATTCCATGGCGGCCTTCTCCTATCTTGCTAGCTCACTTCACAACATGGTAACAGAGCGGTTCGCTTCTAGCGGGCCTGCTCCTCACGCTTCCGCCGCGCTTTTCAACCGTCCTTTTAGTGCCGCCGCCGTCCCTCGCCGCGCTGCCATGGCGACCTCGACACTCAGCCGTGGCGGCCATGTCGAGGTGCCGTGGCGGCCTCGTCGCATGACTGCCACGTCGAGCAGCCGTGCTGGGCTTGCCGCCCTGACGTGGCGGCTCCGCCGTTCCACCTCCCCGTCGCGCCTCCTAGCCCCGTCGCGCCCCTCCTGGGCCCTGCCGTGCCTCCTAGCCCCGTCGCGCCCCTCCTGGGCCCCGTCGTGCCCCTCCTGGGCCCCGTCGCCCCCTCTAGCCCCGTCGCCCCCTCTAGCCCCGTCGCGCCCCTCTTGGGCCCCGTCGCGCCCCTCCTGAGCCCCGTCGCGCCTCCTCGCCCCGCCAGTAAGCGCCGCGCCTATGGCGCCACGCTGAAGTCCTGCAGCCCCACCACAGCAGCCCCACCACCTCTCCCTCCCCTGCATCTCCTCCTGCTCCTGCCGTAGCTGCTGTCTTCGGCTCGGTCGTCGCCAGCCCGTGCCACACCGCCGAGAGCCCTCAGCCGCCGCAGTCGCCGCCTGTCCTCATCGACACAGCCGCCTTGAGCACGAGCTCCGCCGCTGTCGTCATTGAGGCCGCCCAGATGCGGCCAGCTGCCTCTCGTCCGGGGGTGTCATCGCCTAGCACGAGGGGTCGATACCCGGCTGCTCACGAGAATGAGGGTGTCCGGGGTTAGGGGGTGTGTGTGTGGGTTGAGTGGGCTTGCCACTACCAAGCCTAGGGGGTGTGTTCAAATTATATTTTATATAATTGTAGGCTTGATAGTTATGCTACTAACTGCATTCTACTGTAGGGGGGACAACCCCCTTCTTGTACTTCATTCTCTTCTAGTCTATCCCTCTTCTCTCTCGTCAATCTTCCTAGCTAAACCTCGGCCGCCATTCCATGGCGGTCTTCTCCTATCTTGCTAGCTCACTTCACAACAACCTGACCTACTAATGATACCATATTTGAAAGAGAGAATGACTAGAATAGGAAGATACAGGGCAAGATAGACTAGTGTGCTGTACCCTCTAAGGCACAGACCTGTATAGTCTACAGCAACAATATAAGTTATGTTTGACACGTGCCATATGAAATTAATCCAATTACAAGCACCCCCAAAAATTTGACTAAAATCCCTATACGCATCTAGTGGAGTATATCCGAGGGAATACGGTACCACCTCACTGAGCTGCCACGCAACCTCCACCACGCTCAACCTCCAGGTGCAACTGCCACGCATGCAACTGCAACGCGCTTTCATTACACACGCAACTGCCGTGTGTAACCTCCGTTGACTCGCCGTACTCGTCGTGGACCATTCCACAGTATCACTTAAGTCTCGATACGACAGAAACGAGTTACGTACTTCTCCAATTCTTTGTTTCCAACAGATGCAGTTCACTCCAATGCGAGGCTAGAGGAGGTTAGGAATAAGCCCATAGCCTTATCATAAGAGTGCAGCTGTAAAGCTGATCCATTAGGTAGCAGTGTCAAATGTAGTTACTGTAGACTATACTGGATTGTGCCTCAGAGGGTACAACCCCTAGTCTATATACCCGTGTATCCTTCTATTCTACTCAACTACTACTCATTCTGATAAGCAGTACACCTGGATACTGGCAAACGTTTGCTTTAGACCCTTATGGCCCTAAGGTCTATACAATAGAATAGCAGCAGCAGTAAACGGTGCAATCGCGGGCTCGAGCTGAGAGGTGGAGTCGAACACTCTCATATCACGCACATAGCAAGCACACTGCACTAAACTCAACCCTGCCCACCAGAGAGATTCACAAAGATCCCATCAGCCCCGTCCGGAATGACCTCAGCAAACGCCCTCTGGTAGTCCGGGGCAGACGGGAACGTGAATGCAAGATCCAGCGGGGTTCGCGGCACCCACCGGGTGGCATTGTGCGCCAGCTGCTGCACGTCCTGCCCCACCTGTCGCACGTCCTCGTGCACCTGGTTCACGTCCGTCGCTAGCTGCTCCTTCGCCTGCTGCTTCTGCTCCTCCCTGCACTTCTTGTCTTTCTCCTCGCACGGCGGCGGCGGGGGGGGAGACTTAGAAGAGGTGGAAGGAGCGGCTGTGGTGACGTCCTGCGCCTGCGAGTTGTTCTGTGACACCTTGCCACCGGCTAACGCCTCGGCGATCTGCGTGTTGAACTGGATTTGGTTCGTCAGCATGCCCTGGTTGCCAGTCTGCTCGGGGACTATGTCCGGCAGCCCAATGGTCTTGCGGGACAGGCGGTAGTGGATGGAGGACCAGGGGGTGGAGAGCGAGGCGGGGAGAGGAGCGGGAGGAGGGGGGGAGGGACGAGGAGGAGGAGGTGGCGGGTGGGGAAGTTGAAAACGTTGGGTCAGAGTGGGTGGAAAACTGAGGCCGGCTGGTATTAAGGTGAGCACTCGTGTTAATGATGATGACGATGACAAGAGTGGCAAGCGTATGGCCGCTGCAGCGACATGTGTTGGCGTGTGAGATGCTGCTGCTGCTGGTGCATTGTTGGATGTAGGTGGTATCAGAGCGCCACCGGCACCTGTTGAGTGTAAGGAGCGAAACGAATGGCGCGTGGGATAGTCATAAGATGGCAAGGAGAAGAGAAGGCACTCGAGGAAGGCCTGTTTTAAGTGCAAACTTTGATTGCTGTCACCCATCCACAGCCAGAGCCGTAAAGAGCCGCGTAGGACCATGGAGTCCCAAGCACTGGTCACACACATTCACTCTCAGCTTCTTACCTGCTGCTCAACCATCCTCATACCAAACACCTTTGGCCGTACCTGTGTATGCCAGCAGCACGCAAGCACCAACAACAGCAGCAAGAAGAATCCACGGGAGAGCCCTGGCGGGCACGCAGCATCCACCCCCGGCCCTCCTCCCGAACGCCATGACCCCCCCCTCGCCTCGCCCACCGCACTCCACAGTCACTGCACCACACACAGCAGCGCCATCACCAGCGCCAGCAGCAGCAGGCCCAGCAGCAGCGCTGGCGCAACGCGTTTGTGTGCACGCGTGTGCGAGGACCCCTGGCTCGAGGAAGGTGCTTGGGGCAGCAGCAGGAAGCGGCTTCCACGAACCCTTGGCTGCTGCACAGCTGAGAGAAATATCCATGGCTGGCAGTTGGCTGGCAGTGCTCCGAAGGCCGTTGAGTTGGGTCAATAGCACGCTCCCGCCCCGGTTCTTGCTGGCTAGCGGACTGTTATTGGGTCTTTCTTGGCGGGGAACACACGGCGGAGGCGAGGAGATCAGATGGCGGGATGATAAGGAGAGGAGGGGTTCGCTCCGGGATAAGTGACTCCGCTGTCTGCTTGCTCGTAGCGACCACCGCTGGGCTGCTCAAGCCGTATGATGTTGCCGCGAGAGGCGCAAGGCAAGAAGCACGGATTTTGTCCGACGGTCGTACGCGAGAGTCGCTATTTCTTAGAGAGTTGTATGCGCGCCTACTGCTGGCAGAACTGCTGGCTATTAGTACTGGTTAGTGGTTGCAACAGTGGCAGTGTTGATCTCGTGTCGATGGAATGAATCAGCTGAACCAGCAGAATCCTTCAAGTACGACCACAGAAGCGCACAGCAGGCAGCAGAGATATAGGCAGCACGGAGATGCTCAGACAGCCCTGGCAACCTTGGAAACTGTGACAGCCGTGGAAGAAAGCCCCTCGCGGCATACTGGCGCTGCGAAACGACAACTACGATCGGCGGACTGGACTGATAGTCCAGGTGCCGACCTAGAACGACTCGGCAAACTGACCGGCAAGTGACGGCGCGGCATAACGGCCCCTAAACCCGAGGGCGACGGACGGACGACGCGATCAACGATCAGCAGCCTGTCGCGGACTGAGCGGGCGACAGGTGTCTGCGACACGTGGCGTTGCACGTGACATGTGACCAGCGTATGCTTCGTGTATTTCGTGTGGTCCGTGGATTTCCGTGCGCGCGGGCCTGGGCAGATCGAGGGATCGTCGTGTCGGACAGGAGTCTCGTAGAGTGATGGAATGGCAGCTGCACTGCGCCACAGCATGTCCATGAGACGCGGCGCACGGGGCGGAGGGGAGAAGGGGAGCGCCATGGCGTTGCTGTGAATGCGGGCAGTGGTCAGGCTGGTCAGTGAAGTCAGATCGTGAGATACGAGGCGACATGCTGGGACATGGGAAATCAGGAAATATGTCAATTTACATGCGGGGAACCGCTGGTGCTACTGTAGTGTGCAGCCAGTATTCTCTACAGAGTACATTCACTAAAGGTAAGGTTTCCTTCTGTTTGAGTGTAGTCTCAGCAGCTGTAACAAATACAATTGGAACAGAAAGTCCCCACAAAATGTTTTGTTGTTACAGTATCCCTGCCCCTCAAGCCATCTTATTGTTTCTCACAAAGTATACCCTGTAAACAGCTGGACAGTCAGAAAGCGTCCCTCTCTCTACGAGTGAACAAGGCTTTCGGCCTAAGTCCCAGAATTACACCCGACCTGTACCCTGATCCGGAAACTCTCCCCGCATAGACAAATAAAGTCCATACTCGTTCCACCACATCCCACCCCATTGACACAGGTTGCGGATCTGGGCTGGTTCCAGCAAGGGATGACTATGATCCATACAATCGCACAGCTCGCTCCCCCCTGGCACTTTTCCGCAATGCCGTAGCCGCCACGACGAATCCACAATCCCAGAGTTATCGCGTCCAATCGTTATCGTCGCAACCACCTCGATCCTGATTGGCGACTTATAGCAGCTAAGCCAAGATCGTCGGCCTTGCATGTGTTTCTAGATTCTAAGACGTCGGAAACGTTTAGGGCCATGGCTCCTCTCTGGTGGAGCCGCAGCACTCGACGCGTCGCGGCTGCTACTATAGCGGCAGCAGGAGCCGCCGCGTCCCTTGCAGCAGCCACCTCTTTCAACGCCGTTCCCCCCATTATTTCCGATAATTCCGCATCCCCTTCCCCCAATTCGACCGCGTATCGCGCATCTCCGCTGTTGCCGGAGCGAGCCGCTCGGAGAATGAGCCACGTGGCATCATGTGAGGGGAGCGCAGCGGACGCCGGATCCATCCCCGCGGTATCGGGGGAGAGCGCGAATGAGGCAACGAGAGCTGGGGGCGGAGAGGGTGGCGGGGAGGGGGAGAACGCGCCGGGCGTAGGCGGAGCGGGGCACCAGGCGGGATCCGCGGCGATCTTCCCGTTAAAGCTGCTGCAGGTACAGTCACAGTTGAATTTAGAGTCGCTGTGTCAGTGACCGTAAGAGGAGGGAGTCTTGATTGTACTGTACCACTCCCAGGTGCCCTCTCGATGCCCACCCAAACCCGTCTCCTCACTGACCATTCGCGGCCTTTTCCATCTCATAATACCTGCTCGCCCTCTCCTTCCCGCTTCTCGCTCGTCTCCCTTGTTCCTCATCCGTCCTATTCCATCTTCCTTTCCCCCCCCCTCCCCTACTTCCCTCTCCCTTCCGCATTGCTGGTCCTCTGGTCCATTCACTGCCCACCCGATGCCTCCTCCACCCACCTTTCCATCCCCCCTCTTCCCCGCCCTCCTCCCCTTCCCCCCCCCCCCCCCTCCCCCACCAGGTGCATGTGATGTTCCGCCACGGGGACAGGGCGCCCATGCCACGTGGCACGCCGTCAGAGGAGGAGGTGGCGCGTTGGGAGGCGAGGCTGCAGCCGCGACCCCCGCCGCACATCCTGCCGCACAGGCAGCACACACGGGGGATAGAGTGGCCGTTCGGGCAACTCACCAGGAAAGGTGCGTCCCTGCGGTTGTGGGCTTCTCTTCCTCCCCCCCCCCCTCTTCTCTCCCCCCCCGTTCCCACCTTACCTTGCACGTCCTGCCGCACAGGCAGATCCATGGGGGATAGAGCGGCCGTTTAGCCAACTCACCAATGTCACTTTATTTTGCTGAACCTGGATCCCTTCCCCAACCGACCCCCCCCCCCCCCCCCCCCCCCTCTCTCTCTCTCTCTCTCTCTCTCTCTCTCTCTCTCTCTCTCTCTCACGGTCTCTCTCTCTCTCTCTCTCTCTCTCTCTCTCCCTCTCTCTCTCTCTCTCTCTCTCTCTCTCTCTCTCTCTCTCGAACGGTCTCTCTCTCTCTCTCTCTCTCTCTCTCTCTCTCTCTCTCTCCTCTCTCTCTCTCTCTCTCTCTCTCTCTCTCTCTCTCTCTCTCTCCCTCTCCCCCTTCCTCAAAACCCCTCCCTTTGCCCCCACCCCCCTGTTCCATCCGCCCCCTTTCCCCTCGTCGTGAACTAAATGGCAGGAGCGCGAGAGGCAGAGTCGCTGGGCTGTGCGCTGAGGCAGAGATACGCGGCCCTTCTGGGACTGGAGGGTGCAGGGCTCACTGGGGGCACTGCAGGCGCTGCTGCTGATGCTGCTGGTGATGCTGCTGGTGCTGAGACACAGGCTGCAGCAGAAGCGAGTGAAGCTGTTCATGATTCCAACAAGGACAGCAGCAACAGCGGCAGTAGTACCACCACTGGCAGCAGCAGCAACAGCACTGGTGCCTCACCAGCAGCAGCATCGTCATTGATTAAGATCCGCTCGACCAATTTTCCTCGGACATACATGACAGGTGTGTATGAAGGGGGTATGTGTCTGTGCGGGAAGGGGAGAAATGTTAGGCCATTCTCTCGTGCTCACTCTCTTCCCCCCAACTCAACTCTCCCTGCTACTCTCCTCTCCTGTTCTGTCCTCTCCTCTCCTCTCCATTTCCCTCCTCCCCCCCTCCCCTCCCCTCCGCGCCCCTCAGGCTTCTACGTGTTGCAGGGCTTATTGGGGTCGCAGGAGCGAGCAGCGCAGGTGCCCATCGGCATATGGGGGGAGGAGGACGAGAACCTCTATGAGAACGACCGATGCGCCAGGTGGGGGAGAGGGAGGACGCGGATTTGGGAGTAGTGGCCCAAGGATGGGGGAGGAATGGGTGTAGAGAAAGGGGAATGGGAAGAGCAGGTGGAGGTGGGGTGATGGATGAGCCAGATGGGGTGGGCTTGAACGATCAAACCATCCCTGCCATCCCACAACCCCACCAACCACCACTCATGCCCGTGCCCTGCCCTTCCATGACCATGCCCATTCGCATGCAATGCCCATGTGCACACGCAGGGGTGTGATGCTGTGGGGCCGTGCGTGGAAGGACCTTTCTCGCTCCACGCGCAACCCCGATGGCTCCTTCACCGATGCTGGCTGGCGCGCCCAGTACCAGGTGAGACCCGTGGGAGGAGAGCCAGCCGGTGAGCACAGAGAGGTGAGCTGTGTGAGGAAAGCCCTGTGAGGGGGCCTGACCGGCAGAATGGGGCTCTGACCGGCAGAATGGGGCTCTGACCGGCAGAATGGGGCTCTGACCGGCAGAATGGGGCTCTGACCGCCAGAATGGGGCTCTGATCGCCAGAATGCGGCTCTAACCACCAGAATGGGGCCCTTACCGCCAGAAAGCGAGGTGTGTGAGATAGACATATGCGAGGCTGGCTGGTGCGCTCACTAGGAGGTGAGTGGTGGGCGGTGAGCAATGGGCGGTGAGCGGTGGGTGGTAAGGGAGGATGGGAGGAGATGAAGCTCACTGGGTGGTGGAAGCTGGGAGAGGGGACTAGAGCACCGCATGTCCCTGTGCGGCTCATCATCAGCTGGCACAGCTGACCGCGTTCATCCCACATCTGAATCCCTCCCTCCTCGCCTTCTTCTGCCACGCCACCTCCCTCTCCTTTCCCGCATGTGGAGCCCACCCATGCCTCCCCCCCCCCCCATGTCTCCCCCCACCCATGCCTCCCCCCCCCCATGTCTCCCCCCTCGTATGTCTCCACCCCCCACATGTCTTCCGCCCCGCATCCCTGCATGTCTCCCCCCCCACATGTCTCCCCTTCCCATGTCTCTTCCCCCCCCCCCCCTTTTTTTTTGTCTCGTTCCCCATTTTGTCTCCCGGTCTGTTTCTTTCTCCCATGTCTCCGCCCGCCTATCCCCCCCCCCCATGTCTCCCCGCACCATGCCCCATGAGCAGAATGTGCGTGAATCTATGCGATCCTTCTTCAACCTCCCTGCCGGCCGATTCCCCTGGCTCTGGGTAAGCTGCTTCACCGCTGCGGCCTCTTTGGTAGTCTTGCTGGCGCAAATACTATGAGATCAAGCTTCTATGCGACCATGCTCTGTAGTGACTTTTGAGTCGATTCAAAAGCTTCTATGCTACTATAGTTCCATCTATGCCATCTAAGCATAGTGGCATAGAAGCCATCTATGTAGTGACTAATGTAGTTCCTTCTTTTCCAGCTTTCCATCTCCCTTTCCCCGCTCTCCTTTTCACCCATTCTCCCCACCCGCCCTTCTTCCTCCCCCATCTCCTCCTCCCAAGGCAAGGGTTTCCTTGTGACTAATGGTGGGCGTTGTCACAAGGAAACCCTTCTCTGTCCCTTTAACCTTTCCCTTTCTCTGTTTTCTCCCCTCTCTCTTCCTCTTGTCTCCCCCGTTCCCTGCTCTCCCCCCTCCCCAACACTCCAGGCAGTGGACTATGCTGACTGCCGGCGCCATCATGGGGATCCCCTACCCCCCGCGCTCAACCCGCCTCTCCTCGACACCTTCCGCTACCTCCTCGCTCAAGACTACATGCGCACATTCTCTGTACGATTGTGGCCTCTCACACATTGCCCACATCCTCCTTCCCTCTCCCTCCCTGTCCTTCCCTGCGCCTCTCCTCTTGCCCGGCTCGTATATCGCCCAAGTCTGCATACTCGCATTCTCACTGCGCCTGTGCCGCCCTCCACCTTATCCATGCATTCTTTCTCCAAGTTCTCCATTTCTCTCGCTCAAGTCCATGTGCTCGCATTCTCGGTGCTCGTTTTCTTGCCTTACTTTACTCACTAACACACTCCCTTTTCCGACACCCCAGGCTTCCCTGCCCTTCTCGTTACTCTTTCCTCTTCTCCCTCTCCCCCTCCCCCCGCACCCCACCACCAGCATCAGGAGATCTGTCGGCTGTCCATGGGTCCGCTCCTCCACGAGGTGCATGAGAGCATGAAGGCCGCCATAGCTCTCAATGCCGCACCTCACACTCCCACCAGCAACAGCAGCAGCAGCAGCAGCAGTGCTGGTTATGATGCATCTCCGGCTTTGCCGACGAACACTGCGGTGGACTCTCATGCTCGCCCCACCTCTCCTCCTCCATCAGATAAACCTGCAGCCCCCTCCACTACCCACACGCCAACTTCCACCGCCCAACCGGCCTCTGTACCTTCTACATCGTCCGTGTCATTCCCATCCCCATCCCCATCCCCACACCCTCGCATCTTGCTCTATTCAGGCCATGACGCCACTCTCATGCCCCTCTCAGGTATCGCCTCTCTCCCTCCTCTCTCCCTCCTCTCTCCCTCCTCTCTCCCTCCCCTCCTTCCTCTCCCTGCTCTTTCGCTTACTTACACTCTGCGTATTCCAGATTACCCATTTCCCTGAAGTTTCCACAACCCACATCTACACCCCTTAAATCTGAGGATAGTGTAACAAATGCTATGTGAAGGTTTTATGGACGGTGTAACTCCCCATGTAGAGAGTAGAGAGGGAATGATGGTAACTTTTCATGTTGCCTGCTGCAATCGTTTTTACCCCAGCCTGCCCTGTCTTGTGTGTTTTGTGTCGGCTTGAGGCAAGTTTCAACGTCACCATCGTACTCAGCGTCACTCCCATTTGATATCCTCACCATCCGAACGCCATGCTCTTCAATATCCCCTCCCCTCCTTCCCCCCCTCCCCTCCACCACTGCCCTCCTCGTTCCCCCTTAATCCTCACTTCTCCCTGCTCTCCCATCTTCCATTCAATCACCGCTCTGCACCCCTTCCAACCGCAGCGGCGCTGGGTCGCCCGTTCCCCTTCTGGCCGGGCTACGCATCCTCCATTGCCCTGGAGCTGTGGGCGTCCCAGGACAACTCAACGCACTTTGTGAGGGTGCTCAGGAACTTTGAGGAAGTCGACATGCCCAGGCAAGTGCCCCCGGCGGGGGGGTCATGGCTTGACATGCCAGCTGCTGCTGCTGCTGGTGCTGCTGGTGCAGGTGGCGCTGGTGATGGCATTGTGTTGTGTCCGTGGGAGCATTTCTCACGCATCTTGGAGTGGAGTGAGATCAGCAAGGACCACTACGAGAGGGACTGCCACGTCGCCAAACCCAGGCTCTGAGCGTGCCCTTTTTTCTGTCACAGTCCTGACCTTTCCTTGCGCATGCAAGGATATATGCAACTTTGCTGTAACCTTTAATGAGGAATGACCCAATGCCTCCAAGCATTAGCTTTTTTTAAGGTATGATATGATATCCACTCATCATGGTCCTAATGTTTAAGAATTTACTGGAAGCAATGCAAAAAGGGTATGGCAAGTTGTTAGAATATGATAATGACTAGAAACAAGAGAGAACAAGGGAGATATAGGTTTGGAGTTGTACCCTCTAAGAACACATACCTTTCTAGCCTATAACTTCTACATACAAATATATGTATAAGTTGACACACCCCCTAGGCTAGAAGGGCAGTGCTGAGCAAGAAACACGCAGCTCAGGGTGGCACTACTAGTCCAACCTCTGAGACAAGGGTCCGAAGACCAGTCAGCAAGAGTACAAACAAGACAGGAGCAAACCAGGGCGGCACTACTAGTCCGGCCACTGGACGAGAAGCCACAAGGCTAGTATGAAAGGTATATATAAAGAGGAGTACACAATCACGGTCCTAGCAAGTGAGAATATACATGAACTAGACCAAGCTGCAAACAGTGCCGCTGATGATCATTAGGTGCAAGCGCCTTAGTAAAGATATCAGTTGTGTTGGCACTGGAGGCCAAGTGTACTATGTGGGCCTGGCGGCGCTGCTGAAGCTCGCGCGAGAGGAAGTACCGCAGCTGGATGTGCTTCGCTCTGCCCTCAAGTCGAGGCTTCTGACACAGGAGGATCATGGCCCTGTTGTCAGCGTACAGAACCGGGGCAGAGCTAGGCCGCTCACCTAAGTTGGTGAGCAAGAAAGTCAGCCAGCGGAGCTCCTGTGCCGCCATGGCACCGGCGTAGATCTCAGCCTCACAGCTAGACTGGGCAACAGACGAGGAGCGAGTGGACCTCCACGGGATGGCATCTGAACCAAGGCTAAAACTGTAGCCTTGAGAGGACCTGAGGGTCTCAGCGTCATCTGCCCAAGAAGAGTCTGTGTGCCCATTAAGGACCACTGGCCTGCGTCCTCCCAGCTCTATCCACATGCCCGATGTACTTGCTAGATAATGCAAAACCCTCTTAGCGGCCGACCAGTGCTGTGGTCGGTGTCCGCGTGTGGCCACAAAGCGAGCCAGGATGCTGAGAGGGTATGCGAGATCTGACGAGTGCAAGTCATCAGGTACATGAGGCAACCCACCAGCTCTGCGTATGGACCACTGGGCTCTACTGACTCCTCAAGAACTGGAGCAAAGAGCCTGTGGTCTACTGGCAGAGGTGTGGGCTATGCAGAGTAGAACTGAAGACCGAACCTCTGAAAGACTTGACGCACCAAGTGTGACTATGTGACGGTGATGGTGCGCGCTGCTCTGTCCCTGGAGATGTGCAGGCCAAGGTAGCGGCGCAACTCTCCTAGGTCAGTGCATGTGTGTCTCCTTAGCAGCTCAGCCTTCACGGAGGCTAGTGCGTCTCTGTCTGCAGTAGGGAAGACCAGGTCATCTACGTAGACAAGGATGTAGAACGGAGTTTGGTCAGCACGAACGAAGAGCGAGGGGTCTGCAGACGACGGGAAGAACTGCAGGTCAGCTAGCGTGGCACGCATCATGTCGTGCCACTCAGGGGGCGCCTGTTGCAGGCTGTAGACCGGACGCCAGAAAATCAATAGAGAAGTCAAGGGAGTGTAGCTCGTAGTCACGTTGTGCTGCTACGTGTAGCAGCGCCCGAAGAGTAGTCATCTTTGGGGTCGGGGCGAAGGTCTGAAAGAAGTCAACCCCCTCGCGCTGACTGAAACCTTTAGCCACGTAGCGCGCCTTGAACACAGGCGGCTCTCCAGGGGGGCGCTTCACCTTGAAGAGCCACCGGCCATCGACTACGTTCACCCCAGGTGGGGGAATTGCATTGACGTAGGTGCCGGTGGATCTCCAAGATGCCATTTCCTGCTCCATGGCAGCTATCCACTGTGAGGCCCAGGGTCCCAAGGTCGCATCAGCGTAAGTGCGAGGGGTCGGGATGTCAAAGGCGTCTGGGTCACCCTCAAGGACTACTAGCATGGAGCAGAGATGGGAAGCAGCCTTGGACATGAAAGCAAGCTCGTACTGCCGATCCTCTAGGACGTCACTGCCAAGGGCAGGAGCACCCCCGATGGATGTAGGACAGACATGGCCAGAGACCAGAGCGGTGGCGTAGTCAAGGGGGTAGCGCATAACGATGGGGGAAAGGCAGTGAGCTAGGTGGCAGTGCTAGCAGCGCGGTAGCTAGTCTCTAGTGCATGGAGGTGAGTGGCGAGGTCAACGACAGTGGGGAAGGCAGAAGGATCGGGGAATAGCATGGGAAGGATCAAGCGGCCAGCGGAGGCAGAGGCGGAGGCGGGTGTGGAGTTTCGCGCAACTACAGCATCTAGAAAATCCTTGGCGTTCACGACAATAGTGAAGCACGGATGCTCAGACAGAGGAAGTGCATGACTAATGGCGAGCTGCGCTACAGCATCGCGAGAGTCCCAGACAGCGCGAACGAGCGGAGCAGCAGCAAATGCCTCACTCTCAGCAATGGTGGGGTCAGAAGGGAGGGGCTCAGGCGCGGGGGGGCGAAAAAGCAAGCCATCAACATGCATAGCCAGGGAGTGCCCATCCTGGCGCTGACCTGTCAGGTGCCGGCGAAGATTGACCAGCCAGGCAGCGAAGTCAATCTCGTGCCCCTCCGCGTCCAGGCGAAGTACGTCGTCTGCCATCGTGCAGCCTCAGTGGCACAGGTCCACGGCAGCACAGCGTCACGGCGGCACACGTACTCAGTGGCACAGCGGCATAGCGGCGTGGCGGCAGGGCTCTCCGGCGGGAAAACCAGACGGGGGGCCGAGGAGGGCCCGAGGCGCGCAGAGCCGGCAGGGCGCAAAGGGCCGGCGAGGCGTCTAGGGCCGGCAAGGTGCAGGAGGGGCCGGGGAGGTATGCGAGGGGCCGGCAGGCGCACAAGGGGCCGGTGAGCACGAAGGGCCGGCTAGGCGCAAGGGGCCGGCAAGCATGCGAGGGGGGGGGGCGGTTCGGCTCGAAGGGCCGACTAGGCGCGAGGGGCCAGCTAGGTGCTAGGGGTTGGCGAGGTGCTAAGGGGCCGGCTAGGCGCGAGGGGCCGGCTAGGTGCGAGGGGCCGGCTGGGCGCAAGGGGCCAGCTAGGCGCGAGGGGCCGACCAGGTGCGAGGGGCCGGCTAGGCGCGAGGGGCTGACTAGGTGCGAGGGGCCGGCTGGGCGCGAGGGGCCGCCTGGATGCAAGGGGCCGGCTAGGCGTGAGGGGCCGGCTAGGCGCGAGGGGACGGCGGGCGCTAAGGGGCCGGCACGGCGGGCTAGGGGCCGGCGCGGGCGTGCGAGGGGCTGGCTAGGCGCGAGGGGCTGGCGGGCGCTAATGGGGGGGGGGGGGGGGTGGCACGGCTGGCTAGGGGCTGGCGGGGTACGTGAGGGGCCAGCGTGGCGCGCGAGGGGCAGGCGGTACGCTAGGGGCCGGCGGAGGCGCTAGGGGCCGGCGGGACGGAAGGCTAGGACGAGGAGCGGAAGCGAGTGGGCGGACCTAACCTACTCATGATACCATGTTAGAATATGATCATGACTAGAAACAAGAGAGAACAAGGGAGATATAGGGTTGGAGTTGTACCCTCTAAGAACACATACCTATCTAGTCTATAACTTCTATGTACAAATATATGTATAAGTTGACACAAGTACCTACTGCTATGTCAACAGCCTAGGGACTTCATCTCTGGTCGTCATGCTTCAAGCTTCCTCAATTGCACCATTCCCGCCACCCTTTCCCCTCCTCCCCTTCTCCACCGGCCGGATGTGCTCTGCTTTCCCACTCTTCCCCCTCACAACATGCACTCGCATCCCACACACACCCGCCTCCCCCCCTTCCTCTTACAAACCACTCGCATACACATCCACATGCCTCAATGCCTTAGCCTGTCTGAGCGAATCCGGAAGAGATTTCAGCGCCACACACTGCCTCAGCCAAGCGCTACAATTGGTTTAGAGGTCCCCTGATTGCCTAGTGTTACCCAAAAAAAAAAAAACTTTCGCACAGGGTTGGGACCGGTGGGGGTCCTGATTTTCAGTGTTCGGGCTGAGTTCTAGATTTTCTAATCAGGGTTACTTCGAGATGTGACTAAGCATGTGTCGCTGCACTTTCAGATGCACAATGCCCACTTGTAGAACATAAGCAAACCTTGCCTCTACTTTTTTGTCCTTATTTTGGCCTCTCTAGTTTTGACAGCAGCTTGTCACACTACTGTATCTCTCTTTCTGGCCTTACTTTGGCCTCTCTAGGATTACTGCATCTCTCTAGCTCTAACAATCAAAGCTTAATGCATCTGCCTCACGGCTAGGGGAGCCTAACTTGCTAGCTACTCATCTTGGTCGTCGTCATCCCAACGATCCTGTGCATCGTCCCCCACGAGCTCCCCACCTTCCTCCTCCATCTCCTCCCCTTCCTCCTCATCCTCTTTCTCCTTCCCCTTCTCGCTCTCCAATCGCTTCTTTGTCCTCGCCGTCATGTTGAAGGGGCGCTGCTTCTTGTACCTCTGCCAGATGTCGACAACTTCCACCCAGTTGGGCTCGTAGTCCAGCAGCGACATAGCCATCAGATCCGACAGGCGAGCGTCCTTGATGGCCCCGCGCTGCCAACTCTTGATTACATTCTGGCGCGAGAAGCCTCGTTCGCACTCCACCGTGCTCAGCGGCAGGACAGCCATCGCGATCCAGAGCTTCACCAGGTTAGGGTAGGCGTCCTGCCAGTCCGGCGTTTTCAGCATTGCGGAAAGCCCAGCGTGAAAGCCTTTCTCACACTTCGGGGCAGCAGCTCGGACGAGGCAGAAGTTGCGTAGCTCTTTGATGGCCTTGCGCTTGTCGATGTCTGAAACGCAAGGGAGAGTGAGGCGGGATATTAGAGGGCAAGGGTGGTGGTTCCTAGAGGCATTATTACACTAGGATGCGACTTGGAAAGTGTATTGGGTAAGGTTATAGGGGTTGGATGGGGCATGGTATTGAGGGAAAAGGAGTAGGTTCTTAGAGGCTTGGCGCATCAATGGGGGAGTTTGACTTACCCGGCACTATCTCGTACGACTGCTACGCCCGGAACAAAGCCACAAGCGACATCAGGTGCTCGAGGCAGAGGGCATTACGCTCCTGACGGCCCAGCGGCCAGTCCTCCGAGATGAAAAGGCGGCAGATTGACAGAGAGTCCAGATTGTTAGCCGGTCAAGAAGATTGCCGACCATCGCCTCAACCATTGCTGTGCAGAGATCCACAGTACCGTTGTGCGTGAAGGGCCCGCATAGCCGTCGATGGGATCATCATGAAGCAGGTACGTGTGCGTTGTGGGGCGCCCGATGGCGTCAACCCCTTGGACAATCACTTGTCGACATCATCCTTCCCCATGGAGGCGCAAGAATGCAGAAAGGCGCTCACAGAGGCCTCCACCGGAGTCGTCGCCGCAGTCGACGTAGCGGGACTCGATGAAGCTGGTGGTGCGGGCAATCTGAGACTGAACGGCGACGAAGTCGATCTGCAGCAAGGCAAGACAAGCGGGAGAGACTCATGAGTAGAGGGCGATTGTGTGTGTAGAATGTTTAATTCGTTTTGGGTCAAGTTGAAAGGCGCATATGTAGCAAGGCTCACCTGCCGCTGCTGGAACGTCTTGTTCAAGATGTTCAGCTGCTCAAGCAGATCGGCAAGGAACAGGAGCAGAAACAGGAACATGTAGCTAGTGGCCATCTTGTATATCCTCATGTCACCAAGCTCATGCATCATAACAATGATACCTGGCGAAATGGCCACCAACCTCATGATGGCCTCACCGCGAGAGAGCCAGCGGATGTTGAAGATGCCCTGCAACTCGAGACTCGTCTGGCAAAACGTTTCTTGGATGTCCAAGAAGTGCTGGTGCCACGGGCCCGACCGACCGAGGAACTCCGCCAACCACCGGATGAAAGCATCCACCATTCCGAATTGCGGCAAAGAGTCTGCCGCATCCTTGGCCGCCAGCGCTTCCCTGCATACATCCCAAAAACCATAGGGTGAATTAGATACTGCGTTAATAGAACTCTGACAAACAACATTAGGGGAATTTCATGCATCCATCGACTTTGGTCACCTGTGAGCAATACAGTGGCAGGAGACTAGATGACGGATGCGGGTTTGGAGCCTTGCCACAAGACCATTCCGCACACCAGTCATTACTGCAGCTCCATCTATGGTGATGCCGGTAATGCGGTTGAGGTCGATGCCAATGGCTCCCAGGTACAACAGAAGCAAGGCAAGGAGAGAGGCTGCACCAGCTCGGTCGACGGTCAGGAGGGTGAGAAACAACGGCATCGTTCTTGACGAAGGTTGCATAGACAATGAGGTGCTTCCCTCGGCACCGATCCGTGGACTCGTCGCAGCTAAGACCGAGGTAGGGACTGGCTCGAATGTGGTCCATCTGTGCTGTCCAAACCCATATCGCGGTTGCCTGGGTGAATTCTCCAAAGCCGTACCTGCATGGAAATCCCATGATGTATAAACTAGACAGCTTAAAGCAGTTGAACATTCAACAACGGGCATAGAGCTGGTAATGGTAAATAAGCATGAGCAAAATGCTTACGCGCTGTAGTAGCTGCTGTAGGCGTTCTTGGGAAAGCCATGCACTCCCTTCTTTGCCAGATACTTCAACAGCCAAACCCACGCCTCCATGGGCTCATTGCTCTGGCAGTTGAACAGCAGCGCGTCCAGCAGAGCCATAGCGCATTCCTTCTCCACGTCCATGGCTGCAGGATGTCCGTCAATGCGTGGTTGCCGCGTTGCCGCTTGAAGGAGATCGTTCTGTCTCTGCATCGCGAGCTTGTTCTTTTTGGTGGCGGCATGGCATTTGAATGCTTGCGATAGGACTTCAGTCGCACCCTTCCCCTTGCGGCCGCATTTCCCATTGTCCCCGGCATGTTCTGAGCAGACACTGCACTTGAACGCAGGGAATCCACTGGGGGTCTTAGTCAGGATTAGCCAAGGATAGCGCACCTGCCACAGTGTTTTGTACTCATCAAGAGCATCGGAGTACAAAACCTCAATAAGATTCAGAGTTGGTGATGAGGGAGCAGCAGTGGACTCTGTCCCAGCAGAGTTTGTGGGGGGCTGGGGAGGTGATGTAGAGACGAACGGCAGCGTCTCCTGCCGGTAGCAGCGCCCATGCTAGACTCGGGCCGGTCCACTGGCGATGAAGCCGGCTGCGCGCTGCGCTCGACACGCCTTGATGCAGCGGCACTGGACTCAGGCCGGTCCAGAGGTGTCGGCCCCGATGGCGTGCACCGCTCGTCATGCCTCGATGCAGCGGCACTTGACTCGTGTACGACGCATCCGGGAGGCTGCACATGAGCGCTGCTCCTTGAATTCCACAGTAGTAGTCCAGTCTCTGGCGAGCCTTCTGACGTCGTGACTGGAGGATCCTCCGCAGGGACCCACACAGGATCAGGGAGCGGGTCAGTCTCCCGTTGCACAGAAGCAATGGAAGACGGGGCGGGATTCATCACCTCGGTAGGTGATACGGTACTCTGGGAGACCTTCCTGAACTAGCAAGGGAGGACTATACTCGGGCAATGGGGCAGAGCTAGTTGTCATTGCAGGTTGTATTGGGAGCGACTTAGCAGAAGGCGGGACTGATGCAAGCAGTAAGTGCAACGCAGAGCGCGGCTCTGGTGGTTCATCAACAGCCATAGCTCCGTCATTGGGTAAGTTCCCCCCACCGGCAGCAATGGCGAGAGCTGGCTGGGCAGGGTGTGAGAAACGGCAGCCGTGGCTGCCGAGGTGTAGGAAAAGCTGCTATGGGGGTTCAGAATTGGGGATAGGCAAAGCTTCGACAATCCCCTGGTTATGCTAGCTGCAGACTCCAGGAGACTGCACTCGATGGTGGGGCGGCGCTCTGGTACACGACTGAGAAGTTCGCCTGGTTCGGGGCGCGTGATACTTTAAAGGCCAGATTCACTGCGTGCGTTGCAGCGCGAAGCCAGCGCATATGCTTTTATTTTGTGCTGCCTATTTCTCATAGACCTTGACGCAATGATTTTGTCAAGTGCCAATGGGAGACATTTCCTGCGGAATGCTGTCGACAGCGCGACAGCATTCGGCAAGATTCGCATCGCGCCCTGGAACTGCTACAAAATCCATGTCGTGACTGACCAGGGGGGGGGGGGGGCGAGGGGGGGGGGGCGAGGGGGGGGGGGGGGAGAGAGTCATGGCGCCGGCACCTTGAAATTTATGTAATCACATGAGTTGTTTGTTTCAGTGTCGATACGTGATTATGGGCTGAGGCCTCAGTGTCGGCTGTCTAAAACACTATGAAAATTCAGACTCTTACATAGAAAAAATACTTTTCCAACAGGGTGGTAGGCCCTTCAAAAACTTTATCATCAGGGTGGGTACATGAAAGGACTCTGAAAAAAGCGAAATCAGGAAAAAGATCCTGATATCGTGGGGCCTGGCCTCAGCTGAAGCACTTCTAAGCGAGGCAGCAGGCCCATGCGGGGAGGGAGGGAGTGCAGGCTCTTGCAGAGGCTGAAGCACGCCACTCGGAGGGAGGGGAGGGAAGGGAAGGGAGCCGACATATGGGTGAGGAAATCACATTGGGTAATTGTCAAACAGGCCAGTTGAGGCAAGGAGATGAAACCGTCTTGGAGATTGGACTTTTTTTTGCATCTTGTGATGGTGAGATGGACCAGGGACGACAGGGAGGAAAAGGAGTCGGGATGGTGGTGAAAATTATCGCATGAGTCGATGGAGAGGCGCTTGAGGGAGACTAGAGCGCCAAAATTGGCTAGTAGGGTGATAAGGTCAGGGTATTTGGTGACTGCGAGGGTGTGGATGCGAGAGAAGAGGCGCAAGGTTGGAGGCAGGGCGGCTATCCTTGAACCGTAAAGCAGAGTTGCTACTTCAAGCAAGGGCAAGCCACAAAGGGGGTCTAGAAATGAAGGGCTTGTCGTCCCCTATATGGACAACTTCTTTAGCGCGCCAAGGGAGCCAAACTTGGCTGGCAGATTCTTCATGTCGTAGCAGCAATCAACCGTCGGCTCCTCTAAGCGAGTCAGCTTATAAATCTTCGCAGGCAGCTGCTTCAAGAGGTCACACATGACATGCAGCCTCTTCAGAGACGCTAACTCGCAGAGAGACGGCGGGGGAGTGCCCATCCAGGAGCACCCCTTGAGCTCTAGAGTCTCTAGATTCCCCATGCACCCTATGCTCTTCGGCAGGTGGCTCTAGGTGAATGGAAGGAGTAGTCCACGCGTAGCGACAGTTCATCTGCCAATGGCCCCTCGGCAGAAGGGACTTCTCCACTTCCACAGAAGACCGCTTTCGTCGTAGCAGCCACTTGTAGAAATTCGCCTCTCGCAGAAGCTGCGCCATCAACAACAAAGTCACTTCGACGGAAATGTTCTCCGTCGATGAGCATTTTCGCAGAGCTTCGCTTTGTCGACAAATCTGCCCTTCGTCGATAGGCCTTTCTGCAGGGATTGCATTCACAGACTTCGTTGATATGCTGCTTCTGCAGCCTTCGCAGGATCAGGGCTATTCTCAACAACTTTAACGTACGACAGCGATGGTAGGGCGAATAGTCCCACGGGGAACGACTCGCTTTCATCGACCCTCGAAACCTCGAGCCGCTCAAGCGACGTCAGATGACTTGGCGGCTCGAGCGATAGGTGCGACGAGGAGGTTGACGCCCAGTCGATGGTTAGGTGGCACAATCCGGTCGCGAAGACGACGTCGAATGGTAACCTGGCCTCAAACTTTTGCAGCTCTAGCCTCCGCATTCGCTGCAGCGTGTCGTTGCGATGCGGGAAACGATGCACTTGCTACTTGCACTTAGTTTCCTAGTCTCCACCTCCTCCCAAAAGCATTTTCCGACTATGTCCACCTCTACATATTGTAACCTGGAGAAATATACAAGTGTGTAAGGAAATGGTATTTCCTTATCACGGGTTTTAGTCAGTATGGCGTACACTTCTATAACCGGTTTGCCGCGCAGCTCTGCCACGAAATTCAAATCGCGGTCCCAAATGTGGTCTCCCGACGAACCGCATACATTGTTGCCCGCCTTGCTATTGCATGCCTAGATCTGGGCGTTCCGCACCATTTTACGAACCACACGTCGCAGCTCTGCCGAGCCACAACCGTGTGCTCCTAGGCTAGCTATATCCATGCTCCCTGCTGTTTTGATGTTGCCTCAGTTGTATTGTTTCCTCGCTAATCAATTATTCGACACACGCTCTTTGCATTTCATTACACATGGCCATTAGAGCCAACGATCCCCAGCCTTGCGCTCTAGTTCCGCTGCAATACCGACACTTAGGGAGGCTGACATCCTGCGCTTACTGCATATCCGCTGTCTTGGTAATATTAATTAATAATTACCTAGAGCCATGATTGTGTTTGCAGTGCCAGCGTACCGAAATCCGCCCAAAACTTTTCGCGAAATGGTGGATCCGTCGGTGTCTACCGCCATGACTCATAAGGAAAGGGCGGCAGCACTTGACGAAGTCCATCTTACTCACAAGTTGTACCAGCAGGAGTTGGCGCGTCTGCGAGCTGAAACGGCACAAGCTGAATCTGAGATATCTGCACTTCGGACCCGACTGCCTCAGACACGACACGACACGATCGCACCAACAACAAATCAAGGACAACAGGAGCAAGTAGCCCAGCAGCATTCCGAAACACCTGGCGACAATCAGCGACCACATGCGACTTCGCCCGAGGGCTCGACGAATAACCCGCCACCAGCTATTGGACGAGCGGAAATTGGAGAAAGGACGAAGATGAACCTGCCGCCCATCTGACGAAGTGTGATTCTTTCACCCATCTGCCGGCTTCCTTCCCCTCTCTCCCCTCCCTCCGGGTGGCCTGCTTCAGCCTCTGCAAGGGCCTGCACTCCCTCCCGCCCTGCATGGGCCTGCTGCCTCGCCTAGAAGTGCTTCAGCTGAGGCAGTGTGTGGTGCTGAAAGCTCTGCCGGATTCGCTCAGACAGGCTAATGCACTCAGGCATGTGGATGAGTATGCGAGCGGGCTGGCGGAGGGGAGTGGAGAAGTGGGTGTGTGTGGGGTGGGAGTGCATGTTGTGTGGGGGAAGAGTGGGGAAGCAGAGCATGTGGTTGCAACAGAGAAGGGGAGGGGAAAAGGTGTGGAGAATGGTGGGAGTGAGGAGGAAGTTTGAATCAGAGACATGAACCCTAGGTCGTTAGACAAAGTTAGGTCGTGGTGCTTTGAGTTTGGTTGTTTGGCAAGTTACGAACTACGGAGTGGTTACATTGTTTGCGAAGGGTAATCGCCAGTTTCGCGAGGTTGTCAGAGCACTACCCTGAAATTCGAAACAAAATTGGCGCAAAGGCGGTTCGAACGCGGCCATTCGGACAGCACATTCCACGCCGTTCGAAACATCCCGCCAAACCTCCAAAAGTCTGATTCGCGAAACTCGAGAGACTGGAAGAAAGTGTACGTAGTTACCACTGCCACCAAGAACCCCACACCCCCTCGACTTGACAGGTCAAGAAGCAGTCAACGCGTGCCCCCCTTGTGTTTCGAGCACCCTATCTCACAATTGGGACGACTTGAATTTCGCAAAATTTGCGAAGCTTCGGATTTGCGATGCTGACTGTTTAACGACTAGAACGCTAGGAAAGAGGGTTTAGCTAAGAGAATGGTACGAGAGAAAAGAAAGGGAGAATAAAAGAGAGAGGGATACAAGGAGGGGGGTTGTGCCCTCTACAGTAGTTTTCAGTAACACCTACCAAGCCTACCAATTATATATCAAACATATAATTTAACACTGATGTACTCCGATTCTGTCACCCTCCATGTAGTTCGAATGTCTTGGTTCGATATTACGCAACTTCCAGAAATCCACGAAATTCGAACTAAAAATGCGAGAAAACGCCAAACAAACTCAAAGTACTAGACTCGTTTTGGCTTGATATACCCTTATTGACTTTCGTGCTCAAGACTCTAGATATTGAGTACCCTGCAGTGTATCAGAACGGAATGATTGACTAGAAGGCATGAGTACAAGGGTTTATGACCTAAGGGCTGTACTCTATAAGGCACAAACCTATACAGTCCATGCAAACATAACAATATATATGTTTGACACACCCCCTAGACTGCATAGGGGCAGGTCCTAACGTGAGTGCAAGCAACTCAGGGTAGCACTACTAGTCCAACCTCTGAGGCAAGGGTCTAAAGACCAGTCAAACGAGTACAGACCAATGCAAGTGCAAGCCCAGGGCGGCACTACTAGTCCAGCCACTGGGAGAGGCCACAAGGCTAGTCAAGGGTAAAATATATATATATATAAAGGTCAGTACATAGTCAAGGCCCTAGCAGGTGAGAGGCTACAAGAACGAGGCCTAGCTGTACACAGTGCCGCTGATGATCTTTAGGCGCAAGCACCTTCGTAAAGATATCAGCTGTGTTGGCACCGAAGGCCAAGTGTACTACGCGCGCCTGGCGACGCTGCTGTAGCTCGCGCAGGAGGAAGTACCGTAGCTGGATGTGCTTTGCTCTGCCCTCAAGTCGAGGCTCCTAACACAAGTGGATCATGGCCCTGTTGTCAGCGTACAGGACTAGGGCAGAGCTAGGCTGCTCACCTAAGTCAGTGAGCAAGAAGGACAGCCAGCGGAGCTCCTGTGCCGCCATGGCACCAGCGAAGATCTCGGCCTCACAGCTGGACTGAGCAACAGACGAGGAGCGAGTAGCTCTCCACGAGAGAGCACCTGAACCAAGGCTAAAGCGGTAACCCTGAGAGGACCTGAGGGTCTCGGCGTCGTCTGCCCAAGAAGCGTCTGTGTGCCCAGTAAGGACCACTGGCCTACGTCCTCCCAGCACTAACCCCATGCCTGATGTACTCGCGAGATAACGCAAAACCCTCTTAGCTGCAGACCAGTGATGAGGTCGGTGTCTGCCTGTGGCCACAAAGCGAGCCATGATGCTGAGAGGGTATGCGAGATCTGGGCGAGTGCAAGTCATCAGGTACATGAGGCAACCCACCAGCTCGGTGTAAGGACCACTGGGCTCTGCTGACTCCTCAGGAACCGGAGCAGAGAGCCTGTGATCTACAGGAAGAGGTGTGGGCTGTGCGGAGGAGAACTGAAGACCGAACCTCTCAAGGAGCTGACGCACCAAGTGGGACTGGGTGAGAGTGATGGTGCGCGCTGCTCTGTCCTTGGAGATCTGCAGGCCCAGGTAGTGGCGCAGCTCTCCTAGGTCCATGCAGGTGTGTCTCCTCAGCAACTCGGCCTTCACGAAGGCCAGTGCGGCGGTGTCTGCAGTGGCAAAGACCAGATTGTCTACGCAAACAAGGATGTAGAACGGAGTCTGGCCAGAACGAACGAAGAGCGAGGGGTCTGCAGAGGACGGAAAGAGCTGCAGGTCTGCAAGGGTAGCATGCAGCCTGTCGTTCCACTGAGGGGGCGCCTGGCGCAGGCCGTAGACTGGGCGCCGTAGGAGCCTTTGCGTCCCAGGAGGGAAGGTACCAGTGAAACCCTGAGGACGGTGCAGGTAGACTTGCTCGTGTAGACTGCCCAAAAGGAACGCAGTGGAGAAGTCGAGGGAGTGTAACTCGTAGTCACGCTGTGCTGCTACGTGTAGCAGTGCCTGAAGAGAAGCCATCTTCGGGGTCGGGGCGAAAGTCTGAAAGAAGTCCACCCCCTCACGCTGACTGAAGCCTCTAGCCACGTAGCGCGCCCTGAACACAGGCGGCTCTCCAGGAGGGCGCTTCACCTTGAAGAGCCAGCGGCCATCGACTATGTTCACCCCAGGTGGGGGAACTGCGTCAACGTAGGTGCCGGTGGATCTCCAAGATGCCATTTCCTGCTCCATGACTGCTATCCACTGTGAGGCCCAAGGTCCCGAGGTCGCCTCAGCGTAGGTGCGAGAGGTCGGGATGTCGAAAGCGTCTGGGTCACCCTCAGGGACTAGCAGCATGGAACAGAGATGGGGAGCAGCCTCGTACAGGAAAGCAAGCTCGTACTCGCGGTCCTCCAGGACGTTATTGCCGAGGGCAGGAGCACCCCCGACAGACGGAGGACAGGCAGGGTCAGAGACCAGAGCGGTGGCTTAGTCAAGGCAGCGGGTAGAGGCGAAGTCAGCAACCGCAGCGACAAGAGCGTCAAGACACGAGACCGGAACAGACGGGTCGGGAACGAGAGAGTCAAGGACCCGAGGAACAAGAGGACGAGCGGTGTGAACGAAGTCAGACAGAGGGGGAGGTGCAACAACAAGGGAGGACGGAGGAGGTGACGGGAGGAGGGGAGGACGAGACGCATGGGAACGAAGCAACATAGGGTGAGCGCTCGAGACGGGGGAGACGGGGCGAGCATGGAAGGGACGGCGAGACCAGACGTGAGGCGGAGGAGACAGAGGAGGGGACACAGGAGGGGAACGAGGGGGAAGACGAGCCGGAGACGAGTCCGGAGGAGGGAGCACAGGGCCGTAGACAGGAAGAGGAGGAGGATGCGGTAGGAGAGGCACAGACGCGTGGTTTGGGGACGGAAGGCCGAGCAGACGAAGGGCTGACATCGGTGGTGACTGCTGCTGCGGCGGCACAACACCGACACGGGGACCGCAAGCTGCTCCACGGCTACCTCCAGAACACTCCACTCCAGCACCCCCAGAAGGAACACCCCCAGAGCTCGAAACCCCTCCAGCACCGGTACCACCCCCAGGCCCACCGGGACAGGCCACGACAGGAACCCCAGGACGAGTACCCACCCCAACGCCAGCGCCCCCAGAGGCAACGAACTGCTGCTGCGACGGTGGCGGCAACGTCTGCGGGGGCAGCGGCGGCGACGTCTGTGGGGGCAGCGGCGGCGACGGCTGCGGCGGCGGTGACGGCGGCTGCGACAGCGACGGCGACGGCGGCTGCAGAGGCGGCAACGACGGCGGCTACGGAGGTGGCAGAGGAGGAGACACCTGGGGAGGGACAGGCGGCAAGGACTGCACCGCAGGGCCACCAGAGTCAGCAGACTCCTCAACCGGGACAACCGACGTGAGGGGGGTGACGTGAGACACACCAAACGGGGCAGGACGGGGAGGGGGAGGGGGAGGGGCAGGTGTCACAGGATCGAATGTGTCGAGGAAAGATTGCACTATCGATCAGTACAAGGCGCTTTTATACTTCCATAGTACATCAGGTAACCAGGTTTATCTTATCCTAAGGAAATAGACCCTTCTAGAAGATAGAATCACCCTGTGTATAGCCACGCGAGGCTATTGGCTTTAAGGGATTACAGCAGGATTACGCTAGATATAGCGCCCAGTACATCCCAAGCCTGGTCGGTGATATAACTATAATAGCAGAATAAACCAAGATTAATGGAAAAGGGAGAATAGGAAACCAAATGAAATGAGATAAAAAGAGAAATGAAAATAGGAAGGAAGTAGAAAAAAGGCCAAGTGGTGTAATGGGGTCGTACTCTCACACTTCCCCCCCTCAAAGCTGGGTGGTAGTAGTAACACCCTGCTTGACAAGGTAGTCATGCAGAGAACGACGGGCGTTACCCATGTCGGTCTCAGGTACCCAGCTGTCCACAGAAGGATCATAACCCTTCCAACGGATGAGAAGCTCCATGGTGCCATTCCGACGACGGCGGTGTGCAAGCACGGACTCGACCTCGTACTCGGGTTCATTCTGGACGAGGACGGGCGGCGGCGGCGGCGGTTGGCGTCCGACGAAGATCGTGTTCGGATCCCGATATGGCTTCAGAAGTTGGACATGGAAGGCGTTGTGAATCTTCCAGGTAGCTGGTAGGCGTAAGCGGAAGGTAACAGGAGTGACCTATGCTTCAACGAGGAAAGGCCCGCACCAGCGAGGTCGCCGTTTAGATGGGAGATGGCTGATGTCAAGGTTGCGGGTGTCAAAGAGCACCTAGTCTCCCACCGTGATGGTGTGGTCGTTGCGATGGCGATCTGCCTGGCGCTTCTGTTGCTGTTGAATGTCGAGGAGGCGCTTGTGGGTCCGATCCCAAAGCTGATGCATGGTTGTGATGAAATCATGGGCAGGTTGAACTGTAGCGGATGTTGTCGGTTTTTGTGGTGTGAGTGGGTGGCGTCCGTAGCAGAGGAAGAACGGCATCTGTCCAGTAGCATGTGTAGCATTGTTGTAAGCAAACTCTAGTACGGGCAGGTGCAGGTCCCATTTGGAGATCTCGTCCTTGCAGGCTGCTCGGAGGAGTTGCTCAACAATTTGGTTGAGGCGCTCGATCTGTCTGTCTGTCTGCGGATGGTAAGCAGATGACATGGCGAGTTTGGTCCCGAGGAGAGACATAAGTTCCTTCCAGAACTTGCTGGTGAACTTGGAGTCTCGGTCGGAGATGAGTGTGGTTGGAATGCCATGCTGTGAGATGATGTATCAAACGAAGAGTTGTGCAGTTTCTTCGGTGCGTGCTGTCGTGTGTGTCAGGATGAAGTGTCCCATTTTGGAGAACTTGTGGATGACGACAAGGATGGCGTCATGACCGCTGGAGGTAGGTGGTAATCCGGTGATGAATTCCAGGCTAACCACTTGCCATGGTTGTTCTGGGACAGGAAGAGGCTGTAGTAGACCTGTCTTCTTCTGCTTGGTGCTCTTCATCCGCTGACATGTATCACACGAGGTGACGAACTTCTGAACATCTTCTGCCAAGTGGGGCCAGTAGTAGTGCTTTGCGATACCGGTGAGCGTCTTGTTGCTACCGAAGTGTCCGGCGTAGAGGACGTCGTGGTATTCTTCGAGTAGTAACTGGCGTAAAGGAAGGTAATTGGGTACCCAAATTTTCGTTGATCCTTTCCGGTACGCGATGTCACTGTCCCACTGTAGCAGATGTCGCTTTTCTGCCAAGGTAATTTCGGGGTCGATGGCGTACCCGTGTGTGAAGAGTCCCTTGAGGAGTGGATTCATCCCTTCGATCTGAATAGCGGCAACTTGTGCAGGTCGGCTGAGAGCGTCTGCTTTGTTTTTGTGGCCGGGCTTGTACACGATGTCGTAGTGGAAGTGTGTCTCGAGGAAGTCGATCCACCGGACCTGCCGCCGGGAAAGGTTGGGTTGTGTCATCAAGTATTTCCGGCTGCAGTGGTCGGTGTAGACGGTTGTTGTTCGTCCTTCGAGATAACATCTCCATGCTTTGAAGGCGATGATGATGGCAAGGGCCTCTTTGTCGTGTATCGGGTAGTTTAGTTCTGCTCCGTGTATTTTTTTGCTGAGGTAGGCAATTGGTTGCAGTCCATTCCCCTGGTCTTGCATCAAGACTGCTCCCACTGCCTGGTCACTGGCGTCAGCTTCGATGACGTAGTCGCGTTCGGGATCTGGCAAGATGAGTACTGGTGCGGACGTAAGTGCTTGCTTCAGCTGCTCCATGGCTTCCTGGTGCTTTGGCTCCCATTTGTAGGGCTTGTTCTTCTTCAGCAGATTCGTGAGTGGTGCTGCGAGTTTCGCATACTGTGGCACGAACTTGTTGTAGTAATTAGTGAAGCCTAGGAATTGCTACAACTCCTACACGTTCTCGGGTGTCTTCCACGTACGTACGGCTTCGATTTTCTTGGGGTCGACGTGAACTCCTTGAGCGCTCACCATGTGTCATAGGAACTGGACCTTCTCAAGGGCGAATTCGCTCTGGGACAGTTTGACGTAGAATCGTTCTCGTCGAAGAATTTTGAAGACGCGTCGCAGGTCTTCGACGTGCTGCTTCATGTCACGCGAGTAGATGAGTATGTCGTCCAGGTACACCACCGCGCACTCGTCCAAAAGTGGTCGTAGAATGTGGTTCATTTCGGCTTGGAACGTTGCCGGTGCGTTGGTAAGTCCGAACGGCATTGCCAAATACTCGTACGATCCATACCGAGTTCGGAAAGCAGTTTTGTGGATAGAGTTGTCCGCCATCCGTATCTGCCAGTATCCGGACCGCAGATCCAGTTTGGAAAATACCGTAGCTCCCCGAAGCTGGTCAAGCAGGTCATCGATTCCCGGTATTGGATATTTATTCTTGATGGTCTGCTTGTTAAGAGCTCGGTAGTCGATGCACATGCGCAGGCTTCCGTCCGTTTTCAGTGTGAAGAGTACTGGGGCACCGTACGGTAAAGTGGATGGTCGGATGAGTCCTTTGGCTAGGAGATACTTGATCTGTTTTTTCATGTCGGTCAGCTCCGTAGGACTTAGTCGATATGGTGCTCGGAAGGTCGACTTCGAACCCGGTTCCTCTACGATCTCATGTTGATGCGTCCGGTATGGCGGTAGCTCATTCGGAAGGTCGTCCGGAAGAATGTCTTGGAACTCCTTCAATAATTCCTTGATCTTTTCTGGAGTTTCCGAGGCTTTCTCTCCGTAATTCTCCGCTTCTGTTGCTATCGCCAGGAACCCGGTGTCGGTTCGCTTCACGTCCTTCTCGAATCGTGCGAGTGTCTCCACTGGGATATCTCCTGTATCGTCCCAGTTGAGTAGCTGTACTCTCCGTCCATTGTTGTAGATACTTGCGGTGCGATTCACCCAGTTGATCTCGGGGTTGAATCTTTTTAGGAAGTCTCGCCCGAAGATCAAGTCAAGCCCTTTGATGTTGGTGATGGGGAGTGCAGGTCTCCAGCGCAGTGGTCCGATTTGTAGGTGTAGCACTGCTTCGCCGTGTACTGGTAACTTGCTTCCGTCCACCATCGTTGCAGAGAATCCTGAAGGCTTGTACTCTTCCCGAAGTCGGTCGATTACTGCCTTGTCGCAGACGGTGTGTGATGCTCCGCTGTCCACGAGTGCTTGGAGGCGTCGTCCTTTGCAGATGACCTCGAGCACGAGGGGCACGCGTTGCTCGGAGTACCCAAAGATAGTTTCATTGATTGGGTCATAGGGTACATCCCAATATTCCGTACACACCTTTGTGTTGCTATCTACTCCTGAGCTGGCAGCTGGCCGAGGCTGCTTGGAGAACGGCTCTTCTCCAGGGCCCGGAGTTTCCTTGACGACTGTGCGCGTCATTGATGCCGAAGAACTGGATGCATCCGGAGGAGGAGTTCGGGGTTTGTGCAGCTTCTTATAGACCCCCAGCTTCCTCTTGAGCTGCTTCAGCTCCACCGACGTCTTCCCTGGGGAACGGGTAGTCGTTGTGGGCTGGTGTCAGGAGATGACGTTGACTCCGTGGAAAGGTCGGCTTCTTTCCACACTCCTTAATTTGGTCCCCAAGTTGTCCGGTACCGGTATAATCTCCACAGCTGTCTGCTTCTTTTGGAGTCCCTCCCGAAATTTCTCCAAGGCTCTAGCCCCTCGAAAATCATAAGTTTTCATTAAAGCATCTTTATAGGATAGCTTTAACAAATCCTTATAATTTCTTGGGTCTTCAAGGAGGTTCCCCGTCTCGGCAGAGTCTTTTTTCGCGGAGTCGTATTTTTCCTCGGCGATTTTCCCTAGCGAAGACTGGTTGTGGGGTGGAGATTTCCCCCCTTCATTTCCTCCTTCTCGCTTCGAATCAGCTTCGTCGAAGTTGATTTTCTCGGAATCCCGCGGCCGCTTCCGGATCTTTTTATTTTCGCCAGCTAGATCCGCAATCACTGGCGACTCCCGTTTTTTGTCTTCTAATTGGCCGAAGGATTCCCGCTACCGTTGCGTGCCCGATACTTTGCGCGTGCGGGTTTCATTTTGTTGCAGTCGAAGATTCGATGACCCGGCACCCCGCAAAAATCACACGTGTAGTTGGTGTTTTTCAGACGTGGCCGCCCCTCGAACCTGTCGACTTCCATCGGGTCGGCGAACGTGGGGTGAGCCGAGCGGTCGCCCTATTGCGTACTGCCGACGTGCGTCCGTCGTGTCCCGGCGTTGACCATGTCGAAGCGCTCCGCTGCCGAAACGACGTCACTGTAGCTCGCGTAGTTTGACGCTGCTACCTGGCGTTTGACTTCGGTCTTCAGCCCGGCGAGGTACGATTGTACTTTTTCCCCTTCGGTCAGGTCGGGAATTCGGTTATAAAATTCCTCCATCTGCTGCGTGTACTGTGCTACACTCCCGAACTGTCGATGGCGATGAATTTTTTCCCGGGCAAGGAAACTGGAATTTATCGGCTCGAAACGTTTCAGTAGGTCGGCGCGGAACTGCTGCCACGTGGCTTCACCGTGGATGAAGGTGCTGTTGCCGCCAATCCACTCGAGTGCCGGCCCTCGCATCAGTGTCGCCGCGAGTCGTACGCGTTGACCGTCCCAGACTGGCGAGCTCCATCCGACGGCTGCGAAGTAGATCTCCATCCCGGCGATCCATCTGCGGGCGTCGGAGTTTCGATCGCTCGGATCGAACGGCTCAGGTGGGCGCGGTTTCGGAGCCTCGAGAAACTGCTGCAACTGCTGCGTTGTCGCCGTTGTCGAGTCGTGCTGCGCTCCGGCGAGTCGAGTTACTCGCTCGAACTCGTTTCGCCACGCTTCACGATCCGCTCGCATCTCCTCCTGAAGGGCTGCGATGCGCGCGAAGAGCTGCTGGGTAACCTCGGCGTTGTCGAAGGTTGCCATCTTGTTCAAAACACGCGTGGGGGGAGTGATTCGAAAAAACGCGGAGCTGGTGCTTACCAGAATCGGCGTCGAATTGGTCGCCCCCGGCGGTTTTTCGAGGCAGGTTTTCCCGCTGCTGCTGCTTTGTTGAGCGCGGCCGAGTGAGAAAAGCTCTGATTACCAAGTGTCACAGGATCGAATGTGTCGAGGAAAGATTGCACTATCGATCAGTACAAGGCGCTTTTATACTTCCATAGTACATCAGGTAACCAGGTTTATCTTATCCTAAGGAAATAGACCCTTATAGAAGATAGAATCACCCTGCGTATAGCCACGCGAGGCTATTGGCTTTAAGGGATTACAGCAGGATTACGCTAGATATAGCGCCCAGTACATCCCAAGCCTGGTCGGTGATATAACTATAATAGCAGGATAAACCAAAGGTTAATGGAAAAGGGAGAATAGGAAACCAAATGAAATGAGATAAAAAGAGAAATGAAAATAGGAAGGAAGTAGAAAAAAGGCCAAGTGGTGTAACGGGGTCGTATTCTCACAGCAGGGGCCACCGGGGAAGGGGGAACCAGGAACAGGGGGGGAGTAACCGAGGGACCATAGTGGGGGAAGCGACGGTAGAAGTGGACGGACTCGTCAAAGGTGACGTCGCGGAAGTGAAAGAAACGGTGAGACGGGGGGTGGTAGAAGTGCTAGTCAGACGCGTCAAGGGGGAAGCCGAGGAAGACACAGGGAAGGGCGCGGGCAATGAGCTTGTCCATGCCAGAGGCACGAACGTGAGCAAGGCAGCCCCAGACGTGGAACGCAGACGCGTCACCAGGTGACCCAGACAAAAGGAGGGTCGGCGAAACCTGCGGCTGCTGGGAGTGCGGCCACAGGTTAAGCTGGTGAGCTGCGTAGCGAACAGCAAACGACCACAAAAAATGGGGTGCACCGGCATGGATCATGGAGGTACGAGCCACCTCCATGACCCAACCGATGCGTCGCTCAGCGACCCCATTCTGCTGCGGGGAGTCCGGCAAGGTGAACGTCTGGGTGATGCCCTCCGCACGACAAAAACGACCAAGGACACCAGAGGCAAACTCGCCACCACGGTCGGAGTGGAGACGCAGGACAGGGAGACCGCGGTGGACACACGCAGAGACAAGCCACGGCATGAGAACGTCAGGCACGTCAGCATTCCGCTCCAAGGGAAACACCGTGGTGTAGCGCGTGTAGTCGTCGACAAGCACTAGGAAGTAGCGCTCTCGATGCGGTCCATGGACGGGGGCGGGGCCCCAGACGTCCATGTGCAAGGTCTGTAGCGGTATGGTGGTGGGGGGGAACGAGGAAGAGTGAGGCGCACGGCGGAGCCGGCCCTCGACACACGGCGTGCACGGTGGTGCTGGGGAGGAGGGCAGTTCGGGAAACGACCCTGGGAGACCCAGGACAAGACCGTGCTGTGACATGTGACGCAAACGTGGGAGTGCAGGGTGACCTAGACAGTGGTGCCATAGGAGTGTCGGGTGAGTGAGCGACTGACAGGAGCAGGCCGCAGCAACCTGGGTAGACGCAGCCACCTGAAGAGACGTCCCAACCGGGGGGGTCGCGGTGTCTAGTGTGAACAGGCCGGACACCAGGTCCCGGGGGAACGTGGTGAGGCGGGCACCAGAGGCGGCCTCGATAGAGACAGCGTACCGCTCGTGACCAGGGAACGTAGTGGTGACGCCAGGGTCCTGGAGGCAGCCGCCACCAACTAGGTTCTTGGAGAACGAGGGGATGTGCAGGCCTGTAAGAGAGCCCGAAGTAATCGCCGGACAGGGATCGGTGGTGGAACTGCGGGTGACTACCGGGCCGGAGGAGGGGTCGGCAAGGGAAACTTCAGCAGGAGCAGCAAGTGGCGTCAGCGTAGTGGAGTCACGGAAGAAACACCGGGAAGCGCCAGAGTCCAGGGTGAAGGAGAGCGCAGCAGTGGCGGCCGCAGTCGGAGCAGCGAGGGAAGAACCAAGGCTAAACAAGACAGGGCATCCTACGCCTGACGCAGCAGGGGAGGCAAGACTAGACACACCTACACTAGGCAACAAGGGGTAGTAAGAAGCAGTCACACTAGAGTCATAAGCATACAGCACATGCAGGGCAGAACAAAGCTCATCCATGTCCATATCAAAAATCGGAACACTACGGCGAAGCAAGCTGTGCCAGTCGGGGAGGTCGGGCGCTGGGCCGAAGCGCTGACGAAACAGGTCGTCTAGGCGACGGAAACAGCGGACGGAGGAGTGACCAATCTTACCGCACACGAAGCCACGGCAAGGACCGGTCTGGAGCTGGTACTGACAGCCCCCATCACCTGAGCCGCCACCCGACTGCACACCACGCGCACGACCACCACGGCCAGCGCCACCACCAGCGCCAGGCCACCCGGGCGGGAGACCACTCGCCCGCCTCTGTTGCGGCTGCTGCGGCTGGTGTTGGGGTTGCTGCTGTGGCTGGTGCGGGTCCGGCTGCGGCGCCGGCGGCTGCTGAGATGGCTGCTCGGCTACACTAGGCACAGTCCCCTCGTCAGCGCTACCACCGTGCGACCCGACGCCACCACCACCTCCACCTGCACCACTACCCCCACCGCCGCGCCCAGCCTTGGGGCGGCGACCCTTCCCCTGACGGAACAGTGCTACAGCTGCGGTCTCAGCCACAGCAGCAAAACCGTCATAGAAGGTGCACTGAGCGGGGGCACAACCCTGGAAGATAGGGGCTGGCACAGTACCGCTGGTCTGGGCGATAGAGCGCTGGCGGGTCTCTATGGCAGACAGGGTGTCGACAAAGTCAGTGAGGGTGAGGTCACCGAGGTGGATGCTAAGAAAGCGGTCGCGGGCAGTAGCAAGACGGTCAGGGAGACGGGTGGCAAGTAGGTAGAGGGTAGAGCAGAGGGGCGGCTGAAAGGCTCTAAGCTGGATCTCAGTGCAGGCAGAGCGCCAGGTCACGTCTATCGTGCGCAGGTGAGCGGCTAGGTCAGCGACAGTAGTGAAAGATGCAAGGTCAGAGAAGAGCATCGGTAGGATCGGGCGACCTACAGAGGCAGCGGGCGGGGTGGAATAACGCTTGACAACGGCATCTATGAATTCCTGCGCAGTCGTGACTGGCCGAAAGCGGGGGCGCTCAGACAGGGGGAGGGCATGACTGATCGCAAGCTGCGCGACGGTGTCACGCGACAACCAGACTGAGCGGGCAAGGGCAGCAGCTGCAGCGGACTCACGGTCAGCGGACGAGGGGTCAGTGGGCATGGGAGCAGGGGGGTCAGGGCAGGGAAGCGTACCGTCAAGGTGGACAGCCAGGGAGTGGCCGTCCTGCCGCTGACCAGTGAGATGACTGCGGAGGTCGACCAGCCACGTGTTAAACTCAAGCGGCTGACCCTATGCGTCGAAGCGGAGCACGGAGTCCGCCATCAGGAGCGATGCAGCAGCGGAGCAGTGCGATGCAGTGCGGCGCAGAGCAGTGCTGTGCGGTGCAGTTCGGTGCAGAGCGGTGCTGTGCGGTGCAGTGCGATGAAGAGTGGTGTAGTGTGGTGCAGTGTGGCGCTGTGCGGTGCAGTGCGGTGCGGCCGGCGGCGGGCCGGCTGACGAGGAATGGGCGCGGGACCGGTCAGGAACAGGCCCGGGGCCGACGAGGGGGGGCTGGCATGTCGCCGATCAGGAATGGGCGCGAGGGCCGGCTAGGAACGGGCGCGGAGGCCAGCTAGGAACGGGTCAAGGGGCCGGCTAGGAACGGGCGCGGGGCCGACTAGGGCGAGCGCGAGGGCCGGCTAGGAACGGGCGCGGAGGCGGCTAGGAACGGGCGCGCGGGGCCAGCTAGGAGCGGGCGCGAGGGGCCAGCTGGAACGGGCGCGAGGGCCGGCTGGAACGGGCGCGCGGGGCCAGCTAGAAGCGGGCGCGAGGGGCCAGCTGGAACGGGAGCGAGGGCCGGCTGGAACGGGCGCGAGGGCCAGCTAGGAGCGGGAGGGGCCAGCTGGAACGGGCGCGAGGGCCGGCAGGAATGGGCGCTAGGGGCTGGCGAGGAACGGGCGCAAGGGCTGGCTGGGACGGGCGCGAGGGGCTGGCTGGAACGGGCGCTAGGGGGCCGGCGCGGAACGGGCTCAAGGGCCGGCTGGAACGGGCGCAAGGGGCCGGCTGGAACGGGCGCAAGGGGCCGGCTGGAACGGGCGCTAGGGGGGCCGGCTAGAACGGGCGCCAGGGCCGGCTGGAACGGGCGCTAGGGGGCGGCAGGAACGGGCGCTAGGGGCCTGCTAGAACGGGCGCAAGGGCCGGCGCGGCTGGGGGGGGGGGGAGAGAACGGGCGGCTAGGACCTAGGACGGAAGCGTGGGCGGGCGGTGGGACCTACCTACTCATGATACCATATCAGAATGGAATGATTGACTAGAAGGCATGAGTACAAGGATATATGACCTAAGGGCTGTACTCTATAAGGCACAAACCTATACAGTCTATGCAAACATAACAATAGATATGTTTGACACAGTGGTTCTTGCTTTCTTTCACTCTACGCTAGTAGAAAGCGCAAGAAGTGCTCCTATCCTATGGACACAACACAATGCTATCACCAGCAGCGCCAGCACCACCACCAGCATCAGATACACCAGCAGCAGAAGGTCCAGCAGGCATTAGGGTTTAGGATTAGGGAGGGATACACAATGCAAGGTGTCCGGTATGGGTAATCGTTCTCAGGCATACATAAGCTGAAAAGCGCAAGTACCGCATACCGGTAAGCCCATGCATGACCTTCACTGAGTTCGCAGAGTAACCGATGCCAACTGAGGAAAACCCTTCAGGCTCTACTCAAAGCAAAGCACGCCCTCCATTGTAAAAAAGAAGAGGGCGCACTGTACTAGAAAAAGACCCCTCACCCACCCCCCACAAAAGGCAATCCCCATTCTCAGCCCTATCAACCCGAAACCTCTACTTTTGTCATCCACTATCCCCAGGCCAGACCCCATATTCCCCATCCCCAAAACTACCACATCACCCGATTCCCACACCTTCTATGCCCACCGCGGCACCGCCTACATCTGGACTGCACATGCTGCCTGTGCTACAGCGCACGGACCAATCATGTGGCGCCACGTGCCTCCCGGCGCGTGGCGTCGTGTAGAATGTCCACATCTACACCGTCTGGTGGCAGCAGCACATAGCGCACCACCGACCCTCGGATGAAACAGTTCTTTACTGAGAGCTGCGAGGTGGGAGCGAGGGGAGTGAGTAACCAGGGAAATCCCAGAGTGGATATGGGAGGGAAGTTAAGACCCTTAACCTTTGCGAGGGGCATGGTGGCAGACGCACATAGCGCGCCACTGACCCCCAGATGAAACAGTTCTTCACTGATCGCTGCGAGGGGGCAAAAGGGAGGGAGAAGTGAACAATGGGTTGTTATGGTTTATCTCTGGCGGAAATAGACCCTAAACTCTAGGGGGGCTGGTGGTAGCAGCACGGACCACAGTACTAACACTCGGATGAAGCAGGGTGGGGGGAGGGAGATGGGAGGAAGGACGGGTAAGGGGTGATGGGTTGATATGAATCACGTCATAAGAGGGTAGTGAAGGTGGAGGCCCAAGACGAGGGGTTGGAGGTAGGGGGACTGTCTAGTCTAGAAGCTGCACGGGAGGAGAGGGAGGGGAGGAGAAGGGGAGGATACGGGAGCTAGGTGTAAGAGGGAAATGAAGGGTGGGGGGAGGGACGAGAGGGACGGAGAGGAGGGAGGCATGGGAGAGCCACGGATGCAGGGAGAGAAGGGCATTTGACAGGAAGCAAGGTGAACCGATGAAAGAAAACGTGGCGGGGTAGTTGTGGGGGGGGGGGAGGGAGGAGAGAGAGGGGATTAAGCGTAGGAATTGACGTCCGACAGCCGACGCCCGACAGCCGACGTCCGACAGCCAACGCCCAACAGCCGACGCCCGACAGCCGACGCCCGACAGCCGACGCCCGGTAGCCGACGCCTGGCATTCGACGTCCGACAGCTGACGCTGGACAGCCGACACCCCAAGGTGCAAAAAAACGGTCGTTTTTTTTTTTTTTTTTTTTTTTTTGCCGTATAAAACGGACCGTATAATACGAAAACCGTATTTTTCCACCTTGCGACGCCCGACAGCCTACGTCCGACAGAGGACGCCCGACAGCCGACAACCGACAGCCGACGTCCGACAGCTGACAACAACCGACAGCCGATGCCCGACAGTCGACCCCCGACAGCCGATGCCCGACAGCCGATGCCCGACAGTCGGCCCCCGACAGCCGACGTCCGACAGCCGACGCCCGACAGACGACGTCCGGCAGCCGACAACCGACAGCCCTACAGCTGACGCCTGACAGCCTACGACCGACAGCTAACGCCCTACAGCCGACGCCTGACAGCCGACAACCGACAACCGACGCCCGACAACCGACAACCGACAGCCGACGCCCGACAGCCGACGCCCGCCAGCCGACGCCCGACAGCCGACAACGGACAGCCGACAACCGACAGCCGACGCCTGACAGCAGACGCCTGACAGCCGACGCCCGGCAGCCGACGCCCGGCAGCCGACGCCTGACAGTCGACGTCCGACAGCCGACGCCCGACAGCCTACGTCCGACAGAGGTTGCCCGACAGCCGACAACCAACAGCCGACGTCCGACAGCTGACAACAACCGACAGCCGATCCCCGACAGCCGACCCCCGACAGCCGACGCCCTCCAGCCGATGCCCGACAGCCGACCCCCGACAGCCGACGCCCGACAGACGACGCCGGGCAGCTGACAACCGACAGCCCTACAGCTGACGCCTGACAGCCTACGACCTACAGCCAACGCCCTACAGCCGACGCCTGACAGCCGACAACCGACAGCCGATGCCCGACAGCCGACAACCGACAGCCGACGCCCGACAGCCGACGCCCGCAAGCCGACGCCGGCCAGCCGACAACCGACAGCCGACGCCCGACAGCAGACGCCCGACGGCCGACGCCCGGCAGCCAACGCCCGGCAGCCGACGCCTGACAGCCGACGCCCGACAGCCGACGCCCGACAGCCGACGCCTGACAGCCTACGTCCGACAGAGGACGCCCGACAGCCGACGCCCGACAGCCGACGCCCGACAGCCTACCTCCGACAGAGGACGCCCGACAGCCGACAACCGACAGCCGACTTCCGACGGCTGACAACAGCCGACAGCCGATGCCCGACAGCTGACCCCCGACAGCCGACGCCTGACAGCCGATGCCCGACAGCCGACCCCTGACAGCCGACGTCCGACAGACGATGCCCGACAGACGACGCCCGGCAGCCCACAACCGACAGCCAACGTCCGACAGCCGACAACGGACAGCCCACAACCGACAGCCGACGCCCGCCAGCCGACGCCCGACAGCCGACAACGGACAGCCAACAACCACCAGCCGACGCCCGACAGCCGACGCCCAACAGCCGACGCCCGGCAGCCGACGCCCGGCAGCCAACGCCTGACAGTCGATGCCCGACAGCCGACGCCCGACAGCGTACGTCCGACAAAGGACGCCCGACAGCTGACAACCGACAGCTAACGTCCGACAGCCAACAACCGGCAGCCGATGCCCGACAGCCGACCCCGGACAGCCGGCGCCCGACAGCCGATGCACAACAGCCGACAACCGACAGCCGACGTCCGACAGCCGACGCCCGACAGACGACGCCCGGCAGCCCACAACCGACAGATAAAGCCCGACAGCCGACGCCCGACAGCCGACGCCCGACAGCCTACGTCTGACAGAGGACACCCGACAGCCAACAACCGACAGCCGACGTCCAACAGCCGACAACCGACAGCCGATGCCCGACAGACAGCCGACCCCCGACAGCCGACGCCCGACAGCCGACAACCGACAGCCGACGTCCGACAGCCGACGCCCGGCAGCCCACAACTGACAGCCGACAACCAACAGCCGACAACCGACAGCCGACGTCCGACAGCCGACGCCCGGCAGCCCACAACCGACAGCCGACAACCGACAGCCGACGCCCGACAGCCGACGTCTGACAGCTGACAACTGACAGCCGACGCCCGACGGCCGACGCTGCAGCTCTGAACTCACCATGTGCGGGTACTTGGCGTCCTTGACACCTCGCGAGTTGTGCAGCTTGATGCTGAGGTACTGGTGCACCTAGTGCAGCGGGTGAGCAGAGAGACCACAACAGAACACCCTCCTGAGCACTCACCATGTGCGGGTATTTGCATCGTTCACGACCCTGGAGTTGTGCAGCTTGATGTTGAGGTACCGGTCCACAGAGTGCAGCGGGAGAGAGGACGAAGGAGGTTGCCTCAGCCCAGCCTGCAGCTCTGGACTCACCATATGCGGGTATTTCGCATCATTGACCACGCGCGAGTTGTGCAGCTTGATGTTGAGGTACTGGTCCACGGAGTGCAGCGTGCCGCTGATGGCCAGGTCGTTCTTCAGCTCCACCGTCACCTCCTTGCCGATCAGCTCCTTGAAGTACGAAAAGAACAGCTGGGGGTAGAGGGGAGGTGGTGGGGTGCATAAGGTGGGGGGTGTTAGACAGGGAGGTGGACAGGGGGTGCATAAGCGGACAGCCTGTTCTTATCTCCACACCACGGTCACCTCCTTGCCGATCAGCTCCTTGAAGCTCGAGAAGAACAGCTGGGGAAAGAGGGGGAGAGGCGGGGGAGGGGAGTGAGGAGTGCGTAAGGGTTGGCGGAAAGGAAACGGGGCAAGTGTGGATGGACATATTGTGCAATGGATTGAGAAAGCGGCTGGCCTGTCACCTCCTTGCCGATCAGCTCCTTGAAGCTCGAAAAGAACAGCTGATAGGGCCGGGGGGAAAGAGGGGGGGGGGGGGGGGGGGGGGGGGAGGCGGGGGGAGAGGTGTCGCAGAAGAAGAAGATGGCAAGGGTGGATGGTGAGCGAGAGGGCTCGATACGCGGACAGGCTGTTTCCAGCTCCACTGTTGCCCTCCTGCCGATCAGCTGCTTCAAATTCGGAAAGAACAGCCGTGGGGGGTTGGGGGGCAGGGGGCGGGGGGGGAGAAGAGACAGGGGGTGTGGAGAGGGGCTGAAGGGGATGGTGCAGAGGGAAGGGAGGGGTGGACGGGCAGGGAATGGCATGAGTCTGCTTTTGAGTCGCCTCAAAAGGGGATGGTGCAGAGGGAAGGCGGGGGTGGGTGGACAGGCAGGGAATGGCATGATATGAAGAAGCCAGATGCCAAAAGGTTTTCCTTGCGGATAGCTAGCCAGGGGTGGATTGGATTGCAGATGGCAATGCGCGTATCCTCCTCATGCTTGTATCACGTCTGCTCTGCTCTGCTCCCTGTCCCCTCGCTCAACACCGCGCATTGCCCCATTGCGCGCCGACACAGAGCGTCCATGCGCGCATGGCCATGTCACCAGCGGTCGCCGGCTGCACCCGCACCGTTTACCGGCTGATCGCTCTAGCACGGCCGCGGGCCTAACCTATCCCGTGCTCAACAGCGCAAAATGACGCACTGACACGTGTCCATGGCCGCACCGTCCACGTGTCAAGCCAAGCACAGGACGACGGTTTCCCATTCCCTCCCAATTCCCGCACCCCGGTTTTCCCTTGCACCCCTTTCTCGTCCCAAATTCCCGCCCCAACTCCCGTCTCCCTCCGCGGTTCTCGGCGGCGATCAACGGTGCGATCGGCGTTGCGGGTGTGACTCGACCAATATGACTCGAACAATATAGCGTTCGTTGAAGTTGAACTAGCGGCACAGCGAAACTCGCACGGTGCCAAAATCGGGAGGGTTGCCGGTGCGAGGGTCGAAGACAAGCGAGAAACGCGGAAAGCGGTGCCTAGATGAGCAATTACGGAGGCGATACCGAGAGAAGCAACTGTTAGGGTTTCGTTGTGGGCCCAACTCACGTGCCTAAGACCTAAGTAGGTAGATCCTGACTAAGGGACGCTAAATAGCTTACCATGATCCCGCGACGCGGAACGAGGGGACGAGGGGAGTCGAGAAGGAAACTTTAGAAGCAGCGGCCGGTGCAACGAGGCGGGACGAGTCGTGTTAGGGACGAGAAAAAACCTCCTCGTTGACCAGAAAGACACGTATGTATAATGGCTGCGGACAGCGACGATTGCGGTAGATCGAATATGAGTGACTCGATCCCGAGAGATGAAGGTGAGGAGGTGAATGGAGGCGAGGGCGGCTGGTCTGGTGCCAAAAAGCTCTAGTGAGTGGGTTTTCGGAAGAACCGATGTAACATTTGAATTTAGTCATGAAGATGATACATTAGAACTGCTGTACAGAGCTGAACAACAACAAATGCACGGAAATGGAAAACTGGTTGGCTATAACGAATCTGTGCGAATATCTCACATGTACAAACAATATCACTGATTGATCTTACGGTTGTATAGGCTCTTACTACTACTGCCTAGTCAAAGCCCAGTTGTCAAATGGACATGTGAAAGGTATGGCATGGCCTGCCCCCCCAGTAAACGCGACCTACACCAGGCAGTTAGCCCAGCCTGCGTTGAACCAACCCGACTTGGGAGTTACCACACCACACAATGAACCAATCTTGGGATATTGCTACGGCAATGTCATGACGAACCTGCGGCGATACAGAACCAGAAGACAAGAGATGCACGAGCATAGAGCACCCGAACCTGGCAGAGGGAAGGAAGGAAGAGGGGAGAGAGGCGTGGAGAAGCGAATAGCGGTGAAGATAGCACAGCAGGTAGAATGTTGGAGGAAGAAGGGTGGAGAGCAATTCGTTGGCAAAATGACAGGCGGACAGACAGTTGAACAGGCAGCAACACAGCATGATGGGGCACCATAATAGTTGAAGCACACACCACACAAGCCATGCAGATCCATAACATTCCAACCACACATCCCCTCCAGAGACATACCTCTTTAAGAGCCATACCCCCGCATGTGTGCACGGCGCTCCCTCCCCCCACAATGCTCGTCTCTACCACCTTCACCCCTGCAGCCTTCGCCCCCTTGCCCCTCGCTCCCCCACATGCTGCCATCACAGGAAGGGCTCGCGGCGCCGCCACTGCTGCTGCTGACGGTGCTGATGGTGCTGACGGTGCTGCTGCTGCTACGGTTGGTTCTGCTGCTTCCCCAGCATCCCCCATGCGCCCTTCAGCACCGCTCTGCACTCCACCCAACAACCTGTCCCCCACCCAACCACTCTCCCCCTCAGACTCCCATCCCACCTTTTGCCTCTTCCTACTAGCCACTACAACACCCATTCTCCCCTCTACTCCCACCTCACCCAACCGCTCCCCTTCCTTGTGCAACTGCTGCTGCTGCTGAAACTCCTTATGTGCAAGCGCATGTGCGTGCGAGCCGGGGTGGCAGTTGGCAGAGGAGAGAATCGGGAAGAAGAGATGCGAGAGGGGGTGCACAGCGCACTCTATGGCACACCTGTCCACCACCAGCCGCCCCTGCCGGTGCAGCAGGCAGTGCCCATAACCGGACCGCACTGTTACGTTTGTTACCAGCGCTGATGCTGAGAAGTCCAACGCGCTGCCATGGGACAGGGGAAAGGGACAAACCACACAGGGGGGCTTAAAAAAAAAAAAAAAAAACTGGGCATGTGCAGCTAAAAGGATGGGGGAAACCGCAGAAGAAGGGGGAGAGAAGGCGCGTAGGGGTGAGCCCTGAGCTAAACAGGACACTTTCTGACGATTCCAATCGCCCTTCCTCCCTCCCTAAGAGCCTGCTCTCACCTCTCGGCCCATCTGGGGCTCTCCAGCACGGTGTCTGCACACGTCATGCCCGCTCCCCGCTGATAGGGGGGGGAAGGCAGGAGAGAGGAGAGGTAAAATGAGACCTGAGAGCTGCCCGCAAGTCGAGACTGGCATGGCATGGTAAGACAGGTGCGGACGGCAGACCATAAACAGCAATGCTCACAACAACACATTATCCCATCTCCCCTCCAATCCCCTCCACTCCCCTCCACCCCTCCACTCTAAGATCCCATCCCCCTTAAATCCATTCCCCCTTTTATCCCCCAGCACCCCTGCGATTTTCCCCCCATCATTCCCCGATCCTCCTCCGATTCCCCTTCTCCCCATCCCATCCCCCCCTTCTCACCCACCAGGCACAGCGGCTTGTCCACGGCCACACTCTCCACAGCGTGCACGGCGCCCGCTGCCAGCAGAATGGTGTCACCGGGGCTGGAGGGGGCGGGGTGACGTGTGGGGGGGAATGTGGGTTGTTATGAGACAGGAGCGCAGACTAGCCCAGTGGAGAGTACCCTAATATCCGAACAACGGATTGCTAGTACCCTAGTATCCTAGTGACGTCCTAACAGCACCTAGAAACCACGCACCGTGCAGCCCGGACAGCAAGTGCCAGTGACGGGAAGACACGTGGCAGCATGCTGTCGACTTCGTCGTCCGCCTCCCCGCGCAGAGGCGGGGGAAGGGCGGGCGCATGCGGGGTCACTGAGGGCGGAGGAGGGGGAAAGGCGGAGGGGAGGCTTGCGCGGAGGGGGAGCGGCGAGAGAGCGGAACCGAGGGAGCGGCGCAGGTGGTGACGTGGCGCGGAGAATCGGCGGGAGAAGCGGAGCGGGTCGACGTGGATCCACATGCGACGATCGGCGGCTAGATGCTGCCATCTGCGGCACACCCGGCCCACGTGGAACCGATCTGCGCGGAATACGGGAGGAGATATGGGAGACGCCATCTCGACGATGAGAGGGAGGAGAGAGACGACGCGAGCAAAGAAGCGACGCTGGCGCGGAATCAGCACCTACGGCGCCTCGATGTTGCCTCAGCAAGCGCGCGGAATAAAATCCAGTATTCTGTTGCGATCTCTGATTTCCGAAGAGTCACCTGGCAGCGGGGAGAGGAAGGAGAAGACGAGCAGCAGGCACGCGTCGTCGAGGCAATCCATGGTCGTTGCGCGGCACCCTCCGCCAGCCCCGCCCGCTGCTGCCGCGGACGCGGAAGGCTTCCGCTCACCACCCGCAACACTTGCGCCTTCAGGCGCAGGTTCCGCCAGCGTGCATACTTCGCCGTGCGCGGGAGAATCGTGGGGCCGATTATCCATGCCGCGACGCACTAAGGCGAGATACCGACCAGTGACGAAAGAGGAAGTGCGCAAAGATAAGCGATTGGGATAAATCACGCTTTATGGGATTTGAGGGGAAGGCGAGAAATGGCATGAGGGGCAGGTGAGCTGGGCAGGGCAACGGGCATGACAAAATGTCAAGGGAAGTACACATGAAGTCCTTTTCAGGCCCAGTTCTTATTCGGGCGGGTGCTCCAAAATCGAGGACATAACTTTCACGGGCGAATTGGGCCAATACAAGTCATATTCTAACACAATCTCCAGGAAAGTTGGAAATTGCACCAATAATTCAGACCCGTACGCCAGGGGCGAATGTGCCCTTATCGTTCCCCAAAATATAGGGTCCGTGTCCGTTCTGTACTGTGCATGGGCGGCCTCCGTGTCGGATGCGGCGACGGTCCCGAAAAGTACTTGTCGCACAGTTTTCGCAAGGCGTGTCAAAGCGCCGTTTCGTTGTCGTGGAAAATATCACATATCGGCTCGCAATCTTCATGTTATGATATAGGAAGTGTCAATGTACTATAACTTGAGAATACAAGGTCGCTATTGCAAAGAAGGCACGAGGTTATATAGGGGTTGGCGTGCTAGGGCGATAACCTCGGAACGTGGGTAGGTTCGGCAATGTGGCGACAGTGCCGGACACGACTCGGGAAAGGGTTGGGGCGACAAATGAGGCCGAACGTGATGAGTCGATCGGAGATGCGAAGGACGGGCGGCGACGTGAGGGCGATCTTTAGTTGGTCGAATGCAGCTTGCTGCTTCTCTCCCCACCAAAAACAATCGTGATCCTTGAGTCGGTCATTTAGCGGGGTAGATAACCCTGCCATATTAGGTATAAATCGGCGGACGTAGTTGACGAAACCCAAAAAACTTTGCAGCTCCTTTATATTGGTTGGCGGCTTCCACTCCTGTATGGTCTTGATTTTCTTGGGGTCGATCTTCACTCCTTTGGTAGAAACGACGTGACAAAAAAACTCCAACTCCTGCTTAAGAAAGTCGCACTTAGACCCTTTCGTAATAAGGCAATTATTGTGCAGCAGCGTGAAGACTGCATCAAGATCCTGTAAGTGCTGCTCCCTGCTGCGGCTGTAGATTAGTATGTCATCGAGGTAGATAATAACGCGTTTATCTACGAGTTCCCTGAAAATTCCGTTCATGGTCATCTGGAAAGTCGAGGGCATGTTCGTGAGGCCAAAAGACATCACGAAGTATTCGTAACTGCCGTAGTGGGTGCGAAATGCAGTCTTGTGACAATCTTCGGCGGCGGCGCGAATTTTATGGTAACCCCATAGCAAGTCGATTTTCGAGAAGAACTTGGCTCCGCAAGTTGGTCGAGTAGTTCGTCGGCTCGCGGGATCGGGTAACGCGAATTGATGGTGATCCTGTTGAGCGCGCAGTAGTCGATGCACATGCGGAATCCTCCATCCTTTTTCGGTGTGAACAGTATCGCGGCGGCGTATGGCGACGTGCTGGGCCGGATAAAGCCCTTCGTCAAAAGGTAATCCAGCTGCTGTTGCAATTCTTCCAGTTCTGGTTGGCTTAGCCGAAATTGTCGCTGTACTGTCGGTTGGGCGACTGGTTCCAGCTCGAAGCGATGGTCTTTTGGTCGGCTCGGCGGAAGTCCAGTGGGCAGGTCGTCCGGGAAAGTCTTGGGGTATTTTCGAATCAGGTCCGCTAAATCCAGAGGAACGGCTTCGCACAGCTTCGCGATATCTTCGGCTGTCATTGTCGACGTCATCTCGCGAAGATCAACGGCGCACGCTGCAGCTCCTACTTTTATCGCGCGCTTGAAAATTATCGCATGGACTTGGGTGCATCGCATGCGAGGCCCCGTCCATTTCGGTAGCTCGCGGGGGATCCCATCGAGTTTTATGCTGCAGTCGCCCGTCGTCTAGTCGATCTTCGGGTTGTACTGTCGCAGCCAATCCCGTCCCAGCAGCACGTCGCACCCGTCGAGTGTAGTCACCAGCAGCCCCATCTGAAATTTTACGTGCTCCCTGCAATGAAAACTGACGTTCTCCACTCGCTCCCTTATAGCCAGGGGTGTTCCATCCACCAGTCGGGCGTCAATTTCGGGTAGACACTTGAGTAAGGGAATACCCAAATTTTTAGCCCTGTCCAGCTGTATGAGACTGTGACTCGCGCCTCCATCTACGAAAATCTTCAGCAACACTCCGTTGACTTTACCCTCCACCAATACAGGGTGATCAGCAGTTTCGTCCCCCTTATTCGTCCAGGTCCGGTCGATCGCAGCAATCGGGATCACGACCCGGTGGGGACTGTGTGGCTCGGGCGAAGAAGCCTGCTCGTCAGTAAGGGGCCCAGTACTTACTGACGCGACCCATTTCCCAGTCGCTCCTCCGGCTTCTTCCCCATAGAATTCTGGAGGGCTATGAATTCTTGGCAGTTGCATCAGATGTGACCCGGTCGGCCACAGTGGTAGCATAGCCCTGTATATCGCAGAGCAACTGCGTAAATATCCAATGCGTCCATCCCTTTTATCATGGCGCGCTGGTACTGTTCTCGAGGGCGACCTCGTCGTAGAAGTTCGTCCTCGGCTTCGTGAGCGAATCAGCGGCTTCGGCGAGCTGGATGAAGTCTTGTAACTGCTTTGCAGGGCGTTGCAGTTTTATCTGGTACTATATTTCAGGCTTCAGCCCGCCCATATACCTGTCGACCTTCTCCAACTCGTGCATGTAGCCACATCTGTCCACCAACGTCAAGAATGACGCGGTGTACTCGGACACGGATCCCAGCTGCTTCTACATGCGTAGAGTCTCGCGCGCTTTGTCTGAGTCAGGAGCATGCTAAAACCGCTTGCGAAGCTCTGCGCACCACGTTGCCCACGTGCGAATGTGGGTCGCACCAAACAGCAATTCTGCCTCGACTTCGTCGCCGAATTCTTCGGACCACTCGTGCTGTCCTTCTGTACGAGTTGCCGCTGATTCGACGATGACCTTCCACAAGTGTAGGGCGGCCCCTTGCAACAGTGTTAGCGCGTGGCTAATCCGCTTCTGATCGTGTCGGATGCCCGCTGCATTAAAATATATATTTATGGCGAATATCCACTGCCGCACCGTCACGCCTTAATTAGCTGGGTCAAAAGGAGCGGGTTGCTGATATCTCACGCCGCCACTTGTCGAGTGCGGGGCTGTTGCCGCTAGTCGTGCCAGCTCCACTGGCGACGGTTGCTGCTCATCCGCCTCGCTTCGTGCATCGTCGCCCGGTTCCTCTTAACGCCTTTCTTGTGCTTGGCGAAGTCGTTGGTTCTCCTCGCGGAGGTTGTTGACGACGCTTGTCAAAATATTCAACTACTCCATTAATGCGTGCAGGTCCACAGTTTCCCAAGCAGAGTTCGCAGCAGTCAAGGTCATCTGTTCCTCAACTTTCGAGTCTACCGGGGCCATGGCGGTCAGGACGGAGCAGAAGCTAGCGCACACGCTGTAATTGTTGACGCAAAAATATTTACGATCGAAGACAACTGCTGTGTAGCCGTGCTAATCCCCTCTGACCACCCTTAACTAATTAAACGGGAAAACGGAAGGTTCCTGGAAAGTTCCAGCTCTGATACCAGCTGTTATGATATAGGAAGTGTCAATGTACTATAACATGAGAATACAAGGTCGCTATTGCAAAGAAGGCACGAGGTTATATAGGGGTTGGCGTGCTAGGGCGATAACCTCAGAACGTGGGTAGGTTCGGCAATGTGGCGACAGTGCCGGACGCGACTCGGGAAAGGGTTTGGCCGATAAATGAGGCCGAACGTGACGAGTCGAGGAGTTCGGGTGTACGCGCTAGCGTACGACTCAATAAGGAATGGAAATTCCTTACACTTCACGACAAAAGAAACACAAAATAGTCATATACTTTCGAAACGATTCATTCTGGACACAACCTTATTTACATGAAGCGCACACAAAACCAACAATACAAAAAACGAGAGTCATCGTTGTGATGTATTTTACCTAGTGTGAGATCCAATAAGATAACAGAAAAAAACGAGGTCATATTGCAACAGCTCTGATGACGGGGCTGTCTAGTGGACATCCCGTCAGAGATTTCTTCGGTTGCTTTGGCACGATACGATTGGGCAATGTGTTAGAATACTCGAATAATTAGAAAAAAGAGAGAACAAGGGAGATATAGGGTAGGAGTTGTACCCTCTAAGAACACACACCTATTCTAGCCTATAACTTCAACATGCAAATGTATGTATAAGTTGACACACCCCCTAGGTTAGATAAGGGGTAGTGCTGAGCAAGAAGCACACAGTTCAGGGTGGCACTACTAGTCCAACCTCTGAGAGAGAGGTCCGAAGCCCAGTTAGCAAGAGTACAAACAAGAAAGGAGCAATCCAGGGCGACACTACTACTCCGGCCACTGGAAGAGAAGCCACAAGGCCAGTCTGAAACATATGTATAAGAGGAGTACACAACCAAGGTCCTAGCAAATGAGAGTCTACACGAACTAGACCAAGCTGCAAACAGTGTCGCTAATGATCTCTAGGCGCAAGCGCCTTAGTAAAGATATCAGCTGTGTTGGCACCAGAGGCCAAGTGAACTACGCGGGCCTGGCGACACTGCTGTAGCTCCCTCAGAAGGAAATACCGCAGCTGGATGTGCTTCGCTCTGCCCTCAAGTCAAGGCTCCTGACACAGAAGGATCATGGCCCTGTTGTCAACGTACAGTACCGGGGCAGAGCTAGGCCTCTCACCTAAGTCGGTGAGCAAGAAGGTCATCCAGCGGAGCTCCTGTGCCGCCATGGCACCCTCGTAGATCTCAGCCTCACAGCTAGAATGGGCAACAGACGAGGAGCGAGTGGACCTCCACGAGATGGCACCTGAACAAAGGCTAAAGCAGTAGCCCTGGGAGGACCTGAGCGTCTCAGCGTCGTCTGCCCACGAAGCGTCTGTGTGCCCAGTAAGGACCATTGGCCTGCGTCCTCCTAGCACTAACCCCAAGCCCGATGTACTTGCTAGATAACGCAAAACCCTCTTAGCGGCAGACCAGTGCTGTGGTCGGTGTCTGCGTGTGGCCACAAAGCGAGACAAGACGTTGAGAGGGTATCCGAGATCTGGATGAGTGCAAGTCATCAGGTACATGAGGCAACCCACTGGCTCTGTGTAAGGACTACTGGGCTCTACTTACTCCTCAAGAACTGGAGCAGGGAGCCTGTAATTTACTAGCAGAGGTGTGGGCTTTGCGAAGGAGAACTGAAGGCCGAACCTCTGAAGGACCTGGCGCACCAAGTGTGACTGTGAGAGAGTGATGGTGCGCGCTGCTGTGTCCCTGGAGATCTGCAGGCAAAGGTAGCGGCGCAACTCTCCTAGGTCAGTGCAGGTGTGTCTCCTCAGCAGCTCGGCCTTCAAAGAGGCCACTGCGTCTCTGTCTGCAGTAGCGAAGACCAGATCGTCTACGCAGACAAGGATGTAGAGTGGAGTCTGGCCAGCACGAACGAAGAGCGAGGGGTCTGCAGGGGATGGAAAGAGTTGCAGGTCAGCAAGCGTAGCATGCAACGTGTCGTGCCACTCACGAGGCGCTTGTCATAGGCCGTAGACCGGGCGCCGGAGGAGCCACTGGGTCCCAGGAGGGAAGGTACCGGTGAAGCCCTGCGGTCGGCATAGGTAGACCTGCTCGTATAGGCTGCCCTAGAGAAACGCTGTGGAGAAGTCAAGCGAGTGTAACTCGTAGTCACGCTGTGCTACTACGTGTAGCAGCGCCCAAAGAGTAGTCACCTTTGGAGTCGGGACGAAGGTCTGAAAGAAGTCCACCCGCTCGCGCTGACTGAAGCCTCTAGCCACGTAGTGCGCCTTGAGCAGAGGGGGCTCTCCGGGGGGGCGCTTCACCTTAAAGAGCCAGCGGGCATTGACTACGTTCACCCCAGGTGGGGGAACTGCATCGACGTAGGTGCCGGTGGATCTCCAAGATGCCATCTCCTGCTCCATGGCAGCTATCCACTGTGAGGCCCAGGGTCCCGAGGTCCCCTCAGCGTAAGTGCGAGGGGTCGGGATGTCAAAGGCGTTTGGGTCACTCTCAGGGACTAGCAGCATGGAACAGAGATGGGGAGCAGCCTCAGACAAGAGAGCAAGCTCGTATTGTCTGTCCTCTAGGACGTCACTGCCAAGGGCAGACACACCCCCGACGGACGGAGGACAGACAGGGTCAGAGACCAGAGCGGTGGCGTAATCAAGGCGGCGGGTAGAGGTGAAGTCAGCGACAGCGGCGACAAGAGCGCCAAGACGGGAAACAGGGGTAGACGGGTCGGTAATGAGGGAGGCAAGGACCTAAGGAACAAGGGGACGAGCGATACAAAGGTAGTCAGACAGAGGGGGAGGCACGGCAGCGAGTGACGATGGAGGAGGCGAAGGTAGGAGAGGAGGACGAGACGCGTGGGAACGAAGCAACATAGGGTGAAAATGCTGAACAGGAGAAACAGGACGAGCACGAGAGGGACGGCGAGACCAGACGTGAGACGGAGGCGTTGGGTCAGGGGACAGAGGAGGAGAGACACAAGGGGAACGAGGGGGAAGACGCGTTGGAGACAAGTCTAGTAGAGGAAACACAGGACCGTAGACAGGAAAAGGAGGAGGCGGCGGGGGAGGGGTAGGCGAGCGGTCAGGGGAGGGAAGGTCGAGAAGGCGAAGGGCGGACACTGGCGGCGACTGCTGCTCGACGCCGACACCTGAGCCGCCAGCTGCACCACGGCTACCTCCTGAACACTCCACTCCAGCACCCCCAGAAAGGGCACCCCCAGAGCGAGAACTCTCTCCAGCACCGGTGCCACCCCCAGGCTCGCCGGGACAAGCCGCGACATGAACCCCAGGACTAGCACCTTCCTCAGTGCTAGCACCCTCAGAGTCCACGAACGGCTGCTGCTGCTGCTGCTGCGGCGGCAGCGGCGGCTACGGCTGCGGGCTGTATCCGCCCCCTCGCGCCGTAGCCGACCCCTTGCGCCTAGTCGGCCCCTTCGCGCCCAGCCGGCCCCTCTCGCGCCGTATCCCGCCCCTTGCGTCTAGCCGGCCCCTCGCACTTAGCCGGCCCCTCTCGCGCCGTAGCCAGCCCCTCGCGCTTAGCCGGCCCCCTCTCGCGCCGTAGCTGGCCCTTCGCGCCTAGCCGGCCCCTCGCGCCTATCCGGCCCCTTGCGCCTAACCGGTCCCTCTCGCCTAGCCGGCCCCTCTCACCCAGCAGGCCCCTCACGCCTAGCCGGCCCCTACCGCCTAGCATGCCCCTCCTGCGCACCGCCGGCCCCACGCGCCTTGCCGGCTCCTCTCTACGCGCCGGCCTTCCCGCACCTGCCCGGCCTCTCGCGCGCCTGGCCGGCCCCTCGTGCGCCTCGGCCCCTTGCGCTTCCGCAGGCCACTCACGCACTCATCGGCGGTGGGCGGTGGGCGGTGGGCGGTGGGCGGTGGGCGGTGGGCGGTGGGCGGTGGGCGGTGGGCGGTGGGCGGTGGGCGGTGGGCGGTGGGCGGTGGGCGGTGGGCGGTGGGCGGTGGGCGGTGGGCGGTGGGGGGGGCGGTGGGCGGTGGGCGGTGGGCGGTGGGCGGTGGGGGGGGGGGGCGGTGGGCGGTGGGCGGTGGGCGGTGGGCGGTGGGCGGTGGGCGGTGGGCGGTGGGGGGGGCGGTGGGCGGTGGGCGGTGGGCGGTGGGCGGTGGGCGGTGGGGGGGGGGGGGGGGGGGGGGGGCGGTGGGCGGTGGGCGGTGGGCGGTGGGCGGGGGGGGGGGGGGGGGGGGGGGGGGGGGGGGGGCGGTGGGCGGTGGGCGGTGGGCGGTGGGCGGTGGGCGGTGGGCGGTGGGCGGTGGGCGGTGGGCGGTGGGCGGTGGGGGGGGGTGGGCGGTGGGCGGTGGGCGGTGGGCGGTGGGCGGTGGGCGGTGGGCGGTGGGCGGTGGGCGGTGGGCGGTGGCGGTGGGCGGTGGGCGGTGGGGCGGTGGGCGGTGGGGCGGTGGGCGGTGGGCGGTGGGCGGTGGGCGGTGGGCGGTGGGCGGTGGGCGGTGGGGCGGTGGGCGGTGGGCGGTGGGCGGTGGGCGGTGGGCGGTGGGCGGTGGGCGGTGGGCGGTGGGGGGGGGGGGGGGGGGGGGGGGGGGGGTGGGCGGTGGGCGGTGGGCGGTGGGCGGTGGGCGGTGGGCGGTGGGCGGTGGGCGGTGGGCGGTGGGCGGTGGGCGGTGGGCGGTGGGCGGGGGGGTGGGCGGTGGGCGGTGGGCGGTGGGCGGTGGGCGGTGGGCGGTGGCGGTGGGCGGTGGGCGGTGGGCGGTGGGCGGTGGGGGGGCGGTGGGCGGTGGGCGGTGGGCGGTGGGCGGTGGGGTGGGCGGTGGGCGGTGGGCGGTGGGCGGTGGGCGGTGGGCGGTGGGCGGTGGGCGGTGGGCGGTGGGCGGTGGGCGGTGGGCGGTGGGCGGGGGCGGTGGGCGGTGGGCGGTGGGCGGTGGGCGGTGGGCGGTGGGCGGTGGGCGGTGGGCGGTGGGCGGTGGGCGGTGGGCGGTGGGCGGTGGGCGGTGGGCGGTGGGCGGTGGGCGGTGGGATTTGAACCCCAGACCTCTCTCTTCAAGGGTTTTTTTATAACCCACTACGACACTAGGTTGATGAGAGATTTATAAGGAACATTACACCTTGTGGACTTTCCCCACATTGCAGGAATTCGCGCACCTCTTGACCTTTCCCCATGCACCCCTTGCTGATTTTTCCCGCGCACCTGTCATACGCTTTCTGTTATTGCACTGAGAGACTATTCTACCTATATATCCATCACCGTCACATACATACACACACATGCATGCACATACTCCCAGCCCCTCACATGCAATGTCCTAGTTCAACCTCGTCAGGCCGGCGTAATCATTACGCTCGTCAAAGGGCTGAAGACTTACAGTCACATCGGGAATTACTTGTAATGACTGTTCGGCCTTGATTAAGGGAGTGCCTTCCTTTAGAAGGTGGGAGAGTGTAAGGAATTACCATTCCTTACTGGGGCTCGCCACAACGAGTACACGCGAACAGTTCACGTCCGCAGGCTCGGCCCTCAAGTCACACGCCAAACCAGCCCCCGTCGACCTCGTCAGCCCCAAACTCATCCCGAGTCGCCCCGAACCCACTTTGACTTCGTCACTCTCGGGACTATCGAGCCCTTGATTGGTCCAACCCTCGACATTCAACCTGGTCAACTCGCACTATATAAGCCCTAGGCCTCATTTCTATCAGAACGCTACAATCACGTTCCCCTTATAGTATTTTGCGCTATACTCTGAATTAAAATTCATAACAACCTTGCTCATTTGTAACGAACGTGTGTAACACAATCATATATACAGCCATATCACCCTAACAGCAGCATTTGGCAGCCAGGGAGGGCGGAACGCCTGATGGGCAGACGAGGGGAGCGAGTGGGCGTTAGTAGCAGCGTGCACAGGATGGAGGTTGTTGGCACCGCTGCGATACAATGGTGGACCTGCTTGTCCCGCTTGTCCCCCCAGCCCCGCTTGTTCCCCCTCTCCCACTTGTCTCTCATTGTTTGGTGCTCTTTGCCCACGTGCTGCTGACTGCTGCAGCTGTGGGGGCTGCGGAGGAGGATGAGGAGCATGGAGCAGAGCCAGCACAGGCTGCTCTTGCCCGGACACATGCACCCGCCCTGCCTGCTGCTGTTCCTCCTGCTGCTGCTGCTGCTGCTGCTGCTGTGCTTGCACCTGCCACTGCTGTTCCAGTTCATGCCCATGCTCCAGCAGCCAATCATCATCATCCACCTCCATTGCTACTTCCTGCTGCTGGTTCTGCTGCTGCTCCCTGCAGTGTCCCCTATTCACCCAGCTGCCACCATCATCGCCACCACCATCAACACCATCATCATCATCATCATCATCATCATCATCATCATCATCATCATCATCATCATCATCATCATCATCATCATCATCATCATCCAAACCCCCTCTCCCAGTAGGGTTACCGGCGATGGTAGTATTACAGACTAGCAGGGCATAGAGTGTGTCTGTGCTGACCCGCAGCTGCTGCCAGATGCCCTCCATCTTCTGCTGTAGCGTCTTATGGTGTGCTAGCTGGGCCCTAGTGGTACCACAAGACAGGCAGAGGGTAGGGGTCTAATCATTGTACGCATCACAGGCAGCAGACACAGATGTACAGAAGTTGACAGCCCAAGCCTCATAGGTGCACCAGAGCCACATTTGCAGTCTTTCAGCAGCTAGGACGGGAGGGACAAGGAGCTTTGAGTGATGCACACCTGAGACCGTCAGACTGATCCTGCAGCTGCTGCTTTTTCTGAATAAAAACCGTGTGATTGGAGTCTAGTTTTAAGGCGCCTCGAATCTAGACAAGAGGGACAAGGAGCTCTGATGCACACCTGAGAGTGTCAGACTGATCCTGCAGCTACTGCTTTTTCATGGTCACCTGGTAGCCAAGGGAGAAGGGAGGGTGGCAGCCCAGGGGGGAAGGTTGAGTGAAGGGAGGTGGAAGCAGAAGGAATGAAAGCACTGGAGGGCAGTGAACGACGTTTTTTGCAGGACGAGTGCTGCACGGCATGCACCAGTGCTGCACAACAAGGGATGGATAGGAGTAGTCGGAGAGGATGAAAATCAGCAACAACTCTAAATAAAAAAAGGCAAGGATTTGAACCCCAGTCCTCTCTCTTCAAGGGTTTTTTTTTTTAACCAACTACGCACTAGGTTGATGAGAGATTCATAAGGAGCACTACACCTCGTGGACTTTCCCCCCATTGCAGGAATTCTTGGCGCACGCCTCTTGACCTTTCCCCATGCACCCCTTGCAGACTTTTCCCGCGCACCTGTCCTACTCTTTCTGTTATGGCCCTGAGAGACTATTCTACCTTTATATCCATTGCTGTCACATACATACAAACACATGCATGCAAGAATGAGTGCTTGAGCGTTGCCCCATGAAAGCACATCTTGAGTTTTTTTCCTGCGACTATACCTATCCCAAAACCTTTTTTTGCGTGGGGAGTTAGTAAATGGGCTGTAGAGCCCAGAGACTACTGCTCAGATCCAAAATCCTAATGGGTAGAAAGTTATGGCATTTCAACATTTTCCCGAAGAATGAGTACTTGAGCGTTGCCCCATGAAAGCACATCTATAGTATTTTTTCAGCTACTAAGCCTATCCCAAGACCATTTTATAGCATGGGGATTTTGTGCATGGGTTGTAGAGCCCAGGGACTACTGCTCAGATCCAAAACACAAATATTTGGGAAGTTATGGCATTTCAACTTTTCCCCCAAGAATGAATGCTTGAGCGTTGCCCCATGAAAGCACAACTTAAGTATTTTTCCAGCGACTATACCTATCCCAAGCCCATTTTCTTGCATAGGGAGTTAGTACATGGGCTGTAGAGCCCAGGGACTACTGCTCAGATCCAAAATCCTAATGGGTAGGAAGATATGGCTTTTCAACGTTTCCCCCAAGAATGAGTACTTGAGCGTTGCCCCATGAAAGCACATCTAGATTTCTTTTCCAGCTACTAAGCCTATACCAAGGCCATTGTTTAGCATGGGGAGTTATTGCATTGGCTGCAGAGCCTAAGGACTACTGCTTAGATCCACAATCCAAATGGGTGGGAAGTTATGACATTTCAACTTTTGCCTCAAGAAGGACTGCTTGAGCGTTGCCCAGTGAAAGCACATCTAGAGTTTTTTTCCAGCTACTATGCTTATCCCTAGCCCATTGTTTTGCATGGGGAGTTAGTGCACGGGCTGTAGAGCCCATGGACTACTGCTCAGATCCAAAATCCTAATGGGTGGGAAGTTATGGCATTTCAACTTTTCCCCCAAGAATGAGTGCTTGAACATTGCCCCATGAAAACACATCTTGAGTTGTTTTCCAGCTACTAAGCCTATCCCAAGCCCAGTGTTTTACATGGGGATCTGGTACATGGGCTGTAGAGCCCAGGTACTACTGCTCAGATCCAAAATCCTAATGGGTGGAAAGTTGTGGCATTTCAACGTTTTCCCCAAGAATGAGTACTTGAGCGTTGCCCCATGAAAGCACATCTAGAGTTTTTTTCCAGCTACTAAGCCTATCCCAAGCCCATAGTTTAGCATGGGGAGTTAGTGCATTGGTTGCAGAGCCCAAGGACTACTGCTCAGGTCCAAAATCCAAATGGGTGGGAAGTTATGACATTTCAGCTTTTGCCCCAAGATTGAGTGCTTGAGCGTTGCCCCATGAAAGCACATCTAGAGTTTTTTTCTGGCTATTAAGCATATCCCAAGCCCATTGTTTTTCATGGGGAATTAGTTCATGGGCTGTAGAGCCCAAGGACTACTGCTCAGATCCAAAATCCTAAAAGGTGGGAAGTTATGTTATTTCAACTTTTGCTCCAAGAAGGAGTGCATGAGCGTTGCCCCATGAAAGCACATCTTGAGCTTTCTTCCAGCGACTATACCTATCCCAAGCCCATTGTTTTGCATGGGGAGTTAGTACATGGGATGTAGAGCCCAAGGACTACTGCTTAGATCCAAAATCTTAATAGGTGGGACGTTATGGCATTTCAATGTTTTCCCCAAGAATGAGTGCTTGAGTGTAGCCCCATGAAAGCACATCTAGAGATTTTTTCCAGCTACTAAGCCTATCCCTAGCCCACTGTTTTGCATGGGGAGTTAGTGCATCGGCTGTAGAGCCCATGGATTACTGCTCATATCCAAAATCCAAATGGGTCGGAAGTTTTGGCAATCCAACTTTTCCCCCAAGAATGAGTGCTTGAGCGTTGCCCCTTGAAAGCACATCTAGAGTTTTTTTCCAGCTACTAAGCCTATCCCAAGCCCATTTTATAGCATGGGGATTTTGTGCATGGGTTGAAGAGCCCATGGACTACTGCTCAGATCCAAAACTCAAATAGTTGGAAAGTTCCCTCTCCTCCTTGCAAGAGCTCGAGATCAAAGCATGCAACAGCCTGGTATCCCTCCCTCACTCACTCCCCCTCCTCCCCTCCCTCCACACACTCGAGCTGATTGCCTGCCTCTCGCTCTCCTCCCTTCCTCCAGACTTCTCCCTGCTGACCTCCCTGCACACCCTCTATCTCTACGACTGCCATGCGCTGTCCCACCTGCCCGCCTCTCTCCCCCTCCTCCCCTCCCTCCGCGCGCTCTCTGTCTACAGCAAAGCCCTTAAGCAGCTGCCCTTGCAATGCCGCACTGGGGAGGAGTGGCAGCAGGAGGGTGGAAGAGGGTTGGACGAGGTTGGAGAAGAAGGCGCATTGGGAAGGGAAGAGGGGGCGGTGCTGGTTGCAGGCAGGGCGAGGGAGGATGCGACAAGTGGTGTCACTGTCACCAGTGTACCTACAGCACCCACTGCTGTACCCAGCGCGCCCTGCAGCGGGGTGGCGCTGCTGTCTCTGCGGCATCTGGTTCTCTCCAGCAGCCAGCACCTATGCCAGCTGCCTTCCGCCCTCACCCTCCTCCTGCACCTCTCCCATCTTTCGATCAAAGACCTCCCTCTCCTCTTCTCCCTCCCTCCGATGATCCTCCTCCTCCCTTCTCTCACACACCTGGAGTTACAGAGCTTGCCCTCTCTTACCCACTTCCCCTCTCCCCCTCTCTCTCTTTTCCCCCTTCCTCCTGCACCTCCTTTCTCCTCCTCCCTGTCGCCCTCTCCATCCTTCCCCTTACCCTATCCTCCATCCTCCAACACCTCCCTTCCCTCGTCTAGGCTCTCTCTCGCCCCTATCCGCTCTCTCTCGGTAAACCACTGCTCAAAACTGCTCTCCCTTCCCGCGTGCCTCCCCCTTCTGCCGCACCTATCCTCTCTCTACCTCTCTCTTCTCCCCGACTTGCTCTCGATCTCCTCCTGCCGCCCTGCTGCTGCTGCTGCTGCTGCTGCTGCTGCTGCTGCTGCTGCTGCAAGCACACATGGGGGGGAGGAGGATGGGGGGCGAGTGAGGGTGGGAGGAGATGGGGAGGGAGGAGGACAACAGGCAGCAGCTCTTCTGGAAGAGGAGTCAAAGGGGGCAGTGCAACAGGAGGGGGGGTCAGAGGCAGCAGGGGGGAGCAACTCGCAACGGGAATCGGCAGGGAATAGAGTGAAGGGGATGTGCAGAAGGGCATGGAGAGTTTGCATCATGAGAAAGAGTGGAGCAACCTGTTGCTGCAGGGACGGCACGCGGAATGGCCGAGGCTTCAGAAGCTGACTCGTCAATTCTGCTACAGCCTGACCAGTATCCCATCCTCGTTGAAGTCTGCTCCACTGCTCCGGGATGTCCATGTGCAAGAGTGCTACGAGTTAGATAGGAAGAGATGACTTTTCCCTAATGCGTTCCCCTCCCTTCCTACCCCTCTCAACCCCTTTCTCCAAGCCATCTCTTCTACTCTACTGTTCTACCCCTCCTCCACCCTTCTCCAACCCTGTTGGTAGGCAGGCTAGATGGATACCTTTTATAGTAACTCTGTAGTGTGTGTCCAAGTTACACTCATGCTTCTCTCTTTGTCTCATTGTATGGTCACAACACAACAATCAAGCAGCACCTGCCCAACCCAACCAAAACCACAGACACTACCGGCTGTATGGGTGGGTTGCAAGATATGATCCCACTAGCACAACCATATTGAGCTCTCGAGTATACTTCACCAAACCATGATTCGACATACCGGTACATATCATGCATCCACCGCCCCAATCATCTGGACACGCGCACCATGCCCTTTCCAATGGGTAACCTAGAGCCTCCCCCAGGGCAGCTGTCTGGTACTAGCCTTGGCACAGGGCTTGCATTGCACCATTGAACTGGTGGGTGCACCCATTGCCCACAATACTCAACCGGGCCGCTCGAGGCTTGAAATCCCCGCCACTGACACACCATTGCAGCAGTCCTGCGCACCCAACCAATGGGTGCACCCACCTGTGCAATGCACACCGGTACTTTAAATTTCTACCCATCCCTCTCGGCGAACCTAGGCGTGGCTTTGTGCTGTTCCGCCAGTCTGAGCACCTCCTGGGCCATGACGTCAGCAGCGTCGGCAGTGGCAGCAGCCTCTGCTCTCTCCCTCATCGTCTCCTGCCTTGTGTCGTCCCCTGCCATGGCCGGAAAAGGAAATGTAGGATGTACACCCATGTATGAAGGAAAGATGGAAAGTGCTAACCGAAGCAAACAAGAGCAGACCACATCACGAACGATAAGCAGCACGCATAATTAACAAAGCAATTAACAAAGCAATCCAGCACACAAAGGACACGGGATACAGTAGGTGGAAGTCAAGGGCATCAGACGCTACCGAGCAGTGAGGTGACAGCCGAGAGGAGGGTGTCTGGGGACAGCTGGGTCTGTGGCAGCATGACGGCTGCTCCCGCACCAACCATGGCACGCGCATTCACCGTCTGATGGTCCTCTGCCACATGTGGTGATGGCACCTAGGGGATGGGATTGAATGCAGAGGTGTGAAAGACGGCATTGCGGGAAGGCAGCAGTGTAACGCGGAGCACAGTCGATGGAGGCAGCATCGCAAGACCAAGCTTTGCTGAAACCAATGCTTGGGGGGGGGGGGAAGAGGGGGGTGGGGGGCAATGACGTGTGGAATGCAGGAGGAGAGGCGGACAGAAGAGAACCCAGCGAAGATCCATGCTTTGTTGCGTTGCTGCATGAATCAGTTCAAACACTAGATTTGACTTTGCACTCAATTGCGTGTGTGCACATGTTTCAGGATTTGCATGTGTGCATGTGTGCATGTGTGCATGTGCGCATGTGTGCATGTGCGCATGTGCGCATGTGGGCATGTGTGCATGTGCGCATGTGGGCATGTGTGCATGTGGGCATGTGTGCATGCGTGCATGTGTGCATGTGGGCATGTGTGCATGTGCGCATGTGTGCATGTGAGCGTGTGCGCGTACCAGGATGCATGGCGTGGCAGTGGCGAGCAGTTCCGAGCACGTGACAGCGCCTGCACGCGCCACCACCACATCCGCTGCTGCATACGCCAGCTCCATTCGATCTATGAAGCTGCCATGGGTGATGGGTCGTCAGGGGCCAAGGGGGGGTTGGGCGGAAGAAGGGGGTTGAGGTGAGGGAAGGAGGAGGCGAGAGGCAAGAGGCGAGGCAACAGGGGTTGAATTTGAGGAGAAACGAAAGGCAGAATGAGGGTGGGTGGTGAGCGGTTATACGGGGTGCGGCATGAGTGCAGCAGTTGAGAGCAGTAAGAGGGGACTTTGGCATGTGGATTGCGCGTGTTATACAACGCAGTCATCACTGAAGGACCAGAGCAACGGAGGGGCGAGACGACGACAAACAGCAGAGAGCAACAGCGTGAGAAAGCAGGTGCGGAATGGAAGTGAGGCGGGTCGGTAGGGAGGGCCAGGGGAAAATGGGGAGACAGGGAGCAGGATGGAGGGAGGCGAAACGGTTGAAATAGAGGGAACTGCGGGGGATAGGATCAAGCAAGCGAGCGAGGTAAGCACGAGGAGAGACCTCACGGCATGAGGGAGACGCGGGGATGAGACGCCAGAGGAAGAGCTCTCATCTCCTCCACGTGCCTTGCACCGGCCTGCCATATCACATGCACCTCGCTCTGCCCGCCCCTCTCCCCCCCCTCTCTTCCCTCGCTTCCCTTCCCCCTCTCCCCACCATCCTGCGCACCATCCAGCCCCTCACCACCGCACTCCACACTGCTGCGCCCATCGAGCAGCCGCTGCAGCGCTCCTGCTACTGCTCTATTGACGGGCTCTGCGCCCAGCGAGCCCCCCAGAACCAGCACCACCTGCGCTCTCCGCCCAGGTACTGCTGCTGCTGCTGCCCGGGGGAAGAAGTACTTAATCGCCTCGTCTCGCTTCGCTTCCCCCCCCTCCCTCACCGCTCGCAGCACCGCGCGCGTGGGGTTCCCCGCCACGTGGCAGCGCCTGGTTGGAAAGAACCGCTGGGCGACGGCAAAGGCGACGAAAACGACGGTCGCGAAACGGCCGAGCAGGCGGTTCGCGATTCCCGCGTGCGCGTTCTGCTCCTGAAGCACGAGGGGTACGCGACAGATCACAGCCGCTAGACACGTGGGCGCGGACACGTACCCTCCCGTGCCTACTACGACGTCAGGCTTTAATCGCGAGATTAGGAGAACGCAGAGGAAGAGCGCGTGTAGAAAGCGGATCGGGAGGAGGAGGTTGGTGAGAGAGGCGAGGAGCGGGCGGCGGATACAGACGGCAGGGATTGGATGGATCGGGTAGCCTGCGCGAGGGACAGCCGTCCATTCCATGCGCTCCCTGGTTCCGACGAAGTTGATCTCGGCCGTTGGATCGCGGGATCGGACGGCGTCGGCGACGGCGACGGCCGGGTACACGTGGCCGCCTGTGCCGCCAGCGGCGAAGAGGATCGATACGCGCGAGGGTGAATCTGACGTGGCTGCTGGTGCTACAAGCGAGGGCGATCCTCCCGCAGAGCATGTGACTGTAACGGATGAATACCGTCCGCTACCTCCATTGGTGTTATAGAACCGCTGGCGGCTATCACTGGGACTAGTACTAGCAGCACTCCCGCTAAAAGCACCCCTTTCACCCCACGTAACGCCCACACCTCGGAGCCAGCAGTCACCAGCAGCAGCAGCAGAGTCGATACTACCGCTTCCATTCCCCCTAGCCCGTACGAATTCCGACGATGGTCCGCTTATCCGCGCAAGCACCCCACGACGCCCGCCGCCCTGCCTGCCTCCCGCGCAGCTCCCGCTTCCGCGCAGGCCCGCATCCAATCCCCGCAACAGCGTCGTGCGCGGAGCGGCGGAAGCGGAAGTGGAGGCTGGCGCGGGCAAAAGAGCGCGCATGCGCGGGAACGCCGTCGCGGTGCTTCCGTGAGTGGGGTTCCCGCGAGAGGGGAGGAGCGCTGAGGCGCGAATCATGGCTTCTCTCGCGGGAAGTCCTATGGGGGCATCGACTCGGCGCGTAACCAAGTGGTAGATTCCTGCTCGGCGTTCCTTGCAGGCCTTAGCAGAATCTAGATACACACATGCAGTGCAGTAGTAGATATGGTATTTCTCGACTCCAGTCCTAGCTGAGTGAGTGCCCCTCAACCGCGTCGCGGTCAAGACCAGGTCTTCCGCGACCTTCGCGAGTGCATAACGCAGAGGGTTTTGCAGTTCATGGAAAATCGCTGCAGTACATTAGCAAATTGTAACAATCATCCCAATTATCCCATGTTATGAATGGAACTTACTAGTAGCGCGGAGGGCAATGGCGAAACTGTGAACGAGTAAATGACAATACAATGAAAGACAATACAATGTATAAGAAACCTAGGACGATCCTGGACGTAGGCTCTGAAGGTTCGAGAAAAGTGTCGAAGGGCCTCGATGTGTCGAAGCGAGGTCCGGAAAGGCCCAGGAGGCTCGAACTGAAAGGTCTGGAACCCTAACGCTGGTTCGGGACTGTTCGAGTCATACGCCCTGTAGCAAGCCTCAGTAAGGAATTACTAATTCCTTACATCCCACATCAAGTAACCAATAAATCCAACCTAGAGGCTTTCCCAAGTGGCCCACATATCATGTCCATTCACCTTCAAATCCAACTAAATTCCGCTCATGAGGCAGACTCAATCCACCAACCACGTGTGAAATGCCTAGCTTGTCGTACAGAAAGTGCACGGGAGGGACTGTTTGAGAGAATCCAACCCTCCACCTTATTGGTCTACCTGACTACCACAGTCATTGTTCCCCTTCCAGCCGAATACAATCCCGCCCACACCTGTGTGTCCCGTAGCGTGGATCCATGCATACTGTAACGAGGGTGGAAGGTAAGCCAGGCTAAAACAGCTTTGTGAGATGTCTTGAATCTACGACCACCTCCCACGTTCCCCCTCCAGCCGAATACAATCCCGCACCTGTGCCTCACGAAGCATGGGTGCAAACTGCAGCGTGGGTGGAAGGTAGACCAAGCTGTAACAGCTGTTCAGAGTCAGCTTTTGCAGGCAGGCCCACTCGACACACTCCCCATGCCGCAAGACATAGCGCCAGTCCCCCTCATTCCGCAACTCAGTGTTGTCCTTCCGCAACGCCACATCATCTTCCCCCGCCTCTTCCTCTTCCCATTCCTCTTCCCCTTCCTCTTCCCATTCCTCTTCCCATTCCTCTTCCCATGCCTCTTCGCCTTCCTTCTCCTCTGCACCTTCCTTCTCCTCTTTGCCTTCCTTCTCCTCTTCGCCTTCCTTCTCCTCTTTGCCTTCCTTCTCCTCTTCACCTTGCCCTTCCTCTTCCACCATCACCCCAGCTTGCCTACCCTTAGATGCTTTCCCCACATGCTCTCCACCCTCATGCATGTCTATCTCCTCTAGCCCTTCTGCCTGCCCTGCTTCCCCCCCATCTTCTTTGCTTCTCTCACTTCTGCTCGGTTCTGCTCCTTCCTCCCCATCTTCTCTGCTTCTCCCACTCGGTTCTGCTCCATCGTCCCCATCCTTTCCACTTCTCTCGCTTCCGTTCCCTTCTGCTGCATCCTCCTCGTCTCCTCCCTCACTCTCCCATCCCTCGCTCTCGTCATCGCCATCTGCCCCACTATCCCCTAACACAGCAGCAGCAGCACCCCCAGTAGGGCGACACGCGGACGGGATTGAGCGCAAGCTTTGAAGGCCGAACAGATACAGAGACGTGAGATGCGGTAGAAGGGGGAGGCACGAGGGAAGCGAGTGCAGCTTCAAATACCTCAGAACAATAGAGCGTATCGGGTAGGCAGAGTGCATGGAGGGGCGGGACTGAGGCTTGTCATCAGGTGGAGGGAAGGGCCCGGAGGATGATGCTGGAAGGGGCGGCTGGAAGGACAAAGACAGCGTGTGAGACTGGGGGAATGGAGGAATAGGGGGGCAGGGGATGGAGGTGAGAGAGTCAAGGCCGTTCAGCTCAAGGTGTGTGAGCGAAGGGAGGAGGAGGAGGGTCGCAGGGAGGGAGGAGATGGCATGGCAGCTGTCGATCTTGAGTTGCTGGAGGCTGGAGAGGTGGTGGATGTGCGAGGGGAGGGAGGAGAGCAGCGGCAGATGGTTGAGAGTGAGGTGGGAGAGGTGCAGGAGGAGGGTGAGGGCGGGAGGCAGCTGGCATAGGTGCGGGCTGTTGGAAAGAACCAGATGCCGCAGACACAGCAGCGCCACCCCGCTGCAGGGTGCCCTGGGTACAGCAGCGGGTGCCGTAGGTACACTGGTGCCAGTGACACCACTTGTCGAGCCCCCCCCCTCCCTCCCTGCAACCACCACTGCTGCTTCTTTGTTACCCAATGCCCCTTGGGCATCGTCAGCTGGCACACTCCCCACCCCAGTATCACACCCCAAGGGCAATTCCTTGAGGTCTTTGCAGGCGAGAGAGAGGGTGTGGAGGGAGGGGAGGAGGGGGAGAGAGGCGGGCAGGTGGGACAGCGCATGGCAGTCGGAGATAGAGAGGGTGAGCAGGGAGGTTAGTTGGGAGAGATCAGGAGGAAGGGAGGAGAGCGAGGAGCAGGAAGAGAGGTCGAGTGTGCGGAGAGAGGGGAGGAGGGGGAGTGAGCGAGGGAGGGAGGAGAGACCCTTGCATCCTTTAATCTTGAGCTCTTGCAAGGAAGAGAGGGAACCGAGGGAGGAGGGGAGTGAGGAGAGGAGAGGGCAGTTGGCAATGTGAAAGCGAGTGAGGGAGGGCAGGGAGGGGAGTGAGTGTGGGAGATGCGTGAGGGAGGAACAGCCTTCAATCTCTAGGGTTAGGAGGGAAGAGAGGAGGGAAATGTCTTCAGGTAGGGCCAAGAGGTACGAGAAGGACGCAAGGGAGAGGCGCTGGAGGGAGGTAAGCTGAGGAAGAGTGGGAGGCAGGGCTTTGAGGCGTGGTCGATTTTCCATGTTGATGTTGTATTCCGCCAAACGGAGCTCCTTCAAACGGGGCAAATGCAGGCCGAAGTCAGGAGGGAGCGAGGAGAGAACAGGGTGCTTCATGTTGGTGATTGAGAGATGCTCCAGGGACAGCTGGTGGAAGAGAGAGGGGGGGAAGCAAGTGAGGGAGTCGCAACGGTGGAGAGAGAGGGAAGTGAGGTGCTCCGTGTGAGCGAGTGAGGGGGGGAGAGATGAGAGGAGGAGGAGATCGGATAGCTTGAGGTGTTTGAGGGAGGAGAGGAGGCCGAGAGTGGGAGGGAGACGTGTGAGGCAATTGCAATCATTGATGGTTAGTTGGGTGAGGGAGGAAAGGGAGGAGGAGGAGGCAGGCAGGAACTCCAGCCAATGACATTGCTGGATCGTCAGTTCCTCGAGACTTTTGAGCTGACCGAAATCGTCGGGCAGCGCGATCAGATCATCACAGTTGACGATGGTGAGGCGGCGGAGGGAGGAGAGGCGGGGGAGGGACGACGGGAGTTCCTGTAGCTCTCCAAAGTTACTAACGGAGAGTTCTTGTAACGAGTAAAGATTCCCGATCGATTCTGGGAGCTCCGAGCAGGATCGGAGGGAGGAGAGACGGAGGGAGAGGAGGGAAGAGAGGGAACCGAGGGAGTAAGGGAGCGAGGAGAGGAGGGGACAGCGATCGAGAGTGAGGGAGGTGAGGGAGGAGAGGAGGCCGATGGAGGCGGGGAGGCGAGGAAGGGAGGAGCAGGAGACGAGGCTGAGGTGAGTGAGGGAGGAAAGGAGGGTGATGGAATCCGGGAGTGACTGTAGCGAAGGGCACTGCAGGTGCAGGTGACGGAGGGAGAGAGGGAGAGCAAAACGGTCATCTCGTTTTCCCGCGCTGGGTTCAGTGGGGCGTGAGGGGGTGCCATTAGCAAGCGTGAGAGGTTTAGGGAGTGAGAGAGCGTCAGACGGAGAGATAGGGGGAGGGAGTGTGAGGGAGGTTAACGAGGAGCATTTCAGCAGCAGCTGCTCCAAGCAGCCATGGCTACTCATAGCTTGAGGCAGCCACCTAACGTCTTCCAAGCACTCCTCCAAGTTTAGCTCTCTCAGCTGCGGCAACCCGCTAAGCAGCGACTGTATATCCCCGTCGCCAACATACGGCACGGCTAGAGCCTCCATTCGAAAGAAGTCCCTCTCTTCCCTGCAGAACTCCTCCTCCTCCTCCTTCTCTTCCTCGCTATTCCACAAACCGAACATAGCCTTCCTTTTTCCGAGTCTCAGGCTGGTCAGTAGCGGGCACTGCTCCGGAAGATCCGTGAAAAAGGTTATCGGCATGAAGCCGAGCGCGCGGTCAGGCGCGCAGATCGACGTGAGGTGGGGGAAGCGCGCGGCGGCGGAAAGCAGCTCGAGCCCGGAGAGACAGCGTCCGGGGGGGAGGCGGATGGCGGACTGCGCGAGAAGCGCGAGGCGGAGCCATCGGCGGCAGACGCAGGCGTGCGAGAAACTGGAGCCGTCCGATGCGATTTGGCGGAGGATCGAGCAGAGAATGTCGTCCGATAGGAGATCGATCGGCGATCGTTGATCGGCGGCAAGGACAGCGTTACTAGGAGCCATAAGATCGGACGGTGGACGGGAACCCAAGTGGGGCCAGCCAGCTGCGAATGAGTCTTTTATCTGATTTAGGTGCCAACAGGGGTGCGGGAATAGAGCCAGCGGGTGTGAGAAAGGAGGAAGCTAGCCAGCAGTTTCGGGACCGCCTGTGACAGATCGCGCGCGTGCTAAGGTAGACAGGCTTGGATGTCAGTACCTGGATGAGACCTGGGTAGAGAGTAGAGATTATGAGGTGGAGGACCTCTGCCTGAGTGGTATCAATGGCTGCATGTAACAGGGGTTGGGTGCGGTGAGGAGGAAAAGTTAACTGGCTCTTTCCTGAAGCTGCTGCCTGTGATCATGCACTCCCTACAGGCAGACTCAGACTGACATAGTGTATTTGACATAACATTTACTACAAAGAAAGAAGCTCCTCTATTCGAGTGCTTTTACCCCATTTTTGAAAGAGATGCCATGTTTGGTTTATGCGACAGCTGAGAATCGGTGCTAAATCAAGCATGGACATGTCTTTCTCAAGAGGGAGAGAAAAGTCGGTGTGCGAAGCATTCGAGGGTGTCTGATAGGCTGCAAATGATGTAGACGGGGACGTGATGTGGCGAACGAATGCCTTGTCCATCGGAACATCCACAAGCATCCTTCCTGGTGATAGCTGCAAAATAACAACGCAAACATGGACAATTCTTGGCAAGGCATGAGAAAACATGTGGGTGGGTGGAGGAAAGAATTATTAAGACTCGAATACACCTTCGAACATTTCATGACCCTAAGCTTGTCCTGCACTCTCTTCAAGCCCCCACCACTCACGAGCACAGGGCGGTGAATGCTGAATGCAATGGCTCCCCCTAGCGGAATGGCGTACTTTGCTCGCTGACGGTTCTGAAACATGCGCTGGTCGCGATGCGTGCTGCTTGCTGTCAGCAGCGGGGGCGGCTGGGAATGGGGAGAGAGAGGGGGGGAACAAGGGTGTGGTGAACAGTGAAAGGAGTAGAGAGAGATGGGAGCGAGAATGTATGGAACGACAGAAGTGCGGGAGGGATGGGCGGCAAAGAGGGGAAGGGCAGGATAAGACAGGTCGAGTGGCAGAACACGATGAGGGAGTGGAGGGAGGGGGACAGAGAGAGGAGGCAGGTGTGAGGGCGAGAGAACTTGGTGGTGGGAGGACAGAAACAGATGCAGGACGATTATCTGAGCCCGGATTACCTGAGCTGGGATTTCCACTGTAGGAACACCATCAAGGGACGATGGAGGCGAGGGCATGTGAGGGTACCACCAGCTGCGGAAGAGAAGCATGCCATTAGTTGGATTCTGGAGTAGCTGGAGGTAAGAGGATGGGGCGAGGCAGAGGAGAGGGAGAGGGAGGAAAGAGAAGGGGAAGGGGAGGGAAGAAGAGGGAGTGGGGAAGGCAGCTTTGAAAAAGGGAGGAGGAGGAATTGAGGAGGTGTGAGATAGAATGGGGAAGTAGGGGCGGATGGCAGGCAGGAACTACAACGAAAGCAAAGCTTGTGCAAAGTTAGGCTTACAGGAGAAAGAGCTGAATTCCAGATGCTGCTGCTGCTGCTGCTGCCCCCTTCAATAGCACCATCCATAGGAGTGCAGTTAGGATGCATACCAGCCATTCTACCTACTGCAGGCATGTTCTTGAGCAGCAGCGGGGAGAAGGAGGGCGGAGCGAGGAACTCGTCTAAATCGAGGAAGAGGACGGCGTGGAAGTGAGAGTGGGAGCGGAAGTAGCAGTCTAGGAGGAAGAGACGCTGAGCCCTGTAGTGCATGTCCAGGCCAGAAGGCCGCTGATTGGGTGCTCCGTTCACCTGGTTGTGAGAGGGGTAAGTAGGCAGAGAGGCGGGAGACGGGAAACAAGTGCAGTCTGCATGAGGTTGTTACAAACGGGGGCAGGGGAAGCGAATGAATGTAGAACGAGGGTGTAAGATGAAAAAAGAGCAGTGGTACGAGAGAAAGGAAGGAGAGATGATGGCAGACCCTTGCAGAAGCGGGAAGAAGTAAGGCACAGTGGAGGAGAAGCAGCGAGGCTGTATGTTGCACTGCAGAGGGTAACATTTTTCATACCTCTGTGAAGGGGAGGTCCCAGAGCACGAGGGAGATGAAAGAGGGCCAGTGCAGGCCGGAGAAGCGGAGGAGGGCACGGGACAGGGGTGAGAGGGAGTAGCTATCGTTGTCTATAACGTATGCTGTGATGTGCTGCGCGCCCATGAGCCGAACAAAGTGCAGCCACTCCAGCCACAGGGACTGATAGGCGGGTGTTGAACGGGTAACAGCGGAAAGTGGGGGGGTTGGGGGAGAGAGTGGAGTGAGCGAAAGGCACTTTTCAAGAAAGGTCAACAACTTGAGTGGCCTCAGTAGACAGCAGGAGTCAGTGGAAAGTACACTCGAGCAATTACGAGAACAAAAAAGTGCCTTGACAAGCAGCATAGAAACTATACAGGCAGACACAGGCAGCTGGAAGGAGAGTGCAAGGGGTCTAAGGAGGCGAGCGTTGGAGAGGCGAGTTACCGATATGTCAAAGAAGAGAGGGCCCGTGCACACACTGAGTTGAAGAGCCTCACCACTCTCACCACCTTGCTCCTTCCCCCCCCTGTCAGACTCAACCTCATCCACCCCTTTCTCTTCCACTGTTGAAACTGTGTCCTTTACCCCACCAACATCTGCCTCCCCTTCATGTCTGGCGATCCAGTTGAGCCTCACAAACGGCATACTCTTCACTGGACTGTACCTAATGCCTTTGCTTGTGCTACTGGCACCGCAAGAGGCAGAGGCAGCAGCGGCTGTGGCGATGTGTGAATCAGTGGTATGGCGATGGATGAGAGTAACCGCTACAATGCTGCTATTGATGCTTCTGCTGTTGCTGCTGCTGCTGCTGGGGAAGTTCATGTCGCTGGTAGTTGATGCATCCGCACGATTGGCATGGCCAGAGGCTGGATTGTGAAGTGAAACGACTGGACCAGGCAGAGGGCAATGCATCTGGAAACAGCGATGAGAGCCAGAAGACATAGCAAAGTATGAGTCAGTACCATACGACAGATTGGAGGGATGATTGAAGCCACGCCTGCTAAAACAAAACTGTCACAGGCCATCCTTAGCCTGTCATAATCATCTGCGCTCACCTGCACTTGCTGGTGTCTCCTCCCATGCTTGTCATCCTCATCTGTTAGACTGCAGCACTGCCCACTCCGCCAACACACCCACTCCCCTTCCCCGCCCACCCCACTCTCCTCCTCCCCACCGTCCGGTCCGCCAGTAACCTCCGCCTCTGCAAGGCCTAGCCCAAAAGCCCTGGCACAGTCTCCCCTGAACGTTGTTGCGTCTGATCCTGATCGATTGGACCCGGTACTGCCATATGCAGAGCACATGTGTTTCAGCTGCACGCACAGCAGAGCTTGCCAATCTCCCAACCCCCCCACAAAGGCGCTGTTGCCTGCCACCAGCAGCACCACACGAGGGGCCAAGCTCTGCAACGAGCGTGCACTGCAACTTCTCCCTGTGCTTTCTGTAGCGCTGCTCGTGCTGCCAGTGCTACTAATGTTGGTGGTGGTGGTGGTGCTGCTGCTGCTGCTAAGTTTACTGCTACCTGCAGCAGCAGCATTCGCCCCTCTTCCCCTACCAGTCCGTTTCAGCCAGCTTCCAGGCAAGCCCCTCCTGCTCCACACTCTCACCGCCGCTCCCCACATCCCACCGACACTAGCAGCAGCGGATGCAGCAGGTGCGGCAGGGGAAGGGAGCGAAATCGGGTGCGTGTCAGCCCATGCTGCTACCAGAAACGCATCTTGCTCGGCAATGGTGGGAGAGGAATCGGATGCAGTGGCAGCAGTGGCAGGAGGGGCAGCGTGAGGGGCACCAGACGGGTGCAGGGGCGTGCTTGGGTCAGATTGATGCTGCTCATCCTGCAAAACAGCATGCGTGATGGGACGTCGTGATACATACACCCTGCCACACATACACTCATACCATGGCCACACGCACTCATACCATGGCCACACGCACTCATACCATGGCCACACACTCTCACACCATGCCCACACATCTGCATGTCCCCCACCGGTCTCCACTCCCTCATGGCTCATCACTCCAAAGCAAATACCAACCCCGAACAGTGAAAGTCACTCATGGCCAGGTGTAACAAGGTCAGACAGTTGTGGCATTGTCAGGCAGATATGGCATGGTCAGGATGGAACATGATGTCACGAGATGCGATACAATGTGATGTAGTAGGCTGTAGGCAATTGAAACGAATGAAAAAATACAATGTAATCTTATGTACATGATTGGGCACCAGGGATAACTGCTCACATGTCCATGTCAGCACCAGCCTGATTCCAGTCCGTGCCATTATGCCCACAGCATGGCAGCCATGGCAGCTGCACTGCACACCATGGCAGCAGAAGAGGTAAACTCGTAGATGCTCCTGCTGCTTCCCCTTCCATTTCTAGATGAGATGTTACACGTGAAGCAGGGCGGGAAGACACAGAGAGGTCGCTGGAAAGAGCCGCTAGGACGCGCGAGACAGCTGAAAATCTGTGCCATGTTGGCCCCCAGATCCAGTCCTAGGGAACCTAAGGAAAGACGAGTAAGTCAGAAGGCGTCGAGATGAGAGGAGCATGGGTGGAAATACAAGAGCAAGGCGGGATCAATTTCCAACACGCAATGGGTAAGAATATGACTAAGGCCACCAGTTGAAGAAATTGGTACAAATTCGCTATAAGCAACACACGGTCAGATTAATAGTCTACGCCAATAGAGGACCATCACGCTGACTCGTACCAGTCAATCCAGGGTGTAGCAGCAGCAGACCCAGCGTCCCTAGCCCTGCTACAACCGCAAGCGCCGTCACCAGCAACACTCCTGTCAGCCTGAATCTCCTATGAATAAAACTCGCGCTGGGACGACCAAATCCGCGCCTTGACCGCCAAGGCCACCACTTGGACCCCAGCGGGCTTCCCCCCTTAGAAAGCATGTTCACCCTTCCCCTCCCCCTTGACCGCATCGTCGCGTAGCGGACCAGTGCGCACGAATGGATGCATTATAATGGTGAAGCCTAAGTCGCAATGTACGAGCAGGGCAGGGTATATGCCAGACCACGGGTCTCTCTGCCGTACCATTGAATGCATTTACCGCCCGTGAACATAGCTTCCATCACTTCAATCTAAGAAAAATATGCCAAGCATTTATCTTTCAAAAACCAGGTACATTTACTAGGAGTGCACTTCCTTCATCTTGCCTCTTCGAGGTTTAACAACCCCAACCACATAGGCATTCCATGAATCTGTCTGCAGGAATGTTTCCACTTCTTCAAAAGCAGCATGCTCATCCATCTCCACCTCCTCCTCCTCGTCCTCTCGATCGGCAAGATCCGGCATTTTGCGCATCCACACATGCACCGAGTCAAACCCTGCCTCCTGCATCAACTCACGCACCTCAGGAATCGTCCACCTGCAATGTAGGAGAGGTCGAACGAGGAAATGATTTATCACCAAATGGCGGTTCAAGCTGTGGCAGACAATTTGCCAGACCCTAAAAAAGGATCAACAGATTGGAAAAACATGTTGGCCACAGCTTCCAAACTTTATAAAACCTCAACGTACAGGCGCCAGCTGTAGCTGAATGCACTGCGCAGGACACGCTTGGGCTGCTGGCGCTTCCTGCCGCCTCTGCGTGTGGAGTCTGGAGCGGAGGAGGCAGGCACCCAGTCATGCGGCACGCGGAAGTGAAGGGATATGCGGGTGGTGCGAGTAACCGCATCGAAACGCTCCTGCTCCCATGTGTACTGGACACATGCACAGGGGTTAAGGGAGCGAAGGAGGGACGGAAGGAAGATAGGAGAGAGAAAGAGCGTGAGAGGGAGAGAGAAGAAAACGAACGAGTAGAATCGCGAAGATGGCAATAATCGAGGACCGCAAACTTCAAAAGCATACTCACATCCTCCTTGTCCCCCCCAACTCACATCCATGTCGCCATATCTCCGGTGCAGCTTCAATGCCCCCTCTGAAGATGTTCCTCCATACAGGTCCATTGCAAACACCCCTCCTCCTCCACCTCCTCCCCCCCCTCCTCTAACAGCACCACTGCCAGCCCCGCCGTCTGCCACGCTCTCCCCACCAGTCCCACCACCTGCCAGCCTGGCCCGAGCACTCCTGAAGTAGGCTAGCAGCTCCGACCGGTGCAGGAGACAGCAGGAGCTGAAGTTAAACGCACAGATAAGATCTGCCCTTTGCCGGCGCAGCTTTTCTAGTTGCGGCCAGACAGGGCCAGCAGCAGCAGAGGGAGCGCCAGTGCTTTGAGTGCTTATACAGCTGACCTCTGCACCATCCTTCCCTGCACCTGCTACCCCTCCCTCTGCAGCTGACTGCTCGTCACCTTCCTGCCCGTCTAAAACCTCCGGACATGCAAAACGGGCAGATGTGAGCGGATCGCGCACATCCCCAAGCAGCATGCATGCACGACCGCGGGCCGAGCCGGGCAGGGAGGCAAAGTTTTCCCGGATGCCCCAGGAGAGGGCCTGCTCGTCAATGTCTAGGCCGAGGGCCGTGCGACGGGGATCACCTCGCAGCCACTCTGCACTGCTCTGGCAGGAGTGAAGTGTGGGGGGGGAACGGACGGATTAAGAGAGGAGAATGGAAGGGGATTTTCCAGTCAGGACTGTTTGAAAGAGAAGGGGTAAAGAGGAGAGGAAACGGTAGGAAGAGGGTTGCGGAAACCAGGTGAGGGGAACGGAAGGGTTACATGGTGGGGAGGTTGAGAGAAGTTGGGGCATAGCGTATGTTGAGGATCTCGTCCAGTGAAGTTGGTGCCTCGGTCAGCAACAACCAGATGCAGCAGTGATGCACCCTATGAGCAAAATTTAACGCACAGCACGCACCTTTGAGCGCACTTGAGCGCAACATGCACCATGTGAGCGCACACGAGCCGACAACACGCACCATATCAGCACACACGAGCCCACAGCACGCACCGTGCCAGCACACACGAGCCCACAGCACGCACCGTATCAGCACACACGAGCCCACAGCACGCACCATATGAGGGCCGTGCCACAAAAGTCCTCGTGTAGGTGCAGAGGCACGCGGCCGCCCACATAGGTCAGAAAGAACTTGAGCAGGTAGCTGATGTCGCCGCGAGGGGACTACAGGCAGGGCGACGGACGGACCAGGGAGGGGGAGGAGAGGGGGTTGGGGGACGGGGGAGAGGTGGAGAGGGGGATGGGGTTGGGATGACGAGGGGAAGGATTGCAGGATAGGGCGGGACGACCTCGGGGTGTCGCAATTTTGCCTTGAAAATACACAGTAACGGGAAAATACTGGACGCCGTTTCACTCTCGTCAAAATGCTCGCGGCGGACGATGACAGGGGGTCTAGAACCCTGTCTTCCAAGCTGGACGCGGAGTACGACGAACCTGCACAGCACGCTGATATAGGACGAACTTGAGCTCGTCTTCCTCCATCTTCCCCACCGTTGCTGCGTCCCGTACTTCTGCTCGTGTATCCTCATCGCTCTCGTGATCAGGTGGGGATGGCGACGGAGGCTCGACTAAGGACTCAGGCGGATGCATAAGGTAGTCTTCGCGGGTCCGGTTACGAGCGTCTGACCTGTGACCACCACTCTTTTTGCGCACCATAATGCAGCTCGCGCCTGGAGGATGGAATAGGATCTGGCTCCAAGGTGAAATGATTAGGTAGGAGGCTTTGAACACAAACTAAGGCAGCAAGGAGATCAACTTCCACACAGTCGTGTTTTCCAATTCGTGGAACACGGCTTTTTTGTTTGTTTGTTGCTGTGTTCTTTCTTTGCTTTTAGAAACCGCTACACTAGACACACCGTTATCTTGTATTGGAATAAACATATTTATGTTTCAACTTCGTATATTATTGGGATGCTAAAACAAAGTTTCCACCACACCCATCTTCCCACAACCATTTTATTGGGGACAAACACATTATCCTATAACTTACTCATTGCATATTTCCAGGTGTACTGGACAAATAGGAGTTTCCTGACACCGGGGAATTCTTGGCGCCTTGAATGTTCCCTCCGCCTCAGTTTTGAAACTCAGCCGACGAAACCGTAGGCTACATGCCCTCAGCAACTCGAAGGCTTGAATGATCAAACTACACCCCACAGTAACTTCGGCCCCACCAGCCCAGACTAGCTTACAGAGCTCTGACCATGGCTTCTGGTTCTCCTGCTCGGGACACCAAGTCCCCCAGTAACTCAGCAGAAGGCGATGACCCAATCGATGTCGATGCGCCACAGGCAAGGAGAAATAAGGAACCACTTTCCATTATAGTTTCTCATTTCGTCCGTCCTAACCTTTGCACCGTGCAGGTTTTCATGGCCTGCATACTCTTAGGACAAAAGTAAGCATTTGTTAGCAGTCTAGATTGTCCCGGCGCATGCTGATGAATGCTCTTAAGCTTTGTTCGTTCAACAGGCTTGGCATTGCGTGCTACAACGTCGGAACGCAACAGCTCGTGACGACGGAAACCTGGGAAGAGTCAGTGTCAGGAGAATTTCCTACCATTCAGCTGTGTAAGAAGGCTACTTGTTGAAAAAAAATGTTTTTTGCTGCGCGAAGTTCTATGAAGCGACTGATTTGCTCGTGCAGTGAAGTTTCAGGAGCAGCCGACAGTCATCATCGCTAGCACTAAGGCAGACAAGGCCTTTCTCAATGCCCTGGCAATCCCCGGTAAAATTATCCTTTCGGTTCCATGGATTTGTGAGGTTTCTTACCGCGCACCTCACGATCTTCGCGTCGACTGCAGTAGAGGAAGGCGGAAGCGATTTCTTTGTTAAGACTGTCAAGAGCAATATTTTCAGCTATGAACAAGCTCAAAACAGGTATCTCCATGCGTATAACTCTACCTAACCTCTCTCCCTCTGTCAGCCTCTCCCACTCTCTCTTCACCGCACCCCTCCTCGACCCTTCCTTTCCTCCTCTCCCCTCTTGCGTACTCTACCTCCGGCCCCTCCCCCTTTTTTGCTTCCGATCCGTCTCCATCCTTCTCATGCTCCCGTGTGCCCTCATCTCGATCGACCTTTCTCGCTCTTCCTTCTTGCTCTGTCGGACACCAGAAAATGAGAGCGAAACTTAAGGGCGTGACTGAGATATAGAAGCACATGCAGAGGTCATATACAATAAGCTTGTCTGGAACACTCATGTTTCTTCCAGGCTTACCTTTTTGCAGTGGAGCGGCATGCCACACGGCTTAAATGCGTCTCAGAGATTGCACCTTGTAAGTGAGCTGAGTGTTCTGTAACTGTTTGTTACCAGACTTCAACTCGTTTGATGCTTCGATAAACGTTTTGCTTTCCACGTTTCCACGTCATATCGCAGCTCAACACTAAAATCAGGCTGGAGGACGACGTACAAGTCAGAGCACTGGGTGCTCTGCTTGCGGTACTCCAGCAAGAAATGATATTGGACAATGTTGAGGTCGCTGACAATGATGGAGATTCTGCTACGCTTGGAGTTCGAATAGGCAGCATTTCACAATTAAACCTGTACGTAGATTTCTGTCTCTGCAGTACCTTAGATCGTGGGCTATGTTCAATCTTTTCCTTTCGATGCAGGGATGGCTTTCTGTCAGTGGATGCATGGACGCTCAATAGTTTGCAAATATTTCAAAGTGATAAGCATCCCAGCTCTATGGGCATTGGGAAGACTAAAGAAGGGTATTATCATATTGGCCTGCTTTTCCATTTTATCTATGGAGGGTCATGAAATGACTCTTCCAATCGTGACGTTTCCCAGGTTCTCCGTGTTTGGACTGCTGAATAAGTGCGTTACAACTGGCGGACGGAGTATGCTGAGGTAAGTTGAAATTGTTTATATACACGTTGTCAAACGCTCTACTCATGATGGCTACATGATTACAGGATGTGGTTCTTACGTCCAATTGTAGATTTGCAAGAGATCCAAGAACGACATCAGGCGGTCAGCTGGCTGTTAATGACACAGTACATTAATGTCTGGATGTTATATACTTATTGACGTTATACTAAGTAGGAATTTTTAACGTGTGCAGATTTCATTCTTAACGTCTTTTCCTGAGCTGCTGACATCTCTCCACACCTCCCTTCAACATGTGAAGGATATTCCGAGACTGTTAATGGTAAGCATCATTACTTGTTGATGCTCCTGTCCTGTGGGTGTTCTCTGAAATCAAAGGAGAAGTTATTTAAAAACGTTTTGTGAAAACAGAAGTTGAAGTCAGCAACCACAATTGTTACCCGTAAGGACTGGCTTCAGCTCCTAGAGGTTTGTGTCAACCTTTTGCAGTGTTGGGGGCATCTTTGAACTGCCACTAACTTACTGACATTTGGGCAGTCTGTGAGCTACTTGCTTGAAGTCCGTGAAGTGTTCGAAGTTTCGGTAGCACAGTGGCAGGCTGAGAAAAGTAGTGATGCGGCGTTGCATCTTATCCCAAAGGTGAGTCGTTTTACAATGGTTTTCATGCATATGCCGCTTGAGGCTGAAAAATGCAACTAATTTGAAGCTGAATTGAGCAGATCTTTGAAGCATTTAGTGATCATCTGACCTACATCAGGGATTTGGTAAGTTGAGAGTAATGCTCCTTTTTCGCCTGTGTCGTCCAACATTTTTTTTTTTTAATGTATATACAAAGTACGGAGCAGGTCAGTGGAGTTATTGAATGTGATCAAGTATGCGGAGCATCACAAGAAACAATGGTCGCATATGGCATATGCCAAGAGGTACGCTAGATACTCCCCCTTTTGTTGAAGCCAGACTTTGTTTTCAACGAATGCCGGACTGCTGCAGCTGGACGAGTTGAAACAACTGTATGAGGGCCTCCCTGACTTCTTGACGGAGGTATGGGGTTATTATATTTCTCTCAAGTCTTCATCAATGTGGCTACATCTCTGCTGGCTGCAACATTTGTTCCATGGTCTAGGTTGTTCAAGAAGAGCTGAAGAGGATGCCATCTGGATTGGCTGAAGCATCTGAGTCGCCGTCAATTGTGTACATGCCTCAAGTTGGTGGGTTAGAAATCCCTTTATTTTGAATTTGCACTCAAAATGCTGCTACGTTTCGTCTAATGGGCATCACGCATGCAGGCTACTTGATGCGCTTTGAAGGTCAGCAATTTTCAGAGGAGGCGATGGAGAGCCTTCCAGATTATCAATTTGCAGTATGTACCTGCTGTTTCTCTGTGTGTACTATATATACAGGTTCGATTTTCCTTATGAAAATTGTTACACAGTTTGAAGGTGACAACGGTGATGGAGCTGCTTCTTTTTACCACACGGATAAGACCAGGGAACTAGATCAGATTCTTGGTGACGTGTTCCACAAAATTCTTGGTGAGCTTTACTCCGTTTATTCTTGACCCTGCCTGTCGTGCTCTTGGCTCCTTACCATGCCATTGTCCTTGATGCAGACTTGGAGAGTGTGATTATTCGTGATCTCGAAGGCCGTGTTCTTGAGCACTCAGATGCTCTAACAACAGCATTCGCAGTGGCAGCTGAAATTGATTGGTGAGGACGCTGCTTCTCATACGTTCCACTTTATGCAGATTTCAGCATTTACTTTATGTGTTCTTGCTTGCAGCCTTGTTTCTCTGGCTCTCTCAGCAAGGGAGTTCAATCTGAAGCAGCCACGTCTTACCAAGGAAAATGTGCTGAAGATTTCAAATGGAAGGTGTGCCAGCATGTTCCTGCAGTTCTGGTATCGCTGTTGATGGCAATTGACAGTTCTACCCCTTTTTTGTGCTCAGACATCTGCTTCAGGAGCTCGTGGTTGATACGTTTGTTCCAAATAGCACCACCATCAGCCAAGAATCAGGTGGGTTGTAGACATGGCTATTGAACCAATTCCTAGTTCATCTGTTGTGAGATGCGCATGCAATTCTTGGCAGGCAGGATAGTGGTTATCACTGGTCCAAACTTCTCTGGAAAGAGCATTTACGTCAAGCAGGTATGTAAATCCTGGTCAAGCTTACACATGGATGATTCTCTTGCTGCAAATCACGTAGTTTTGCTTCTGCAGGTTGCTCTTATTGTGTTCTTGGCGCACATGGGAAGCTTTGTACCAGCTGAAAGTGCGGTGATTGGTCTCACGGATAGGTAAGAGAATATTGAGACCTTCCCTGCTTGATTACATCCTCAACACTTGCAAAATTCTTGCAGGATTTTCACTAGGGTGGGCAGTTGCGAATCAGGGTCCAGCAATCAGTCGTCCTTTTCAAGCGATTTGAAACAAGTGTCGCGGATGATCAGCCTTGCAACATCACGTTCCCTCTGCATTGTGGATGAGTTTGGAAAAGGAACTCTAGTTGCAGGTAAGCGCATGCAACTTTGTAACTGCATTCTGTACCTGTTGACTGGCAAAGCTACAACCATTAATTTTTCTCTGGCATCTGTGCAGATGGTGTTGGTCTGCTTTGCTCTACTCTTGGATTTATGGCAGCTCAACCTATTCCACCCAAGCTTTTTGTTTGCACCCACTTCAGTGAAATCATGAACCAGAATCTTTTGAAATCTGTAAGCTGTTGATTTGCTTTCAGCACAATATTTGGCTCCACTGAGCTCTCTTGTTGTGGCTCGTGTGCAGTCCCCACAAATTACATTCTTCACCATGGCCATTCTCGAACTCGCTGAAAATGTTGAAGGTTCTGATGAAATCACGTTCTTGTATCGGTATGGTACTTTCTATCCTCATGCAATTATGTATGGTTGAACCATCTACAACATCACACCTCTCTTGGCAGTCTGAAACCTGGACGAAACCTAGACAGCCACGGGATTCACTGTGCACGTATAGCTGGTGAGAAGAATATGCTCTTCAATGTCGTAATGCACAACTGTGCCAATCTGAATATTTTTTTTCCCCAGGTCTTCCTCGAGCCGTTATTGAACGCTCTCGTGAAATTCAGTCCAAGATCCAATCAGGCACACCTGTTGAAAGGCTGTCTAATGCTCGCACATCAGGCAGAGACAAATGTTACAAGGTGAAACCCTACTCTTTTCCTCTTGGTACCACTCATCATCAGCCTCTTTCTCTAAACGAGTTTGCCTGTGTGTGCAGAACCTTGTAGACAAGCTACTCAGCCATGACTTCAGCTCAGGGAGTGCCAAGGAGTTCATATCGTCGCTGCCCCTTACCTTCCAGGCTGAGCAAGTCTAAAGTTGGCTCCTTTCCACGCGTCATGGACTCCAGATCCATTTTGGGGGAACCTAATTTTCCGCAATAGCCATCTCAAGAATCATGTTAATCATGGCATGGCTGCGGCTGGCGTGAGGGTCGAGTCGAGTCTATTTAAAACTACATTTGTTCCCAGCTTGTTCTTGCACGCTAGCTTTGGTGGCCGTCCACAGCAACTAGTAGATGGCTACATCTAACAAAGGCTGATCGAACAGGGTTGCTGTTTACTTGCAACACGTCTGAAACTAAAATAGCTGGCTCAAACTCAGGGCTCTACATGCTGGTTGGAAAGTAGAGTTTTTGTTACAATAGTGCGTCATGTACCATTCATAAATCGCATTCATAATTCAGGTTTTACCTGTGGATGTGTCTAAGAGAACGTTGTGGTAGGCGGATGAAGCGTGCGAATTGTGGTTGAAGGGAGTGGAATTCCAAAATCAGATTCACCGACAGATGTCCACCCCCAACAGGCTACAACCATGCACTTGAAATCCCGCTGGGCCTGGAATGCCACAGACAGCTCGGGCTTGAAATCCCGCTTGCCGCGCCGACGTTCCCTGGACTGGAGGGAAGGAACGAGACGGGTTGGGGTGTGGGGAAGCGCCATACGGAACGTCTGCCAGCGCCGCCAAACGCAACACCCACCAAACCAGCCGATATGTTGAACCAACCCAATCACTCCGGACGGTGTGCATATATTTCTCAAACACAATCTCTATGGCTAGTCACTATAATTAGCCTCGAATATAGAGAGTTTGATTAATTTGAAAAAATGATATAGACGGCTGCAGGACGGAAGATATGCGGTTCATATTAATTATGAATCTGATATGCTCTTTTCCATAAATTAATCAAAGCATACATTAATGAACATCTGGGGATGAAAGGAAGGTATATGTGGTGCAGTTCTGAAATAAATGAATGAGAAAATAACGAGCAACAGGTGGAATCTCGCGCCTTGGGCTGCGGTGTCAGGAACCCGAACGAAGAAACAAGTTGAGATGTACAGCTTCCTTCCCTCCCTGCCCAACGGGGTCCTAACCAAAGTCTTACAAAAGTTTAGAGGGATTCGGTGATCAAGGCTGAGGTGCTAGGGTCTAGATGTTTTAGTGCGCATTGTAGTGGGTTGCCCGCGGGCAGATATTCGGTCCGCTCCGGTCTGCTTGTTCGTTCTCTGTAGCCTGGGGTTCCGCCAAGCCCGAAAAATGGTCCTCCTTCCCATTCCATTTCACCCCATCTGCATGGTTGGTGTATGTGTACGTGTACTGTGTGGTGTGGTTACAGTACAGCGCGTGTGTGGCGTGAAGGGAAGCGCGGCAGCCGCAAGCAAGTGACGCTTGCAGCAGGGCAACCGTTTTCCTGCTCTTCCTCTTCCCCTAGCTTCGTGCAACTGCTGCTGTACCTGGCTGGGCCTTGTGCTGGATCGTGCTTCTGACACTGAATTCTGTTTAGGGAAATGCTTGCATGGTACTGTTTGATAACCAGCTTGGCGTTCGCTGTAGGAGGAGGTGTAAACTCCATAGAAATCCTGATTCGGCACCTGTTTTCGCAGTTCGCGTGGAGCTCTTTTTGTTGCGCCGTAACCTAGGATGGAGACATGGATGCCAGCAGAGCAGGTGTTCTGACTGCTCGACTTCCAGAGGACGTGCGCACGCCAGCATTTAGTAGGAGCAACAGTGAGTTACGCTGTTAGCTCAGTTTCGCTGCAGCAGCAGCAGCTCGAAGGGGTTGTTACAGAGACTGGTGGTAGCACAGCATACAGACTGTCCTACAGTGGGATGATCTCCTAAGCGGCACGGTCCGCAGCCACAGCGCCGTTCGAAAGGGCCCAGAGTCCCCATTTCACACGGACAAAGGGGGGGTCCTCTAACCCTAACATGCGGATCGGCCAGCCTCTAGGGATTTCGCGAGTACCGAGCGGCGGCTCAGTAGCGGAATTGGCCGCGTGCGATTCTGCCGATGGAAGCCGGATCATTGGCTCGTTATCGGGGTGCTCGTTATCGGGTTGCTCGAGCTCGCGAGAAGACGACGACCAGTTTCAAGCGGTGCTCAGCTCTGCGACGCTCCAGGATAGCGAAACCGGGACGAGCAGAGAGAGCGACGATGGCGAAAGCGACATCAGCGGGACGACGAGCGAAGATCGCGACGTGTCGTCGCCGCTTCGCCAGCTCCCGTCGCCAGTGCGGGCTGGTGCGGGGAGAGGGTTGGTGCTGCTGCCAACCCAGCAGCAGCAGCAGCAGCTGCTGCAGGGAAGCTCTTTCTGGGCCTCCCCACTCACATCCGCAGCTGCATCCGCATCCGCATCAGCCTCAGCCTCCGCCGCCGCGTCCCTATCAGCAGCAGCCGCGCTTTTAGACTCCGGCGGTATCTCCCCCAAGCGGAGGATCGCGCACAAGGCTGGTGGGGGGAAGCTCCAGGGTTCCGCCGCTTGCGCTGCGAAGAAAGCCGATTCCCGTGGCGGAGCCGTGCGCGGCACTATGGGGACCCCGCGCGCGGGCGGACTGCTTCCCGCGTCCCTAGGGCTTGCGCGCACGATCGTGGAGGAGGAGGAGGGGGATTTACTGGATAGTGAGACGAGCTCCGAGATTGCCGAGCCCGTTCCGCGCTCTCCGCTGCGCGTGTTTCCGACGAGCAGCAGCATGAGCCGCGCGGAAGAGCGGAGCGGCGGAGGGGGAGTGGGGGCGGGTCTTGCGCTGCTGAGCGTGTGGGCGGAATTAGGGTCGGCGTTTTCCGGGGGTCAAGCGCGAATGCAACAGCAGCAGCAGCAGCAGCAGCAGCAGCAGCAGAGCCAGCAGCAGCAACAACAGCAGCAGCAGCAGGAGCAGCAGGAGCAGCAGCAGCAGCAGCCGCCGCAGCCGCCGCAGCTGCAGAGCCAACAGCCGGAGAGCCACCAGCAGCCGGCGCTACAAGCGCAGCCACTAATGCGTATGGACCGGCAAGATCCTACGCCGGCGCATCGATCCAGTGATAGTTCCGCGTCCTATGGCGCGGCCATGGCGGATCTGCCCCACCTTTCCGCACTTCATCCGCTCCGCCACTCAACGGACGGAGCGACCGGCGGAGCGGCGGGGGGCGCGCGGCTCTCTCCGCCCGCTTCCGCCGCGGCGGGCGGAGCAGCAGCGGCGGAAGCAGCTCTCCTGGACGCGGACGCGGGCGGGCAGGCGGAACTGGCGGAGTCGGGGTCGGGGTCAGGCCCGCGGCAGGCGCCGGGGTGCCTGTGCGAGCTGCACCCGTTGCGGAAAGCGCCCGCGCAACAGGCGCAGGCGCAGCAGGAGCGCCAGTCGCAGCAGCAGCAGCAGCACCAACAGCACCAGCAGCAGCAGCAGCAGCAGCAGCAGCAGCAGCAGCAGCAGGGGGGTTGCGATGACGACGATTACCCTGCAAGTCCAGGCGCGTACCCGGAAGCTCCCGACTTGAGCCCGCCCGGAAGCCCTAACGCGACGCTAGGGGGCGTTTCCTCCTACTTCTGCGGGCTGCCCAGCGGGTGTATCCTAGGGAGGTCGCACCCGCGGCAGGTGTGCGCGCTGTGCGGGCGCAGAGTAGGCAGCAGCAACCCCGTGCGGTGTCCCAAGTGCCGGCAGCCGGTCTACTGCAACGACAAGTGCCGCAGCAGACACTTGCCTGCACACAGCCAGTCATGCGCGGTAAGAAGCTTCGGCGCTTGCCCTCCCGTCTGGTTGGTTTTGTCTGTTGTCCCTGTTGCGGTGCCTCGTGTTCGCTCAAACACAGTTAACCGTTTGAACACACTCAGCCACCCGCTTCCACACTCAATCGTCTCTGTCAGTGGCGCCGCCTCTGCCACTGCCTGTCACGGTCAGTGTCTTTGGCATTTTCATTGTCCCTTGTAACAGCATTAGTCTTGTTGCACTCCGCACTCCCTGCCCTGCCAATCGGAAGCCCTTACCCTGTCCTCTCATCTCCCCCTTTCTCCCCTCCCCCCCACCCCCCTGCTCTCCCTCACTCTCCCGCCCTCCCACAACCTCTCCCACTCTCCCTGCCTCTGTTGCCCCCACCTCCTCCCTCGTCTCACAGGCTGCCAGTCCAGCCTGGGTTCGCAGGGGCTCAAGCCGCGACCCTGACACTGTGCCATCACAATCACAAGCACAATCACAAGCCCAAGCCCAAGCCCGGCCAACACAGGCACCTTCCGCTGGAAACCCCCCCACCTCCATCCCCCCCGCCTTCTCCACCTCCTCCGCCTCCTCCCCCTCCCTTGCCGCCGCTGACGCCCCCGGAGCCCCTCCTGCGCTGGTAGCTTCGTCAGAGCAGTGGGCAGAAGCAGCTGGCAGTCAAATGGATGCATCTGGCGCGCCTGCGGCTCCTGTCTCCCACCCCTCGCTTCCTGCTGCTGCCGCTGGTGTCGCTGCTGCCGCTGCTGCTGCTTCTTCTTCTCCTTCTGACCCGTCCGCTGCTACTGGCAGGTGTGTTTTGTTGTATGGGCTGGTGGAAAGGCGCGCTGATGCACCAGTGGAACCCGCTGTTTTGACACAGTGGCTTTAGCGGGTTAGCGGGTTGCACTATTAACAGAGTTATTTCAGGACTGATAGGACGGGTAGTTGTGGTTGGCAGAGCAGGCTGGGCGGTGTAGGCAGTACTGCTGCCAGCAGCAAAGGCTGTGGCCGTTCGCAGAAAGGAGTGCTGCTGCATTAGGTTGCTGAGAGAGCCTGCTGCTTGCATCGGCCATGAGGAATGGCGTTTAGGCATGTCGTTGGTGCATGCGTTAGGGGCAGAGCCACATGCATGTCCCTGTCTTCCCTTCCCATACCCATTCCCTGACCCGCCCCCCTCTCCACTTGCTAAACTCTCTCTTCTTTCTCCCCTTTCCCGTCCCGCCATCCTCACCACCAGCAGCAGAGCGCCAGCTGTCGTGGCCCCCCCTGTGTCACCGTCCCTCGTGTCCAAGTCTCCTAGAGCGCCCTTCTTCCTGTCGCCCAGGCTATCAGGGGCTGGCGGGAAAGTCGAGGCACCAGGGGGAGTAGGGGCAGCAGGGGCATCAGTGGCGAGAGATGGTGCAGAAGCAAGAGGTGACGCTAAAGTCAAGGGGAAGGAGGAGGAGCGGCAGGCGCAAGGGCAGGGGCAGGAGGGGCAGGGGCAGGGGCAGCAGCAAGGAGGGGGCACAGTTGGAGCAGGGCAGGAGGAGGCGGATTCAGGGTCGCAGGTGTGGCAGTCGCCCGGCATTGACCCGTGCCTTGTTGGCGCTGCATAGTGAGCAGAAATGCGAGATGGGCGGGACGTGGTGCTGCTGGGATGGACTTGTGGCGCTGCTGAGTTACTGGTTACTGAATTTCTGGGTCCCTGAGTCACTGGGTTACTGGGTTGCCACAGGAATGGGTTGCCGGATTGTGGCAGTGAGATGCTGGAGCAATGGAAGGGCATGGAGCAGTGGGGTGGAACATTGAGCAGCGAGACCTGTGGAGCAAACTGTGGAGCAAATGCGTTGCTGGTATGGCATTGCCTGGCAATTCGGCAGTCCTAGAGGGAATACAAGGCAAAACCAAGTGGGTATGGGGCTTCAAGCCTTTTTTACCTTACTGGTTCTGCCTCAAATCCAGTCCGAGTCTGCATCCTGAGCCCTCCAACCTGACGTGCCGTGCTCTGGATATGCACGCACTCGTTTGTCGTGGCCCAACTAGGCCCAGACTCCTTCGCACCAAGTCTCACCGCCATGGCATGCCACTCGCTGGTGGCCTTTGTTCCGTCCGGGCATCTTCATGCACTCGCTGGCATCGGCCAGGGGTGCTATGTCCCTTAGTCCTCTCCACTAAACTGGCCGGCCCGGCCTGGTTCCATTCTCAAGTGTGTGTTTGTGGCATGCCTAGTTCCTTCGCCCAGTGTGGCCTCGTGACTGGAGCCATGCTGCTGTTGCTGCATGGGTAACTGTGGTTTCAGGAGACATGGGGAGTGTGTTGCTGCTCTGTGGGGGGGGGATACTGGCTCCTATGCTGCTGTTGCTGCTGCTGCTGCAGCCATGGGAAGAGTGCGTCCCGCCAACAAGGATCTCCGAACTCTGACTGACCTTATGACCTTACCAATCTTCATGGCACCCTGAACCAACAGGGGTCTTATCTGCTCCAGCTTTTTGGTGACCCACTTGCTTCAGTCTGAGTGTTGTCTAGCAGCAATATCACCTAACAATGTTTGTGTGTGATCGGTCAGGAGTGCTTACAGTTAGCCTGTGAGGTGCTTGTGCGTATGCGGGTGTGAGCGTGTGAGTGGTGTGCTAGTGTATGATTTTTGTGTGTAACATTCTGCCAGAGCTCTCTGGTGTGCCAATCATACTAATTTCACTCCCATGTTGAGAAAGCATGACTTCTTCCACCTGCAAAACATGCCTTCCTCAGCTGAAAGTGACCCTTCAGTTCTCGTCATCAAAATTCGTCGCTTTCCGTCTGTCTAGCCTACTGAAGGGAGTACCTTGCAACAAACAAGTGGTGTGGTTGTTGCAACAAGTGGCTTCAATGATAATAAATTTGGCAGATTACAGTAGTTTAGACATTTCCCGACACTGTATGTCGAGTGTCGGCTTTCTTGTAAGGAACTTGTTTTGCCGCATTTTTGTGCCACGTCGACACGTCCCAAGCCTCACAAAGCAGCCGCGCCATTGGCTGCAACCATTGGCTGACAGAAGCTTTGCCCAAACCAGCCGCGCCTGGCAATGTTTCAGAACCAGCACTTACCCGTAGCGGTAGAACACGTAAGATGCCCGAAAAGAAGTTGCACCATCACGCAGGACAGAACGAAACGGAACCCCACGCCTCTAAGGCACCTGGTGTCCTCCAAACCAAACCTCGCTCGCCTCGGGCTCCTCATCCTCGACTGCTCGCGAGCGTCACCTCACCTCCCTCTTTCGCGCCGCTTCTAGAGCTGGTTGGTGGGTGGCAGGCAGACAGGCAGGCAGGCAGTTTTGTACTGCGGTGTGCTGAGCTGGCAATGACGTGATGCCCTGCCCTTCCTCCCTCCCTCCCTCCCTGCCTTCTCCCTCGTGCCCTGCCTGCTTCCTCCCTGCTGGGCTGCCTGCCTAGGGAATATCCCCAGGCCAAAGAACCAGCCAAGCAACCAGCCATCCAATCAGTGCTCGGCAATCTCGAAATCGCGGCTGTTGGCATGGCATCAGCACCGCAGCAGCACATCCCTCCCATCCCAACCCATGCTCATCTCGGTGCTGCACTCTACTCAAGCCTTTTACTCTCACCCCATCGAACAGGGCCATGTACATCCCCTCCCGTTACCCTTATCTCATCCCACCCCCGTTTCGCCGCCTCTGCTCTTATTTGCAGTGAGGTGTAGCTCAGAGATTAGGGCGTGGTGCTTTGAGTTTGTTTGGCGTTTTCTCGCATTTTTAGTTCGAATTTCGTAAATTTCTGGAAGCAGCGTAATATAGAGCCAAGAAACGGAGTACGCCAGCAGCGCAAATCCGAGGTTTCGCGATCTTTGCGAAATTCAAGTCATCCCAATTGTGAGATAGGGTGCTCGAAACACAAAGGGGGCACTCATTGACTGCTGCTTGACCTGTCAAGTCAAAGGGGTGTTGAGTTCTTGGTGGCAGTGGTAACGACGTACACTTTCTTTCAGTGGCGTGGATTTCGCGAATCGGACTTTTGGAGGTTCGGCGGGATGTTTCGAACGGCGTGGAATGTGCTGTCCGAATGGGCGCGTTCGAACCGCCTTCGCGCCAATTTTGTTTCGAATTTCCGGGTAGTGCTCTGACACCCTCGCGAAATTGCGATCACACTTCGCGACTAATGTAACCACTCCGTAGTTCGAAACTTGCCAAACAACCAAAATCAAAGCACCACGCCCTCAGCTGCTGTGCGTGCACCATTGACCTTTCCGGAGCCTGCTGGAAACTGTACCAAAACCGAGGCTTATGCGGAGAGTAAGCAGTCAGCCTGTCGGGAACTGGTTGTGTCGCGTGAAGGTTCGAGGAGTTTCAGGACGGTGAACCAAGCGTTCTACCAAGCGTTCCTCCCATTGCCCGCAACGATTCACCAGACCTGTGCGATTAATTCAGCATGCAGTAATGTGACACGTGTATGTCGTCACACTCTCTCGATTATCGTATTCTTGTCTAGCATACAGGCCGACGGAAGCAGGCACTAGTAGGGACACCACTAAGACATTATAGCCAGGCACACTAGAACGAGACTCTCGATGTGATGAAGAAACCCGCGTCGTCAAGCAAGCAGCAACCCGAAGCGCGCTGCCTATCACCACCCGGACACTACACGGCGCAAAGGCCCGACGTCTCTAGTAATCCCCGATCGCAAACGCCAGACGGCACCAAGCGCAGCGATCGCATCTTCCACCCGTCCTTCGGCTCCATCATCTTCCCATCCATGCCATCCGGCATCATGCCTTCCGCCATCATCCCCATCCTCCCCTCTAGCAAGTCCGTCTCGTCGCACCCTCGCGACGTGTCCACCAGCACTAATCTCTGCACGTCCGGCTTTAATGCCCCGGAGGGCGGAGGCGGCGGGAGTCTCGGGAGCACCGGGTTTTACATGCCGAACGGCGGGGCGCATGCGCCCGCAACCACCGCCTCGGCTTTCTCCTGGGAAGCCCCGAAATTCGCGACTGGCGTCTCTGGGGGAGGGGGATTGGCAGGAGGGGGAGACGGCGGAGGAGGAGGAGGAGGAGGAAACAGAAGTGGCTTTCCAGGGGGAAACACCACCTCTACCGCCACCAGCGGCGGAGGGGGCGGCGGAGGGAGCGGCAGCGGCGGGGCGGCGTTCGTGCAGTCGGCGATGGGCATCGACACGGCGGCGTTCGTGAGCCTCGTCAACACCGCCCTCCCCAGCCTCGTCGCCAAGAGCTTCCGCCGCCGAGGGGGGAAGGACGTGGGGGTAGCGGGCGGGGCGGGCGGCGCTGTGGCGGGAGGGGCGTTCGGATCCGACGGCGAGGAGCCGCTGGGGGGTTCGCGGTCGGAGAGCAGGATCAGTTCCGCCACTTCGGGGGGATTCCTGGGGAAAGGGCGCGCTGGCGGGAATCAGGATGGGTGGAGGGACGCGGGAGGTGGCGGACGCGATAGAGGGGCGATGGCGGGGATGGCGGGGGGAGTGAAGGGGGTATACGCGGACGGGGCGGGTTTGCACCGGACGGGCAGCGGATTCCCCATCAGCGGGTTCCCCAAGAGCGCTACGGTCGGGGGAGAGTCCGACGCGCGGGGCGCGGCTGTGGCGGACAGCTCCGCACATCCCGCGCAGGCCGCACTAAAGCGCGCACAAGGCGGCGGAAACGGCAGGGAAGGGCTCCCCACGAGCGCAAGCACAAGCGGGTTGGTCGGGGGAGTGATGAGCGCGGCATTGAGCGCGGGAGGCGCAGGGGGGTTAAGAGGAGGCGGAGGGGAAGCGGGTATGGGGACAGGGGTGGCGCGGGAAGCGGGGTTGGGGGAAGACTTACCGGAAGTAGCGATGGGCGTGCTCTCGAAATGGGTGCACCTGGGTCGCGGCTGGGCTCCTAGACTCTTTATCCTCGATAAGGTAAGATTCTTTATCTTCATAGGCTGAACCTTTGAATCCAGGTGAAAACCTTGTCTTTTTGACAGAGAACCTGAAGCTTCGTTATTGAAAGCCTGTTTATCTTTGTTAGGGAAAGAACTACTTCCCTCAGAGAGTTTCAGTGAGGTGAATACACATTCTGGTCTGGATGAACAAAACCAAGTAACTGTTGAATGTTACGCCCAGCCTTCCAAGCAACAAAAATCCTCTCTGTATAAAAACCGCGTGATAGAAGTCTAGTTTTGAGGCGCCTCAAAACTAGTTTCAGTGAGGTGAATGCAGATTCTGGTCTGGATGAACAAAACCTGCCATCATCACACACGTCCCATGCTGAGTTGGTTCTTGAGAAATTCTCTCATTCCGAACTTAAAACCTACCATCTTCTCGTGTCCCACGATTGACGCTGGCTCAATACAGTCCTCTTCTTTTCAATCCAACCTCCGCTTCCCCCATACCCCCTCGCCCTCCTCCCCTTCCCCTCTCCCTCCCCCTCCCCCCATTCGCCCCCTGTACTCCAGGGCGTGCTGTCGTACTGCAAGATCGAGGGTCCCCACCGCGCAAGCGTGTTGCTGGAGGTGCAGCGGCGGCCGGGAGCATGCCTGGTGGGGGATGAGGTGAAGAGGCTACTGCGCAAGGAGCAGGAGAAGCAGAGGGAGAGAGACAAGGGCGGTGACAAGGATAGGCTCAAGGACAGAGACAAGGACAAGGAGCGGGAGAGGGAGAGGGAGAGGGAGAAGGAGTGGGAGAAGGAGAGGGCGTCAGCAGCAGTGGGCGGGCAGCAGCCGGTGCCTGAACGGTCATCACCCACTGCTGCTCAGACCGCCTCTGCTGCTGCTATTGGCGTGGCCACTGCTGCAGCTGCTGCTGCTGCCACTGCGGCCACTGCTGCCGCGGCTGCAGCAAGCAGTGCGGCAGCGACTGCAGCAGCAGCGGCAGCGTCTGTGCTTAGTGTACCCTCTGCCATCTCCTCTGCCACTGTCTCTGCCTTCTCCCCGGCTGTCTCCACCCCGAGTGCCACTCAAACCGCTCACAACCCTTCTGCACACTCGGCTGCTCCGTCTGCTGCTGCTGCGGCGGCTGCGGTTCCAGCAGGTGCTGCTTCTGTGGGGCCTGCTCCCACTACTGCGGGAGCAGGGGCAGCGGCTGCATGGGCTGGAGGGGTAGGAGGTGCAGGAGCAGCGGCAGGCGCTGCAGCAGGAGCAACCGCAGCGGGTGCAGCAGCGGGTGCAGCGGCAGCAGCAGGAGGAGGGGGAGGAGGAGGAGCAGGAGGGGGAGAGGCTGTGTCATCTCATGCGGACACACGACCGTTGTGCAGAGTGTATGGGGAGATACATCTATCGGTGCGTTTGTTGTTGCCTGATCTGGCTTAGCTAAGCGCCAGTATCCGCCCAACAGCCACGCTTACAATCCCCCAACCCTCCGTCCCTGTGGGTCCGCCATTCCCATCCTCTCTGGCCGTTCATTGCTGCAATATATCCGCAGCCCCCCTCTGTTCCCCACCTCCTCTCAGCATCTCATCTGCTCTACCATTCTCCCTGCACCCATTGTGGATGCACCCATTGTGGATGCACCCATTGTGGATGCACCCATTGTGGATGCACCCATTGTGGATGCACCCATTGTGGATGCACCCATTGTGCCGTCAGGTGTCGTCCCTGCGTGAGAGCCAGTCGGACGAGAAGAAGTTCTACGTGTTCAGCGGCACCAAGACACTCGATCTCAGAGCCGAGTCCTGCGATGACCGAGGGCTCTGGCTCGACCTCCTGCAGGTGGGTACTCCCTGTGACTCCCTGTGGCTCCCTGTGGCTCCCTGTGGCTCCCTGTGGCTCCCTGTGGCTCCCTGTGGCTCCCTGTGGCTCCCTGTGGCTCCCTGTGGCTCTCTGTGGCTCCCTGTGGCTCCCTGGGGCTCCCTGTGGCTCCCTGTGGCTCCCTGTGGCTCCCTGTGACTCCCTGTGACGATGTGCTGAGGTGGCTTGTGAGCTTGCTTTTGAATCTTGACTCAAAAGTCATCTCTAGCTTGCAGGTTCGCTTTTCCTTCCACTCTGTCTCGTCTTGCTCCCCCATCTCCCCCCCTTCCCCCTTCCCCCTTCCCCCTTCCCCCTTCCCCCTTCCCCCTTCCCCAGGCCGCCAAGGACCGCATGGGGCGCAGTTTAAGAGAGGCAGAGGAGGCCACGTTCTCTGCTGACGTCACCCTGGAGCCCCTGCGCGCGTGCCTGGCGCGTGCTGAGGTCAGCAGTGACGTGATCAAGGAGTGCGAGGAGGTGGTGCGGCGGGAAGTGCTGCATCGGCTGCAGCTGCGGCTGAGGGTGGAGCAGGAGCGACGGCAGATGCTGCACGAGCGGATCGGCCAGCTAGAGGTGGGTGGGTGGGATGGTGGGAGTGTGTTTGGTGGGGGGGGGGACAGGGAGGGGGGTTTGAGGGGGGCTTTTTTAGTCGCGCTCATAGGTCGGCTTCGTGGGAGAGAGGTGTGGGGTGAGGGATGTGTGAGGGTGGGGGCAGGAGGGGGGCGGGGTGCTCATTAGTCGGCTCTCAAGGCTACTCGGCTGCAGCTGCGGCTGCGGGAGGAGCAGGAGCGACGGCAGATGCTGCACGAGAGGATCAGCCAGCTAGTGGTGGGTGGGTGGGTGGGATCGTGGGAGAAGGGGGGTGGGGGAGCTTGGGTTGAGGGGGGGGAGGTTGAGTGGCTCTCTCGTTGTCTCACAAGTCACTCCGGCTGCAGGAGGAGCAGGAGAGGCGGCAGATGCTGTACGAGAGAATTTGCCAGTTTAAGGTGGGTGGGTGGGTGGGATTGTGAGTGTAAAGGGGAGTGGGAGGGAGGTGTGGGAGCGGGGGCAGGAGGCGAGGGGGGGGTGCGCGTTATTTGATGCGCAAGGGAAGGCACTTCACCTGGTTTGTGTGGCCCCTCTTCCCCGCCCCCCTCCCCCGCCCCCCTGTACAGGCGGACAAGGTGGAGTTGGAGTCAGCGGTGGTGGAGGAGTCAATGCAGCAGCAGCAGAGCCGAGGTGAGAGCGGGTGCAGCCGAGGTGAGCACAGCACAGGCAGAAAGAGGAACCACATTGCATCACAATCCATCGTACTATACCACATCAAACCACACTGTCGCAGAATGAACAACACTGTATCACCACTAACCACACTACACCACAGAACAGCCGCCGTCACGGCACTGACCAGTGATATGCTGTGCACTGACCTTACCCCAAAGACTTACCCATCACCCTACGCTATCCCCTCCCTCACACATCCTTCCCTGAATGCTTCCCTACCCCCCACCCTGCATGCTTGCACCCACTCCCCCCCCCTACACACGGCACCACCAGGGGATGGGGAAGAGGAGAGCGAGGCAGGTACTGGGTTATCAGGCGCGGACACAACCAGGGGGGCGCTGCTGCTGCTCCCCCTGGCAGACGGGGACGGGGAGGAGGGCGAGGAGGAGGAGGGAGAGGACCACAGCAGCACGCAGGAGGGAGAAGACGAGTTCTTTGAGGCCATGGACGACTTTGTCGGCAGCCGCCGCTGGGAGGAGCTCGCCTCCATCTCCTCCGGACCGTTTGAACGCTCCGTGTCGACCCTAGACATGGAGGAAGTGGGGTTCACGTACCCTGGGGTGAAGCGCCGGGAGAGGTTGCCAGACCCGGCTGAAGTTGAGAAAGCGGCGGGGTTATGGAATATCATTAAAGATTGTGTGGGGAAGGACCTGTCGAAGGTCTGCCTGCCGGTCTATTTTAATGAGCCGATCAGCACGCTGCAGAAGTGCTGCGAGGAGATGGAGTACAGCTGGCTGCTTGATAGGGCGGCCGAGTATGGCAGACGGGTGAGTGGTGGCAAGCGGGTGAGTGGCAGGGAGGGTAGGGTAGGGTGGGGTGGGGTGGGATGGGATGGCCGGAGGTGTCAGCTTGACTTGACGCACCCTCATTCATGCAATAAGCACTGCTTTAAAAAATAACAGCAATGGTCTCTACCCTGTGCCTTCCCCTTTCCTTCACCTTCCCTTCGTTTCCGCTTGCCCTTCCCCCCCTCCTCCCCCGTCCTCCCACAGCGAGCATCTGATTTTGAGTCAACTCGGGCATCTTCCCCCCTTCCCCCCCCCAGAGCGGGCATCTGAACTCGAGTCCCCCATTTCCCCCCCTTCCCCCCTCTCCCCCTTTCCCCCCTTCCCCCCTCTCCCCTTTTCCCCCCCTTCCCCCCTCTCCCCTTTCCCCCCCTTCCCCCCTCTCCCCTTTCCCCCCCCTTCCCCCCTCTCCCCTTTTCCCCCCAACAGGGCGAGCATCTGATGCGCGCGCTGCACGTGGCAGCATTTGCCATGTCAGCATACGCGTGCAGCGTGGAGCACCGCGTGCAGAAGCCCTTCAACCCGCTCATTGGGGAGACCTACGAGGCTGACTTCCCTGACAAGGGCTTTCGGTTTATCTCAGAGAAGGTAAAGGAAATTGGCTCTGGAATGGTGCTGCCTTGATAGCTGCTCGACCTGCTCATTAGGAAGTCGTACGAGGCTGTCTTCCCTCACAAGGGCTTCCGGTGTATCTCTGAAGGGGTGAGAGGGGGGTAAGTAGCAGGTGAGAGGACAAGGATGGAGAGGAAGCGAGTGAGGATGTGGATGGACAGGAAGGATTCTGCCAAAAAGCATACTGCCATAAGTCATACTGCCGGCTTGCCTCACTTACAATGGCATCTGCTTCAGTGCGTAGAAGGCAAGTAACCAAGTTTTGTTCATCGATGCTCATCATCCCATCTCCCCTTCCCCCCTCCCATCCCCTCACCTCCACCCCCTCCCCCTCCCATCATCCCATTGTTAACGAGGTTCTAAGGCGGCCTCTTTCACCTACCCCCCCCCGCCCCCTTCCCCCCCCCCCGCCTTGCTAGGTGGTGCACCAGCCGACGATTGTGGCGGCACTCTGCGATGGGCAGGGCTGGCGGTTCTGCAGGGACCTGTTTGTTTCACGGCAGCCCCATTCCGTCAATGGGAGACGGAACAGGTGGACCCATCCTTCACCGTCAATCACCCCATCGCTCTCCCCATTGCCCCCCCGCCCCCCCCCCCCCCTTCCCAACCTCCACCACAGGTGGTGCACCACCCGCCAATCGTGGCGGCGCATTGTGAGGGGCAGGGGTGGCGGTTCTGGGGGGACTGCAACATCCGCATCCGCTTCTGGGGGCCCTCCATGCAGCTCGAGCCGCTGGGCGTGCTGTCCGTGGCGTTTGATGACGGAGAGGTGTTTGAGTGGAACAAGGTGCGGTTTGGTGCGGTGTGCAGTGTGGTGTTGTGTGGTGTGGTGTGGTCTGGTCTGGTCTGGTGTGGTGTGGTGTGGTCTGGTCTGGTGTGGTCTGGTCTGGTCTGGTCTGGTCTGGTCTGGTGTGGTGCATTGTGGTGTGGTTCGGTGTGGTATGGGTGTGTACATATCAATTGGTGTGGTGGGGGGTCAAATAGGCCTCTCCATGCAGCTCGAACCTCTGGGCGTGCTGTCCGTGGCGTTTGATGATGGGGAGGTGTTCGAATGGAACGTGGTGCGGTGTGGTGCGGTGAAGTACGGTGTGTCAAGAGGGTATTGCATGGTATGGTGTGTGATGAAGTGGGGGCCGCCCATGCAGCTGTAGCCGCTAGGGGTGCGGTCTGTGGCATCCTGGTTTCAACTTTCAACATGCACTCCTCCCTTGGCTCCTTCCCATATGCTCATCATGTAAATGTGCCCATGCCCATGCGCATACCAATGCCCATAACCCTTACATCGTGACCACTCTCACAGGTGGCGACAGGCATTTACAACCTGATCATCAGCAAGCTGTACATCGACCACGACGGCACCCCTGTTGCACAAAATCCTGTCTTGACCATGCTCCATACCCCATACATTGTGACCACTCTGGCTGGCAGGTGACGACGGGCATCTACAACCTGATCATCGGCAAGCTGTACATCGACCACTACGGCACCATGCGCATCAATGGCAACCGCGGCACCTCCGTGCGCCTCAAGCTGAAGGAGCGCTCATTTTTCGATAGGGACACGCACCAGGTGAGCCCTCCTCCCTCCTGCTCCCACCTCCTCCCACCTGCTCCCACCTGCTCCCACCTGCTCCCTCCTGCCCTCGCTGCGATTTAACAAAGCAGAAGTCGCCTCAAGCTCAAGGAGCGCTCCTTCTTTGACTGGGACATGCACCAGGTTACTCCCTCAACCTGCCTCTTCTCTGCTCCCACTCACCCTCCCTGCTCTCATCTGCTCCCTCTGCTCTCTCTTCAGGTCCGAGGCTATGCGGCAGTTGAGAGAGGCGAGAAGCTGGCGACGCTAGTTGGGGGCGGGAAGCAAATTTGATTTCTTTCCTCGCTTCCCCCCTGCTCCTACTCTCTGTCAGGTCCGAGGCTACGCAGTGGGCGAGAAAGGGGAGAAGCTGGCAACGCTGGTGGGGCGGTGGGACGAGTCTCTGCACTTCGTGCTGGGGGACCTGTCGCACAAGTCGCTCAAGGACGAGCAGCACCTCATGGCGCACGCCCACCTGCTCTGGCGCAAGTCCCCGCCCTCGCCCTTCCCCTGCAAATACACCTTCACGCCCTACTGTATCACGCTCAATGAAATCACCCCAGATCTTGAGGTGAGCCGATCAGTTGAGGCAGTTTTCTCTTGAGTCGACACACAAGGGGATTTCAAGGTGAGCCGGTCAGTCGAGTCGAGTCAGTCCGACCATCTGTGTCGTGTCTCCCTGCCTGTACTTCTCCTGCTCCCTCTTGCCTGACCCCCTGCTCAAGGTACTGCCGTAACTCCCCACCCCTACCCCTCCCGCATTCTCTGCTCCCAGGGTGTGCTCTTCCCCACGGTCTCGCACCTGCGCTCGGGCTGGCCTTGGAAGTGCGCCTTGGAAGAGCATGTCAGGCGCCTCAAAAGCAGCCCCCCCACACACCTCTCCCCTACCTCTTTTCCCCCTCGTCCCCCCCCCAACGCTCCTCGCTCCCAGGGCGTGCTCCCCCCCACGGACTCGCGCCTGCGCCCGGACCAGCGGGCGTTGGAGCAGGGGTACTTTGAACGCGCCAATGCCGAGAAGATTCGCCTCGAGACGCGGCAGCGCCAGGTGAGTGAATGGAAGAGGCTTAAGGGTTTCCAAAAATGGCTCCGATCTATTTGGCCGCGGCAGATGAGAGGGGAAGGTGAACGCTGCTTGGGCTGGGGCACCCGGCTCCCCCTGTCTCCTTTGCGGTGGTGTTTGCAGACGGAGGCATTTGAATGAGGATGTGAAGGGGGTTATTGTACAAGGAGGTTATTGTACAAGGGGGTCATTGTACAGGGGGGTTATTGTACATGGGGGTTATTGTACACGGGGGCTATTGTATATGGGCGTTATTGTACGGGGGGGGGGGGGGGGGGGTTGTACACGGGGGTTATTGTACACGGGGCCCTTGACAGAGCCAAAGTAGGGTAGGCTTGCATCAAGACATGGTAACGACAGGGGATGCAGCGAGGTGGGTGGGGGTGGAGAGGTGTGCTGATGGGATTACAGCAGAGGAGCAAGAGGAGAAAGGCTGAAAGACTTGGGGGGTAGGTGGGCAGGGAGCAAGCCTTGGGTTAGGGAGGCTGAATTTCACGATTTTTCAGGCGTCTCAAGAAAGGCACCTAAAAAACCTGAGGCGCAGGGAGCAAGTCTCGGTTTAGGGAGGCTGAATTTCACTAGGATTGTCCTGCTCTGCCCGTAATCCCCTCCTTCTCACACTGATTCCTTCTGTGAGAGTGATGGGCAGTAGGATTTCGCTAGGTTTGTCATTTTCTCCCCCCTAACCCCCCCTCCCCCCTAACCTCGTCATTTGGCTTTAGCCCCCCCCTCCCCCACCACCCCCCCTCTTTCCTTCTCCTCCTTCCTCGGTGCACCCATCCCCTCCTCCTCCTCACCCACATTCCTTTTCCCCAAGCAGGCGCGGGAGAGCAAGGAGGAGGGGTGGCATCCGCGGTGGTTCAAGCAGATGGGGCCGCACAACACATGGACGTACGTGGGCGGGTACTGGGAGCACCGCGCCAAGCATGACTGGACGTGCGTCAAAGACATCTTTGCTGCTAGTGACTCGCAGACGCACGCGCTCCCCGCCACCACAGCCCCGGCTAAGGTGCATGCTGCGCAGTGACTGAGTCTCACAGCTTACGTGGCTGGCTGGCTTTGAGTGAACTGAAAAGCTGCGCTCCAAGGAGCATTGGATTGGACCTGAGTGAAATGCATCTTCTTCTCCCGTGACCTGCACACACTCGCTGCCTGCCGCCCCTGCCAAGGTGCCTGCTGCGCGCCATTCACCTTGCCGTCATGCCAGGCAGTTGACGACACTTCCAGGATGCTGAGGAGGGTTGAGCGGAGGGGACAGCAGGGCAGTGGCCAGGAGCGTGCATGCACAGTCACTGGTGCTGCAATCGGTCCTGTCCTACGCCACTACAATAAGCATGAGATGCGCGAGGGGCAAGAGTGTTTGCAGGGGGCAGGAAGTTCTTGAGAGCCTACTCCAGAGGCTGAGATGAGAAGGATCCGGTCCGGTCCAGTGGGCTCCGGTCCGGTGGTGGTGGGTGGCTCTGTTGTGCGCAGTGCTGCAGAGCAGTGAGCTAAACTACCTGTCTACCACTACCAGACCACGGTGGGATCTTTTCCTAGTCAAGCTGAGCTCACGTTTCTCCCAGCCTGCATCTGAGTAGTTTAGGGCTCTACACTTGATTACACTTGATTATACAACTTCTCTGAAGTTCTGAACATATAGCCGAAGACTTACCATCATTGCGGCACACTGTATTTTTATTACCAGGATCCATTATTACTATCCAACACTGCGTTCTCTACATGATGCAGTTACCACCTCCACCACGTCGATTTGCATGCTTCTCTATCACTCACGTAGTCAAGGGTGCTGGGTGTAGAACTCTGTGCAGAGCACGCATGGTACTCCTGGTTGGGCCTGTGTGGTGGATTGTCAGGCATCATAAGCCATGATTGGTGTGGCTGGCAGCCATCAAACGAAGGTTGAGGTGAGTGATGGGATGGATGGGACATTTCCCCAAAGCCCATTCCAGCCAGTTGAACACAGAGGATAAACCACCAGAGCGTAAAATAGCAGAGACGGTTTCAACCATGAGGCATACAATGACGATGCTGCAGTGCCATCCGTTGGAGAAACATTTCCATCATGCGATACGGGCTCCACGTTTTTGCATTTCTTGCATGAGACCCCGAGCCTCTCTCCTCGGCATTGACAGTGATTTCTGGGCCTCTCTCCTCAAGCATAAACCATCCGCTACTGAGAGGAAGCTAAGCGGACGGGCCTCGGTTGGGTACAGAGCAGTGCTGTGCTATGCTGCACGACATACAGTGTCTACACGACAGGCTAACCCATGGTTCTTCACAGCGGCATTTGAAGCATTCTCAGGACTGTGGCTCATGGGTGGGAGGGACATGATGATCAGGTGTAGATGCTGGCCTTTGATTCGAGGATGAGTGCCTGGAGCTCCTCCCCGTTGATGCTCTCCTTTTCCAGCAGCACCTCCACCACTCTGCAGCCGTGAGAAGGTGTGGGTTGGGAGAGGGGGAGAGGGGAAGAGGGAGAGAGGGGAAGAGGGGGAGAGGAAAGAGGGAAGAAATTACGACTGAGTCGAGCTAAGCATCATGAGGAAGAGTGCCTGGAGGTCCTCCCCGTTGATGCCATCGCTCTCTAGATGCACTTGTACCAATCTGCAGGCAAGAGAGGGAACAAGGGGGCACAGGGGGCAGAGGGAAACGGGGAGAGCAGGGCGAGTGGCAGAAGGAAGAAGTGTGAGGAACCCGGGAAGGGCATGACGCTGTGTGTGAGTGAATGCATGTCAACCCCCTACTCCTCTTCTTTCTCACATTCACCATCACACAATCATCTCTCATCATCACACAGTCAACTCTCCTACACACAATCATGACCCTCTCCATAACACTCATGATAGCATGCTTCCTGCTCCCTCCCCCCGTCCTTCCCTTCGCTTCCCCCTTCTTCCCATCTCTCGCACATTCACACTCACACACACCCACACACACTCACACCCACAGCGACACCCACCTGTGCAGCAGGCCAATATTCTCCTCCAGGGCGCTCTTGGCCTTCCTATATGCCGTGTTCACTAGCCGCCGAACCTCGCCATCCACCATCAGCTTCGTCTGCTGCGAGCACTCTGCCTCGCTGCCCGCGCCGCCCCTGCCACCCAAAAAGTTGTTGGCCCGCCCCGACACCAGCGCCAGCTGCCCCACGGCTGAGCTGAAACCCCACTGCTCAACCATCCGACGGGCTATGCTGGTCACCTGGAAGAGAGAGGAGATGTCAAGGAGGGAGGGAGGAAGAGATGTGTGCTCTTCCTAACACCAGCGCCAGCTGCCGCACGGCCGGGCTGAAACTCCAGTGCTCCACCTTGCGATGCGCCGTACTTGTCACCTGGGAGGGGGAGGGGGAGTGGTTGGGAAGGAGGAGAGGAATGGAGGTGGGCGATTTTATTGGGCAGCAAGGGAGAAGGGATGATGCTGGCAAGACAACCACCCCAGTAGACAAACCCACCCCCCATCCACGCACCAACTTCAATGTCACCCTTTCCTTCTCACATCAGCCACTCTCTCCCCAGGGTTTCGGGTGAGAGGGTCTTATCAGATAGGAAAGGGGTGACATCGGGAAAAGAGCCTCGCAATTACGAAGACAAACCCACACCCCTCCACACGCACCTGCTGCAGGTCGTTGCTGGCCCCAGTCGTCACCATCTCCTGCCCAAAAATAATCTCCTCTGCCACTCTTCCCCCCAGCGCCACTGCCAGTTGGGCCTCCAGATACGCCCGGCTGTACAACCCACTCTCCAGCCTCTCCTCACTCGGCGCGAAAAACGTCAGCCCACCGGCGGGGCCCCTTGGCACAATGGTAACTTTCTCCACCGGGTCATCAAACGCCGAGAGCAGCGAGGCCACTAGCGCGTGGCCCGCCTCATGGTACGCCACCAGCCGCTGCTTCTCCAGGGAAACGACCGCCGCGCGGCGCTCGGGCCCGATGGTGATGCGTTCGAGCGCGTCCGAGAGCTCGTCGGAGGTGATTGCAGGGCGGTCCTTGCGGGCGGCGAGGATGGCGGCCTCGTTCATAAGGTTCTGCAGGTCTGCGCCTGTGAAGCCAGGCGTGCGCCGGGCTACCTTCTCCAGGTCCACGCTCGCGTCCAGACGCTTGCCTCGAGAGTGCACCTGGGGGTGGCGCAGAAGGAAGAGGAGGTGGTGGGGGAGATGAGGTTTTCAGGCTCGCTCTGAGGAGCCTCCAAGCTACCTTCCCCAGGTCAGCGCTCGAGCCCAGGTGTGCGAGGGGGGCGGGGGGTTGAGATGTGAGCAGCAAGCCAGCGCAAACACACTCACTATAGCTTCTCATTGGCATGGCACGTAGGCGGGTGCTTACACAGCTCATACACCACCTCTCTAGTTCACTCTGTGGCTCTCGGCTCTCTCCACAGGCAACCTTGCACACTATCTGTATTCCTAGTAAGTGGTTGTTCCGTTTCTCTTGATTTCTCTCAAGCGCGTCGGACCTGAGCAATGTTAATTGAAGTCAGGCTCTAAGCCTGACTATGCCTGCTGCTCTCTACAAACCATGTCTGATGACTTTATTGAAAACAGGTTGTTCTCAGTGCGCCTATGGCCACCCCTGGTCTCTGCAACCCACTGTATCTCCACCCAGCCCACCTGCTCACTACCATCCACAGAAAGCAAAGGAAAGCAAAGAGCAGGACCCCTCACCTCGAGGATCTTGACCCTCCCCTTCACATCGGGCCAATCCACCACCACCTGCCGGTCGACCCTTCCAGGCCGGGTCCGCGCAGCATCGAGCACGTCGGTCGGGCCTGATAGTGGCAGCGAGCACAATGACCCCCCTGTTGCCCTGGAAGCCATCTCTCTCCGTCAGCAGCTGGTTGACTAATGGCTCGCCGCTCAATCCCCGACAGCCAAAAAAGTGAGACAGGAAGATAACCAACAAAGACAAGAAGCACCCATCCTCACCTCGAGAATCTTCACTCGCCCCTTCACGTCTGGCCGGTCCACCACCACCTGCCGGTCGAACCTCCCCGGTCGGGTGAGAGCAGCATCGAGCACATCGGGTCGGTTAGTGGCAGCGAGCACAATGACCCCGGTGTTGCCCTGGAAGCCGTCCATCTCCGTCAGCAGCTGGTTGATCGTCTGCTCCCGCTCGTCGTTGCCCCCCCCCATGCCGCCCCCGCGCTGCCGCCCCACAGCGTCCAGCTCGTCTATGAAGATGATGCAGGGGGCCTTGGACTTGGCCTGGCCCAGAGGGAGGGGAGAGGCATGGGTAAGGGGTGCGGGGAGAGGACAGGGAGGAGTTAAGGGGGGGGAAAGGGCCAGCACACGTCATCTAATTCGTCGATGAAGGTGATGCAGGGGGGCTTCGACTTGGCCTGGCCCAAGGGGAGGTGAGGGGAGAGACACGAGAGAAGTTGAGGAGAGCAACGTGGGCTGCAGCTCGCCCCACGGCGTCCAGCTTGTCTACGGAGAAGATGCAGCGGGCCTGGGCATGGCCTCGTGGGGACGGGGTGGGGAGGGGAGGGGCAGGGAGGTGGGAGCACCAGGGGAGGGGTGGGGCATCTAACTCGTCTATGAAGATGATGCAACGGGCTTTGGTAAAGGCCTCATGGGGAGAGAAGGGGGGTTGGGGGAAGGGTTGCGGGGAGGGTGCAAAGGGGAGGGGCTGCAGGTGGTAGGAACAATGGCAACGGGCCTATCGCACAGTTTCCAGCTCGCCTCTGAATATGGTGCAGAAGGCCCCCTACCTCTCACCCACACGGTTCCCCAATCATCCCCACCTTCTCAAACAGCTCTCTGACTTGGGACGCCCCCGGCCCCATGAATATCTCCACGAACTCGGAAGCAGAGATGGAGAAGAAAGGCACGCCTGCCGCCATGAGACTACCCCTACCCCTACCTCTCAGGCTCTCACACACCCATTCCCCCCCCCCACACACACCTTCTCGAACCGCTCTCTGACTCTTGATGCGCCCAGCCCCATGAATATCTCCACGAACTCAGAGGCAGCGATGGAGAAGAAGGGCACGCCCGCCTCCCCCGCCACTGCTAGGAGACCACCACGCCGCCCCTCTCACCTTTTCGAATAACTCTCTGACTCGGGACGCCCCCAGCCCAACGAAGATCTCCACGAACTCGGAAGCAGCGATGGAGAAGAAGGGCACGCCCGCCTCCCCCGCCACTGCACGCGCCAGCAGCGTCTTGCCGGATCCGGGAGGACCCGCCAAGAGACAGCCCTTGGGGATCTTGGCGCCCAGGTCCGTGTACTTGGAGGGGTTGCGCAGGAAATCGACCATCTCCTGGTGTGGTGAAGTGAAGAGCAGCGGGTAGAGAGAACATGATAGGGAAATGAGAGGAACGAGGGTAGTAGACCACGGCACTTGGGGATCATGGCGCCTAGGTTCGTGTAATCGGAGACATTCTGCAGACAGTTAAGCATTGGCTGGGCCGTGATGGTCTAATGAGGAGCTGGGGGAGGCAAAGGGTGGGGGGAATAAGAGGAAGGACATGTATGAGGTTGGGAGACGAGTGACAGGAGGTGAGAATGACACTAGATGAGATGAGGTGAAGTGAGCACCGCGATGGCCGTTCTACCTATGAGCGCCGTGGGAATGAATGACCTGACAACCTCGTGCACATGCAGCTCGTGTTTGCTGCATATGCAGTTTGTGGTTCTCTTTTTCTGCCTATGCGGCTTTGTGTTTGCTCATCCTTATCTGCCCCCAACCCCTCTTTCCCCTTCCCCCCCCCCCCCGACCCTCTGCCCACACCCGACCCCCCCGTGCTTTCCCTGTGCTGCCACGTCACCTGCAGCTCCAGCTTGGCCTGGTCCACCCCTGCCACGTCATCAAAGCGCACCGTGGTCTCCGGCTCTTCCTGGAATTTGCCCTTGCCGCTGGTGGTGGGGGGGAGTGAGGGGCGGGGAGAGGGGAGTGGAGGAGAGAGAAGAGAACGATATGAGGTGAGGCGAGGGCGAGAGGAAGGAAAGCAGAGAGCGAGGAGAGAGGATGGAGAGGTGAGAAGGGGAGAGAAAAAAGGGTTGGGGGGGGAGGGGAGAGGGGAGAGGGGCGAATAACGAGGGAGAGAGTGAAAGATGGGTGAGAGGGAGAGGGAAAATTCGACATAAGAGCTTGGACGCTTGCCTTACATTGCATATCATGCCTTTTCTCATGACTCACATACTCGTCATAGTCAGATACGTGATACGTACTTGTACTTGTCAAACAGTACTTGTCATATACTCGTCACACCTCACAGAGCCTTCTCTCCTCTCTCTACAGCAACCCCTGTTCCCCCCCCTCGCCCTTACCTGAGGAAGCTCCCAAAGGGTCCGTTGGGCCCGAACGGGTTGGCCTGGTTGAACAGCAGAAACGGCAGCCCAAACGCGATGAGCAGCGGCAGGACGGTGTCAAAGACGATCTCCAGCGCCAGCGCCACCTTGGGGTCCAGCCCCGCGTCCACGCCCGTCTCCACGCCCTTGCGCGCCAGAGTATCCGCCAGGTCCGTGGACACCCCCTGGAACGTGGGGATCATCACCTGGGAAGAGGGGGGGAGGGGGGGGGGTTGGCCCGGGGAAAGAGCAGGAAGGCCAGCGCCACCTTGGGGTCCAGCCCCGCGTCCACGCCCGTCTCCATGCCCTTGCGCGCCACTGCTCCCGCCAGGTCCGTGGATCCCCCCTGGAACGTGGGGTTCATCACCTACGCAAGGGGGAGAGTGGCGGGAGCGGGGAGGGGGAGAGGGGGAAGAGATCAGTGTGCGCATCACTGGTGTGCGCGGGAAAAGGGAGGGAGGGAGGAAGGGGGAGGAGTGGAGGGGGAGTTGGCCAGGGAGGATGTACATGCGATAGAGGAGAGGGAAACGATCGAAGTTCGGGGTAAGTAGATCAACGGCCCAGATGCGTCGGCGTACCCTGTGTTCATCGCCGCCCTTGGTAGTGGCAATGAGCGATTTCCCTGTGGTGCTGAACTCCACAGACGCGACCTTCCCCGCATCTACCTCCGTCAAGAACCGGCTGTACCGCCACTCTCCCTCCTCCGCCTCCGCCTGCGCTTCCGCCTCCGCGGACGATGGCGCATTAACAACGTCAGGTGCAGTCAAGCCGAAGAAGCCCTGCAACCCCTGCTGCTGCTGCTGCTGCTGTGATTTCTCGGCTGCTACTGTCTCGGGTAGGGACGTGGAGGGAGGGACAGGAGGTGCGTCCACTGCATACGCGGCGGGCAGGCTCGGAAGGAGCAGCAGGCCGACAGCGGCTGCAGCAGCAGCGGCGGTTAGAGGGAGCTGCCTGGCGTTGCATTTCGCGCTGGCAGCGCTGGCAGGGAGTGTGCTGGGGGGCTCGACACGGGCAGCTGACACGGATGGCCGCCGGCAGTTGTGCCGGAGTGAGAGGAGTTGGGAGGAGGGAGAAGAGGGGAGAGGGGAGAGACCACTAGCGAGACGCAAGGGACGAGGGAAGTCGAGAATGGCGTTTAGCGTGGCGCCGCTGACGCTGCGGCTGCTGCTGCACGGCGCGCACGAGAGGTTCCCAGGCAGCATCGCGTGGCTTGCCGCTGCCGTTGAAGCCATTGGCCCTCCTCTGTCACGAGCGGAGCGGAGCAAGTTGGCGGCCCCCTGTCACGAGGAGCTACGTAGCGCCTCACGCGCGGCTCTTGCGCACGGGATCTACGCGGTCGTCGCTTCCCCAGCCGATTCCAGAACGGCAGAGTCGGGATAGACGATAGGGGCCGTCGCCTGGTGAGATCGACGGGTGAGATCGCCTACGCGGCTGGGCTAGTTGCGGGAGGGGCGATCGCCTACGCAATCCGTGCTACGCAACGAGTACTGGCACCGATGGACTTTCCAAACGGGGCTCCGTAGGTAGAGAGCACAGGGCACACAATCGGATCGGGCAACAATGCTGGGGGCCCGTGAGTCCTTTCGCTACTGATGGTCCACTTTATATACTCTGCAGACCGCTGCAAACGAGACTAGACTTTAGGCTCTCCGACCACCAATGTGCGCAGCTGGGCTCTCCAAATTGGCGGCACTCTCTTGGACGTGTCGTGTGCCTAACGCTGCTGGTTTGGTTCGGGTACCACTACTTTGTGCCTAGTCACTAGTTCACTCTGCTTGTTGTCCTGAAACAAGCAGCGGGAGTCTACCTAGTCTTGAGGCTCGACGCTCGATTGGCGAAATTGGGCCGTGAATCCTGGCCAGTGGCGAGGTGCATGATCAATTCGGAGGTTTCTGTGGAAAGAAATTGGCGGGAGTTTTGCGACAACACCTAGGGCGAGCAATCACAGCCTCGAAGGCTGCCACGTAAGGTGCCGCTAATAAAGTGACACGTTGTGTGATCGGAACCATCTAGCCCCTACCACGTGGCATTTCTCTCTGCCCAAGGCCAGAAAGGCAGAACTGAATGCTTCACTGCAAGTATATGAGTGTTCCTCGACTTGTAGAGCTTACAGCTGCTACAAACGAACATAGTATCTTAGGAATGGGCCAATAACTACAAAAGGTTATATCGCTGTTATCTTGCACGATTTTAATGATTTATCATTATTTATAGGCATCATGATATCTGAGAGAACGATGATTTAGAAAATTGCATGGTTGGACCAAATTCTCTAACAAAGCCCTTTCTCAATATCTATGTTCATTCAACACTCCAACAAGGACTACGCTACGCACCAGGCACTCGACCCAAACTCTTCTCGAATCCTCGCTATAGTTCATGTATGCTTGCGCAGGTTCGGGCAGCCAGGCTCACGCGTGACGTGACGACGAACCAGTGGTGCGCGTGGCCTGGGCGAAGGATCGTGTGAGTCGTGATGGGAAGGAGCAGAGCAGCGCCCACGGCCACGCGACCAACCGGCATTTTCTGCCTAGCTTGCTAGCGGGTGGGAGGGAAGGGAACGCAGGTAGCTATTCTCTCGTAAGCGCTGCCTCTGCATGCACCGCGGGCGATAGCGATTGTGCAACCGAGCTGCCGTTACGGGGAGTAGAATGTGTAGAATGTGCTCTGAAGAACAAAGGGCCGGCCCCTAGCACGCAGGCTACGAGCGAGTCGTGGAGGAACGAGTCTCGGAGAAATAGGGGAGCTAGACTTAAATCATCGACGCGCGACGCTTGGACGCGCGACGCTTAGAGGCGCGACACCTTGAGGAGCGAGACTTAGCGAGACTGCTAGTCTGATTGCGGGGCTACATCTGCGGTTGTGGCGGGAAAGAAAACCGGGGAGGTAGAGGTTGGCGGCAGGAAGAGCCGGGAGGAGGGCGGGAGAGAGAGAGGGAGGGAGAGGGAGAGCGGGAGTGTGTGCATGGTGTGCGAGGCGAGCGAGGCAGCAGCAGCAGCAGCAGCGAGTGAGGGAGCATGGCGGCGGGGGTGTTGCGCAGTTTGGACCAGGCGCGCACGCAGCTGTACCACTTCACCGCCATCGTCATCGCAGGACTCGGATTCTTCACCGATGCCTACGACCTCTTCTGGTAACCACCACCTCTTCTGGTAACCACCTCTTTTCCTGGTAGCCACCTCTTACCCGGTAATCACTTCTTCTGGTAACCACTTCTTCTCCCGGTAGCCATCTTTTCTGGTAACCACCACCACTTCTGGTAACAGTCGCTTCTGGAAATGTAAACCACTGCTTCTCTGGTGGCACGGCATGGCATGGCATGGTTTTTATGCTGGGCCGGACATGCTACAAGTGGACCCTTCACGCTGATGCTGTCGGCCCTTCACCCTCCCGCTCGCCTGCCCACCCTCCTCCCGCTCTATCCTCCCTGCTTGCCCTCTGCTCCGCTCCTTCCTCTTGCCTCACTCGTTTCCCTCAGCCCTCCTCGCCCCTCCCTTGCGTACCTTATCCCTCGCCTCCTCTCATTCCTCTCCGCCTCTCATCCCTCTCCGCCCTCGCACCCCTCTCGCCCGTGTTCTCTGCTTCTCAGCATGTCCAGTGTGGTTCCTCTGCTCGGCTCGGCCGCATCGACTACAACAACCCCTTCAGGGGCGCACCCTCCCTCATGCGCCCTCTGCTCCTCTCCCCCCCCAAACGGTCCTTTGTATTCATTAGGAACCTGAGTACAGAGCTAGCCAAGTGGGTCAGGAACGGGCATGCAGCCTAAAACCGCTCTCCCTCCCCCAGGTAAACTGAGTTAGGTTCCCCCGCAGATTCCAGAATGACGAAACAGTCCCCGAGAGACATGCCGTCATCTGGCGCCCCGAGGACAGGTCGTTCCAGCGGGGCGGCTTCGTTGACCTTGCCGAGGTATGAAAGGGCCTGTCCGCGCTGGAGGGTGACCGACCATCGCTGTCGAAACTGGTTGAGCAGCTTGGCGGCCTGGTACGAGGTCTGGTTCGCATTGAAGAGGCGGCGGGCGCCAGTATGGGCCAGGAGCTGTAGGAAAGCGGGCACCTCGGCACAGGGGCACCCGTAGGTCTCCACGGCGAGGGGGAAGAAACCGACGTACGGCGCGCGGTTGCGATAGTGGTCTATCTTCTTGTCTGCTTGCTCCCGCGCCATGTACCCCCTCCCTTTCCGTGCCAGGGGATCGCGGCTGCTGATCGGGTCGGTGACGGTGACGTCGCAGATCCATGCTGCGCCCGAGTCACGGTCCCGGATTGCCAGGTCGGCAGTCTGGTCGCCGATGGGGGTATAGGTGGCAGTTTCTTTCTCGACGATGAACTGTGCGTCTCGTGCCATGCGAGTGCACTCGTCCCGGAGAGCGTTGTGTGTATTAGTGCGTCCGTGCCCTGTCCCACAGCGGAGCAGGTGGTTTGGGAGACGCGGGTCGGGGATTTCCACCCGCTTGGCGCAGTTGCAGACCCTCGGGACAGGGAGGGGGAGGCCCAGACGAAAGGCGAGGGCGATCGCGAAGTGCGGGGGTGTAAGCCGGAGGGAAGGGAATAGAGGGATGGCTAGGAGCCAGTCCCCCGCGCCATACCCCGTGAGGGAGAAAAGGCGCTGTGTATGGCCGCTGTTGGGGTTCAACGGCATGCTGCGGCTGGCCTCCACCTGGTCGGCATAGCGGGCTGCCTGGACCTCCAGAGACAGGCGGTGCTGCAAAGGTACCTCGGACGCCTCCGCTCGTTCCGACTGTAGAAGCTCAAGGGCGCGTGGGGGCAGCGTCGCCTCACACTCCGTCAGCCAGGTATGAAGGGTGGTGGGGCTGGAGAACGGAGGCGCCAAGGGCCGGAGTGCCGTTGACAGGGGGCTGGCGGCTGGGGTGGGCAGAGAGGCGAGGAGGGCATGGGCGCGGGTGGTGCTGGTCAAGAAAGAGTGCGGGCCTTCAACCACAGGGTCCGCTAGGCCAAGGCCTCCTAGTGAGGGCGGTAGTGAAGCTTGGGCCCAGGTGCGGAGCTGTTCAGATTCCCCTCGGGGCGTCTGTAGGCCGCTTGCCCGCAGGAGCGTGTAGAAGAGGTCCCGCCCCCACCTGGACCACTCGGCTGTCGGGAGCGGGTTCACCGGTGTCGTGCGCACGAGGTAGGAGACTCGGCGCGAGATACACCGATGGAGCAGTAAGGACACGATTTGCGGGTCCATGATGGCCAGGATAGGTAAGGGGGAGGCCATGGAGGCGAGCTGGGCCCGAAGGAAGGCGGCGGCCCCCTCTGGGGGGCCGATGTGGCTGCCGAGCACCCGGAGGCCGTCCGTGCGGAAGGGGATCGCCGGCGGCAGCAGGTGCGGGGCCGGTCGTGTCGCCGACCAGGCGGCACACTTATCAGGGTTGTGGGAGAGGCCCAGGTCGGCGAGGGCGGCTGTGAAGTGTGTAAAGGCGGAGGTGCACTCGGCTGGGTCACCGAGGAAAGAGATGTCATCGGCGTAGGCGAGGCAGAGGATAGAGGGGTGGGCGTCCGCCGTGGCTCGGAGGGCGGGGTGGATAGCCGCGGCGAAGAGTAATGGACCGAGCGGGTCCCCCTGGCGGACTCCGCGCTCACTGAGGAGGGGAGCGCTATCAAACCCTGCGTCAAGTAGTAGGCGCGATGGATGGCCATAGGAGAATTTGACGAACGGCAGGAGGTGCCGGAGGGATGTGCCTATGCGTACCGCCACGATCGCCCCGCGATCGACGCTATTGAACGCGTTGGCGAGATCGACCTGGACGATCAGCGACTCCGGGAGCTCTGAGGCAAAGGCACGTGCGGCGTGAATAATGGCCTCGCCCCCTCCCGTGACGGCCACCCCGAATTGGAGGGGGAGGAAGTGGCTGCGGGCAGGTTCGGCTGAGGAGTAAAGGGCCGCTTTGCCTGCCAGGCGGTAGATTATTTCGCCGATAGCGATGGGTCGCGTGCCTCCTCCGGGTTTAGTTAGGGCAAGGAGGCGGGAGGCGGTGAGAAGATCTGCAACATTTGCTGGTAAGTCACCCTTGAGCATGTGGTTGATGAGGGAGTGGAGCGTGGTCGCGACGGCGGGGTTGGTGAGAGCTGCGTCACGAAGATGCTCGAACGTCGTGCCCGAGGGTCCTGCACCAACGCCGTTTTCGCAGGTACGCAGTAACTTGTCGAAATTTTCGCGCGGGATTTGGACCGCGGCGCCAATGTCGTCCTCAGATGGCCACGCAATTGACTCGGTCAACGCTGGTGGGTGTTTTGATTTCAAAGCGTTGAGGGTCTCGGTGGTTGACTCCTGGACGGGCGACGACTCTAGCGCCAGCAGGGCACGCCGAAGGCTGCCACGTCGCGCGAGACCTCCCCCCCTCTCTCCCGTCCCCCCCTCCTCACCCTATCCTCTCCTCCTTTCTCGTCCCTGCCCGCCCTTCTGCCCCCCCCCCCCCCCCACCCCCCCCCCAGCATATCGGGCGTGGCGCCTCTGCTGGGGCGCATCTACTACTACAACCCCGCCATGGACACACCGGGCCACCTGCCGGCTGCGGTCAACTCAGTGGTCACGGGGATCGCGCTAGTGGGGGCATTCTTCGGCATGGTGGGTGCCTCATTGGGGCCGGGTGCCTCATTGGGGCCGGGTGCCTGGTTGGTGGCGGGTGCCTGGTTGGGGGCGGGTGCCCGATTGTGGGTGGGTGTCTCAAGGGTGGAGGCGCGAGTTGGTTCGCCTGCGTGCCTGCGGTCGACTCCATGGTCAAGGGGATTGCTCTCGCATGGCGGCCTGCTTTGGCATGGTGGATATGGGCGGCATCATGATGCTGGGATTGGGAGAAAGAGGACACATAGTCCCTCAATTGCTTTGGCATGGTGGGTGTGGGTGGCATTACGATGCTCGCCGCAATGGGGCATGATGCTCTCTCGTTCTCTCCCATCCCCCAACCCTCCCCATCCCCTCTCTCTTTCGGTCAATCCCTCTCCCTTCGGCAGCTCTTTTTCGGTCGGCTGGGCGATCGCTGGGGGCGCAAGCGAGTGTACGGCATCACGCTCATCATCATGATGCTGGCAGCCGTGGGGCAGTCGCTCTCCTTCGGCTCCTCGCCCACGGCTGTCATCGCCACTCTCTGCTTCTTCCGCTTCTGGCTCGGCTTCGGCGTGGGGGGGGACTACCCTCTCTCAGCTGTCATCATGTCAGAGTGAGTCCCGGCCCCCGGGTTCGGGGGTGCACACTCCCTAGGGATGCGCCACATTCGGTCCTCGTGCCAAAGACTTGACTCCTTGATTGGCATGTTGCATTGTTGGGTTGGGGTCCTTTCTACTCGCATTGTCCCCCAAGACCCCATGATTGGCATTCATTCCCATCCGTGCCAGCTCTGTCTCCCTGTGCTTCTCCTTCTATCTCAAGGATGCTGTGATAGAAATTTAGTGCTGAGTCGTCTCAGAACTGAACTTGTATCACACGCATGTGCCATCACAAATTCCCTGTTCGTGGTCCCGTCACCTTCGTGGTCATGCCCCATCCATGCCCCATCCATCTCCCATCGTACCCCATCCTTGTGCCCATCCATGTCCTGTGTTTGTGCCATCCTTGTATGGCTAGGTATGCCAACACTAAGACGCGAGGAGGCTTCATTGCTGCTGTCTTCGCCATGCAGGTATGGGGCATGCAGGTCATGGTGCGTCTCATGCACATCCATCCATCATACACGGCATGCTAGTCACGGCACATGGCGCACAGCAATGCATCCAACCTCGGGTCAACCAACATTTTCATTCCACACCCCCACACCCCCCACATCCCTATTCCACACCCCACATACGTATTCCACACCCCACATACGTATTCCACACCCCACATGTACACACTCGCGCACCGCACCCAATATCAACACCTACCCCCTCGTTTACTCACCCACAAACCCCCCCCCCCCCCCCCCAGGGAATGGGCATCCTAGCAGCGGCTCTCTCCACCATGGCCATCGGCGCCAGTCATTGTCAACGCCGCCTTCCATGATGGGGGCTCCACCCCACATCGTTCCAATGTGATGCACCTCACACTGCCCCCCTCCCACCCAGGGCATGGGCATACTAGCAGCGGCGCTCTTCACCATGGCCATCGGCTCCATCTTCAACGCCGCCTTCCCCTCGCCGCCCTTTGACGAGGGTGCTACCGCCTCCGTGCCCCCCGAGGCCGATTTCGCGTGGCGCATCGTGCTGGCGGCGGGGGCCGTGCCCGCCGCACTCACCTTCTACTTCCGCATGACGATGCCCGAGACGCCCCGGTTCACGGCGCTCGTGCAGCGGAACGCGAAACAGGCAGCCAGAGACATGGGGCAGGTGGGTGCCGCTGCATTGGTGTTATTCCGTCTGTTCTACCTCACATGCATGCTTTCCTTGCCACAGCCACAGCCACAGCCACAGCCACAGCCACAGCCACAGCCACAGCCACAGCCACAGCCACAGCCACAGCCACAGCCACAGCCACAGCCACAGCCACAGCCACAGCCACAGCCACAGCCACAGCCATAGCCACACCCACAGCCACACCCTCACCCAGTCGTCACCAGGTGCCGCACTCCGCCTTTGAGAAAGCGGATGTTGAGATGGAGCTGGTCACAGCCCCCCTGCACACGTACCGCCTGCTCCGCACCTCTGACCCCCCCCCCGGTTCCCATACCCACACCAGGTGCTGCCCTCCGCATTCGAGGAAGCGCATGTGGAGATCGAGAAGGCAACGCCCCCCCTGCGCACATACAGCCTGCTCTCGTGCGAGTTCCTGCGGCACCACGGAGGGCACCTGATCGCCACCGCCACCACCTGCTGGTCCCCTCCCCCCCTCCCTCCCTCCCTCCCTCCCTCCCTCCTCCCCTCTTTCGTCCCCCGCCCATCGACCTCCTCTGCCACTTCCCTCTCTCATTACGCTCCTCTCTCCTTCCCTCTCTCCCCTGTTGTCCCTCCTCGCTTCCCTAACCAACGCCCTTACACACACCAGGTGCTGCACTCCGCCTTTGAAGAGGCGGACGTGGAGATCGAGCTGGCCACAGCCCCCCTGCGCACGTACAGCCTGCTCTCGCGCGAGTTTCTGCAGCACCACGGGGTGCACCTGCTGGCCACTGCGGCGTGCTGGTTCCTGGTGGACGTGGCGTACTACTCGCAGAACCTGTTCAATCGGGACCTGTTCACGGCTATTGGGTGGGTGGCGCCGCCCTACAGCATGAACGCGCTCAAGGAGATGTACGAGCTCTCCAAGGCCACGGTGAGCACCTGCGCGTGTGTCAGCGCTTGCGTGTGAGAGAGCACCTGAGTGTGAGTGAGCACCTGAGTGTGAGTGAGCACCTGAGTGTGAGTGAGCACCTGAGTGTGAGTGAGCACCTGAGTGTGAGAGAGCACCTGAGTGTGAGAGAGCACCTGAGTGTGAGAGAGCACCTGAGTGTGAGAGAGCACCTGAGTGTGAGAGAGCACCTGAGTGTGAGTGAGCACCTGAGTGTGAGAGAGCACCTGAGTGTGAGAGAGCACCTGAGTGTGAGTGAGCACCTGAGTGTGAGTGAGCACCTAAGTGTGAGCACCTTTTGGGTGGTGGTCCTTACAGACTAACCCCACCTGGGTGGCGTAGAAATGGCGAAAGGGAGCGGCGTAGGAAGAGCAAGGGGGAGCGGCGTTGACAGGGTCGCGCTCAGGGAGATGCATGAGCTGTCCACGGCCACAGTGAGATGGTACTTTGCACCCTACCACAGCACGACAACTCTCTGCGCCGCCATGCCCGGTTACTCGGCGATGGGATTCACAGTGGACAATCTCGGCCGCATCTTCGTACACATACATACTTTTTTTTACCTCCTCTTCCTGTTTCCTTGTGTTCATCTCCCTCCAGGCGCTCATGTCCCTCTAGTGGGTGACAGTGGTCACAGTGGGCAAGCTCGGCCGGGTTTTCTTCAACTCTCAGACACACACAAACGTGCCTACCTCCTCTTTCTCCTTCTCCTGCTCTCCTCGTGTCCTTCTCCCTCCAGGCTCTCATGACCCTGTGCGCCACTCTCCCCGGCTACTGGGTAACCGTGTTCACAGTGGACAAGCTCGGCCGGGTCTTTGTGCAGCTGCAGGGCTTCTTCTTCATGACCATCTTCATGGGCCTCTTCGCCGGCTTCTACCCTATCCTCCACGGGGACCCCTGCACCCTCCCCTGCACACCCACCCCCACCGCCCCGTGCCCGGACCCCCCACTCGAGGACCCAAGTCACACCACCTGCGGGGGAAATCCGATCGCGCTGCTATGTCTCTACGCGCTCACCTTCTTCTTTGCGAATTTCGGGCCCAACAGCACCACGTTTATCATTCCTGCGGAGCTCTTTCCCGCCCGCTTCCGCTCCACCTGCCATGGTATCAGCTCGGCAGCAGGGAAGCTGGGCGCGATCGTGGGGTCGTTCGGGTTCGTGTACGCGTCGCAGGAGGCTGCATCGCACGAGGCAGCGTACGAAGCAACCAGTTCGAATTTCGGGTATCCGCCGGGGATTGGCGTGCAGAATACCATGTATATTCTCATGGCTTCTGCTGCCGTGGGGTTTCTGTGCACTTTCCTGCTGCCGGAAACGAAGCAGCGTTCGTTAGAGGAGATTTCGGGGGAGATGGTAGAGAGTGACGAGGAGGAGGAGGAGGAGGAGGAGGAGGAGGAGGATGAGGATGAAAGAGGTGAGTACCCAGAGCAGGAGATAGAGGCTTCACACGGGGTAATGTTGGGGTATAGATGTGAGGAGCAGGAGGAAGGGGAGGAGGGGGAGGAGGAGGATGAGGAGTTAACATTGGAGGAGTTAGGGCTCGGGGGGCTGGTTCTAGAGGAGCGCGCGGAGGACGAGGAGGGGCATATGCCAGTGGGAGAGGTGTGCATGGGTGGGTTGGAGTTACCAGGTGGGAGCATGCATGTGTATGAAGGTGTGGATGTACATAGGATCTATGATTGGTCCTTCAGTGGTCACAGAAGGTGAGGTGAACGAACTCAGGGCAATATAACTCTTATCTTATCCTTGAATGGTAATGATTTGTTATGTATAGTAGACGCTTTCCTCCTTGTCCCTGGTTTGGCATTGTGCGTCGTTTTTCAATATTAAAATTTAGCATGTCAAGTAACTTGCGGTATGAGAGACACAAAAAACAAACCAAGATCACAACAGGACACACGAGAAACATCTTGACCACTTGAAAATTCCAGACGGAGTGGAATTTTTTCCTCGGGTTGAGCCACATCTAAGTATTTTACATCGAGTAGTCAACCTGAAATCTCAATTTCGTGAGACTCCACGTGACTTCTCGATTTTCTCCAAAGAAGTACAGCCAACAGAGATGCATGACAAGTGCCCCACCACTTCCAATCTCACTCCACCTACTTCTGCTCAGGTCACGGCTCGCCTGCCTCATGCCAGGCGATACATCTCGCCCCCATTCTCTCTCTTTGGTTACCTCGCTGCACTGCTCGCCTGCTCGTCGCAATCTCCAGCGCCGCGTCGGCGCACCCTCCTCCGCGTCCTTCCCTCGCGGTGTTGAGCCTCCGCCGTTGCCGTGGCCGTCAGCAGCGTCAGCATCGTCAGGATCATCAACGTCAGCATCCGCATCAGCATCCGCATCAGCATCCGCTCGTGAGCAGCAGCGTGATCGCGATGACGGCGCGTAAGGGATGTCTGCGGAAGCTCAAGAAGGAGCTCGCGGCGTTCCTCAAAGACCCTCCGCCGTACATCCCGCTGGTACTGCCTGCGCTCCTTCTCGTTCCTTCTCGTTCCTTCTCGTTCCTTCTCGTTCCTTCTCGTTCCTTCGCGTTCCTGCTCTTTCCCGCTCGTTTCTGCTCGCTCCCGCTCGCTACTGCTCTGTGCCTGTAACGAATCTGCTCATAGCGACCGTACGGACGCATGGTGCATGGTGGTGCTGCTTGTAACGATTGTGCTCGCAGTAACCCCCGAACCCCCAGAATACCCCGATTTCCCCCAATCCCCCAATCCCCCAATCCCCCAAACCCGCAATCCCCCAAACCCCCAATCCCGCAATCCCCCAATCCCCCAATCCCCCAAACCCCCAATCCCCCAATCCCCCAAACCCGCAATCCCCCAAACCCCCAATCCCGCAATCCCCCAATCCCCCAATCCCCCAATCCCGCAATCCCCCAATCCCCCAATCCCCCAATCCCCCAATCCCCCAATCCCGCAATCCCCCAATCCCCCAATCCCCCAATCCCCCAATCCCGCAATCCCCCAATCCCCCAATCCCCCAATCCCCCAATCCCCCAAATCCCTTCAGGACTAGGTGCATGTGAACGAGCAGCCACATGAGGGAGTGGCACTTCCTGCTGGAAGGCGCCATGCATGATGCATGATGCATGATGCATGGCTCAGCTCATGTATGCGTATCTCATTTCATCCCACGCCTTCCCCCCCCACCCCCCTCCCCCCCTCCCCCTTCCCAACCGCTCGCCAGGTGCACGTGAACGAAAGCAACATGCTCGACTGGCATTTCTTGCTAGAAGGCGCCCCCGACACGCCCCATGATGGTGGCTGGTAGAACACTCCCAAGCTCCAACTTTTCCCATCTCTTTCCCCATTCCAGGTGTATTTTGAGTCGACTCAAAATACAACTTTCCCATCTCTTTCCCCATTCCCCCCAGGTGCACGTGAACGAGAACAACATGCTGGATTGGCACTTCTTGCTAGAAGGCGCCCCCCGACACGCAGTATGAGGGCGGCCGGTACATCCCCATGCTGCGCTACCACCCCGACTATTCCGTCAGCCCAATCCTCTTTCACCCCACCTCCCCGCCCTCCTCCCCTCCCCCCTCTCCCCCCCGGAACCCCCCCCCCAGGTGCACGTGAACGAAAGCAACATGCTGGACTGGCATTTCCTCTTGGAAGGCCCCCCCGACACGCCGTACGAGGGCGGGTGGTACATCGCCAGGCTGCGCTACCCGCCCGACTACCCCTTCAGCCCGCCCGCCATCCTCATGCTCTCGCCGTCCGGCCGCTTCAAAACTAACACGCGCCTCTGTCTGTCAATCTCCGATTTCCACCCGGGTAAGAGCGAGGCAGTGATTGGGCGTGTGCGTGTGGGAGGGGGCTTTGAGTCTACTAAAAAAGTTGACTTTTGAGTCGAGGGGGGAAGGGAATGGTAGGTTCACTACGTCTTGTCTTCCGCATCTCTGGACGTCCCATGGTATTTTCACATTGTAACATAGATGGTCGGTCGGATGCCTTAGTGCACGCACGCCATTGCATGCGCTTTCCTGCACAACCCTTGCTGTCCGCTACTCCCCTCACCCTCTCTCTCTGTACCCTTTTGAGGCGCCTCAAAACAAAAGCTACCTGAGTGAAGGGAAGAGGGGGACTGCGAGGAGCCAGTCCCCTGCGCCGTACCCTGTGAGGGAGAGGAGCCGCTGCGTGTGACCGCTGAGGGGGTTGACTCCATGTCCCTGGTCGCCTCCAGCTGCTCAGTAAACCGGGCAGCATGGACCTCTAGGGCGAGGCGGTGCTGTAGCGGTGCATGGGAGGGTTCCGTGGGCTCGGCCCGTAGGAGTTCCAGGGCGGGGGCCGGTAGTGTCGCTTTGCACTCGGCCAGCCAGGTGTGGAGGGGGGTAGGGCTGGCGTAGGGTGGTGCGAGGGAGCGGGCCACTGTCCCGAGGGGGGCAGAAGAGTCCGAGGCGAGGGAGGCCAGGAGCCGTTGGGCGTGGGCGACGCTGGTAAGGAGGGCATGAGGTCCCTCGACGGTGGGGTCCGTCAGCCCGAGCCCTCCAAGGGAGGGGGGGAGCGAGGCTTGCTGCCAGGTGCGCGCCATCTCCTGTTCCCCCCGTGGGAGCTGGAGATTGCAAGCCCTCAGGAGGGTGTGGTAGAGTTGCTGCCCCTACTGGGACCACTCCTGCGCCGGTAGCAGGTTCAGCGGCGTCGTGCGAGTCAGGTAGGAGACTCGACGAGAGACGCAGCGGTGGAGGAGGAGGTTGGCGGACTGGGGGTCCATGGTTGCCAGGGTGGGCAGTGGCTTGGCCATCGCAACTAGCTGTTCACGCAGGAAGCTGGCTGCTGCGTCTGGTGGGCCGATATGGCTGCCCAAGATCCGCAGCCCGGAGGCGCAGAAGGGGATCCCGGGGGGGAGGGGGTCGGGGGGGGGATGGGCCGCGGACCACGCCGCGCACTTAGCCGGGTTGTGGGTCAGGCCCAGGGGGAGCAGCGCATGGGTAAGGTGGGCAAATGCAGCTGTGCATGCGGCCGGCTCCCCCATCAACGTTATGTCGTCGGCGTATGCCAGGCAGAGGACGCCAGGGAACGCTTGGGCGGTCTCTCGCAGGGCGGGATGCATGGCTGCGGCGAAGAGCAGGGGTCCCATGGGTTCCCCTTGCCTGACGCCGCGGGCGCTGAGGAGGGGCTGGCTGTCAAAGCCCGCGTCCAGGAAAAGGGTGGAGGGGGCGCCATAGCAAAGGCGCAGGAAGGGGAGGAGGGGGCGGAGCGGGGAGTTGTAGAGTCCCGCGATGATGGCCCCGCGATCGACGCTGTTGAAAGCATTAGAAAGGTCGAGTTGCAGCAGGAGGGCGGACGGGAATTCCGTGGCGAAGGCTCTCGCGCCATGGATTATCGCCTCGCCGCCGGCCCTTACCGCCACACCGAACTGTAGTGGGAGGAAGTGGCTTTGGGCGGGCTCGTTCATGGCGGCGAGGCCCGCTTTTGCCACCAGGCGGTGGAGGCATTCGCCCACTGCAATTGGGCGTGTGCCTCCCTCGGGCTTCGGGAACGCCAGCAGGCGGCTAGCTGTGAGGAGCCTAGCTACCTCTGGAGAGGTGGATCCTTTTAGGAGGATTTGTGCTACCCCGTGCAGATTGCTGGCGACTGAGGCGTTCGCGAGGGCTGCGTCGCGAAGATGTTTGAAACACATCCCCGACGGGCCGGCGCCGACTCCGTTTTCACTGCGGCTGAGTAACCGAACGAAATCGGCCAGCGAGATAGAGGGGAGGGGCTCGGACTCGTCGAGGGCGGGCCAGTCAAGGGACTCGGTTAGGGGGGGGGGGGTGTTTGGAGGTCAGCGCGGCGAGGACCTCCGGCGTTGACTCGCTGACCGGCGTTGAGTCCAGCGCCAGCAAGGCACGCCTGAGGCTGCCACGACGGACGAGGCCCTCGGCGCGGGATATTTTGCCGAGGGTGTCGCCTGAGTGTCGTGGCACAGGTGGGTTGTTTATCGCATCAACTGCTGCCAGGTACAGCGATTCCCATTCGCCGGCCAAGAACTGCTGCAGTCTCTGCTCGATCGCTTGCCAATCCGGGTGGCGTGGCGAATTGAGGCGAAGGGTGAGCCTGGGTGTGAAGAGTAACAGGCGCCAGCCAGCGAGGCTGGATGGGTTTTTTGCGATGTGGAGCAGAGGTGTCAGGAGCGCCAGGGCGAAAAGCTGGCGTAGTTTGTGGGGAATTCGACGGGAAAGGGGGGGCTGGCGACTGTCGCAGAGCAGTCCGATGTCCCAATTGGCGATCCCCGTGAAGAGGGGTTCACTGTTCGCCAGGTCTTCTGGCGAGAATTGGCGTGAGGGTTGGTTGGGTTGTGCCTCGCTGTCCCAATGATTCCGCCAATGCGGCGCTTGCCGCTCCCTTTGATTCCACCCTGCATGCCTTCGTCTTCGGTCAGGTCTATCGCGTTCGTCATCCTCGGCTGAGTCCTCCGTGCTAGTCTCTTCCCTTGCCTCCTGCCTATAAGTGGCATCCGCGCGCTCCTCAGCAGCATTCGTGTTTTCGGCTGCGTTTTCTCTTAAAGCCCTCTCTCCTCACCCTCTCTCATTCGTGCTGCCTCCCTCTTCCCCTGTCTGTTGCCCTGTCTTGTCTCCTCCCTCACGCTTGTCCGGTCTCCCCCTGGTTTCGTCCGCGTCACGCAGAGAGCTGGAATCCCGCTTGGTTAGTGCCTCTCGGTCTGTCCTCTCCCTACTCCTTCCCCTTGCCGACTTAAGAACCAACACGCACCGTACCATACCGCTTGCTATCACTTTCTTCCTGTGGTGCTGGGGTTGCAACGCCTCTTGTTAAATGCCTCCTTCGCTATGTATTGATGCATCTTGTGTGTGTGATTATTCGGCAAGCATGTGGTGAATGGCCTCCTTGTTCTCCGTGCATGCGTGTGCTGGCAGGTCAGTTTCGATGGTGATGATAGGGCTGCTCTCTTTCATGGTGGAAAACACCCAGACCACAGGGTCGCTTGAAACCTCAGTGAGTGCTGCCATCCCCCCAAACCACACACACATCACAGACACGTGCGCCCATATCCCTATTCACCTCACACCCAGACCACAGGCAAATGCGCATGCACCTGCACTCAGTCCTAGACACAGACCAGCTTTGCGCTCGAGAGCTCACATGCGCAGCGCATGCACTCATTCTCTCGTCCTCGTTTAAGGGCTTGTTCCCATCCCTCCCTGCCACCCTAACCTTCCAGTCCACCCCCTATAAGGATGACGAGGAGAAACGGGCCTTTGCACACAAGCCCATGTCCTTTGTTCCATCATCCTTGTTGCACGCCAGTTCGTTCCATCATCCTTGTTGCACGCCAGTTCGTTCCATCATCCTTGTTGCACGCCAGTTCGTTCCATCAACCATCAACTCAGTGCCAAGTTCCCTTCCCTCCATTCGCACATCCCTCCCGCCTTCACCACCCTCCCATTCGATCCCGTTCACCATACCCCATTCCCTTATCCGGACGACAAGAAGCGCGCCCTTGTACGTGCATGGGTGTCAGTCAGTCATCCAGTCGTTCCCTCAACTCATCCCTATTTACTTTCTACCCATCGTACACACCTCGTCCCGACTCCCAACCCCCTTCCTCTCAGGATGACGAGAAGCGCGCCTTTGCACGGGCATCGTTGTCAGTCATCCAGTCAAACCCTCAATTCAGCGCCATGTTCCCCGAGCTGCCGCTGCTGGTGCAGGCTCAGAGGGAGCAGAGGGAGCAGAAGGAGAAGGAGAAAGAAGGGGGGCAGAAGGAGGGGGGGGAAGGGGATGAGGAGAAGAAGAAGGGGGAGCCAGAGGAAGAGAAGGAAAGGGAGGCAGGCAAGGGTGGGAGTGGAGAGGAGGAAAATGGAGGCGATAGGGAAGTCAATGCTGCAGTGGCGGCTAAGGGATACGCAGGTGCGCCGGCAGCAGCAGATGCACCAGCAGCAGCAGCAGCAGAAGGAAATCTGCCTACACCATCCCCGACTGACTCGGTTGCAGGCTCCCTCCCGCCCTCTTCCATCCTGCATCGCCTGAGCCATGCTGAAGCCAGGCTGCTAGGGAGAGCACGTGAGGAATTAGTGGTGAACGGGAGGGAGGAGGAGGAGGGATGTGAGGCTAGTGCTGCTAGTCATAGGGATGGGATTCCGGGTGGTGGTGAGGGGAGCAATAGTGGAGGTAGTGGTAGTAGGGGCTTGGAGGGAGGGGATCCGGAGGGGGCTTTAGAAGAGGTGGAAGAAATGCTGAGAGAGAGCGAGGGGGGAGAAGGGAGAGGGGAGGGGGGTGTGGAGTGTGGTGAGGGGCGGGAGGAAGACAATCAGGGGAGTGCATTGCAGGAGTGGAGGAACCGGCTACTCATGTGCAAGGTACGGTGCGGTGCAGTGCGGTGGTGTTTTGTGTGACGTGTGGTTCAACTGTGCTTTTGATAAAGCAGTACATGCTGCCTTGCTTCTCCCCAACCCTTCTCCCCAACCCTTCTCCTCAACCCTTCTCCTCAACCCTTCTCCTCAACCCTTCTCCTCAACCCTTCTCCTCAACCCTTCTCCTCAACCCTTCTCCTCAACCCTTCTCCTCAACCCTTCTCCTCAACCCTTCTCCTCAACCCTTCTCCTCAACCCTTCTCCTCAACCCTTCTCCTCAACCCTTCTCCTCAACCCTCTCCCCTTCTCCTCAACCCTTCTCCTCAACCCTTCTCCCCCTTCCCTCAACCCTTCTCCTCAACCCTTCTCCTCAACCCTTCTCCTCAACCCTTCTCCTCAACCCTTCTCCTCAACCCTTCTCCTCAACCCTTCTCCTCAACCCTTCTCCTCAACCCTTCTCCTCAACCCTTCTCCTCAACCCTTCTCCTCAACCCTTCTCCTCAACCCTTCTCCTCAACCCTTCTCCTCAACCCTTCTCCTCAACCCTTCTCCTCAACCCTTCTCCCCAACCCTTCTCCTCAACCCTTCTCCTCAACCCTTCTCCTCAACCCTTCTCCTCAACCCTTCTCCTCAACCCTTCCCCCCCCCCCTTCTCCTCAACCCTTCTCCTCAACCCTTCTCCTCAACCCTTCTCCTCAACCCTTCTCCTCAACCCTTCTCCTCAACCCTTCTCCTCAGCACTACATTCCCTTTCTTCACCACTCTTGCGCATGCATGTATTTTCTCGCTCTCCTTCCTTATTGCGCCACTTTCAACATGCATGTATATGTGCATGTGTGATTGTTTCTCTGCTGACTTGTGGGTACCTGCACATGTGCCACCAAGCACACATGTGCCCACTCATGGTTTACCTATCCTCATGTACACATCTGTTTCTCTGCCCACGCCCACAGGCCGAAGCGCTGGTAGTGATGGGAGACTTTGACAAAGCGCTCTCCGTCCTCTCGTCTCTTCACCACCACCTCCACCTCTCTCTCACCCTCACCCACACTCCCTCCTCTTCCTCCTCCTCCGCCGCTGCACCCACTCGCACCTCTACCTCTTCCTCGCTCACACCAGCTGATCAGAGTGTTGAGGGGGGGGACGTTGAGGGGAGCAACGGAGAGGACAGCAGCAGGGGGCCGTGGGTGGCAGGTGCTGTTTCGTGGCTGCGACCCCAAGTCACACTGGCTGAGGTGAGGCAACGCGTTTTCGATTTTTGAGGCGCCTCAGAAATCCTGGCTGCGACCCCAAGTCACACTGGCTGAGGTGATGCAACGCGTTTTCGATTGAGACGTCTCAAAACTAAACTATCCTCACACGATGATTCTCGCCTGCTGTTACTGACTCGTTGAATCCGTGTGATAATAGTTTCCTCACTGAGTCACAGCAGTGAAGCCGTGACCCATTTTGCCCTTTGCCCGTTGTTGCCTCGTTAACCCTCCCTCCCCTCCAACTATCCATCTGCGTTTGTCCCAACTTCTCTCCTCTTGCTGCTTGCTCAACTGCTCATGTAATCTGCTCGTTTGAGCTATTCTAACACTCAGTTTCGTCCTTTTCTTCTCGAACCTTCACCCTCCTTCGCTTCACCCCCCTCCTTCCCCAATCCTCTTCCTTCCCCCCCCACCCACCCAAGTCGAGTCATTCCACGTGCGTGTGGAGCGCGCCATTCGCCACAGGGCCAGGCGCCCAGAGCAGCACACACAGCGTTAACTCACTGCGCACCCTCCCAACCTTCAGCCTCCCCCCCTCATTCCCCCCTCGCATTCCAGGTTCTTGCGGAGGGAGCAAGCTGCCACAGGGCCAGGGGTGCAGAGCAGACGCTGCTTTGCAAACATGGTGCTTTTTAAGTGCCTCAAGTCACCCCTCCCTTCCCCCTCCCCCCTTCCCCCTTCCCCACCCAGGTCGAGTCATTCCAGGTGCGCGTGGAAGGAGCAGGCCGCCACAGGGCACGGGGCGCAGAGCAGTACAAGAAGCAGTCCTTCGCAGCAGCGGTGCGGGCATTCTCGACCGCCAAGTCATTCCTGCTCTCCTGCGCTGCCATCCACTTCAACCTCGCTGCAGCCCTCGCTGCTCTTGCACGGTATGTTGCTCCAGAACGTGATCTCTGTTGTTTCCCCTTCGACTTGCAACGGGGAAGCTGGTTAAGGGGAGGAAGGGGGGGGAGGGGTGTGGATTATGTGGAAGAGCGGTGAACCGTGGCTGGCTCTCAGTGCCATGGGCCTTTTGGGTTTTTCCACCATCAGGTGCTTTGTGCTCGCCTGCACTGTCGTCATCCATGTCAACCTCGCTGCCCTCCCCAGGTGTGTTACTGCTGAGGATGGCGTCCGTCCGTGTCTCCCCTTTCGTCCCCCCGTTCTTCTTTTTGAGTCGACTAAAAACTTGACTCATTACACACCGTTGCCCTCCCTGCCCTTCCTAGGTGCTTTACTGCTGAGGATGGCGTCCGTGTCGCCCCTTTCATCCCCCTGTTCTTCTCCCCTCTTGTTTCAATATGACGTGAGCATGGAATACTTATCTTTGCCGTTTCCGGAATCTCAAGGGGGCAAATGGTTGCTTGGCGAGAGGGGATGGGGGGTTTAGCCGGTGGGAGTTCTGTGGGAGGGAGACGAGGCATGTCTTTGCGTCGATCCCTTCATCCCTCTCCCTCCGTCTTTCCATGCAGGCACGAAGAGGTGGTGGCGGCATGCGATGAGGCGTTAGCGCTGATAGCAACGCACAGCAAGGCGAGGAAGAGACGTGCTGACAGCCTGGCCGCCCTGGGGCGGCACGGGGAGGCCGCAACAGAGTACCTGGTGCTGCTGCAGCTGCAGCCAGGGGAGAGCAAGTGGGGCAAGATGGCTGAGGATCAGAGGAAGAAGGCGGTGGTGGTGCCTGCCAGTAGCAGCAGCTAAGGCAGCAGTAACAGTGGCGGCATCAGCGTACCTGGTGCAGCTGCAAACTGCTGCCAGAGGAGAGAAAATGTGTGCAGATGGCTGACGAGCAAAGGATGCAGGCTCCAAGTGGTGGCAGCAGCAGAGGATCGCTGTTGTTGCAGCTGCAGGCAGCACAGCGGAAATGGGGGTGGTGAGCAGAAAAGCAGAGAAGAAAGGCTTTGGGTGGTGGCGGCGGTGGCTGTAGGAGTAGCAGCAACTAGTCCACCCATAACAGAGGCAGCAGCAGGTGCCCTGCTGCTGCTCGCCAGGGGAACGGAGATGGGAGAAAAGAAGGAAGACTTCAGGTAGTGGTGGTGGAAATGACAGTAGCAGTAGCAGTAGCAGCAACTAGAGCAGCCGTAATAGAGGCGGCAGCAGATACTCTGCTGCTGCTGAGCTGAAGGACACAGAGGGATGGGATGTGAGGGTGGGTGGCTGTGGAGTCTGAGGAGGCTCGTGATTCTGACAGCAGCAGTTACCATGGTCTTCCATGCGTGTTTAATTTGTAGTAGTCAAATTATTACTCTTTTATGCTGCACTGCATTGAAGTACATTCTGCATCCACCCTCCCTACCTGTAAAAACTACTGTATTCTCCATTGCTGCATCACTTATGCCTACCGTAGGGTCAACGTTCTCATCAGACTACTACAGTCGTACATCTTGGAAAAAAAAAAAAAAAAACTTGTTATGCCAGCTTCAAACCCACACCCCCCTCACAACCACACCAGCATGAAGCAAGTCCCTCCGAGTCCTTTCAGGAACCTTGTCCGCTTCCACCTCCAGATGCCTCAGGCTTGGGAATCGCCCAAGCATCCCACTGATGCCAGCAGCAGTGACTCGATTGCATGCGATGAGAGTAAACTCAGAGAGCCTCTCCAGCGTGGTTGCGAGCAGCAGTGCGTCGGACATGGACTCGCTGTGCTCCACCCTCAGCTCCACCAGCCACTGGCATGCATGCAGCACCCCCTTCAGCTGCTCCTCCCCCACCCCTCCGCACCGCACCAGCGCCAGCCGCTTAAGCTGCCCAAACACCGCCGCCCGCGCAATGCTCTAAAACGAGTGCTGTACCTTCGAACTGAAGAAGGGATGGGTGGAAGGATGGGCGGACGAGCGACCCGGCATGGAAGCAGGGGCAGGAGGGCCAAGATACATGGAAGGAACGTTTGGTGGCAGCCAAGTAGGCTGAGGAGTAGGCACGAATTGGATTTTCTCCAGGGTCAGCGAATCCAGGCACGGGCAGAATACTTCCACAGGCGTTTCTGATTCGGTCCTCAACATCTCCTCTTCAGAATCCTCTTTCTGTCCTTCCTCCAGTCCCATCCTCTCCCCGGGTTGCATTGGTGCTAAAATTCCAGGTGGCACCCCAACCGCTGCTGGTGCATCAACCGCTGCTGGCGCATCAACCGCTGCTGGTGCATCAACCGCTGCTGGTGCATCAACCGCTGCTGGTGCATCAACCGCTGCTGGTGCATCAACCACTGCTGGCGCATCAACCGCTGCTGGCGCATCAACCACTGCTGGCGCATCAACCGCTGCTGGTGCATCAACCGCTGCTGGCGCATCAACCACTGTTGGAACTTCACCTGAAAGAAGGTGAGGGATGTCTGGCACGAGAGTGGATTCCAGAGCATGCATAGCAGAGGCATTCGACTCAAGCTGCTGCATGCGAGATTCCAACACCCCAAGCAATTCCGCACGGGATTCCCGCACACCAGATCGCCCAAACCATGGGTCTTGGACAGCACCAAGAGCTGCAACAGCAGGTACTGGCAGCAGCAGTTCACGTGCATCAAGCGCTGCAGCAGCCGGAATCGCAAGCACATTTTCACGAGCAAGATCTTCGTCCTCTGTGTCGCCTCCGCTGGACTCCACAGTGAAAAAACCCCAAACCCTGGGCTGCAGCGAATTTCCTCTTCATAAGAATCTCCCTCGCTCTGGCCTCGTTGGCATCACAAATCCCCAGATACGCCGACTTGCAGAGTGAGCCCACAAGCCCGGCGCCTGCAATCGCTCGCCTGATCTTGTGTTCGGAATCAGACTCACGAGCATTGTCGGCCTCGAAACAGATAACTTCCAAGCCCTCCTTCGCTCTGTCTATTAGACTGACGGCATCGTTGAATGAAGAAACTCGATCAGCATGTGCCGCTGCTGCTGCTGTACGAATATCCACATACTGTCGCCTCCCACCCATCAAATTTCCTCCAATTGAAGATACAGCCGATGGTGGGGTCACAGAATACTCCTCTTTCCTCCCTTCCTCCGCTCCCTTCTCTTCCACCCTCACCAGCATGCCCACCAGCCCTTCCAGCGAACCTTCTCCCATTTGTACAGTCAGACACCGCAGGCTGCTGCAGTCGGCAAGCATGCCGGGGCGGAACGATGGCAGGCGAACCAATATGAGCGTCTGGAGCTTGGGGCGTGACGATTGGAGCATGGTTGAGAGCCCCCTAGGGCTGAAGAGGTGGTAGGAGCTGCTGGCGAGCTCGAGAAGGGAGAGGCCGGGGTTGGACTGAACAATCGCTGCCACTATACGGCTGCACACCGAAGGGCAGTCAGCGGCTGCGAGACGGGTGAGAGTGGTGATGGAGCGCGATAGGGCAATCACCTCGCTTGGGTTGAATATGCACGCGTTAAAGGCGAGTTCGGTGAGGTTGGGGAAGCATGAGAAGCATGCGAGGGAACCAATAAGGCCGGCACTAATGACGCAAAGGTACTGGAGCGAGATACGAGCAGCAGAGGAGGAGGAGGCGAGGGAGAAGAGGGTGGTTCTCGAAGGCTTCCGGATAATGAGGGAGGTGAGGGCGGAGCAGCGAGGGAGGGACGGGACGTCCTCCGCTGGAAAGAGGAGATTCAGGGTCTGCAGCGCCGGAACGGCGTCGAAAGGGAAGTGCCTGGGCTCGCTGGAAGACTCATCTGTAGGGCGCGCGAATGGATCGTCCAACTCGAGCTTATTCAAGAGCCTGGCAAGGTGGTCAGGGGGAACGGGAAGGGTCAGCAGGAGAAGGAAGCCAGGAAGAGTAGATGTGGGGAAAGGCGAGAAAAGAGTAGGCGGATGTAGACCAAAGAAAGACGCGAGAAACAGGCGACGGGGGAGGAAAGAGAGGGGGAGGGGGGAGAGGGAGGGGGATTATCGGAAAAAAACGTTGAGATTTCTCAGGAGCGTTCAACTCACGGGCAATTCTTTGCGAGCGTCCTCCACGCAGCAGGCGTCGTGTTAAAGATCCCTTGCACCACCGCAAGCTTCAGCTGCTCCAGCTTCGGGCAGCTCGAGCCGATTCCCGCCAGCAGCTCGTTCCCCATGTCGACGTTGATATCCACGACTAACATGGTGATGCAGGAGAACACCAGTGAAAAGTCGCTCAATTCTTGTAACCAGTCACGGATTGTGGTGTTGGGTCTTCTCGACCAAAGGAGCTCGAGACGCAGCGCGTAGGGTGTACCGCGCAAGAGGCCGTGCAGGCGTTTGCAGGTGTGCGAGACGCTAAAGCGATCTAGTGGGTGGAGGACGCGGCAGAGGATGGCGCTGAGGAGCTTGTCCGGGAGCGACAGCAGGCGACAACGGCCGCCGCCCGCCATGATGACGAACCGGACGTTTACCAGTCAAGCGCGGTACCCTCCGATGCACTTGGATTTCCGGCCGTAACCGCAGCCGCCGAGCGACGACATGCTTCCTGCCACAGCAACGCGAGGGGCCGTAAGGCAATATAAGGAAGTCTTGACTGGAACGTCGAACGGAAAAGAAACAGGGTACTATTGATGGTACCGCGGAACGAAAGAACCATCACGTCAGGAACGAACCGTTGAAGGCCGAACGAACAGAAAAAGTGGTCGGAGCTTCTCCATACGACTATCCTCGAGTAGACGGCGAGCTCTACGTCAGAAGGCCAGAAGAAAACGGCACATTCTGAAAGCCATCCAGCAGAGCCCGTGCATATTGTTCAAGGCAGGGTGCTAGCTCTCGGCGTGGGCGTGGAGCTGCGGAGGAGCCGTGAGAGGACATTGGGAATGGATTTCCAATATTCGAACCGAGCCTTCGGCAAGGAGCCGCGGAGAAAAATAGCGTGAAGAGATCGAGGATGAATCCCCAAGACCAAGCCGAGAGGTTCTCGGGATGGAGCGAAATAAGTTCCCAAGGCCTCCCGCGTCCGTGGATTCCTGAGGCCATGAAATCCCCAAGGCCGTGCCTTTCCAAAAGTCATGAGTTCTTGAGGCCTGAGCAGCTCTGGCCATGGAGGTGCGGCTGGTGTGCAAGGAGATCGGCGAAGATAGATGCACGGCAGACCTGGAATTCCCCAAGGCCCCAAACACGGATGTTCCCAGGCCTGTGTTTCCCCCAAACCCCCCTGTCCCAGTTGAATGCTGAGGTTCGCTTCGCGAGGCAGATACACCTGTTTTTCTATTTAGTTCTACGTTTTTTCACGCGGCTTGAGTCTGTAAGCAGGAAATAGTAAAACACGGGCAAACGGGACTTTGAAGGGGAAATCCCACAGTAAGCAATGACACTTGGTTACAAAATCTCGCTCATGCACTAGATTGATTGCCTGCGCGACGTTCCAGCTCTGAATCTCGCAATTGTTGAAATACAACTCGATAGTTCGTTATCGTTCAGACTGCAGCCAATCAGGTTCAGTGTCAACGCGAGTCATGCTGAGAACCTGGTAGGTGAGATTGCAATTTAGACTGTTCGGGGTGGAACCATAGAGGAGAAAAAGTGTACACATTTTGCAAAAAGAGGAAGGTAAAGCCCGGATCCCAAGTTGCAAGGCCCAAGTTTTTTTTTTGCTAGCAATATCGTAGTGCAAAAAAGTGGGTAACCCCATGCACCCGGATGAAACTGAACATTGACGCGGTGGCTGTAAAAGGGGGCTCGTGATTGGTCGAAGGCAAGCAAACACCTTCGCCCAAGCAGCCCAACCCCCCGGCTCTCTCTCAGCTCAAACAGGTAAGGGAAAGTTGCTATCAATTTTTGTAAATTGGGACCAAGCCGTGACCGACTAGTGGCTAGAAACTAGCCAGCATACGAGGTTTCTTGCACGCGTAGCCAAGCCTAGACGGAACTGCGCGCCATAAGGAATGATAGCGATAATGACGCAGATCCCGCGAAGATTGGCTAAGCATTGCGAACTGCTGATAACAGTTCCCGAGGGAGGAAGTGACGCGGGAGCATCGAGAGAGTGACGTGAAAGCAGGGATAGAGCGCCGCTGCGAACAGCGAGGGATAGGCACGACAGAGGCCAAGATCACTGGTGGGACGCGATAGGAGCGACCTCGTGGAGCGATAGCAGGGACGGCAGTGACCCGATAGCAGGGACAGAGTGACGCGACAGCAGGGACAGAGTGACACGATAGCACGGAGTGACGCGATAGCACGGAGTGACGCAATAGCAGGGACGGAGTGACGCGATAGCAGGGACGGAGTGACGTGCTAGAACCTTAGCACAGAGTGGCTGAGGCGAAAGCAGGGAGGAAGCAGCGAGGGCAGGGGAGGGAGAGCGGAGTGAGCGCGTGGGAGGGAGAGCGGAGTGAGCGCGGGAGGGAGAGCGGAGGGAGCGCGCGGGAGGGAGAGCGGAGTGAGCGCGGGAGGGAGAGCGGAGTGAACGCGCGGGAGGGAGAGCGGAGTGAGCGCGGGAGGGAGAGCTGCGTGAGCGCTTGGGAGGGAGAGCGGAGTGAGGCGCAGGAGGGGGAGCGGCGTGATCGCGTGGGAGGGAGAGCGGCGTGAGCGAGCGGGAGGGAGAGCAGCGTGAGCGCGCGGGGGGGAGAGCGGCGTGAGCGCGGGAGGGAGAGCGGCGTGATCGCGGGAGGGAGAGCGGCGTGGTCGCGGGAGGGAGAGCAGTGTGATCGCGGGAGGGAGAGCGGCTTGATCGCGGGAGGGAGAGCAGGGGCAGCGGAAGGTGAAAGGGGAAAGGGGTGAGAGCAAGGGCAGGGGTGAGAGAGAAGAGTGAGCGCAGGCGAGGGGGAGAGGCGGGAGAGCAAGGGAATGGGAGAGGGGTGAGAGTGGAGAAAGGGGAGAGGAAAGAGAGCAGGGGAGAGGGAGAGGAGTGCGAGCAGGAGAGGGAGATAAGAGTGAGAGCAACCAGGGAGGGAGGGAGGGAGTGAGAGCAGGGGAGGGGAAGAGGAGTGAGGGCAGGGCAGTTGGAGAGGAGGGAGAGCAGGGCAGGGGGAGAGGAGTGAGAGCAGGGGAAGGGAGAAGAGTGAGAGCAGGGGAGGGAGAGAGGGAGTGAGAGCAGGGGAAGGGGAGAGGCATGAAAGCAGGGGAAGGGAGAAGAGTGAGAACAGGGGAAGGGAGAAGAGTGAGAGCAGGGGAAGGGGAGAGGCATGAGAGCAGGGGAAGGGAGAAGAGTGAGAGCAGGGGAAGGGGAGAGGCATGAGAGCAGGGGAAGGGAGAAGAGTGAGAGCAGGGGAAGGGAGAAGAGTGAGAGCAGGGGAAGGGGAGAGGCATGAGGCATGAGAGCAAGGGAGAGGAGAGAGAGTGGGGGAGGGGGAAAGGAGTGCGAGCAGAGGAGGAAGGGAGGAGTGAGGGCAGGGGAGGGAGAGAGGGAGTGAGAGCAGGGGATGGGGAGAGGAGAAAGAACAGGGGAGGGGGAGAGGAGTGCGAGCAGGGGAGGGAGAGAGGGATTGAGAGCAGCCAAGGGGGAGAGGAGTAAGAGCAGAGGAGGGGGAGAGGAGTGAGAGCAGGGGAAGGGGAGAGGAGTGAACGTGGGGAAAGGGGAGAGGAGAGAGAGCAGGGGAGGGGGAGAGGAGTTTCACTTATGAGTGCACCAGGAGATGCTCTAGGCCCGCTGCATGCCTTCCAGGTGAAGTCAAGGGGCACGTGCCAGGTGAGAGCCTCAGAGAAGGCACCCCGCCTCAGAGTTTTGCCACAGTGTAAACGGCACATGTGCTTAGTCACACAGCTGCAAAAGATGTGGGCGGGGCAATACCAGGTTAGCACTCACTCTGCCTGACCTTCCCCACTCTCCCCTTCCCCCCCTCTCACTCTAATAGGAGCACCCCCTTACCTTCCCTTACCACCCCCTCGTACCCATCTGGAGTGCAGTGGACGGGAAAGCTTGCATCCATAGCACTTGTGATGCCGCGGCGTCTCCAACCCCCCATCCCGTCTCCTGCCCCATAAACCCTCTCCCACCCCATTGAGCCACTCCATCCTCCCTGTTTCTCTCTCTCTCCCTCATTGTGTGCGCAGCTATCGCTGGACGTCCTGTTGTCACGCAGAAGAAACTCACTCAAGATGTTGACAACCCACCCTGGCAGGAGACTCGACGAAGGAAGTTAGAGGAAGGCCCTCGGTGGTTGGAGACGAAGTGGGAAAGGCAGTGGGGAGGGGGACACAGCGTGCAGACCAATTGGTGGTTGTGGCGGAGAAACGAGGCAGCCAGGAGGCACAGTGTTTGGTTGGTAGAATTGCCGTGCCAAGAACACATAGGTGTGGACTGATGATCAGAGTTGTGTCGTGTTTGCGACCAACATTACCTAGAATAGGTGGTCTATTAGCTTTCTGTTCACACTGTTTGAGTGTCCAAGTTCAATACACACATTGGTTTTACAGTTTCTCAAACGATCCACCTCCCTATTGTTTCCCTGCTGCCTTGTCACCTGGTAGTTTTACATCACCAGCACCCCATCAATCTCGTCATGACTCTAATCGCCCAAATCGGCCATGACCTCTGCCGCATTTAGTTGAACACTATCGCAGGCAAGAAATCGTGGTTGGGAGAGGGGGAGAAGTGAGAGCTGGGAAGAGGGTGAAAGTCAAACACGGACTGAGGGGATAAGTAGCGAGTGAGGGATGGGCAGAGAGTGAGGGATGGGCAGAGAGTGAGGTATGGGTAGAGAGTGAGGGATCGTCAGGAAGCATGAGAGCAGGGAGGGAGTCAGAACAAGGGGGAAGGGAGAGAGAGGGGGCAAGAACACAGGGAGGAAGAATGCAGGGAGGCAGAAAGCAGGGAGGAAGAAAGCAAGGAGGCAGAAAGCAGGGAGGAAGAAAGCAGGGAGGAAGAAAGCAGGGAGGCAGAAAGCAGGGAGGCAGAAAGCAGGGAGGAAGAAAGCAGGGAGGCAGAAAGCAGGGAGGAAGAAAGCAGGGAGGTAGAAAGCAGGGAGGAAGAAAGCAGGGAGGAAGAAATCAGGGAGGAAGAAAGCAGGGAGGCAAAAAGCAGGGAGGCAGAAAGCAGGGAGGAAGAAAGCAGGGGGGCAGAAAGCAGGGAGGCAGAAAGCAGGGAGGCAGACAGCAGGGAGGCAGACAGCAGGGAGGCAAACAGCAGGGAGGCAGATAGCAGGGAGGCAGAAAGCAGGGAGGCAGAAAGCAGGGAGGCAGAAAGCAGGGAGGCAGAAAACAGGGAGGGAGAAAGCAGGGAGGGAGAAAGCAGGGAGGCAGAAAGCAGGGAGGCGGAAAGCAGGGAGGAAGAAAGCAGGGAGGAAGAAAGCAGGGAGGCAGAAAGCAGGGAGGCAGAAAGCAGGGAGGCAGAAAGCAGGGAGGCAGACAGCAGGGAGGCAGAAAGCAGGGAGGCAGAAAGCAGGGAGGCAGAAAGCTAGGAGGAAGAAAGCAGGGAGGCAGAAAGCTGGGAGGAAGAAAGCTGGGAGGCAGAAAGCAGGGAGGGAGAAAGCAGGGAGGGAGAAAGCAGGGAGGCAGAAAGCAGGGAGGCGGAAAGCAGGGAGGAAGAAAGCAGGGAGGAAGAAAGCAGGGAGGCAGAAAGCAGGGAGGCAGAAAGCAGGGAGGCAGAAAGCAGGGAGGCAGACAGCAGGGAGGCAGAAAGCAGGGAGGCAGAAAGCAGGGAGGCAGAAAGCTAGGAGGAAGAAAGCAGGGAGGCAGAAAGCTGGGAGGAAGAAAGCTGGGAGGCAGAAAGCAGGGAGGTAGAAAGCAGGGAGGAAGAAAGCAGGGAGGAAGAAAGCAGGGAGGCAGAAAGCAGGGAGGCAGAAAGCAGGGAGGGAGAAAGCAGGGAGGGAGAAAGCAGGGAGGCAGAAAGCAGGGAGGCAGAAAGCAGGGAGGAAGAAAGCAGGGAGGAAGAAAGCAGGGAGGCAGAAAGCAGGGAGGAAGAAAGCAGGGAGGAAGAAAGCAGGGAGGCTGAGCTGGAATATATCCCAGCAGCCTCCTCCACGCACTCCAGCCTCCGTCCTCCTCACTCCATTCCTCCAATCCCGTCACCTCCTCCCTGTCCTCAACCCCTCCTCCCCCCTCCTTGTCCTCCCCTTGTCCTCCCTGTCCTCTCCCATTCCTACCTCCTCTTTCTTCCTCTCCTCTGCATCCCCCTCTCTCTTGCTCCGCATCCCCCTTTCTCACACTCCGCATCCCCCTCTCTCACACTCCGCATCCCCCTCACTCACACTCCGCATCCGCCTCTCTCACACTCCGCATCCGCCTCTCTCACACTCCGCATCCCCCTCTCTCACACTCCGCATCCCCCTCTCTCACACTCCGCATCCCCCTCTCTCACACTCCGCATCCCCCTCTCTCACACTCCACATCCCCCTCTCTCACACTCCGCATCCCCCTCTCTCACACTCCGCATCCCCCTCTCTCACACTCCGCATCCCCCTCTCTCACACTCCACATCCCCCTCTCTCACACTCCGCATCCCCCTCTCTCACACTCCGCATCCCCCTCTCTCACACTCCGCATCCCCCTCTCTCACACTCCGCATCCCCCTCTCTCACACTCCGCATCCCCCTCTCTCACACTCCGCATCCCCCCCTCTCACACTCCGCATCCCCCTCTCTCACACTCCGCATTCCCCTCTCTCTCGCCGCGCATCCCCTCTCTCGCGCTCTGCATCCCCCTCTCTCACACTCCGCATTCCCCTCTCTCTCGCCGCATCCCCCTCTCTCGCACTCTGCATCCCCCTCTCTCTCGCCGCATCCCCCTCTCTCGCACTCTGCATCCCCCTCTCTCTCGCCGCATCCCCCTCTCTCGCACTCTGCATCCCCCTCTCTCTCGTCGCGCGTCCCCCTCTCTCTCGCTCTGCGCCGTCGGTCGTGAATGCGTTACGGATATGCCCTGCGCAGTTATAACGCCCTAACTCGAGGCGCTGCCTCTCGTCCATTTCAGAGACTTAGTTCGCCGATTTTGCGAAGAATGCTACGTATTCCTTACGCTTAGAGGAACGCATGGGCTTATCTCGAATGGCGCGCCATTTTGCGATCCACCGATATTAGTGCGCGCGATTTTTTATTTACAAAGAAAATTGGAAATCCGATATGCGTGTGACCTGCGGTCGAGTCTACTTTGAGTTGCTGGCGAAATAGAAAATTTACGCTAGCAGAAGTCCTGCTATTGCAAGCGAAATATGGGCTGTGAAAATGCCTGGCGTCTTTGGATGCTCTCTGTTGCGTTCAGCGCGTTTGCCGGAGTGCAGCTGGTTGATGGTGTGGCGTGTTAGCCTACCGTCTGTACTGCTGTGCACCTTGTACCGTGTGTTGTGCTTTGCTGGTCTTGGTTTTCCTTTCCCTGCCTTGTTTGAGTTTTGGTTTGCGAAGTACAATTTGCATCTGCGAGAGTCGCAAACAAATTTCTAGAATTCGGGCTCTCGTCAAACTCGCAGCCAATAGCAAGCCTCTCTCTCAAACCCAAGCCGCGCTCTCTTTTCGCGGCTTGTAATTTGGGATCCGGGTTTTAAGGCATGGATTCCCAGGCAGATTCGCGAATGAGGTTGAGTATGCGATAGGACGTGATTCAGTAAATTGTCTAAATGCTAGCTTAACTAGAAAGAAAGGCCGCCATGAAATGGCGGCCAGAGGTTTAGTTAGGGGAGGAAAGTGTCGAGAGAAAGAGAGTTGGATTAGGAAGAGAGGGGAGTACAAGGAGGGGTTTGTACCCCCTACAGAAAGGTTCAGTAACAACCTACCAAGCCTATATTAAATTATAACTTATATAATTTGAACATAAATACCATGAAAGCTAAGACAAGATCCCAAGACTAGCTATGGTATTACCTACCATTCCTGATGCGAACATAGCCTTCACCCACTTGGCACAGTGAAGCAGTGCAACCTTGTAGGCCATGACAAGCTCTAATTCCATCTTGCCTAAAGGCATAGAGCACCATAGAATCTGACTTCATGAACAACATCTGAAGGAGCCACAAATCCCCATGCTACCACATCCTGACACAAAAAACACATCACAGCCCCCTCAATCGCCATCCCATCGCATCAGCTTACACCCCCCTCACCACCACGCCAGCACGAAGCAGATTCCTCCGAGCCCTTTCAAGAACCTTATCCACTTCCACCTTCAACTGCATCAATCTTGGAAAACTTCCAAGCACCCCTGTGATGCCAGCAGCAGTGACTTGGTCGCAATTAACCAGAGTAGCATGTGTGAGGGTGTGGAGCGTGGTTGCCAGCAGCAGTGCGTCGGACATGGCCTCGCTGTGCTCCACCCTCAGCTCCACCAGCCACTGGCATGCATGCAGCACCCCCCTCAGCTGCTCCTCCCCCACCCCTCTGCACCGCACCAGTGCCAGCCGCTTCAGCCACCCAAACACCGCTGCCCATGCAATGCTCTCAAACGAGTGCTGCTGAAAGCTTGGATGGGGGGTGGAATTGGAGAAGCGGGGGAAGGAGGGGCGACTGCGAGCAGGGTACACGGGGAGAGGTGAAGTCGGACGGGTTGCAGACACCCAAGAGGACTCGGAAGTATTAACGAATTGAATCTCTTCGAGGAGCAAAGACTCCAGGCACGGGCAGAACACTTCCACAGGGGTTGCATTGTTGGCTCCCTGCATCGCTTCAGCTCCTGTGCGTCTGCTGCCTGACTGTTCCTGCTGCTCCCTTGAAGTTTCCTCTCCCTGAGCCCTTTCCATTTGCAGTGATGCTGCTGGGGTTGCTGCTGGCTCCCCTGCTGTGATCAGCTGATCATCTTCAGGGGCGAGCATGGCAAGAGATTCATACATGGCAGATATATGAATCTTCACCTGCTCCTTAAGCGAGTTCAGCACCTCGAGAAACGCTTCACGGGATGCCGGCGCACCGGCCTCTGCAGCAGCAGCAGCCTCAGCAGCAGCAGCAGCGGCAAGGCGGTCAATTTTGAGCTCTTCAGTGTCAATCCTATAGTTTTCTGGAACGAACCTCTCAGTAAAAACACCCGATGACTGGACGGAAGCAAACTCTCGCATCAGAGCTGCTTCCCTCTCCTTGGCAGTGAGAAAGTCTTGGATCCCCACACAGACAGCATGACATGCTGCAATCGCGTTCCCGAATGCTTGAACCGTGTCTCTGAAACGAGCTGGAGTCTGGAAATAACTCTGAGGTAAATGGCGCACTGTGTCTAAGCACCTATTCGAGGCATGCCTCAGATTGGAGGTATCCTTGAGTGCAGACATACGATCCGCATGTGCTGCAGCCGCTACTGTGCGAATATCCAAATAGACCCTCCTCCTCATCCCAACTTCCCCTCCCGCTGCTGCTGCTGCTGCTGCTGCTGGTGTTCCATCTCTCCCTAACTCCTCATGAATTCTGCTTCCCACGGCTGGTTCCTCTCCTTTATTCCTTGCCTCCCCTCCTCCTTCCCCTCCTCCCTCTTCTCCACCCATCCCTTCTTCTCCCGTCGCCTCCACCCTCACCAGCATGCCCACCAGCCCTTCCAGCGGCCCTATTGCTCCTTTGACTGTCAGCGACCGCAGGCTGCTGCAGGCTGCAAGCATAGCGGGGCGGAGCGACAGCAGGCTGGAGAGTTCTAGCGTATGGAGCTTGCCGGCCGACAGCTGGAACACTAACGCGAGTCCTCGTGCACTAAACAGACGATAGGCGCTGCAACTGAGGGAGAGGGAGGCGAGGGAGGAGTTGGAACGGACCATGGCTGCCACTGAACGGCTGGACATGTACGTGTGGATGGAGAGGTGGGAGAGTGTGTGGAGGGCACGAGTGGATGAGTGCAGCTCGTGTGGATTCGACCAGCATGAGTGTACGGAGAGGGAGGAGAGGTTGGGAAACGAAGAGAGCTCCTCGAGAAAAGCACAGAGGCCACCACCGTCGATGGCGAGCGATGTGAGGGAAAGACGAATGCAGGAGGAGGTGGAGGAGAGGGAGGAGAGGAAGGAGGTAGTGGGCCTGTGAAGAGCGAGGGAGGTGAGGGAGGAGCAACTGAGGAGGGAGGGGACGTTGTTGATGTGGACGTGGCGGAAAGCGAGGGACTGCAGGGACTGGAAGGCGTTCCCAGGGGGGAGGAGAGGCTGCTGGGAGGAACCGTCCACCTGGGAAGCATCGCAGGAACCCAGCTCAAGCGGTGTCAACAGCCTGACGAAGATGTTGAGGGAGGGGTGGAGGGGAGAAGAGAGGAGAGGAATTGGAAGGAAAAGAAGATGAGGGCAGTGCGTGAGGGTAACAGAAACGGAACAAATGGTCATAGAATGGAGCAGGAAACACATGATGCAGGAGAGCCTAGCTCTCGGCCGTATGAAGGGGAGAAGGTTCTCTCCCTCTCTCTGTCGCTCTCTCTCAGCTGTTGAATCAGAAATCGGAATTTGGATGACGAAATTACGAGTGAGTGAAGAGCGACTGGACGTCCAGGTGTTTCATACGCCTGTCAACTTACGAGCACTTTTGTGCAAACGCTCTCCACGCATCAACGGTCGTGTAGAAATCTCGCCATTGCGGCACAAGCTTCAGCTTCCGCAATTTCGGGAAGGCAGCCGCAATTCCCTCCAGCAGCTCGTCCCCATGGCTGACCCTGATGACCACGGATAAACTGGTCACGCCCGTGAACACCTTTGCCAACCTGCAAAGTTTATCCAGCCAGTTCTGGGCTTTGTTCTTCTCGTCGCAGCCCTTCAGTCTCCTTCTGCTTGCGACGTACTCGAGGTTGAGAGAGAGGGGCGCGCATCGAATAAGGCGGTGGAGGCGGGGGCAGGAGAGAGCAACGTTGGCGTGGTCCGATGGGTGGTCGATGCGCGTAAAGATATTCTCGAGCAGCTCGTCTGGGAGCGACAGCAGGCGACAGTGATTGCCACGCGTCATGATGGTGAACCTGCTGAGTTAAGCGCCGTACACGCAGATGCTGGCCGACGGGTAAAAAGGATGGTTACGGAAAGGTCGAATGTAGCAGCACCAGACCATCAGTGAAACCAGATGCCAGGAGAGGCAGAACAAGCGTGGGTGGTTCTGCATGCGTGTATTCTGGTTCAGACGGCAGCTCTCCATACAGAAGGTCAAAAGAAAGAGGGATGCAGTAAACGTGGATCACCGAGGCAGAAGACCATCAAGGGTTTCGGCAAGGAGCTGCGGAGAACAGCCCGAGGGATTTGAGGATAGATTCCAAAGAACTCAGGGCCGATCCGGACGTCATTTAAAGCCTCGTAGCCTCAGGAAATGCGTCCGATTATTAGCAGAGTTTGATACGCCGTTTGGTGTTGAGTTTCCTGCAATAGCAACGCGACGGCCAGTGAGGCAATGCAAGGAGTACAGAAGTGCCGACTGAAAAAGGAAGACGGCATTGTACGGACTAACCGTTGATGGAAGCGTCGAACGAAGAAACAACACGTTAGGAACAAGCCATTGAAGGCTGAGCCGACAAAGTCATCGGTCGGAGCTTCTCCGTGGGTTTATCCTCGTGTGGATGTCGAGCTCTCAGCCAGAAGGCCAGATGAAAATGGCACAATCTGAACGCGAATCCGCAAAGCCCGTGCATCTGGTATAGCGATGAGCTCTAGAGCGGAGGGGGAACGGTGACGGAACATTGGGGACGGATCCAGACCCAACCTACGCTTTGGAGCCGCGGAGAACAGGCTGAGGCAATCGAGGTTTCAATCCGACGGGATGGAGTTGCGAAAAAACAAAAATCAAATCCTTTTGCAAAAGTGGAATCCCAAAGCCATGAACTCCCCGAGGGCCGTGCACTTCCCGAGGTGATGAATCTCCGAAGCTCATGATGTTCCCAGGCCCGAGCAGCTCTGGCCAAGGAGCTGCCAGTGGCGATGCCTAGAAATCGGCAATGACGCACTGCGAAATCCGGAATTCCCGAGGCCTCAAGCACACATCAATTCTCGAGTTTCCCTCGAATTGACTCTGCTGGAATCCACGCGGCCAGCTAGGTGCACGATCTTGGAGGGAAGCAGGATTCGCCAATGCGGTTTTGAATGCGATACAGAAGGACTAGGGCAAGCTTACGAATGAAGGCTTTGCCTAAAAACCTTATCCTCTTATCTAAACCTTCCGATAAATCCAAAGGACTGCACCAAAAAGTTACAGAAAAAACTAGACTTCGGACACCATCAAAGGAGGCACAGTCCCATCTCAATTGCCACACCAAGTGCAACCATTTACACCCCCCTCACCACCACACCAGCACGAAGCAGATTTTGCCAAGCACTTTCAGGAACCTTTTCCGCTTCCACCTTCAGATGCCTCAACCCTGGAAAACTTCCAAGCATCCCTGTGATGCCAGCAGCAGTGACCTGGTCGCAATTCACCAGAGTAGAATGCGTGAGCGTGTGGAGTGTGGTTGCGAGCAGCAGTGCGTCAGACATGGCCTCGCTGTGCTCCACCCTCAGCTCCACCAGCCACTGGCATGCATGCAGCACCCCCTTCAGCTGCTCCTCCCCCACCCCTTTGCACCGCACCAGCGCCAGCCGCTTCAGCCGCCCAAACACCGCCCCCCATGCAATGCTCTCAAACGAGTGGTGCTGACCAGTAGCACTTGGGGTGGAGTTGGAGAAGAAGAAGGGAGGAGAGAGGCCCCATGTGGAAGCTGGGGTAGGGGAAGCAAGGCACATAGGCGGGGATGTAGTGGGAATGCCCGTAGACAGGGTAGGGGTAAACTGGATGCTTTCTAGAATGAGGGAATCCAGGCGAGAAGAGACCACTTCCAAAGGTATTGCCCGTTCTGTTCCTCGTGCTGCTGTAGATGCTGCGGCAGCCACTGCCGGCACCTGCTCCCTCCTGTCCGGAGCATTGCCCTGCACGCGCAAGGGCTCGAAGCTCTCGTGCAGCGCAAAGGCGTGCGCGTACATCTGCTCCTCCAAGCCGTCCAGCACAGCCAGCAGCTGCGGCCGCGACGCCTCAAGAGCGTCGTCGGCACCAGGCTCCGTCTCCACCATGTTACCGACCATCTCCGGCGCCGCACCGGCAGAGAACTCCTCCTCCGTGAAACACACCGCACCTTCCACTTCCGCCTCTTCCTCCCCTCCTTCCTCCCCTTCTTCCTCCCCTCCTTCTTCCTCCCCTTCTCATTCCTCCACTTCTTCGTCCTCTTCTTCGTCGTCGTCTTCGTCTCCGGTATAATCCGCAGTTAATATCCGTGACGCCTGGGCAGCGGCAAAGGCTCGGTTCACAGCAGCTACCCTCTTGCGTGCCGCTTGGAAGTCCCGCACCGCCGCACAAGCGGCCTGGCAAGCTGAGATGGTCCTAATGGCGGTCTTATTGGCGGTCAACGCGGTGTGCAGGGCCTCGTACTGGTGCGCGGAATCGGCAGCGGAACTCGCGGAGTTTAGGAGCTCCTTGGCTACTAAATACAGCTCGCTGACGTCGTCCAATGCCGAGGCAGCATCCGCATGCGCCGCCGCCGCTGCCGCTGCTGATGCTGCTCCTGCCGCAAGGGATACTGGGCCCTCTCTGCCTTGCCTTACAACATCTCCCTCTCAACCTCCCTCTTCTCCCTCCTCTCCCTCCTCCCATCCCACCACCTCTACACTCACCAGCATGCACACCAGACCTTCCAGTGATCCTTTCGCTGCTTTGAGAGTCAGGCACCGCAGCCTGCTGCACCCGGCAAGCATGGCGGGGCGGAACGACGGCAGCCCCGAGAGCGTGAGCGTATGGAGCTTGATGGCCGATAGCTGGAGCGCAGCTGACAGCCCTCTAGCGCTGAAGAGGCGGTAGGTGGTGCCGGTGAGGGAGAGCGAGGAGAGGGCGGGGTTGGCTCGCACCATGGATGCCAATGCGCGACTGCAGACGAGGGGGCAGGAGTCAATCGTGAGGTGGGTGAGGGCGTGGATGGAGCGAGAGAGGGAGTGCAGCTCGCATGGGTTGAACAAGCACGAGTGGAGGGAGAGGGAGGAGAGGAGGGTGAAGGAGGAGAGGCATGGCAGGTAGTTGGTTAGGCTGGCGGATTGGAGAGTGAGGGATTGAAGGGACAGGCGGACGGAGGAGGAGGGGGAGGCGAGGAGGGCGAGGGAGCCGCCGGTGGGCTGCCAGAGGGAGAGGGCGGTGAGGGAGGAGCAGCGGAGGAGGGGGGAGATGTCCTTCGCGGGGAAGCGGAGGGTGAAGGAGCGCAGAGAGCGGAAGGCGCAGAGGGGCGGCAGGGCGGTTCTATCCTCGTAGCGTTATGCGGAGCGGGCTTGACGGGAGTCGAGCTCCAGATGAGCCAGCAGGCTGGAATACGGTTGCGCACGGGAGGGGAGATGGTGTTGTGAGTGGCACGTGATGCGCGTGCCACATTTCTCTCGCCACTCCAACCCCTCCCCCTCCAAAACCGCTCGTTAGAATTCTTCACCTACCCCAACCCATTTCCCACCAACCAAACCTACTCTACTTACCAAATTTCCAACCCAACTTTTCCAGCTTATCTCCTCCAACCTAAGGCCTCCCAACTATTCCTTAATTTTCCCCAACTCTCATAATCATTCCTAGTCCACCTCAACCAAGATTCCAACCAATCCTCCTATTCATCTCCAACTCCCACCTTAAGGCACATGACTCTTCATCATTTTTCATGTGCTCTCTCTTCCTACTCATCAAGAATTCTCTCAGTCATCTACTCCAACCAATAATCCTCCTCACATGTGACTCAAGCACATTCGTCCCTTCCCTACTCATCAACCTCCACATGCCCTTTATTTATTCCTTCCTTCCTTCCTATCCCAAGTCATCCAAGTTGCCATATCATCACACAAGACTCTCATGATTCCTTACATTCCTCACCTTCCAACTCAACGAAGCTTTCATTATTCCTCCTTTCCTTCCTTTCCAACTCATCCTAGTTTCTCTCCAACACCACATGGTTTACAACTCCAAGTTACCAAAGGCTCAACAACCATCACATGCTCCACTACTATTCATCTTCACCAAGAATCCTCTCCAACTTCTCAAGAAGTTTCTCCAAGTACAACAAGGCATCTCCAAGCTCCTCTCCTTCAAGCTCCCCTTCAAGTCTTCTTCAAGCTCCTCAAGCTCACACCACTACAAAGGCTCGTTGTCAGCATTCATGTTCTATGTCTCTAGAAATAGTATTACCATGCTACCTTTCTTCCTAGACTACCATGAGTGGTCTCTCTCTCTCATGCATGTCCTTGTATCCACCATGAATTATAAGGCTTGTACTATACCCTATTTCATATAAGTTTATGCTCTCATAGTTCTCCCAAAAAGTTCCTAGATTAGCAAAGTAATCGAGCATTAGTCCATCTTATACCCAACTCGAGTATAAGATGCATCACCAAGCCACAAGCTTGTAGGAAGATTCTCTTCTTCAACACTCCACCTTGTGGCACCTTCACTCTTCAAGTACAAGGCCCTCTCCTTCAACTTCATCCAAGATTGTGGTCTCTCCTCAAGCTTGTGATCTCCTCCCAAGCTCAAGATCCTTTCCGAGTGCAAGTCCTCCTCTATCAAGAACCACTCCCAAGATCCTACATCTCTTCTATTTTGTAACACACACAAAAGTAAGTCTTTCAACCTTCTTCATAAGCATCTCTCCCTGGACAAGTCTCTTTTTTACTCGCTTGAGTACATTTCTCTTATTTTTTACAAGCACATTATAATCCCATTTATATGCGCTACAGTTCTACTATTGCACTCTTGTCCTATTCAACCGTGCAATTATACTCTTTTGTCTTTATCTGAATTTCTTATCAGAGGGGGGGGGGGGGGGGGGGGGAGAATGAAGAAGTGTTGGTGACAAGAAAAGGTTTGTTGAAGTGACGAGAAAGGGGAAACGACAGAAAGGGATGCACGGGGAGAGAGACGATGAAGGTGGCAACGATGCGATGCAGGAAGGGAGAGAAGGAAGGAGAGTGGGCGAGGAGGGGGGGAGAGGTTTGGAGCTGGCTGAGAGTTGCTGCTGCGTCATCAAGCCCTTCTTTCTTCTAGCCTAGTACCCCGCAAGAATGCAGGACGGTCTGAGGGAGAAGGGGGGGGGGGGGGGGGGGGGAGGAGGGGGGGAGGGAGGGGGGGGAGGGGGGATACATGTGTCGTTCAGGAATTGACTAACGCCACGGGCCCCGAAAATCATGGCACACTCACGGGCATCCCCGTGCAAGCCTCCGCCAGCCGCTAACGGTAGCCTCGAAGTCCGCCCATTCCGATACCAGCCTGAGCTCCTCCAGCTGCGCGCATCGTGCACCGATGCCCGCCAGCAGGTGATTCTTCAGCGCGCTCGCCAGGTGCACAGTCAGGCTCGTGATGGGCGCAAACACCCTCGATTTGTCGTCGAAATCGCTCAGGCACTCCCGGATTTTGAGGGGCCGCTGTTGGTATGGCATGAAGTCGATGCGGAGCGCGTGGCGCGCGCAGTGCGAGAGGCTGCGGAGGCGCGAGCAGGAGAGCGCGACACTGCAGCGGTCCGAAGGGTGGTCGACGCGGCTGAGAATAGGCTCGAGGAGCTTGTCGGGGAGTGAGAGCAGGCGCGAATCGTGGCCGCCATGCTTCATAATGGCGACCCGCGTGCCACGTGGCATCATGATGTTGTTGGAATGGAAGTCTCTGCTGCATCGGGGGGGTGCAGCTGCAATGTCAGACAGAACCGGCTGGAAAAAAAAGGAACTCTGTCGTGCCAACGGGGTTGGCAATAGAGGATGCTTCGGCACGTCTGATACTGTATTATTACGTAGGCTCTAGCACTAAGGCCGTGGGGGGCAGGGCTTGTTATCCTGGTTCTTATGGGTGGGTCTTCACTTCACGCAGACGAGAACAAGGATGGGGCTCCAGATTCCAGAACAAGGATGAGAAACGGAAGGGATAATGCACGATTCGGACTTCAGTAACAACTTGTTGCCCCTATCGGCATGGCAGCTGCTGCGGAGGACAGCAAGCAGAGAATTTCAAGGCGCCAGTACGTCGAGTCGGGGGTGTTCCCGCTAGCAGAAGCCTCGTTCCTATGCGCAACTGTTGTGTTTGCCTCAGAACTCCGCCGCGCACGATATAATGTTACTTAGTTGAGAAAAAAATTCAAAAACCGCATCTTTGCGTTTTGAATTCCTTCTAGAGGGTACAATCCGTGCACCCCCTCTCGGTGCGCGTCACGAATACCTTTGGGAGGCGTGTAATCACCGGATACGAAATTATGCGAAGTTAAACGTCTTTTATCTCTACCCGGGTTTGGGAGAAATAATCCATGCTGCAAGTGACATTTTGTTTCGTAGCGGAGGTGGCTATTGAATCGTGATTTATCGACAACATGTAACAATAACGACAGATCCGGGCACGTTATCTGGCAATAAAAAAAAAGAAAACTCGTAGGGGCCGGGCATGTCATAGGGGATGGCATCAACCCTAAATTAGCGGCCCTTTTGCGAATTTCTTGTTGATGTTATTTCGAACCGGCTTTTGTTTTTGCCTGCTAACAAAAAGCACTGTACGTTTTTATCGCGAGAAACTTACTGCAGCGAACTGTCCATGAAACTTTTCATACTTCCGTGGACAGGCTCTACTTTCATAGACACCACATCGAAGTTTCGCTTCTCCCGTGGACTGCTTCAATACTTTCGTGGACTCCATGCTTACTTCCATGGACACACGCGAATTTGGAACAAAAAAAACATACAGATTTGTACAGATACCGATGAGAGGAAAAAATAAATTATAGCGTAATTAGGTCCCTCGAAAATTGTCGCAAGCTACAGTAATTGCAAGCCACCAAGTACGCTAGTTGTTTCGTGTGTTTAAAAATACTTTGAATCGATCGTCAAAATTCATCTCAATGGCTGTGACACAACGGTATCATTTGAACGACAATTGTAGCAGATCTAGTAGGTGAAATCTCGCTACAAAAGATTCAGGTAGTAGAATAAAGATAGATATTATGGTTACAAGGTTAATAGAGCTCCGTAAAACTCATAGTAGTCCCAAGATAACGATTTGGAATTTCTGCCCACCAGGAATTGAGAATACCATAAATTCTAGCATTTCCAAATATTTTAATTAATATCTGGCTTGCATTTTTAATGAATATATAAAATCTCTGAATTCCAATAACGTTTCATAAATATGGCTGTATAAATAGAAGCTTTCAGGTCTTGGTGCATTATTGTTTAATTTTAGTCAAGATCAAAATAAAAATAAATGAGATTCACAATTTTGGGATTTGTTTTTACTTTTGAATGAGAAACATACTTAAATGAAAATAAAAACAAGTGATTCTGAAAAAATACCTCTCAGATGCTATTTTTTTGTTCATAGAATTCGTGAAAGTAAAATAATATATTCTGAAGGAGAAAACAACTGTTGATTAATGCTGGCTAATCAAGCACGTGCATATTATGTATTTGTTGAGTACCTCTGATTTGAATGATAAGTATTTTTATCATGCGGACCCTAATACACTTTGTTTTTGAAAGTATACTCCATATTTGAATGCGGCTGCAAACTCTTCCCTAAAAAGCTTCGAGATTGTTTTTCCGAATTGGTTTCCGACACTATAGCTTGCGATTACTTGCGACGGATAGATAGTTTGAAGTAACTCTATTTTTTTGCTCGTAATTTCTTGTACATTACTGTATACTCCGTTTTAACTACGAATATGCGTGTGTTCATGGAAGTAAGCAGGGAGTTCACGAAAGTATTGACGGAGTCCACGGGAGAAGCAAAACTTTGATGTCGTCTCCATGAAAGTAGGTCTTGTCCACGAAAGTATGAAAAGTTTCGTGGACAGTCCACGAGAGTAATTTCCCCTTTTATCGCCCATTTGCATAATTATTATGCTGCAAGCTCCAGCAACGCGTGACCGACATATTTTGGCGCATGCGCTGCTTAATTGTTGTTACATGCAGATCGCCGAAATGGTATGATTGCGTCCGTAAGTATCAGCCGCACGGATAGATTCGACAAGATGCGGTGATACTGTTTCTAGCCACTGTTTGAATATTTATCTGGAGGAACTGACCCCGGTGGTGTACAAGACGAAGAAATTCGTATCTATTGTTATCTATCCTCCCAAAGGTATTCGTGACGCGCTCCGACGGGGGTTGCGTGGATTGTACACTTCAGAAGAAAATCAAAACGAGAAGTCGCGGGTTTTTGTATTCTCTTCTACTTAGCTTCACTCTCAACTCCTAACTCCGTCCACACCGCACTCACATGCCAAGGGCCAGGGGGCCGAGGCGGGGCGCGAGTCGCCAAATTCAAATTCGAAACACCAGACCGCGAGCCCCTCCGCTTGGCGAAAACTGGATACCCGATATTCTTCGCCAGAACCGAAACATAACTTCAGCCTAGGCTTATGAAAAAAACAAATTGATACAAAATTGTATATCATGATCCTTCCCACCCATCCATTCCTCTTCCCCACAAGGTCAGGTTCGATACAATGAAGCACGTGCCATAGCTAGTGTTGTGTGCATTATTACACGTGCCCATACCATCACCAATGATAACCATGTAACTACTCAGAAATTATATAACCATTTCGTACTTGTATAGAGCAACAAGAAATACTGTTGATTGAGCCGAGATGCTGATCCAACCATTCGGCTAACTCCTCTTCTAAACCCGAAACATTTGCTACCTTTCCTCTCTCCATCCCACTCAACCTCCCACTTCTTCTCATCCCAACAAACCCCCCTCCACCTCCACGTTCTGGTACGACCTTCTTAGGCCACGTCATTCCGATCCTGGCTGAAATCTCCTGACAGCATCTATCGTTCCCCAGCATCCAAAAGCCACTCCAAACACCACCAAGAACCAATTCCCCACCACCACTATCTCGCTCGTCCGGCCCTTACAGGCCTTTAGATGGAACAGTGCAGGGAGGACAAAGGCTAATGCAGAGCACACGCTGCAGCCTATAAGGGAGATGAAAGCCGAAAAGTGCGGCACACCCACTGCCACCGCCGCCACTGTGAGAACAGCCAGGGAGCGGAGCGAGCGGAAGAGCGTGCGGCGCAGAGAGTTGTTCGTGAGAATGTGGCGTTGCACCCAGGGGGAGAGGTAGAGCCGGCGCTCGTAAATCTCGTGCACTGGATGCATCATGACCGGAAAGGTGAAGAAGAGAGCCGCGCAGATACCCAGCTTCACTGCTTCCGACGGCCAACCCGGTGGCAGATTCAGCGTGATTATCTCCTGAGTCTCCTCCCCATACCCTAAATACCCCGCTGTGCCTACAGCCGCATAAGTCACTGCGATGATAGCGAGACCTAGCGCGAGAACGGAGGGGAATTTTCTGGGTTGCTTCATGGAGGCTTGCACGGGCAGTGTCATGCCGACCCCCTCGAAGGCGTATACGGCCACGCCTAGTGCCATGGGCGCGTTGGAGAGGCCTGTGAAAGCTGAGAGGTGGGAGAAGCCGTGGAAGGAGCGAATGCCGTAGAAAATGACCAGCGCAAAGGCAGACACGTTTGCCACGTCCGCGAATATGCTGGCGTTGCAAAAGGGGGGGTGGGGGGGGGAGGGGAGGGAAAGGCAGGGTGGGGAGGGGAGGGGAGAGATGTGACAGGGGAGAGGGAGAGTGGGAGGGTGCAGGGATGGGAATGGTGGGGCCTTGGTTGCAGGTAGGACGGCAGTAAAGATGGAGCCGGTAAAGGAAAAGATTAATGGGGAGGAGGAGGGGGAGGTCAGCAGGAATGCACGAGAAAGAGAGGAACGCACTTCAGTTGAAATTGATAGAGTACGAGGAGGGGATGGCGAAGGAATTCACCTGAAGGGAGCAAGGCGTGTGAGAGATCGCATCCAGGATAACAGAACCTCCAACGGAGCTGATCGAGGGAGGGGAGGAGGGGGGGGGGGACGGGGGGAGGAGGAAAAAGGGTGCACACTTTGGGTCTGGGAAGAGGAAGAGGGCGGAAGAGTGAAACGAGGAGAGGGGACGAGGCAAGAAAAGAAGCCGAACAGAACATAGGAAACCGAACAGATGAAAATTGGACGGGAGGGAGGAAGCAGGAGGAGAATATGGATGAAGGAGGCATGGGCCATGCTGGACTTGCTCTATCATGCTACCCTATGAAGATGAGATTACCCAGACGAGCATGGATAAACTCAACTCACCCACAGCAGCAATCACAAGAGCCTTGTGCTTGGTGGAGTGCGTGAGCACGCTCGACACGTTCTGGCCTATGAAGATGAGGTACGCCACGCAGAAGCCGCCCTGGCTCACCAGCATCATCGCATCCACAGCCACTCGCCCCCACACCCCGTACAGCCTGAACCCCAGGTCCCCGTACGAATTCACCTTCACCACATGCCCCTCCCCTGCTCTGCTTCCCGCTCCCTCCCTCCCCGCTCCCCCTTTCTTGTCGACTCCAGCGTTCCCCAAGTCCCCGGATCTCCCCACAGCGTTGCTCCCGCCGCTTCCCGTTTCCGTCTGTCTGCCTGCGCCGTCTCGGCCATGGCTCCTGCCTGAGCCACCGCTGTCGCTGCGTTGGGATTTACCGTTACTGCTGCTGGCGCGCCCGCTTTCAACGTCCCAACGCGAAACAGCTTCGCCAAACTCCACAGTCTGGCCTGAAGCTCCTGCTGCTGCGGTCGTTTCTGCTCCTGCTACTGCCGCTGCTCCTGCTGCTGTTCCTGCTGCTGAAGCTGTTGCCGCGGCAGAAACGGCGTCGTTAGCGTCGTCTTCTACGAATTGCCGCGCGGCAACGAGCAGCACCATGCCGTAGTATGACACACACGCCATGGCGGCGAGACAGATTAATGCAAAGAGCCAGCCGCTTTGCTTAAACGCGTACGGCAGGCCCAGCACACCCGCACCCACGATAGAGACTATTAGATTCCCCAACGTTTTCGTCGCGGAGGAGAGCCGCTGGCTGCCGCCGCCTCCCGCGCCGTGAATCCCGCCGTGAGATCCGCCGTGACCGCCGCTGCCGCTGCTGGATGTGGTGGGAGATCGCGGCTTGGATGGAATCCCGTTGGTGGTGTCTGAGGGCCATTGCGTGGTGTCTTCAACGTAAGCGACGTCGTTAAATGTGCGCAGCGAGGCATCGTGCTGGGGGGTGAGTGTCCGCGTCCCCGATAATAGAGGCTCCGTTAGAGTTGGCCCTGACAAAGCTGACGCGGTGGGGTTGCTGCTCACGGCCTGACGGAAGCGTGGAGAGGGTTGAGTTTTGGTCATGGCGTAGAAGTGAAAGTTCAGTGACGCGTCTCGATAACCTAGCTCATGACACGGAGAGATGAGGCCTGACAAGAGTGGTGACACAACTAGTAGGACTGAGGGGTTCTGTAACGCGTATGACTAGGTTCGTAACGGAGCATGCTCTATTGTCTACTGCTAGCGTGCCCGCGACATTCTGAATTTCGGCAGTAGAGCCACTGAAGCTCGACCTACAAGCGGATTCCACTCTGCTTTGCATAAAATTTCTCCTGAGGAGAGTCCCACCAGCTCGAAACGCTAGCCAGCTCAAGCCAATTCCTAGGTGGACCAAGCGTGTGCCATGGTGCTCCAGCAGAGCGACTGTGAAGTGTTTGCGTCAGCAGGCCTGCTCACAGCTCAAGGTGGCATGTAAAGGTCGTCGGCAGTTTCCACAATGCCTGAACAGTTTCTGAGAAAACAAGCAACCAGGGGGTATTCAGCCAAAGGAACGTTCTCGTGTCGGATGTCATAAAACATCTGCCCCTGCGTTAGGCTCGGCCCAACCTGGCTAACAGGCAAATGTAGACTGACATTTGCGGATGACACGACACAAGAACCCGACAAACCCCAGGGTTTGTTTTGAGTTTGTTCCAAGACTGATCACATGGAATGGAGCCAATGAACCAATCGACGGCCAATTTACACAACTCACCAAACCATCCCAACAGCCGTCCGATACCGTACAATGCATTGTCCGTGGGGTCGCCCTGGCCACAAAATTTTCCACCTGGCCAGCTCAACATGGTGTGGACATCGTAGATACCAGTTTCTGGTCTGTAGGAAAATCCGTAAGCCTGAATGCATATGGTTGCGTATGCATTTACGAGCAATATCTACGTCCGTTAGCGAGAAATGATCCCAGCTTCAAAACGAGTACGAAATCCAGCCACACAGACCAGACAAGCCATTGTGCCAGTCACGAAAGCATTGTTACTTCGTACATACATTGTTTTCCACTGGGGTCCAATAGATTCAGCTCGCGAGAAAATATCCTCCTCGCCAAACATTCTGTTTCGCCAGATCCTTCTTCCCTTTTCTTCCAACATTTAGCTTCTGTCAGTCGCTCTTGCCAAATCATATTTCCCCGCCAGACCCCTCACAGCCTCCTAGCGGCTCAAAATTCCCTGATCCCTCCATATTGGCACCGACCGCGATGCGAGACGGATTTGGGGACACTTGCTCATCCCTCCCAGCGTAGGCCAATCGAGTTTGGTCCCTCCCAAGCACACATCGCCACCGCAATGTAGTAGTGCCTCTCTCATTCCGATTTCCACTTTTCATTCTGCGGTAGCTCTCCGCCTGCCGAGATTATGCTCGCTTTCCACGAGATTTTGACTGCTGCTGCTGAAGTTGGGGCAACTTAGCTCGTCAACAGCGCTGCTAATATTAGCGACGCCGGCTTTTTCCAGCGGCGTTGAGAGCAATTTTCGACACTGTTGTCGAAGCAGCGATGACGATTTTAACAGCGTTGGGCAATTTCCAGCGTCGGAGATATTTTATCCCTCGGCGATCTGCACCAGCGCTGGCGAGATTCAGCAGCGTTGGCTAATTTCAGCAGTGTCAGCGATCTTTAACCGCGTTGGCGATTTTCAGCCGCTAGATGCATTGTCGCGTCAGGGGTGAGCTCTGCCGTCATTGCTGCTGCTGCTGTTGGAGGTGCATTTCTTGACGACGTTTGCTGCAAGCGACGACGACGGCGACGATGACAAGTGGCTTGAAGGTTAGTCTCGCTCGCGTTTCTGCTTCGTAGTGCGTCGTTTGCTGCTCTTTCAGCGGATTACCTCGGTTTCTCGCGTTGTTGCCCGTCGCCGTATGCTAATGTTTGTTTCTCTCTTTTGCTCGCAGGTGACCGTGCAGAATCGGAAGTCAGACGTTTCCAAGCCGGACGTCAATGTTGCAAGCCGGACGTCAACGTTTCAAGCCGGACATCAACGTTTCAAGCCGGACGTCAACGTTTCAAGCCGGACGTCAACGTTTCAAGCCGGACGTCAACGTTTCAAGCCGGAAGTCAACGTTCAAGCCGGAAGTCAACGTTCAAGCCGGAAGTCAACGTTTCAAGCCGGAAGTCAACGTTTCAAGCCGGTCGTCAACGTTTCAAGCCGGACTCCACGTTTGAAGGTCGTCAGGCAGCTCGTCAAGGGTCGTCTGCCTCGACCTCCTCCGTTGCCACACGGATTGCAATGCAACCAACCAGCGAACCAGCGAACCAGCCAACCGGCCAACCTGGTGAGCCCACGGGGAGTTCTTTCGGGGGGACGAGTAGGCCGCCGCTAGAGCGTCTTGAGTCCGCTGCCCTACGTCGAGTCCTTGCCCATTTCCTGCACCTGCTAACCTTGCTTTGCGTGTGCTTCCCCCCTCTGTGCTCTCCCCATCTGTGCGCGCCTCTTCTGGTATGTTCCAACGAGGCGACCCTGTGGACCCTGGGCGCTGGTGGCAGCACGCAGTGACGCATTGGCGCGCTGCTGGTGATCGCCAGCAGCCCCTGCTTTCGTGTTGCCAGCTCTGCCAAGATATGGCTCAGCAGCCAGGCACGTGGGGGGGCATGTAGGCCGCCTAGAGAGTCGCCGTGCTGTTCTCGTTCGAGTCATTCCTGCAAGTTGCTCGCCTGCTCATGTCACCACCCGTCCCCTTCCCCTCTCCTCCCCCCCCCCCCTTTGACATGCGCCCCATCTCTTGAAATTTTCCACTGGTGCAGCAGCCTCTGACCCACAGACCCGATACTACACTTACAGCCCTGAGGCAAGGCTTCCCTAAAGACCTAGAGACAATACCACCTCTCACCCCTTGCAGGTATCCCCTTGGGTGTGTGGGTTGTGGGCAGCTGCACCAGTGGTCCTCCCTCTCCTTCCCTTCTTCCCGGATTTTTGAGTCGACTCAAAATTCTCTTCCCTGCATCACGCATTTCTCGCTGTGGCTAGTGACTGTCCACTGACTGTGGGTGTGCGTGGCTGTTGCAGGTGGGGGGAGGGGCTTGGGGGTCAACACCGACGCTCCCCTCGCCCCTCCCCTTGTGGCCGTGCAGGGGCGGGGGAGCAAGGGAAGGGAGGGAGCACTGCAGCGGGCAGCAAAGAGAGAGTATGGGGTGGCGGGTTTGGCACACAAGGTGAGCCCCACTCGTACCCAGTCCCCTCAATCCAACCCCTTGCTCCCTTTTCCATCGCTGCTTTCTGCTCTGCTCTGCAACTGCTTGTTCGCATTTCTTCCTGTGAATGCTGGCTTGTTCTTTTCAGTTTTGTCTCTTGTCACTCACTCACTGCTCTTCTCCCAACCCTTCCCTCCCCTTTCCCCCTCCCTAGCAGCTCACTCGGTGACATTTGGAAGCAGCAGCAGCATCAGACACAGCCGCAGCAGCAGAAGCAGCAGCAGGGGGGGCTAGGTAGCTTAGTGTGAGAGAGGTACAAGGTAAGGTAAGGAATGGCATGGTATTGCATGGCATGTTATGGCATGTGGTTGGTCATGCTTCACATCTCCTCCCTCCATCTCCTCTCTCTGCCAGGCTTGCGCTCCACAGGCAAGGCAAAGGCACGGCTGCTCACAGCAGGAGAGAAGGATTCCCCCTCCTCACCACCCCCTCTCCCTCTCCTCCCCTCCCAGCGCCAGGTGTGCTCCTGCAAGCAAAAGGAGAGGAGCACTCACATCACAAGGAGAGGAGTCCCCCCACCACTCACCCCCCCGCCCTCCCCCCCACTCCCCGGCGGCTTCAACCCTCGTGGTGCTCTGCATGGCTGGTAAGGAGGGGCGGTGGTAGGGTAGGGGGGGTGGATGGAAGGGAGGGAGGGAGGGAGGGCACGGGAGCATGTGTGCAGCTCGGTTTCTTAGGGGCAGCACCCACTGTGGTTCTGGCTTGTGGTTCGGGTGTGACCAGTGGAAAATGTGTGGCATGGCAGTCGGTGCTCAAGTAACAAAGCAGGCGTTAAGGCATAATGGAACCGGCCAGACCCGTGCGCGCCGGCTCTGGTTGGGAGTCCCCTCTTGCTCCGTTATGCGGCCGCCCGTGCATTCTCCACTGCCACTGTTTGAAGGTGGGGGTTGGAGGTGCAAACTGTCTTGGAGCTGGTGCAAAGGAGGGCGTCTGCAAACTCCAATGTAAGTTGGGTGGGGGCTAGAGGGAAAGGAGGGGCGCTGACACACCACCCTGGGCAAGTTGAGTGAAGGGCAACAGAGGGCGTCTGCAAACTCCAATGTAAGTTGAGTGAGTGGAAGAGGAGAGGGGGTGGCTAAAAATCCCCTGGTTAAGTTGACTGAAGGGCAACGGAGGGCGTCTGCAATCTCCAATGTAAGTTGAGTGAGTAGGAGAGGAGAGGGGGGGCCTGAAACCCCCCGGGGTAAGTTGAGTGAGAGGGATGAGAGAAGAAGGGCTTGAAACACCGTGAGTGAGTTGAGGTGGGGCAAAGGAGGGGCGATAACCCTTGGTAGGGTGAGCGCAAGGCAGGGGAGGGGAGTTGGAACCCCCAGGGTAAGGCTAGCGAGAGGCAGAGGGACCCCCCTCCTCTGCCTTTTACTCGCCTTAAAAGGGGGTTTTGAACCCCCCTCTCTTGCCTCTCACTCGCCTTACCTTGGGAGTTTCAGCCCCTCTCCTCTCTCTTGCTCTCGTGTTACCTTGAAGGCGTCACCTCCCCCTTCTGCTGCTCCTTCTCCTTACTCTCTCCTCCGCCCCTGCCTTACCCTTGAGGGGTTGAACCCCAAGGGTAAGGGGAGTGATAAACGATGAAGGGACTGGATAACCAGGTTAAGATGAGTGAGTGGAGGGGTAGGCGGCTGAAGCTTTTAAGTGGGTGAGTGAAAGAGATGGGGGTTGAAAGTTGGAACCTCTAGGCCCCTAGGATGGGTGAGTGGATGGAAGGGAAGGGTTGAACCAAGAGCTCCACATGATAGGCAGCAAATGATGATGCCCCACTTTCTGAAGTTCCATGCCCCGAAGTAGAGGGTGAGACAAGGGAGGGGGTTACAGACCCCGAGTTAGAGGGTGAGGCAAGGGAGGGGGTTTCAGACCCCCAGTTAGAGGGTGAGGCAAGGGAGGGGGTTTCAGACCCCTAGTTGACAGGCAGTATCAGGGAGGAAATTTTGTATCCCAAGTAACTGTGAGGTGAGGGATGGGGTTTTACGCCCCTAGTTACAGTGTGAGGTAAGGGATGGGGTTTCAGAACCCAGATAGAGTATAAGTTGAGTGGGAAGGGTGCTTTTCAAACTTCAACTCAGGTCCTGACTGTAAGTTGAGTGGGAAGGGTGGGCGTCAGACTTCAACTCAGACCCCGACTGTAAGTTGCGTGAGACGGGTGGGCTTCTGACTTCCCAACTCACACCCGACTGTAAGTTGAGTGGGAAGGGTGGCTTTCAGACTTCAACTCAGACCCCGACTGAAAGTTGCGTGAGAAGGGTGGGCTACTGACTTCCAACACACACCCCGACGGTAGGGTGAGTGGGCAGGGTGGGCGTCAGACTCGGGGCTCCATGGCAACTCGGGCTTTGAGTTGGCTCCATGGAAACTCGGACTTTCAGTTGGTTCCATGGCAACTCGAGCTTTGACTTGGCTCCATGGCAACTCGGGCTTTGAGTTGGCTCCATGACAACTCGGGCTTTGAGTTGGCTCCATGGCAACTCGGGCTTTGAGTTGGCTCCATGGCAACTCGGGCTTTGAGTTGGCTCCATGGCAACTCGGGCTTTGAGTTAGTTGGCTCCATGGCAACTCGGGCTTGAGTGGACTCCATGGCAATTCGGGCTTTAAGTTGGCTCGAGCAGCTGGACGCCGTTGCCGGGTTTGGCGTAGCTCACACTCCACACCGCCAGCTGCCCTGTCTCCCGCCAATCCTCGCCGTCGTCAGGCAGATCCCCCACGCCGATGTCAGCCACCTCTGCTCTGCACTGGAAATGGAGGAGAAGAGGATAACGGCAGTGTGACAACCCTAAGCCTCTTCCGTCACCGTTATCTCTTCCGTCCCCCAATGATCACGACGACAGTGAGGGACGGAAGAGACAACGGCGACGGCCTCAGGACAGCCAAAGGCAGCTCGCACTTCTGCATTTCGACTTCATGAGGGGAGTAAGAGTGGATCCCTGACGACGGTCGAAGAATCAACAATTTCTGATTTCATGCTACCTGAAATTTGACAGCAGAAATGGCTTTAGCGAATGTATTGTGCTTGTGCATCACTGACAATGTATCTTCAGGCATTGCTGGTTTGGGTGTTTCAAACAAGAATTTGTGCTGCTGAATTTAAGGAATGTTATAAACTAGACAACAGTTGACGTCGTAGCTTAGACAACTGACGAATCGGTACCCCTTGGTGTTTGATATTAGTCTGACCTGTAGGCGCATGTCAAACATGTTTAGTTATCATGCTTGTATAGACTGTATAGGGTCATCTTCTAGAGAGTACAACAGTTAGGTATATGTTTGTGTACTCTCTCTCTCTATTCATTTAATTTTCACTGTTTGATATGGTATCAGAGCGTAGGTAGGATCCCCCCCCCCCCCCCCCCCTCACGCTTCCGCTCGCCCCCTAGCTGGGCCCCGTCGTGCTCCTAGCCCCGTCGCGACCCTCCCTAGCCCCGTCGCGACCCTCCCTAGCCCCGTCGCGCCCCTTCCTGGGCCCCGTTGCGCCCCTTTCTGGGCCCCGTCGCGCTCCTCCCAGGCCTCGTAGCGCCCCTCCTGGGCCCCACTGCGCTCCTCCCAGGCCCCGTCGCGCCCCTTCCAGGGCTTCGTAGCGCCCCTCCAGGCCCCGTCGCGCCCCTTTCAGGGCTTCGTAGCGCCCCTCCAGGCCCCGTCGCGCCCCTTTCAGGGCTTCGTAGCGCCCCTCCAGGCCCCGTCGCGCCCCTTCCAGGGCCTGGTAGCGCCCCTCCAGGGCCCCGTCGCGCTCCTCCCAGGCCCCGTAGCGCCCCTCCTGGGCCCCATTGCGCTCCTTCCAGGCCCCGTCGCGCCCCTCCCTAGCCCAGTCGCGCTCCTCCCAGGCCCCGTAGCGCCCCTCCTGGGCCCCATTGCGCTCCCCCCAGGCCCCGTCGCGCCCCTACCTGGGCTTGGTAACGCCCCTCCAGGCCCCGTCGCGCCCCTACCCATCCCCGTCGCCCCTGCTCGGCCCCGTCGCCCCTGCTCGGCCCCGTCGCCCCTGCTCGGCCCCGTCGCGGCCTATCGGCCGCGTGGCGCCCGCCCGGCCCCTGTCGCACCTGCCCGGCCCCTGCTCGCCCGCCCGGCCCCGTCGCCCCTGCCCGGCCCTGCTGTGGCCTGCCCGGGCCCCGTCCCTGCCGCCCGGCCCCGTCGCCGCCGCCCGGCCCCGTCGCAGCCGCCCGGCCCCGTCGCAGCCGCCCGGCCCCGTTGCAGCCGCCCGGCCACGTCGCAGCCGCCCGGCCCCGTCGCCCCTGCCCGGCCCTGCTGTGTCCGGCCCGGCCTCGTCCCTGCCGCCCGGCCCCGTCGCAGCCGCCCGGCCCCGTCGCAGCCGCCCGGCCACGTCGCAGCCGCCCGGCCTTGTCGCTGCCGCCCGGCCCCGTCGCCGCCGCCCGGCCCCGTCGCCGCCGCCCGGCCTTGTCGTGCCTCCCCGGCCCCGACGCACCTGCCCCGGCCCTCCATACTTCCTGGTACTGTCCCCCGTTCCCCGCACCACTTTGCACCCTCCTGCACTTTCCTGCCCCGCCTTGCATCGCATTGCACCTCACTGGACGACTGACCGCACTGCACCGCACTGGACCGCACTGCACCGCACTGCATCGCACTGCACCGCACTGGACCGCACTGCACCGCACTGCATCGCACTGCACCGCACTGCACTGTCCTCCACTGCCCCTCATGGCTGCTGAGCTTCGTTTTGATGTTGAGGGTCAGCCTCTGGAGTTCGAGGCGTGGTTGGCTGACCTTCGCCGCCACCTCACTGGCCAGCGGCAGGACGGCCACCCGCTTTCTGCACACCTAGACGGTATGCTCCCCTGCCCTGACCCCCTGCTGTGCTGCCCGCTGATCCCACGCCCGCTGAGCGCGAGTCCACTGCCGCTGCTGCCCTTGCCCGCTCTGTCTGGCTTTCCCGCGATGCCCTTGCTCAGCTCGCCATTAGCAATGCCCTCCCCCCCACTGAGCGCCCTCGCTTTAGAACCATTCCTACCGCCCAGGCCTACCTCGATGCTGTCATCAAGCGCTATTCTACCCCTCCTGCTGCCTCAGTGGGTCGCCTGATCCTTCCCCTGCTCTTTCCTGACCTGGCGTCTTTCCCCACTGTCTCTGACCTCGCTGCCCACCTGCGCTCGATAGATGAGGCCTGGCGCGCTGCCTGCACTGATGCTCAGCTTAGAGTCCACCAGCCTCCCATGACCTCTACCCTCTACCTCCTTGCCACCCGCCTACCTGACCGCCTTGCCGCCGCCCGCGACCAGTTCCTTAGCATCCACCCTGCTGCTCTCACCCTCACCGACTTTGTTGACACCCTGACTGCCATAGAGACTCGTCACCGCTCCATAGCCCTGGCGAGCGGTACAGTACCGGTCCCTATCTTTCAGGGTTGTGCCCCCGCTCAGTGTACCTTCTCCGACGGCTCTGTCGCTGTGGCTGAGACTGCTGCTGCAGTGCAGTCCCGCTCGGCGAAGGGCCGCCGCCCCAAGGTTGGGAGCGGCGGAGGCGGCGGGGGTGCGGGTGGGGGTAGTGGTGGAGGCGGGTCGTCCGGTGCCGGTGCGGACGTGGGGACCCTGCCCGGTCCAGCTGCCCCGCTGCCTCCACAGTTGCAGCAGCCGCAGCAGCAGCAGTCGCCGCAGCCGCAGCCTTCGCAGCAGCAGCCGCCGCAGACGAGGCAGGCGAGTACTCTCCCACCTGGGTGGCCTGGAGCTGGTGGTGGTCGTGCGCGTGGTGGTGCACCGGGTGGTGGTTCTGGAGGCGGGCCCTGTCAGTACCAGATCCAGACCGGTCCTCGCCGCGGCTTCGTTTGCGGTAAGATCGGTCATTCTACTCCTCGCTGTTTTCGTCGCCTGGACGACCTGTTCCGCCAGCGCTTTGGCCCGGCGCCCGACCTCCCGGACTGGCACAGCTTGCTTAGGCGTAGCATTAGGATTTTTGACTTGGGCATGGATGCCATTGTAGCGGCCTTGCATGTGATGTATGCTGATGACTCTAGTGTGCTTCCCTCTTATTACCCCGTGTTGCCTAGTGTAGCGGTGCCTAGCGTAGACTCCCCTGCTGCGTCAGGCGTAGGATCTCCTCCTTTGCTTAGCCTTGGTGCTTCCACCGCTTCACTGCTGCCTCGCGCGACTGCTGCGCTTTCCTTCACCTTGGACTCTGGCGCCTCCCGGTGTTTCTTCCGCGACTCCACGACGCTGACGCCGCTGCCTGTTCCCGCTGCAGTTACTCTTGCTGACCCCTCCGGTGGTCCCGTCGTTGCCCGCAGTTCCACCTCCCTTCCCTGTCCGGCGGTTCCTTCGGGCACTCTCACAGGTCTGCATATCCCCTCGTTCTCCAGGAACCTAGTTGGTGTCGGCTGCCTCCAGGACCTTGGCGTCACCACTACGTTCCCTGGTCACGAGCGGTATGCTGTCTGTACCGAGGCCGCCACTGGTGCCCCCCTTACCACTTTCCCCCGGGACCCGGTGTCCGGCCTGTTCACACTTGACACCGCGCCGTCCCCGGCTGGGTCTTCCCCCCCGGTAGTTGCGTCCACCCAGGTTGCAGCCGCGTGCTCCTGTCGGTCCCTCACTCACCCGACTCTCCTTTGGCACCACCGCCTTGGTCACCCTGCACTCCCACGTCTGCGTCACATGTCCCAGCACGGTCTCGTCCTTGGTCTCCCCGGTTCGTTCCCCGAGTTTCCCTCCTCCCCCGCCCCACCGTGCACGCCTTGTGTCGAGGGCCGGCTCCGCCGTGCCCCTCACTCCTCCTCTTTTCCCCCTACCACCGCACCACTGCAGACTCTGCACATGGACGTCTGGGGCCCAGCCCCGGTCCATGGGCCGCGTCGCGAGCGCTTCTTCCTAGTGCTTGTCGACGACTTCACGCGCTACACCACCGTCTTCCCCCTGGAGCGGAAGGCCGACGTGCCTGACGTTCTCATCCCCTGGCTTGTCTCTGCTCGTGTCCACCGCGGTCTCCCTGCCTTGCGCCTTCACTCCGACCGGGGTGGCGAGTTTGCCTCAGGTGTCCTTGGTCGCTTCTGTCGTGCGGAGGGCATCACCCAGACGTTTACCCTGCCGGACTCCCCGCAGCAGAATGGGGTCGCTGAGCGACGCATCGGTTTGGTCATGGAGGTGGCTCGCACCTCCATGATCCACGCCGGTGCACCCCATTTTCTGTGGCCGTTCGCCGTGCGCTACGCCGCTCACCAGCTTAACCTGTGGCCGCACCCCCAGCGGCCGCAGGTTTCGCCGACCCTTCTGTGGACCGGGTCCCCTGGTGACGCGTCTGCGTTCCGCGTCTGGGGCTGCCTTGCTCACGTTCGTGCCTCTGGCACGGACAAGCTCACTGCCCGCACCCTCCCCTGCGTCTTCCTCGGTTTCCCCCTTGACGCGTCCGACTGGCACTTCTACCACCCGCCGTCTCACCGCTTCTTTCACTCTCGCGACGTCACCTTTGACGAGTCCGTCTCCTTCTACCGCCGCTTTCCCCACCGTGGTCCCCCGGTTACTCCCCCCTTTTCCTGGTTCCTCCCTCCCTGGTGGTCCCTGCCCCTCCCCCCCCCCGCCCCCCGTCCGGCCCCCTCTGGTGTGTCTCACGTCACCCCCTCCCGTCGGTCGTCCCGGTCGACGAGTCTTCTGACTCTGGTAGTCCTCCGGCGCAGTCCTCGCCGTCTGTCCCTCCCCGGTGTCTCCTCCTCCACCGCCTCCGCAGCCGCCGTCGCCGCAGCTGCTGCAGCCGTCGTCTCCACCGCCGCCGCCGTTGCAGCCGTCGTCTCCGCCGCCGCCGCCGTCGCAGCCGTCGCTGCAGCCGCCGCCGCCGCCGCGCTGTCGTCGCTGCCGCCGTTTGTGGACTCTGGGGGTGTCCCTTCTGGGGGTGCAGGTGTGGAGGGTTCGGGAGGTAGCCGTCGCGCAGCTTGTGGCCCTGGTGTTGGTGTTGTGTCGCCGCAGCAGCAGTCCCCGCCTGTGTCCGCCCTCCGTCTGCTCGGCCTTCCGTCTCCTGACCCTGCGCCTGTTCCTCTCCTGCCGTCTCCCCCTCTTCCCGTCTACGGCCCCGTGTTCCCTCTGCCAGACTCGTCCCCGGCTCGTCTTCCCCCTCGTTCCCCTCCTGTGTCCCCTCCTCTGTCTCCTGACCCGACGCCGCCCTCACACGTCTGGTCTCGCCGCCCCTCTCGTGCTCGTCCTGTCTCCCCTGTCCCGCGCTCTCACCCTATGTTGCTCCGTTCCCACGCGTCTCGACCTCCCCTCCTCCCGTCTCCTCCTCCGTCTTCTCTTGTCGTTGCGTCTCCTCCTCTGTCCGACTCCTTTCGTGCCGCTCGTCCTCTTGTTCCTCGGGTCCTTGCCTCTCTCGTTACCGACCCGTCTGTTCCCGTGTCGAGTCTTGACGCCCTCGTCGCTGCGGTCGCTGACTTCGCCTCTACCCGCCGCCTTGACTACGCCACCGCTCTGGTCTCTCACCCTGCCTGTCCTCCGTCTGTCGGGGGTGCTCCTGCCCTCGGCAGTGACGTCCTGGAGGACCGCCAGTTTGAGCTTGCTTTCCTGTCCGAGGCTGCTCCCCATCTCTGTTCCATGCTGCTAGTCCCTGAGGGTGACCCAGACGCTTTCGACATCCCGACCCCTCGTACTTACGCTGAGGCGGTTTCGGGACCCTGGGCCTCTCAGTGGATAGCTGCCATGGAGCAGGAGATGGCATCTTGGAGATCCACCGGCACCTTCGTCGACGCAGTTCCCCCACCTGGGGTGAACGTGGTCGATGGCCGTTGGCTCTTCAAGGTGAAGCGCCCTCCTGGAGAGCCGCCTGTGTTCAAGGCGCGCTACGTGGCTAGAGGCTTCAGTCAGCGCGAGGGGGTGGACTTCTTTCAGACTTTCGCTCCTACCCCGAAGATGACTACTCTTCGGGTGCTGCTACACGTAGCGGCTCAGCGTGACTACGAGCTTCACTCCCTCGACTTCTCCACTGCCTTTCTTCAGGGCAGCCTTCACGAGCAGGTCTACCTGCGTCGCCCTCAGGGCTTTACTGGCACCTTCCCCCCTGGGACCCAGTGGCTTCTGCGGCGGCCAGTCTACGGCCTGCGCCAGGCGCCTCGTGAGTGGCACGACACTTTGCGTGCTACCCTTGCTGACCTGCAGTTCTTTCCGTCCTCTGCAGACCCCTCGCTCTTCGTTCGTGCTGGCTCGACTCCGTTCTACATCCTCGTCTACGTAGACGACCTGGTCTTTGCCACTGCTGACAGGGACGCACTGGCCTCCGTGAAGGCAGAGCTGCTGAAGAGACACACCTGCACTGACCTTGGAGAGCTGCGCCGTTACCTTGGCTTGCAGATCTCCAGGGACAGAGCCGCGCGCACCATCACCCTGACTCAGTCAAACTTGGTGCGCCAGGTCCTTCAGAGGTTCGGCCTTCAGTTCTCCTCAGCACAGCCCACCCCTCTTCCTCTGGACCACAGACTCTCCGCTCCAGTTCCTGAGGAGTCGGTAGATCCCAGTGGTCCTTACGCTGAGCTAGTGGGTTGCCTCATGTACCTGATGACTTGCACTCGCCCAGATCTCGCATACCCTCTCAGCATCCTGGCTCGTTTCGTGGCCACAGGCAGGCACCGACCTCAGCACTGGTCTGCCGCTAAGAGGGTTTTGCGTTATCTTGCAAGTACATCGGGCATGGGGTTAGTGCTAGGCGGACGCAGGCCAGTGGTCCTTACTGGACACACAGACGCTTCTTGGGCAGACGACGCCGAGACGCTCAGGTCTTCCCAGGGCTACTGCTTTAGCCTTGGTTCAGGTGCTGTCTCGTGGAGAGCTACCCGCTCTTCGTCTGTTGCCCAGTCCAGCTGTGAGGCCGAGATCTACGCCGGTGCCATGGCGGCACAGGAGCTCCGCTGGCTGACCTTCTTGCTCACTGACTTAGGTGAGCGGCCTAGCTCTGCCCCGGTCCTGTACGCTGACAACAGGGCCATGATCCTCCTGTGTCAGGAGCCTCGACTCGAGGGCAGAGCGAAGCACATCCAGCTGCGGTACTTCCTCCTGCGTGAGCTACAGCAGCGTCGCCAGGCTCGCGTAGTACACTTAGCCTCGGTGCCAACACAGCTGATATCTTTACGAAGGCGCTTGCGCCTAAAGATCATCAGCGGCACTGTGTGCAGCTTGGTCTGGTTCCTGTAGTCTCTCACTTACTCGGGCCTTGACTCTGTACTGTCCTATATATCTGTGTGTACACTCAGACTGGACTTGTGTCCTCTTACAGTGGTTGGACTAGTAGTGCCGCCCTGTACTAGTTCTTGCCTTGCCTGTACTCCTTCTGACTGGTCTTTTAGACCCTTGTCTCAGAGGCTGGACTAGTAGTGCCACCCTGAGCTGCTTGTCTAGAACATTCCCCTATGCAGTCCAGGGGGTGTGTCAAACATGTTTAGTTATCATGCTTGTATAGACTGTATAGGGTCATCTTCTAGAGAGTACAACAGTTAGGTATATGTTTGTGTACTCTCTCTCTCTATTCATAAATTTCACTGCTTGATATAACAGGAAGTGTAATAAAGGAGTCGCGATCCAAGAGTGTCAATACAAATGAGGGCCTAGGCATTTATAGGCACCAACGGAGCTAGCCGAGAACCACACGAACAAGTTGGGGCGGTCCGATTAGCGAAAGCCACGGAAGCGCTGCACGTCTAGGTTTCGGTTAGCGAAATGGTTCGGGACCGAACAAGTTGTCGAGCCTCGACTTCCGAGAATCGAGGGCGTACGCGCTATAGTCGAGCCGAGTAAAGAAAGGGGAATCTCCTTACACCACCCCCACTGTCGGGATGAGACTACCCACATCTGGGACACGTTTTCGATGTAAGTAGTCCCGGACGACTTTGTGTTCGCCGAACATAGCTGCGGGGACCCAAAGATCGTCGTCAGTCGTGCGATCAACCCATCGTACAAGGAAATCAACTGCTGTTGTATCTTGATCGCCTCGTACGCGATGAGTGAGAATCTTGGACAGCTCCATCGTTGGCTCGGGTACTGGGTTAACCGTAGGATTGATGTGTTGACAATCGAGATTAGTCGTACTCGGGACGAACGGTCGCAGGAGACTAACTTGGAACGAATCATGGATTCGCTAGTCGGTTGGCAGTTGCAGATGGGCTGTGACTGGTGTCACCATGCGGATGATGCGGAATGGGCCGCAAAATCTTGGTTGTAATTTGTTTGGGTAAGGAATTCCCAAATTTCTGGTGTCAAGCAAAACCAATTGCCCAGGGGCAAGTGTTAAGTCTCGGCGTCGTCGGTCAACTTGCTGCTTAGCCCTCTGGTTGGCTTTGAGAATGGCATCGGCAACTTTTTGCTGAGACTGTCGGAGATTTTCGACGAACTGCTCAGACCTTGGTGCCGGATTTTCTATTGGGGGCGATAGAGGGGTTGTCGGATCTATCCCATAATTAAGGAAGACCGGGGACTGAGTAGTCGTGACCGATGGGGCGTTGTTGTACGCAAACTCGATCAAGGGAAGGGCGTCTTCCCATTGGGCCGGGTCTGTGCATGGCGTGCGAATCAGCTGCTCCATCCTCTCATTGGTGCGCTCAGTCTGGCCGTCCGATTGCGGGTGGTATGCCGTGGACAGATGCAGACATGTGCCGTACTGCTGCCAGGCTTTTGTCCAAAAGTTGGATGTGAACCGTGGGTCACGATCGCTGATGATTGCTGAGGGGATGCCGTGTAGCCGCACGATGTTCGTGAGGAACAGTTTCGCTGTCTTCTCGGCAATAATCGTCGTCTTGCAGGCGGCGAAGTGAACCATCTTGATCAACCGGTCAACGACGACGAGAATCGCGTCGTTACCGCTTGGACCAGCTGGAAGGCCAGTGACGAGATCCATTGTCACTTGTTGCCATGGTCGGCAGGGTGGCTCGAGTGGCTGCAGCAATCCAGCAGGTCGAAGTCGGGAAGACTTCATGTGTTGACACGTGTCGTATGAGGTGACGTACAGCTGCATGTCTGTCGGCAAATCGGGCCAGTACTAATTACGGCTCAGTAATTTGGCGGTTTTGTCGATGCCCTAGTGACACGAGAAATTCGAGTCATGTGCCTCTTGGATCAGTAATTCCCGTAAGGTACGGTAAGCGAGAACCCAAATCCGATTGGTACCGATTTTAAGGTAATAGGCCCCTAGCTTGTCCATCAGTTGGGGATGATTGTTAGTGGTGAAGAATGGATCAGTACTGTATCCGTGGGTGAATAGGCCAGTGAGCAACGGATTATTTTGGGTAATTACGACGGCGACGATGTGGACTGAAGGGCGTATCAGTGCGTCAGCGATGTTGCTAACCTCCTGTTTGTAGGTAACTCTGTAGTGGAAGTTGGACAAGAGGTAGTCGAGGTAATGAATCTGTCGGGAATTCAGTGTCGGCTGGGCAAGGATGAATTGTAGCGACTTGTGGTCTGTTCGGACTGTCACGTCAGCGCCAGACTTAGAAAGCAGAAACGATCGCGAGTAACTCCTTGTCATGAACAGGATAATTTCGCTCGGCCGGGTTCAGCTTTTGTGACTCGTAGGCGATGGGTTGAAGGCCTTCGAGGAAGTCTTGTAACAGTAGAGCGCCAATGGCCAGATCGCTAGCGCCGGTGATGAGCTCGAATGGACGGTGAGGATGTGCAATCCGAAGAGCTGGAGGTGTAGTCAGGAAAAAATTGAGCTTTTCGAACGCAGCCTACTGCTCTCCCCCCTACTCATAAAACGCGCCCTTCTTCAGAAGATCCGTGAGAGGAGAAGTTACCCTCGCCATGTTCGGAATGAAACGGCGGACGTAATTCACGAACCCCACGAAACTATGAAGTTCGCTGAAATTAGTCGCCGGCTTCCAGTCTGGATTGTCGCAATCTTCTTTGGGTCGATTTTAACATCGTCGATGGAAATTACGTGGCCCAAAAACTTCAGTTCGTGTCCTTGGTGATGAGTGTATTCTGTTGCAGGAGAGAGAAAATTGTTGTCAAATCCTTCAAATGCTGCTCCCGGGTAGTGTTGTAGACCAGTATGTCGTCGAGGTACACGATGGCGCATTTGTCCAGAAGCGGCCGAAAAACTTCGTTCCTGGTTAACTAGAACATCGAAGGTGTGTTTGTTAAGCCAAAAGGCATAACCGTGTACTCGTAACTCCCGTACCGGGTCCGAAACGCCGTCTTGTAGCAGTCAGCTTTGTGCACGCGCATTTGGTGGTAACCGCCTCGCTGTTCAATTTTCGAGAAGAACTTGGCTCCGTTAAGTTGGTCCATGAGTTCGTCGGCACGCGGGATAGGATAGCGAGCTTGATGGTAACCCGGTTCAAGGTGCGGTAGTCAATACACATTCGTAGACCGCCATCTTTCTTCGGGGTGAACAGGATTGGAGCTACAAACGGTGAGGTGCTTGGGCGAATGAAACCCTTTTCGAGCAGGTAGTCCAGTTGGTGTCGAAGTTCATTCAGCTCAGGTTGAATTAGCCGCCATTGAGTCTAAACAGTAGGTTGCGCGCCAGGCTCCAACTCGATTTTGTGGTCATGTTGTTGCTCAGGTGGCAAACCCGGCGGTAGGTCGTTTGGAAAACTGTAGGTGTGTTTCCGAATCACCATCGCCAAATAATCTGGGACAGCTGTGCAGAGTTTGTCGGTTGGCGTGTCGACAGCCGTGGATGCGATCCGTTGGACGGCATAAAGTTGCGCCCCTCGAATCAAGGCTCGCTTGATCGTCACTGCGCTGACCGCTGATGTGGTCGAATCTTGACAGCTCCACTTGGGTAGTCGTCGCCACTTGCCACTCCATTCAATGCGACAATCGCCCATCCGCCAGTCGATGCTCGGGTTGTATTCGTGTAGCCAATCGCGTCCCAGCAGCATGACGCAGCCGTCCAAAGTTGTCGCCAGCATCTTCGTCGTGAAACTGAAATTTTCGCCGCATGTTACTCGCACGTGAGATACTCGCTCCCGAATTGCTAGTGGTGTGCCGTCAACCAGTCGCGCGTCGATTTCGGGCATGCAGCGCTCCAGCTGCAATCGTTCTTTTTTTGCCTTCGTCACGTCCATAAAACTGTGGCTCGCCTCACCATCAACGAATATTTTGATGCGGGTGTTGCGAACTCTTCCTTCAACCAGCACAGGGCGACCAACTGGTTCACCCCCCTTATTCAGCCAGGAATGGTCGATAGCCCAAATTGGCACTATAACCTGGTGGGGGTGGTGGCATTTGGGCGACGCAATCAAGTCAGTAGGTGGCCCATCTACTACTAACGATCTCCATTTCCCAACTCCTTCTTGTCGTTAGCTAAGTTCTTCTTCAAATGCGGGCAGTCCTTCACCATGTGATCCGGTTGATTGCAGTGGAAGAAGGCTCCTGAAAATAATCAGGTTGGAAACACGACCACGCCATTGATTGATGTGTGTTAGGGCTGGCCTCGAGAGCGATTTCCCTCCCGGAAGCCCACTCTCGTGAGTCCACATCGTGCTTTCAGCGTGTTTGCTATGCGAAGTATTTCGTTGAATGTCGCTGGGGCTCGCAGGAGGATCTCTTGCTGAATCTCCGGCTTGAGACCACCCACGTAGCGATCGATGCGCTCGTCTTCGCTAAGCCCTCCGATTTGGTCCCAGATTGCCAGAAACGATGCCGTGTATTCTTGGACAGAGCCCAACTATCTCCACATCCGAAGCTTTGTGCGAGCATTTTTGCGCATAGATATGTGCTTGAATCTGCTGTTCAATACTTCGTCACGCTTTCCATGTGCGGATCGTGGCCGACCCAAAGATCGGTTCTGCCTTTGCCGTTGATTCCCTGTCGGGGCTCCTCCCTCGTCTTGATGCATGCGCCACCAGTCGAATGCCGGTCCCCTCAGCAGCGATACTACCAAGTTGACCCGTGATGCATTGTCATTAATCTTGCTGCTGCGAAGAAGATTTCTATGGCGAACAACCACCCGCTCACTGTAGTTGTTCTGTCGGTCGGGTTGAACGGTGGTGGCATCGAAGGCTTGATTTTAATAGTCGCCCGCGTCTTGCTGTTGACTTCTTCAACTGCTTCAGGTGTCGCCGACGCCCTCGCTTCGCTCGCAGCATCTTCGTCTCGGGTAACAGGCCGCCCCTGACGCGTTTCACCCCGCGTCTAGCGAAGCGACGAGTTTTCATTGCGCAGCGTCTGCACTTCGCTTCCCAGCGACTCGAACTTATCGGCGAGTTGTTGAAGCTGGGCCTGCAGTGTCGTCAATGTAGCCGCCCTGGCTTGCAACTCGTCTAACTCCTCCTGAGTCACGTTCCTAACATTACGACAGGCAGAGGTTTCCGGCGTGGTAGGCATGCTGGAAAGTTTACCTGACAGATCTGATGGTGCACACCAGGGCTGCCGTTTCGAAAAAAGGCACTCTGATTTTGCCCCCCAAATTTTTTCCCGAGTCTGAAGGGTCATTTTTCAATTTTTCGCTACTCTGAAATCTCAGTGTCCAAGATTTAAAACCACAGGCTAAAATAGCAAAGGGGGGGTTTCAAGTGCGCCGCTCTTGAAAGTGGGGGCACTTGAAAAACTCTGGGATGCTAGTGCGAAACTGCCATAAGAAGTTTGGGGCAGACGGGAAGGTTTGAATCACAATATTACGCACCTACCGGAGGTTGGGCGATATTGAAACGCGTGCGACGAGGCGGTAAAGCCATGTACGACAAACCAAAATTTCCACCAAAATGGCGAGAGAGGAATCCCATTGTAGCCGGGGCGTGTTTAGGTTCGATCTGGTCCAACGCCAAGTTATGCGAATAAGCAGAACTTGGACGAAACATGCATAGAGAGGGGACTACCTGCGTCAATATGCGTGATGCGAGAACGGGGTTCCGAACAGGTTGACTTCAGAAGGCTTGTGGAACCTCAAGAGTCTTTTTCAAATAAAATTGGTATGTAACTCGTACACAATGTAATAGCATGTACCTGGAACGTTATGAGTAGCATACAACAGTATCAACATCACAATGTAATATGCAAAATGCATTTTGCGCCTCTGTGGTTTAGAGAAACAATGCGAAGTTTTATTGCAAAATTATGCCACAAAAATATGTGATTGCAGCGAGCAATACCCCTGCATGCATCATTCGCATATGTTGAAATGGCAGCACGGGCAGAATTCCCCACACCAGTGGCAGCAGAGATACCGTAACTGCAGCATTGGCGGCAGTGCTGGCATAGAGGGACATAAGTGAAAGGGGTAGCGGATGGAGGAAAAGCTTGACAGGGTGGGAGAAAAAGGAAGGGATGATGGCAGAAAGGATGGGAGATGGGAGCGAGGTCGGGAAAAAAATAATTGCCTCCACCACAACGGGATGTGGCACAGGAGAGAGCCGGGGCACATCAGAGAGGGGGGGGACAGCAGAGAGAGGGGGGACAGCAGAGAGGGGGGGGGCAGCAGAGAGCAGGGGGATAGCAGAGACCGGGCAGGCAGTAGAGAGGCGGGGACAGCACAGAACAGGGGGACAGCAGAGAGCGGGCTGGCAGCAGAGAGCAGGGGGACACCAGAGAGTGGGGGGATAGCAGAGAGCAGGCAGATAGCAGAGAGCGGGGGGATAGCAGAGAGTAGGCAGACAGCAGGGAGCGGGGGGGTGGCAGAGAGCAGGCACACAGCAGGGAGCGGGGGGGTGGCAGAGAGCAGGCAGACAGCAGAGAGCTGGGGGATGGCAGAGAGCAGGCAGACAGCAGAGACCGGGGGGGTGGCAGAGAGCAGGCAGACAACAGAGAGCTAGGGGATGGCAGAGAGCAGGCAGACAGCAGAGAGCGGGGGGATAGCAGAGAGCAGGCAGACAGCAAGGAGCGGGGGGATAGCAGAGAGCACGCAGACAGCAGAGAGCAGGGGGATAGCAGAGAGCAGGCAGACAGCAGGGAGCGGGGGGATAGCAGAGAGCAGGCAGACAGCAGGGAGCGGGGAGGTGGCAGAGAGCAGGCAGACAGCAGGGAGCGGGGGGGTGGCAGAGAGCAGGCAGACAGCAGAGAGCTGGGGGATGGCAGAGAGCAGGCAGATAGCAGAGAGCGGGGGGGTGGCAGAGAGCAGGCAGACAGCAGAGAGCTGGGGGATGGCAGAGAGCAGGCAGACAGCAGAGAGCGGGGGGATAGCAGAGAGCAGGCAGACAGCAGAGAGCGGGGGGATAGCAGAGAGCAGGCAAACAGCAGAGAGCGGGGGGATAGCAGAGAGCAGGCAGACAGCAAGGAGCGGGGGGATAGCAGAGAGCAGGCAGACAGCAGAGAGTGGGGGGATAGCAGAGAGCAGGCAGACAGCAGGGAGCGGGGGGATAGTAGAGAGCAGGCAGACAGCAGGGAGCGGGGGGGTGGCAGAGAGCAGGCAGACAGCAGGGAGCGGGGGGGTGGCAGAGAGCAGGCAGACAGCAGAGAGCTGGGGGATGGCAAAGAGCAGGCAGACAGCAGAGAGCTGGGGGATAGCAGAGAGCAGGCAGACAGCAGGGAGCGGGGGAACAGCAGAGAGCGGGAGGAATGGAGGGACAGGAGAGAGCAGGCAGACAGCAGAGACCGGGAGCTTGATTCCAAATATTATAGCCCTCTTACTGCCAAGCACTCCCCCTCTACCCGCCATCTATTCTCCCTCACCCTGCCCTTTGTTCCCCCTCCCCTTGCCCTTTGTTCCCCCTCTCTTTGCCCTTTCTTCCTCCTTCCCTCGCCCTCCGTTCTCTGGTCTTCCTCACCCTACTTTGCTCTCTCCTCGCTCTGTCATCCCCCTCTCGCGGCCCTCCAAACCACCAATGCTCGTCCCCCCTCTCCCAGCCCTCTCATCCGCCTTCCCTCTCCCTCTCCAACACCTCTCCTCGCCCTCGGGTGTTTTTACCCTCTTCCTCCGCCCCCCTCTCTCTAACCACTCTCCTCCCTCTCTACTTGCCCTTGGCTCCGAATCTCCTCACCCGTATCCCCCTCTCTCTGTTCCCTCAATTCAGCCCTCCCTCATCCCCTCGCACACCCCTCCTCGCCGTTGGTTAACCCTTTCCTCCCCCTCTTTTCCGCATCTCTTCCCCCTCTCATCCCCCTCCCCTCACCCTAACATCTGCATCTTCCCCCCATCTTATATGCCTTCCCTCACCCTCTCCTGCTAGTGTCTTCTCCCTCGGTTACCCCCTTTCCACTACCCCTCTCCCCACGTCCCCTCACCTTCCGTTCTCTGCCCTCCGCGCCCTCCCTTGCTCTCTTCTCGCCCTCTCTTCCCCCTCTCAAGGCCCTCCCAACCACCGTTCCCCTTCTCCCCGCCATCCGTTCCCCCTCTCCCCGCCATCCTTTCCCCCTCTCCCCGCCATCCTTTCCCCCCTTCCCCGCCATCCTTTCCCCCTCTCCCCGCCGTCATTTCCCCCTCTCCCCGCCATCCTTTCCCCCTCTCCCCGCCGTCCGCCCCCCCTCTCCTTGCCATGCGTTCCCCCTCTTCTCGCTTTCTGTTCCCCTTCACTTCGCCATTCGTCCCCCGTTTTCTCTGTGCTTTCCGTTTCCTCTCTCCTCGCCATTCGTCCCCCGTTTCCTCTCTCTCCTCCCTCTCTTCTCGCCATCCGTCCCCCGTCTCCTCTCTCTCCTCCCTCTCTCGTCGCCATCCGTCCCCCGTCTCCTCTCTCTCCTCCCTCTCTCGTCGCCATCCGTCCCCCGTCTCCTCTCTCTCCTCCCTCTCTCCTCGCCATCCGTTCCCCCTCTCGTCGCCATCTCCCGCCTCTTCTCGCCACGTGTCTTTCTCTCGTCGCCATCCGTTCCCCCTCTCCTCGCTACGCATTCCCCCGATCTTCTCGCTATCCGAGGCCCAATCCCCTTGCGGGAGTGTTTCATGGCCCGTGCCATTTAATCTCGGGCTATATACCTCCGCTAGAGTCGTGGGGCCTAATGGCGGGTTTTACAACAGTTTTGGTACGCGAACTTAGGCGGGCACTATGTCTTGTACGCTGATCTTAGCTCGTCCCAATGTGCACGTCGGTATTACGCCCAAGGTATCATTTTCTTTAGGATAAAAAACCTCCCCCTCGTAGTGCTGGGAGTTGGTCGTCGATGGGCGGGCGGTTTCCTTTTTTTGACCTGTGCTGTGGCAGCTATGGCTTCCTAAGCTTGACTGACTACGACATAATCTCCTCCTCCGAATCGTGAAGCACACCCATGGAGCTCTTGAACGACGGGTTTGAGGGTGGTAATCGCATTCGACAAATTGTGCGACATTCACACTTGTCGCACCGTGTTCCGTCGAAGTCGTTGATCAGTTTGGTGCGTCGTGGCCCTTTTGCTACGTTTCAAACTGTCGCAACATGTTTTTTTTCGTTTCGTTTGGTGTGTAGTGCTCGAGTCTGGGTCGTTTATTCTGACCCCCAAAAAGCTCAGTTTCCAAGAGCGCCCAGGGTGTGCTTTTCTAGCCTGTGGTTTTAACGAGTCTGAAATACTCAGGGTTCAGAAAGTCGACTCCGAGTCTTGCGCCCAAGTCGAATCTTGTATTTGCAGAGTTCACACCAGGGTCACAGATTCGTTTTATGGAGGCTGATTGCTCATGCTTGCCCTTATGAGAACCCATTTTTGTTAGGGTAGTTTTTATTTGATTGCCTGAAATTTCAGGCTGAATTTTCCGTAGCGCTGACGAATCAGGCCTGGGTTTTGAAACGTGCTGTATCAGTGACGATGGTTGCAGTTCGCCGCGTAATCGAAGGAAAAGTTGTGTTCTCAAGAACTGCCGAAACCCCACCAACTTGCTGTATCCGCGCAGTTTGTGCTAACGACAAATCACGTCCCTCGCGCACACCTGCTCTAGCCTTCCTCGGGCAACCAGCGTGATACACTACTTGGTTTAAGGACCAGTCACGCTCCTCATAATTGCTCCTAGGTACAGTATCTCAGACTTTTGCGTGATTTTGGTCTGATGGCCAATCACAGCCTCACACCTGCTCCGAGTATGATGAAGCATGTCGAAGGACAATGCGTGTACAGTACAGCAGCAGCGAGTTTGTCTGTGATGGGTCATTGCAAGTGTGTGATTGGTTGTTGAGGGACTTGTGCCACCCGCTTATAGGACGACACAAAAAATCAGGGGAAAGGGGGTGCGGGGAGAATGTCTCTAAAAATGGAAGACTTAGCCGATTTTTGTGGGTGTTGGGGGTGTTAGAGGGGTGTCTCTAGAATAGGACTTCAACGATTCTTATGGGCTGTTGGTTGTGCTGGGGGGAACTGTCTTTGGCTGCTAGGACTTAGCCAGATTTTATAGGTTGCGGGGGGCGGGGTGTGTGAAAGGACTTGACTCTGGCCGTTGGGGATTTGGACGCAAAATTTGGGTGAGGGCAGGTAGGTATGTATATCTCAGGGTCCGTACGCGTTGTGCTATGAAAACGCAGTATCCACAAACTGCCAAGTCTGAGATTGTCAGGATTCAAAAACATATAACCCTGAAGGGTTCAGCATTCAGAAATTGGCAAGTCTGAAAAATCAGGATCGGCAAAAAAATGGGTCTGAAATTTCAGACAATCAGACTAAAATAGTCTGATAAAATCAGGCCTGGTGCACACGCTTTTTGTTGGAGGAGCTTTAACGCGCTCACCTACCAACCGCAGGCCAACCCCCTATTCTGTCGGGTCCTCTCCCGATATCAACGGACTTCTCTACGGAAGACTAAGCAGGCAGGAACGGAGCTCTGATACCAGCTGTTATGAATTAATCAGAGTAATAACAGGTAGTGTAATAAAGGATTCGTGATTCAAGAGTGTAGATACATATGAGGGCCTAGGGTTTTAGGCACCTACAGAGCTAGCCGAGAACCACACAAACAGATTGTGGCGGTCTGCTTGGCGAAAGCCACGGAAGCGCTGCGCGTCTAGTTTTGGGCTCGCGAAATGGTTCGGGACCGAAGAAGTTGGCCGAGCCTGGACTTCCGACAATCGAGGGCGTACGCGCTGTAGTCTAGCCGAGTAAGGAAAGGGATTTTCCTTACTCTCCCACATTCCCAGCCTTCCACGCTCAGCGCAAAGGGGTGCGAGGGTCAGAGGCTGCCACATTCATTCGCCTTGCTAGTTACTTCGCATTTTCTCGCATTTTCACGCATCTTCTCGCATTTTCTCGCATTTTCACTTTGGAAATATCTCTTAGAATGGCGTCTGTCTCGCTCGCCCTTGATTGCCGCGCTGTGCTGGGCGAGTCGCCCGTCTGCAACGCACGTGGCGACGTCTGGTTCGTCGACATCAACGGTCGCAAGATCCTGGGCTACGACAGCGTGGCGAGCCGTGCGATTCGTGAAGAGGCCATTGCGACGCCGCAGCTCGTCGGATGCGTCGCACCGCGTGCGTCGGGAGGCCTTATAGCGGCGATGGAGGTGAGGCGACGGTGTTGACCTAGTAGGCTGGCCTGACCAGGCTGACTGGCTGACTGGGTTATCCGAGTGTGTGAAGGGGGGTAGAGGGTACGGAAAGGGGCATTTAAAAGAAAGAGAGGGGCAGGGGCGCATTTCAAAGGCTTTATAAGGCTGCCTAAAAGTCAATCGCTCCCTTATTGACCGGCATCCTGCTGTTTCTCCGTGTGCGTGTGCTTTTATGTGAGTGCGTGCATGCGCGTGCATTGCGTGTGTGTGCATCGACTTGTGTGCATTGCATGTGCATGTGGATGCATGTGCATGTGGATGCATGTGCATGTGGATGCATGTGCATGTGGATGCATGTGCATGTGGATGCGTGTGCATGTGGATGCGTGTTTATGTGGATGCATGTGCATGCTGTGAGCAGGACTGTATAGTAGCCGTGGACACGAGTGATGGGTGGGTCACAGACACTCTTCTGCAAATGCCATCGCAATACATCGGCCCTAAGATACGGTCAGTTGCCGAATCAAGATGGCATTTGCAGGAGAGTGTCTGTGTCTGCAGACACTCTCCTGCAAGTGCCCTAAGATACGGTCAGTTACCGAATCAAGATTCGTTTCGGTCAACGACCAAACACACGCACCTGCACAGCAACAAACGAGACACGGTCATTCCTCTCGCTCTCTTTCCACCACTCCCCACTCCCAACCTCCTCACCCCTCTCCTCCCCTTCCCCTCCCCTTTCCCCCCACCCCCCCCATATCCTCCATCTCTCCCTCCCGGCACCTCACTTGCAACAACGGCTAGTGTGACCCTGTAGGTCCCCTCTGGTGTGGCACCATGCATGCCTCATGGCATGAGTCAGCGCCCTACACTTTTCCCCCACAACCTCCCTCCCTCCTCCGCCACCCCTAATCGCACTTCACCGCTCTGTTTCAACGCCGGCTAGTGTGCAATGCGAACCCGCCAGTTGGATCCGGCCGGGCAGGCTCCATGCATGCCTCGTGGCTCCATGCATGCCTCGTGGCTCCATGCATGCCTCGTGGCTCGATTCTCACGCTCTCACCTCCCATTCCCCAACCCAACCAACGCCCCACAACACCCCTTAGTCTCTGACTCCCCGGTTCAACGATGGCAAGTGGGACCCATCTGGTCGGTTCTGGGCGGGCGCCATGCATGTGTGTCTCCTCTCCCTGCACGTCAGTATCATGACTCCCCCCCCCCCCACGGTTCTAGCGCTCCTTGCTACCCCCCTCCACCCCCCCCCCCCCCCCCCCGCCCCCCCCCCACTTCTTCCCCTCTCCCCAGTCCCCCTCCCTTCCGCCCCCCGCACCCCTCTCCATTGGTGGCAGGTTCAACGATGGCAAGTGTGACCCCTCTGGTCGGTTCTGGGCCGGCACCATGCACGCCTCGTGACATGATTCTAGCTCCCTTTTTTGTTATTTCCCATGACTCCTCCCACTCCTCAATCCAACCTCCCCCCCTCCCCCACCCCTTGGTGGCAGGTTCAACGATGGCAAGTGTGACCCCTCTGGTCGGTTCTGGGCCGGCACCATGCACGCCTCGTGGCGAGACCCCTCCGCTCCTGCTGGCCACCTCTTCTGCTTCTCCCCTGCTGCTGCTGCTGCTCCTGGTGCTGGTGCTGCTGGTGCTGGGGAGGCGGGGCAGGGGGAGGGGTTGGGAGTGGAGGTGAAGGTGGAGGGGACGCAGCTGTCCAACGGGCTCGCGTGGTCTGGGGACGGCTCACGGCTCTTCTTCATTGACTCGGCGCTCAGAGTGAGTGTGCCGGAGCATGGGGCGTGGGAAATGGGGCATAGGGAATGGGGCGGGTGTCCGTGCACTGGGCTTGGAGGCATGTGTCTATTGCATGGCCTGGGGATGGCTCACGGCTCTTCTTCATTGGCTCTGCTCTACACGAGTGAGTGTGCGTCGGGCATGCTGGCATGGGGCATGCTGGCGTGGGGCATGCTGGCGTGGGGCATGCTGGCGTGGGGCATGCTGGCATGGGGCATGCTGGCGTGGGGCATGCTGGCGTGGGGCATGCTGGCATGGGGCATGCTGGCGTGGGGCATGCTGGCGTGGGGCATGCTGGCGTGGGGCATGCTGGCGTGGGGCATGCTGGCGTGGGGCATGCTGGCGTGGGGCATGCTGGCGTGGGGCATGCTGGCGTGGGGCATGCTGGCGTGGGGCATGCTGGCGTGGGGCATGCTGGCGTGGGGCATGCTGGCGTGGGGCATGCTGGCGTGGGGCATGCTGGCGTGGGGCATGCTGGCGTGGGGCATGCTGGCGTGGGGCATGCTGGCGTGGAGAATGCTGGCGTGGGGCATGCTGGCGTGGGGCATGCTGGCGTGGGGCATGCTGGCGTGGGGCATGCTGGCGTGGGGCATGCTGGCGTGGGGCATGCTGGCGTGGGGCATGCTGGCGTGGGGCATGCTGGCGTGGGGCATGCTGGCGTGGGGCATGCTGGCGTGGGGCATGCTGGCGTGGGGCATGCTGGCGTGGGGCATGCTGGCGTGGGGCATGCTGGCGTGGGGCATGCTGGCGTGGGGCATGCTGGCGTGGGGCATGCTGGCGTGGGGCATGCTGGCGTGGGGCATGCTGGCGTGGGGCATGCTGGCGTGGGGCATGCTGGCGTGGGGCATGCTGGCGTGGGGCATGCTGGCGTGGGGCATGCTGGCGTGGGGCATGCTGGCGTGGAGAATGTTGGCGTGGGGCATGCTGGCGTGGGGCATGCTGGCGTGGGGCATGCTGGCGTGAGGCATGGTGGCGTGGGCATGCTGGCGTGGGGCATGCTGGCGTGGGGCATGCTGGCGTGGGCATGCTGGCGTGGGGCATGCTGGCGTGGGGCATGCTGGCGTGGGGCATGCTGGCGTGGGGCATGCTGGCGTGGGGCATGCTGGCGTGGGGCATGCTGGCGTGGGGCATGCTGGCGTGGGGCATGCTGGCGTGGGCGTGGGGCATGCTGGCGTGGGGCATGCTGGCGTGGGGCATGCTGGCGTGGGGCATGCTGGCGTGGGGCATGCTGGCGTGGGGCATGCTGGCGTGGGGCATGCTGGCGTGGGGCATGCTGGCGTGGGGCATGCTGGCGTGGGGCATGCTGGCGTGGGGCATGCTGGCGTGGGGCATGCTGGCGTGGGGCATGCTGGCGTGGGGCATGCTGGCGTGGGGCATGCTGGCGTGGGGCATGCTGGCGTGGGGCATGCTGGCGTGGGGCATGCTGGCGTGGGGCATGCTGGCGTGGAGAATGCTGGCGTGGGGCATGCTGGCGTGGGGCATGCTGGCGTGGGGCATGCTGGCGTGGGGCATGCTGGCGTGGAGAATGCTGGCGTGGGGCATGCTGGCGTGGGGCATGCTTGTGAGTAACTCAAGTGATGATTGTATTAGGAAAAGCGTGGGTATACATAGGTGAGGAGTAGGAGGGAGGGGGGGTTTTGGTAGGGAGGTGACCACGATTATTGGTGACCCCAATAAGTTGAGTTGGCCAACTTATTGGGGGTCCAATGATCCTAGCCAAGATTATTGGTGGGTCCAATAATCTTGGTTGGTATTATTGGGGGTTCCAATAATTGGGAGCCCAACCAATTTAGGAACTCAACAAGGTTGGGAACCCAACCCCCAACTTGGGTGTATACACCCTAGTGGGGTGCTTATAAGTACCTAAGACAACGAAACGATGTCGGCTAATAGAATGAAGGGAGAATATTCTAACACAACCCCTTAGCCTACAGAGTGCCATAAGTCTTGGGAAGGTGAGGAGAAGCAACCCCTGAATCAGGTAGTCCCCTGTGAGGGAGGGGCAAGACCCAGAAGGCGAAGGAGAGCCGCATGGGGACGACGAGGGAGGGCCTTGGTGAAGATGTCTGCAAGGTTGGCTGAAGAGTCAATCTTGCGCACGGTGAGGTGTCCAGCCTGGACGAGCTCACGAACGAAGTAGTGTCGGAGCTCGATGTGTTTGGAGCGACCATGGAAAACGGCTTCCTTTGTGAGGTGGATAGTACTGGCATTGTCGCACCAGATGGTGGGACAGGGCTGGGGAGCATCCAGCTCAGCGAGGAGGAAGCTGAGCCACCGCGCCTCCTGGGCCGCCATGGTGACGGCGTAGAGCTCTGCTTCACAGGAGGAGAGCGCGATCGAGGAGGAGCGGGTGGAGCGCCAGGAAATGAGGCCGTTCCCGAGGGAGAAACCATACCCCTGTGAGCTGCGACGATCGGGCTGAGAATCCGCCCAAGAGGAGTCGCTATAGCCAGTGAGCTGAGGAGGGGTGGGGCCACCCAAGGTGAGGACATAGTCCTTGGTGCCTTTGATGTAGCGGAGAACACGCTTGGCCGCTTGCCAGTGCTCGGGAGTGTGTTTGCCAGCGCTGACAAAGCGCGCCAAGACACTGATAGGGTAGGCGAGGTCGGGGCGAGTGCACATCATGTCGTACATCAGGGACCCGACCAGCTCAGCGTAAGGACTGGTGGAGGAACCGTGGGTAGATGTCGACGAGAGCTGGTGGCCGACTTGGAGGGGTGTGGAGACGGGTTTGGCCGTGGCCATCTCGAAGCGTTCAAGGACCTTCTCGAGGTAGAATGTCTGAGAGAGGGAGATGGTCCTGGCCGCACGATCGCGAGAAATCTCCATCCCGAGGTAGCTGCGGACCTCCCCTAGGTCCTTGAAGAGGAGGCGCTTCTGCAGCTCATCCTTGACCTGTTGTAGGTCTGCTTCATTGCCAGCGGCAAGAAGCATGTCGTCGACGTAGACGAGGATGTAGAAGGGGGAGGGGGAGGTGCGCAGGAAGAGGCAGGAGGAAGCCTGGGAAGGGCGAAAACCAAGAGCACGGAGAGTGCTCGAGAGCTTGGCATGCCATTCCCGAGGAGCTTGCTTGAGGCCGTAGACCGGGCGGCGAAGTTCTCAAACGGTGTTGGGAGGGAAAGGGAGGTGCCAGCGCTCGGGACGCTCCATGAAGATGTGCTCATGGAGTTCACCTTGGAGAAATGCCGTGGTGACATCCTGTGAGGCGTGACATGCTGTGTGACATGCTGGCGTGGGGCATGCTGGCGTGGGGCATGCTGGCGTGGAGAATGCTGGCGTGGGGCATGCTGGCGTGGGGCATGCTGGCGTGGAGAATGCTGGCGTGGGGCATGCTGGCGTGGGGCATGCTAGTGTGGGGCATGCTGGCGTTGGGCATGCTGGCGTGGGGCATGCTGGCGTGGGGCATGCTGGCGTGGGGCATGCTGGCGTGGGGCATGCTGGCGTGGGGCATGCTGGCGTGGGGCATGCTGGCGTGGGGCATGCTGGCGTGGGGCATGCTGGCATGGGGCATGCTGGCGTGGGGCATGCTGGCGTTGGGCATGCTGGCGTGGGGCATGCTGGCGTGGGGCATGCTGGCGTGGGGCATGCTGGCATGGGGCATGCTGGCGTGGGGCATGCTGGCGTGGGGCATGCTGGCGTGGGGCATGCTGGCATGGGGCATGCTGGCGTGGGGCATGCTGGCGTGGGGCATGCTGGCGTGGGGCATGCTGGCGTGGGGCATGCTGGCGTGGAGAATGCTGGCGTGGGGCATGCTGGCGTGGGGCATGCTAGTGTGGGGCATGCTGGCGTTGGGCATGCTGGCGTGGGGCATGCTGGCGTGGGGCATGCTGGCGTGGGTGGGGCATGCTGGCGTGGGGCATGCTGGCGTGGGGCATGCTGGCGTGGGGCATGCTGGCGTGGGCCATGCTGGCGTGGGGCATGCTGGCGTGGGGCATGCTGGCGTGGGGCATGCTGGCATGGGGCATGTTGGCGTGGGGCATGCTGGCGTGGGGCATGCTGGCGTGGGGCATGCTGGCGTGGGGCATGCTGGCGTGAGGCATGGTGGCGTCGGTCATGCTGGCGTGGGGCATGCTGGCGTGGGGCATGCTGGCGTGGGGCATGCTGGCGTGGGGCATGCTGGCGTGGGGCATGCTGGCATGGGGCATGCTGGCGTGGGGCATGCTGGCGTGGGGCATGCTGGCGTGGAGAATGCTGGCGTGGGGCATGCTGGCGTGGGGCATGCTGGCGTGGAGAATGCTGGCGTGGGGCATGCTGGCGTGGGGCATGCTAGTGTGGGGCATGCTGGCGTTGGGCATGCTGGCGTGGGGCATGCTGGCGTGGGGCATGCTGGCGTGGAGAATGCTGGCGTGGGGCATGCTGGCGTGGGGCATGCTGGCGTGGGGCATGCTGGCGTGGAGAATGCTGGCGTGGGGCATGCTGGCGTGGGGCATGCTTGTGAGTAACTCAAGTGATGATTGTATTAGGAAAAGCGTGGGTATACATAGGTGAGGAGTAGGAGGGAGGGGGGGTTTTGGTAGGGAGGTGACCACGATTATTGGTGACCCCAATAAGTTGAGTTGGCCAACTTATTGGGGGTCCAATGATCCTAGCCAAGATTATTGGTGGGTCCAATAATCTTGGTTGGTATTATTGGGGGTTCCAATAATTGGGAGCCCAACCAATTTAGGAACTCAACAAGGTTGGGAACCCAACCCCCAACTTGGGTGTATACACCCTAGTGGGGTGCTTATAAGTACCTAAGACAACGAAACGATGTCGGCTAATAGAATGAAGGGAGAATATTCTAACACAACCCCTTAGCCTACAGAGTGCCATAAGTCTTGGGAAGGTGAGGAGAAGCAACCCCTGAATCAGGTAGTCCCCTGTGAGGGAGGGGCAAGACCCAGAAGGCGAAGGAGAGCCGCATGGGGACGACGAGGGAGGGCCTTGGTGAAGATGTCTGCAAGGTTGGCTGAAGAGTCAATCTTGCGCACGGTGAGGTGTCCAGCCTGGACGAGCTCACGAACGAAGTAGTGTCGGAGCTCGATGTGTTTGGAGCGACCATGGAAAACGGCTTCCTTTGTGAGGTGGATAGTACTGGCATTGTCGCACCAGATGGTGGGACAGGGCTGGGGAGCATCCAGCTCAGCGAGGAGGAAGCTGAGCCACCGCGCCTCCTGGGCCGCCATGGTGACGGCGTAGAGCTCTGCTTCACAGGAGGAGAGCGCGATCGAGGAGGAGCGGGTGGAGCGCCAGGAAATGAGGCCGTTCCCGAGGGAGAAACCATACCCCTGTGAGCTGCGACGATCGGGCTGAGAATCCGCCCAAGAGGAGTCGCTATAGCCAGTGAGCTGAGGAGGGGTGGGGTCACCCAAGGTGAGGACATAGTCCTTGGTGCCTTTGATGTAGCGGAGAACACGCTTGGCCGCTTGCCAGTGCTCGGGAGTGTGTTTGCCAGCGCTGACAAAGCGCGCCAAGACACTGATAGGGTAGGCGAGGTTGGGGCGAGTGCACATCATGTCGTACATCAGGGACCCGACCAGCTCAGCGTAAGGACTGGTGGAGGAACCGTGGGTGGATGTCGACGAGAGCTAGTGGCCGACTTGGAGGGGTGTGGAGACGGGTTTGGCCGTGGCCATCTCGAAGCGTTCAAGGACCTTCTCGAGGTAGAATGTCTGAGAGAGGGAGATGGTCCTGGCCGCACGATCGCGAGAAATCTCCATCCCGAGGTAGTTGCGGACCTCCCCTAGGTCCTTGAAGAGGAGGCGCTTCTGCAGCTCATCCTTGACCTGTTGTAGGTCTGCTTCATTGTCAGCGGGAAAAAGCATGTCGTCGACGTAGACGAGGATGTAGAAGGGGGAGGGGGAGGTGCGCAGGAAGAGGCAGGAGGAAGCCTGGGAAGGGCGAAAACCAAGAGCACGGAGAGTGCTCGAGAGCTTGGCATGCCATTCCCGAGGAGCTTGCTTGAGGCCGTAGACCGGGCGGCGAAGTTCCCAAACGGTGTTGGGAGGGAAAAGGAGGTGCCAGCGCTCGGGACGCTCCATGAAGATGTGCTCATGGAGTTCACCTTGGAGAAATGCCGTGGTGACATCCATCGAGTGTAGGATCATGCCGCGCCGGCCGACGAAGTCCAAGAACACGCGGACAACAGGGGGAGTGGCGGTCGGCGAGTAGGTGTCAAGGAAGTCATGGCCGTACCGTTGCGTGAATCCTTTGGCGCAGTAGCAGGCCTTATAGATCGGGCATGCTGGCGTGGGGCATGCTGGCGTGGGGCATGCTGGCGTTGGGCATGCTCGCGTCGGGCATGCTGGCGTCGGGCATGCTGGCGTCGGGCATGCTGGCGTCGGGCATGCTGGCGTGGGGCATGCTGGTGTGGGGCATGCTTGCGTCGGGCATGCTGGCGTCGAGAATGCTGGTGTCGGGCATGCCGGCGTTGGGCATGCTGACGTCTGGGATGCTGGCATGGGGCATGCTGGCGTGGGGCATGCTGGCGTCGGGCATGCTGGCTTCGGGCATGCTGGCGTGGGGCATGCTGGCGTCGGGTATGCTGGCATGGGGCATGCTGGCGTCGGGCATGCTGGCGTTGGGCATGCTGGCGCTGGGCATGCTTGGGGGAGGGGATGCTGGCGTCAGGCATCCTGGCGTCGGGCATGCTTGGCGTCGGGCATACTTGCGTTGTGCATGCTTGCGTCGGGCATGCTGGCGTCGGGCATGGTGGCGTCTGGCATGCTGGCGTCGGGCATGCTGGCGTCGGGCATGCTGGCGTCGGGCATGCTGGCTTGGGGCATGCTGGCATCGGGCATGCTGGCGTGGGGCATGCTGGCGTGGGGCATGCTGGCGTGGGGCATGCTGGCGTGGGCCATGCTGGCGTGGGGCATGCTGGCGTTGGGCATGCTGGCGTCGGGCATGCTGGCGTGGGGCATGCTGGCGTGGGGCATGCTGGTGTCGGGCATGCTGGCATGGGGCATGCTGGCGTGGGGCATGCTTGCGTCGGGCATGCTGGCGTCGGGAATGCTGGTGTCGGGCATGCTGGCGTTGGGCATGCTGACGTCTGGGATGCTGGCATGGGGCATGCTGGCGTCGGGCATGCTGGCGTTGGGCATGCTGGCGTGGGGCATGCTGGCGTGGGGCATGCTGGCGTGGGCATGCTGGCGTGGGGCATGCTGGCGTCGGGTATGCTGGCATTGGGCATGCTGGCGTCGGGCATGCTGGCGTTGGGCATGCTGGCGCTGGGCATGCTTGGGGGAGGGGATGCTGGCGTCAGGCATCCTGGCGTCGGGCATGCGTGGCGTCGGGCATACTGGCGTTGGGCATGCTTGCGTGGGGCATGCTGGCGTCGGGCATGGTGGTGTCGGGCATGGTGGCTTGGGGCATGCTGGCTTGGGGCATGCTGGCGTGGGGCATGCTGGCGTCGGGCATGCTGGCGTCAGGCATGCTGGCGTGGGGCATGCTGGCGTGGGGCATGCTGGCGTCGGGCATGCTGGCGTGGGGCATGCTGGCGTCGGGCATGCTGGCGTGGGGCATGCTGGCGTCGGGCATGCTGGCGTCGGGCATGCTGGCATCGGGCATGCTGGCGTCGGGCATTCTGTCATGGGGCATGCTGACATGGGGCATCGTCCGTGGGGCATGGTGCGTGGGGCATGGTGCGTGGGGCATGGGGGCCGTGGGGCATGGGGTGTGGGGCATTGTGCGGGGGGCATGGGGCCTGGGGCGTCGGGTATGGAGCGTGGGCAGCGTGCTGGGACTCGAGTTAGGGAGAGTGAGCTGGGGGCGTCACTTGCTGGGTTGCATTGCAAGGCAGGTCAAAGTTCAAGCGAGTTACAGAGTTCCCTCACTAGGGCTCTTGCCCGGGCTCTGTGAGGACAGGTGAGTTGGAGGCGTGTCTTGCTGGAGCCTCAGCGAGGGAGAGCAAGGTGCGGGCTTAGATTGGCGCAGTTCAGACTCGCCCACAACACGTGTCTGCTCTGATGTGTGTCAATTTGAGCCTGTTCCTCACTCTTCCTTCCCGAGGCTCCAGCAAGGGATGCTTCCATCTCTCACTCCCCCTAACTCGAGTCCCAGCAACGAACCCGTACCTTAGTCCCCCCCTTTCATCCCATACATCCTGTATAAACCCTATGTCCCCCTGTCACCGTGGGCTTATCCATGCATCTCTGCAGACTGTGGACTGCTTTGACTAGGATGCAGCCACGGCGGCCATCAGCAAGCAATCCGTTAGTTAGCCCCCCAAAACAGCCCATCTATCCCCATAGAATCGCTATGCCCCCATGCATGCATCTGTGCAGACTGTGGACTGCTTTGACTACGACACCGCCATGGCGGCCATCAGCAAGCAATCCGTTAGTTAGCTCCCCAATACATCCCATCTATCCCCAAATAACCTATATGCCCCCATGCCCCCATGCATGCATCTGTGCAGACTGTTGACTGTTTTGACTACGACGCAGCCACGGCAGGGATCAGCAACCGCCGCACTGTGGTCACTTTCGGACAGGACGAGCCAGGTCAGTGGGATGGGGGGAAGTGGGAGGACGACCAACGTCGGTGGAATGGGGGGAAGGGGAGGGAATGGGGGGAGAGTGGGAAAAGGGGGGAAGGGGGGGAGAATGTTGGGAGAGTGGGAAAAAGGGGGGGAATGGGGGGAGAGTGGGAAGGGCTTTGGGAAGGCGTCGTGGTGGTGGGTGGGTAAGGATGTAGCCAGCCACCAGGAACAGTCACGCCGGAGTTTCTTTTGTGAGGTACTCGAAGAAGAAGCGGCTGGCGCAGTGCTTTCAGCTTTGGCCAGGACGAACTGGGAGGGGGGAAGTTGGGGCTAGGTGGGGGGGATAGAGTGGGGAGGGTTGGAGAAAGGAAGGGACATGACGGGTAGGGGGGACGAGAAGCAGGCAGCCATGGGGTAACCAGCCATGGGAGCACCAGCCATGGGAGCACCAGCCATGGGAGCACCAGCCATGGGAGCACCAGCCATGGGAGCACCAGCCATGGGAGCACTAGCCATAAAATAACCAGCCAGCCATGGGGGCACCAGCCATGGGGGCACCTCGCATTTGCCCTTAGAGAGGACGAGCTCAGGTAAGGGGGGAGTGGGGCATCGTGGTGACAGGGGTGGGGGGGAGTTTGGGAGAGGGGAGGAGAGAGAAGGGAGGGAGGAAGGGAGGGGGGGGGAGGGAGGAGAGGGGAGGAAGGTGGCTGGTTTGGTGGAAATGTGGGAATGGGGTGGAACGCCGAAAATGGTTCGGACTTGAGTTGTGCGGAGATCACTCAGTTCTCTATCGAGGTCTTTCGCTGTTTCATCCATATGGCCTGTCCATTAACGCCCGAGTCTCAAAATTGCAAGTGTAAAACTTGTGGTACCCCAGTTACACGGGAAGGACAGGCTAGGGAAAGCCACAGCCTGAATGCGAAGAGTAGGGGGGCTGACCAAGCGTAAAACCAGCAGAAGAAGTACGAGATTTTTTAGTCGACTAAAAAATCACCTGAGTGCGAAGAGTAGGGGGGCTAACCAAGCGTAAAACCAGCAGAAGAAGTACGAGGTTGAGCAAGTTCACGGATTGCAGGGACTCTAGGCTGTTGGATTGTTCCAAGGTTCTGATCTAACGGTTCAGTTCCTGGGAATTTGAACCGACCGCTTAGGACGAAGTGAGAACTTTGGAATGCGGAAAGTTGGAATCGCCACCGTTGGATCAGCAAGCTGCTGGGTTCAACGTGTCAAACCTGCCGTAACCCAACCTTCGTCGATCCTGGTTTAGTTTGGTTTGCGTTTTTTGCCGAAACAATAAGGTCGCGCTACCTGCATTTCGCTCTTGTCCACCTTTTCGTTCCTCGCCCCCCAATCCAAGTCTGCCTTTCCCAACCAAGTGTAAAACGTTTGTAGTTCTGAGACGCGGGCAGGTGGTCGCCTAGACAGGCAAGGATATCTCAAGGTTTCGCCTCCCCACCTCCTCCAACCCCCTTCTCCCTCCCCCTCTCAGGCGTGCCTGACGGCATGGCGATAGACGCGGGGGGCCACCTGTGGGTGGTGGTGGGGGAGAGCGGCAGTGTGAGGCAGATGGACGCCGAGACAGGCAAGGAGATCACTAGGGTGGGCCTTCCCGTGGTGCGACCTACCTCCTGCGCCTTTGGAGGTAGGTGCTCACTGCGTGTGTTGGTGGTAGGTGCCTCTGTGTGTGTCGGTGGGTGGTGGTGGGGGAGAGCGGCAGTGTGCGGCAGGTGGACGCTGAGACAGGCAAGGAGATCACTAGGGTGTGCTCTCTGTGTGTCTGTGTGTGTGGGGTGGGTTTGTGTTGTGTGTGGGGTGGGTTTGTGTTGTGTGTGGGGTGGGTTTGTGTTGTGTGTGTGGGGTGGGTTTGTGTTGTGTGTGTGGGGTGGGTTTGTGTTGTGTGTGTGGGGTGGGTTTGTGTTGTGTGTGGGGTGGGCTTGTGTTGTGTGTGTGATGGGAGGGGTCAGGGAGAGAGAGGGAAAGAGGAGAGTTCTACAAGCCGTAGAACTCGCCCTCACCACCATCTAATTTCGAATCCTGTTGCACGAGATTGTTGTTACAGCCGTCTTCATTTGGATGATAATGCCTGACTGGAAGGTTGATGCGTGGAAGCAAAGAGACGGGTGAGGTGAGACCTAGAGGTGAGACCTAGAGGTGAGACCTGAAGGTGAGCCCTAGAGGTGAGCCCTAGAGGTGCGCCCTAGAGGTGAGCCCTAGAGGTGAGCCCTAGAGGGGAGCCCTAGAGGTGAGCCCTAGAGGTGAGCCTGAGGAGGCAGAATTCCATGTTTCAAGTCTGGGCTTGCGTGGGCAGTTGCACCAGCCTGATATTAGCCGCATATCAATTGTGCTGTTTTTTCTTCCTTCTTTCCTTCTTTCTTTCGTTATTTCTTTCTTTCTTTCTTACTTTCTTTCTTTCTTTTTCTTGCTATTCTCCTGTGTCTCAGGCAAAGACCTCTCAGAGCTGTATGTGACAACACGAGAAGAGCCAGGTGGGCGAAGCAAACTCTGCTGCCATGCATTCGTGTGTGAATAAGCTCATATTCTATCCAGACGAGTGCATGTGTCTGGACCTGGATGTTGTTTGCTGCTCCCGACATTCCAAACGGTGTGCTCACTGTTTTGAAAAGCGCTTCAGTTCACCTCTCTAATGAGGATGTCATCCCGCTCATCCTGCTCTTCCTGCTCATCCTGCTCATCCTGTGCTATGGTAATGTCTCCTCTATCTCCCTCTTATCCCTCACTCATTTCCTTTACCCACTGCACTTCAGTTCGACTTCATCAGAAATGTCCAAACACACGAATTGCAATGCCCCTAGGTGTTTTTTGAGTCGACTAAAAAATCACAAGCATTGTATTGCCCCTCCCAGCTGTCTGGCCTTGCCATCCCTCCTCCCTCCTTCAATCATGGTGCAGGGACAAATCCATCAGCAAACGCAGGGGGTCTCTTCAAGTGCCTCGTGCCTGGAGTCAAGGGCTTGTCATTTGCTGATGCCTTCTGTGGTTGATGGGATGGGATGGGAGCACAACCATCTCAGCATTAGCAGCAACAGCAGATTGGGTTGGCAACGTGTAGGTAGCAGCAGCTGCAGCCGTTGTAAAAAGCAACGGGTGCCATCATGCCATGCCATGCCATGACATGACATGATCAGCAGCATGCATGCATTCGCTCATCAGGTGCCTCAGAAGGGTGACTATCAAAGTGAATGAATAGATTAGAATACGAGGACACCAGGATATATAGCCTAGGGTGTTGTACTCTCTATGGTCTGACCCTATGTAGTCTACAAAACATACACATGTTTGACACACCCCCTGGACTAGATAGGGGCAGTGCCTGGGGAGACAAGCAGCTCAGGGTGGCACTACTAGTCCAACCTTTGAGGCAGGGTCCTAAATAGCAGACTTTTTTTTGTCTGATTGTCTGATTTTCAGACTGGTTTTAGGGGTTTCTCTGATTTTTCAGACAGGGGCTTTCAAAAACTCTGATTGGACTATACAAACTTTTGAAGATTTCTCTGAAATTTTCAGACTAGGTGTACCAGTTTCTCTGATTTTTAGACAAGTGTTCTGAGTTTCTCTGAAACAAGGACATACAGGTGTAAGGTGCTCCCATGCGAATATTCCCTTTTTCGCGTCGCCACACATTGTCCCCCCTCCATATCCTTGGCATACGTGAGCCTTCCCGAGCCTTCTATGGCAACATCTGATGTGGCTAGAGCACATGTGACTGGATACTTTACGGTATTGCAGAAAAGCAGACCAGTCAGAGGCCTTTGCGGCGCGTTACTTGGGTCTGCAGCGCACAGTGGGGATCAGACCATGCCTCACCCCATGCAGTGAACTTGCTGCAGCATACGTGCACCGCTGTACGTCATCCCGCCCATCACGACGCGTCGCCCCGCCCATCGTCTCGTCACTTGCCAGTCCGTGCCGCCATGGCACTTGACCAAGAAACCCCCTCCCCAACCGCTTCGTGCTCCCTTCGTCTCCACCTGTTTCTTCCATCCACTTCTCTTACATTCTAGTGTTGATGTCGTGCGTTGTGTTCTTCTGCTCGTGTTCTGTTTCAGGTTTAGATTCCCCTCTCGAAGTAGGGCCAACATGGCTGTCGTTGTCGAGGCTGACGGCGATGATCAGCCAGAAGGGTGTAGCGAATCCCGGCCTCCCATGCGAGGCCTAGACTTCCTGCGTTCAAAGCTGTCGCGCATCCCTGCTGCAGATACCTCCCGTCGCCTAGCCGCTATCGACCCTATGCTTGCGCCTTCCTCAGCCGAGCCCTCGCCATGGCCCGTGCCACTAGCATCCCCTCCTTTGTCGCCTGCACGTTCGTCCAGCCCGTCCTTACCTCAGCCCTCGCAGTCGCCCACACCATCGTCGGCGGTCCGCTTGGAAATCGATGCCGAAGCATCAGCTCGCTCCTCCGCCAAGAAGCGAAAGTATCGGCAGGCTTCTCTGCCGTGGTTCAAGGGCGACACATCCAAGGCTCCTGACTCTGCACCGAGTTCAGCGCCCGGCCCCTCTTCCGCAGAAGATATGGAGGACGATGATGCTGACGACGAGGAGGAGGACGCAGAAGCAGCCGAGCCGCTGAAGGTCGCTAAAGCACGTGAGGCAGAGCTGAAACACAAGTTTGAAACCGAGTGGTCGAAGAAGTTTCCGTGGCTCGTCCTCACCAAGACCGATCTTGGTCGCCCGTCCATCAAGTGCAGCATCTGCACGGCGCACCGGTCGGAGAACTGCAAGTACGGCAAAGGCGGACAGGGCGGAGCAGACATCCAGGTGCAGACGATGCGCAAGCACCAGCGTACGAAGAAGCACCAGGCCGCTGTTGAGAAAAAGGAGGCTAAGGAGAGGGCCGAGACGAAGCAGAAGCGCATCGAGGATTTCTCGAATGGCGATGTCGAAGGTAGACGTATCATTCGGTTGTTGATGGCGATGTTATTCATCTGCAGAACTGACGCACCGATCTTGATGTATGTTTCTCTGGTGAACTTCATGGCCTCGCAGGGTACGCCGGACTTGGGCGAGAGCAACTACGGCACCTACCACACAGAGTTAGTTTTTTGGATTTCGCAAATCTCCCATTGTTCGAACCGTTAGAGTCATCTAATGCTTCTCGTTGCTTGCCATGTGTTGCAGGTACAGATTCAGGCAGCTGACAGAGGCGACGGCGAATTACCTTCGGCAGAAGCAGCTCGAGCACATCCTGAAGAGTCATTTCATCGGTCTCAGCGTCGACGAAAGTACCGATCGACGGCGCGGCAAGCACTTAATTGTCTACGTGACATTCGTGAAGAACGACAGGGTTGTCACTGAGTTCTTTGCCTTACTCACTGTGCATAAGTGCGATGCTGGATCCCTCTTAGCCATTTTGCAGACCCATCTCGAATCGGCAAGTGTCGACATCAATAAGGTTTCAGGCATCAGTACGGATGGGGCCAGCGTCATGAGGGGGGATCGACAGGGTCTGGTCGCCCGCCTTCGGCAGCTCGTGCCGCACCTCGTCTCTGCTCACTGCATTGCTCACAGGTGAGGCGTAGTGCAGCACCACTTCCTTGGCAGGTTTCTCGACTTCATCGACTAGTTCTGATTTATGTTTCGTGGTTTTGATGTATGATGTTCCGTGTTTGAGTAGGGAGGCTTTGGCAGCTAAGGACGCTGCCAAGAAGTTTCCCGACTTCAACATGATCGACGACATCATCAGGATGCTGGCCGAGATTTTGGGACGCTCCTCAGTGTGGCACGACCGCTTCAGAGAGCTGCAGGAGATCTTGATGAAGACCTTCCTGGAGATGCAGTCTATCTTCGCCATCCGCTGGCTTTCACGCGCCGAGGCAATACTCCGCTTGGTCGCAGTTCTTCCCGCTGCCACCCTGCTGCTGCACGAGTACGACCGGGATTCATACAAGGTTGCAAGGGGCTATAAATTCCACTTCTGCCTCTTCTTCCTTGCCGACCTGTTGACAGAGCTCAACCGGCTTAACAAGAAGTTTCAGCGTCGCCAGGTAACGTATACGCTAACGCTTCAGATCGCGCACATACTTTCGATCGCGCACATGCACGTTCTATGCTGGGCTAAACATGCCTTGGCTATGTGATTTTCTCGTGCTACTTGCAAGTCGACATCACCAGGGTGGGAAGCATGGTGCAGAGCACCACCGAGGTGATTCGCGCACGGTACATCAACTGCGACTCTTCTTTCGGCGGCCCCAGAAGCAAGCACCTGCACAAGTTCTTGACATCCCATGAGCCTGAAGGTCGTGTGGTCGTCGAGGGGGAGGCGAAGGATGGCGAGCCGGTCCGCCACGGGTACATCCTTCACACGAAGTCGATTTCGGAATCGGAGTTCAAGAGCGACAAGAAGTCTTGCATTGTGTTGTGCCGTGCCATGGCCCAAGAGACGATCGACTGCATCGAGTCAAGGTTCAGCGACCTGCAGCAGCTCGGAGGAACCAAGCTTTTTCTCTCAAGCGCCTATCCCACTGCGCGATCGAACCGCGAGAAGAAAGCGCTTGAGTGGCTGGCGCTTCTGAAAAAGTTATTCAACAACAAGCCCATGCCTGGTAAGTTCTCTAGACCAACATACTTTTCCAAGTGCTTTTCTGGATTACCCTTCTAATGTTTACTTAGTGTGCCTGTTATCTGAGTGCGATGCCATGCGTTATACTCACACTTTGCTGATTCCCTCCCCTCGCAATGTACCCCCCCCCTCCCCCTCCCAGGCGTTAGCTGGAAGCGCGCCAAGGCAGAGCTGGCCTCATTCGTCAACATCATGGACGCGCATCACGGGGAGATGGCGTACCACGTCAGCCTGCGGCACATGCTGGGGACACGCGACTGGGAAGATGCCTATCCCAATCTTGTTAAGATTTGGGTGGCAACCGCCGTGCTCCCGTTAAGCACAATGGAGTGCGAGCGGGGATTTTCCCTCCAGAACGTCATTAAGAGCTCGTCTCGGGGCAACCTCTGTGATGCCCGCTTGGGCGACCTTGTGTGCATCTCCCTCCTGCAGGATTACGACATGCAGTGGGATGAGATCGTTGACATGTGGAAGGCCGCCAAGCCAAGGCGGCCTAGCCAGGATGCAATTGCCCCCATTCTTGCCCCAATGTCCAAGAAGAAGAAGAGCAAGGCCGAGGCAAAGAAGAGAAGGAAGATCGCAGAGCTCGAGGCTCAGATCAGGAAGTGGAAGGGGATGGCTGTGGTTGAGGAGTATGGGCTGGAGGAAGGAGAGGTGGAAGAGGAGGTGGAGGAGGAGGTAGAGGAGGAGCTTACGGAATTTAATGATGACGAGGAGTAGGTAGCGAAAATGTAGGGAGGGAGGGAATGGCCATCTGCCTGCATGCTCGTTCGTTTGTAACTTGCAAGTAGTACTAACTTAATCAAAGTGCTAAACTGTATTTTCCATTGTCACACACAATAACAGACTATGCAGTAGAATTTCTCTGTATTTTCAGACAAAGATTCTCAAATTCTCCGGAAAATCAGACAAGGTTTTCAAAATTCTTTGATCCTGAAGAGCGCATCAGACAAAGTGCGCAGAACGTGTCTGATTGCTCAGACACGTTTTTTTCCGAAAGAGAACCCTGCTTTGAGGCAAGGGTCTAGAGACCACTCAATAGAGTACAAAGAATAAGCATTTCTGTAAGTAGTTCCGATAGATATTGTCGAGTTACACTATAGTTACCATCCGTAGAATGACGTCAGCGAATAGCGCTCGTCTGGATGATTACGTCAGCAAGCCGTTCCAGTCACGCGAACAGTCGCGCTCTTTTCAGTAGCGGTTAGAGCGCATAGCACAAATAGTTCGAACGGATACATCACTGAATAGGTACTTCTAGCAGATATAAAAGTAGCTTGTACAACTTCAATTGTCAACTTGTTCTTCAGTAAATTCTGGTCAACACTTTACAAGATCTAAGACTTCCGCTGCAGGGCTTATTTTATCAGAGTAAATCACTATGATTCTCTGAAAATCAGAGTCGTTTTTGAAAACCACTCTGATGGTCCTGGGTAAAATTTTGAAAGTATATATTTTCTCTGATTTATCAGAGTTGGCCTATGTACCACCCTGAAGAGTTTTCAATCGGGGGGATGCTCCTAGATTTTTCCCTGTTCTCTCGGTATTCGGTTAAGTCCTCCGACTGCCAATCACACCCCTCCCATACCCCACTTACCCTGGATAATTTTGGGTAAGTCCTTCGCAACTGGTCACATCCCGCCTCATACCCGCCGTAACCTGGAAAATTTCGGCTAAGTCCTCTGTAGCCAGTCACAACACATTTATACCCCACGCAACCCAGGCACATTCCTCCTTCCCACACCCAACCCGTCCTAGCCCAGCTGTGTTCAGTGCTGTTTGACTGGCCCTTACCGTCAATCACGCTACATTTCACGTGTGTAACTTGGCACGGGGTTGACACGTAAACATTGCAGCAAATGCGATTGGTACAGCACATGCGCCAGCCAATCACTGGCGTATTGTTTCTGTACTTCGCTCACAGGCAGACAGGATTGGCTGTTGTTATTCCCACGCGAAATGCCTGCCAACGCGAGATGCAGTGCTGACTGAGGACGCGTTTTGTACCTGAGGCGAGCCCCAAGGGAAGAATTCGGGGCATCAAATATAGGTACGGCGAGATCCCCTAAGCCAGCACTTTGGGTCATCTGGTCCGTCAAATTGATGCCCCGAAGTCCTGCCTAGGGACTCCCCGAGTACGGAGCGTGCCCTGTCGAAGTATTTCAGAGCAGAGCCTGGATGATTTTTTTGGCAGAACCCGGCCGAGACATCCTAGTTTCGAGCCGACTGTACTGGGTAGATTTCGGCCCAAATCTCTATAAAGCTACACTTTTCAGCGTTCAATCAGCACAAGTCTTGGGCACGGAATGGTAGGGGTTGTGTATATGGCACGCGCCTAGAAAAAAGTGTGGTGCGATTTGGCAGTCTTCCGGGATAAAGCACCACGTTGCGAAATAGTTGTGGGGAGTGAATCATGGGCATCAGAGTTTTTATTTGAAAAGTGTGAAAAAAACCCTAACAAATCAGAGTTCGAGCTCCAAGGCACTCTGAAAATCAGAGTTTGGCTAGGAGTCACTCGTTAAAATCAGAGAGGTGAAAAACCAAAGATAATCCGCTGTCTTACTAGTCTACAATTCTGGTAAAGATCCTTGGTTAAGTCTTGAAGTATCGCAAGGCTGTAACACTGACTGTGGTGTTACAAATTGTTAATACTGGCTGCTACTGGAGGTACTTCCAGTATTACTTTCTACTTCAAGTACTTGTGTCTGCAGATTCTATACTTAGTCTCCTGCACCACCTTTAAAAAATTCTTTCATGGTATGAGAGCTGTCTGGAATTAAGACTATCGTCAATTCGATTATCATCAATTTTTACAAATGACTGGACTATCACCATCTCCAACGTCTGCTTCTTCAACAACTGGACCCAGGGGTATTACAAATCCTACAGTCTTCACTGGTCAAGCAGGTGACTCTGCAGCTGGAAAATTTCCACCTGCTTATTCTTCAATTGGGATGCTGCAACAGCAGCAAGGTTTGCCTACTGTGCATCCACCAGGGACTTCGTCCTCTGCACTTGAAACATCACAGCAACGAGCAGCAGCATCAGTAACAGCGGCTTTCAGTGGTATGATCATTGATGGTTCCAGCTATGCAAGAGCTGCAGCCGCTCCAAGTTCTAGTTCTTCGTTTGCGTTTACACGTGCTCAACATCAACAATTTCAATTTCTTCAACAACAGCAGCAAGCGCAACAACAGTTTCAGAAACAACAGCAACATCAACAGCAACAACAGCAACCGCAACAGCAGCTTCCGCAGCAGCAGATTTCTTTCACTGGCCCTGTCTTTCAGTAGTTATAACGCCTACGTCGACGACTTATTTTATATCAGCACTACGGATTCTCTCGCTACCATCTTTGAACACAAACTCCAACAGAATCTACAGATTACTATCGCTCCTACAGTCACACAGTTTCTCGGACTTCACATCCACCGAACAGCAACTGCTATTCATCTTACAGCTTCAAAGTATGCAGCTACGCTAGCCGCACGTTTTAATCTCACAGCTTCAATAGTAACCACTCCTTACAGATCTCTACCGACTAACTATCAACCGGATACTACTCCACTCGATAATGCGGAACTACAGGTTTATCAACAGCAACTGGGTTGTCTTCTATACGCAGCTGTAACGTGTCGTCCGGATCTCGCCTATGCCGCTAGCCAGCTTGCGCAATTTTTGCGTCGACTTGAGGGGGAGAATCGGCTAGATCTTCTTCGCGCTCGGCAGTATTTCATTTCGACACCTGAAGCCAGACTTACCTACCAAGTTACTACTACGAAAACCTTATATCTTAACGGGTACGTCGATGCTGAGTATGCAGCAGATACTACTAATCGTCGATCTCGCACCGGATTCAGCTATCGTCTCAAACCAATTGGGACTATCTCGTGGAATTCTACAAAGCAAGAGCTAGTAGCTCTTTCATCCGCTGAAGCCGAGTTTATAACTGCCTGCACAGCTACTCGCGAAGGTCTCTATCTGCAAGAGCTACTAGAGGAAGCGAAATTAACGACAAGAACACAGTTCACCCTGCAGTGCGACAATCAAAGTGCAATCAGAATTGCGCATCAACTTGGTTTCGCCAACAGGACGAAACATATTTCGCTGCGGTTCTTTTTCGTCAAAGATGAAGTCGAGAAGGGGAGAATGCGATTGGTCTACTGTTCGACCAATGAAAAGGCTGCAGATTTTCTCACCAAGAAGCTTACATGTCAGAAGTTCCAATACTGCAGCGAGCTCTACGGAATTATCAAGAAGTGACACTATTGGACCTCCAGAAATGAAGGGGAGTTTGTGGTAAAATCGTACTTAAGCATTTCTGTAAGTAGTTCCTAAAGATTTAGTTGAGTTACACTATAGTTAGCATCCGTAGAATGACATCAGCAAATAGCGCTCGTCTGGATGATTACGTCAGCAAGCCGTTTTAGTCACGCGAACAGACGCGCTCTTTTCAGTAGCGGTCAGAGCGCATAGCGCAAATAGCTCGAACAGGTACATCACCAAATAGGTACTTCTAGCAGATATAAAAGTAGCTTGTACAACTTCAATTGTCAACTTGTTCTTCAGTAAATTCTGGTCAACACTTTACAAGTTCTAAGACTTGTGTTGTCTTACTAGTCTACCATTCCAGTAAAGATCCTTGGTTAAGTCTTGAAGTATCGCAAGGCTGTAACACAGACTCTGGTGTTACAACTTGTTAATACTGGCTGCTACTGGAGGTAATTCTAGTATTACTTTCTACTTCAAGTACTTGTGTATGCAGATTCTATACTTAGTCTCCTGCACCACCTTTCAAAAATTCTTTCATGACACACCCCTTGGACTAGATAGGGGCAGTGCCTGGGGAGAGACAAGCAGCTCAGGGTGGCACTATTAGTCCAGCCACTGGGAAGAGGCCACAAGGCCAATCAAGGTTATATATAAAGAGTTGTACACAATCAAGGTCCTAGCAAGTGAGGAGCTACAGGAATGAGCCCAAGCTGTACACAGTGCCGCTGATGATCGTTAGGCGCAAGTGCCTTCGTAAAGATATCAGCTCTGTTGGCATCAGAGGCCAAGTGTACTACGCGGGCCTGGCGGCGCTGCTGTACCTCGCGCAGCAGGAAGTACCGCAGCTGGATGTGCTTCGCCCTGCCCTCGAGTCTAGGCTCCTGACACAAGAGGATCATGGCCTTGTTGTCCGCGTACACGCGCGAGGCACAGATAGGCCGCTCACCTAAGTCGGTGAGCAAGAAGGTCAGCCAGCAGAGCTCCTGTGCTACCATGGCACCGGCGTAGATCTCAGCCTCACAACTAGACTGGGCAACAGACGACGAGCGGGTGGACTGCCACGAGACAACACCTGCACCAAGCCAAGGTAGCGGCGCAGCTGCGACAAGAGCCGACAAACTCGAAAAAGGAACGGACGGGTCAGTAACAAGAGAGGCAAGGACACAAGGGACAAGGGGACGTGCTGCACAGAGGAAGTCAGAGAACGGAGGGGGGGCCACAGCAAGCGACAACGGAAGAGGAGACGGGAGGAGCAGAGGAGCACGAGACGCGTGGGAGCGAAGCAACATAGGGTGGGAACGCTGAACAGGGGAGGCAGGACGAGCACAAGACGGACGACGAGCCCAGACGTGAGATGGAGGAGTCGGGTCAAGAGAGAGGAAGAGACACAGGAGGAGAACGAGGGGGGAACCGAGCCGGAGAAGAGTCCGACGGAGGGAACACGGGGCCGGAGACCGGCAGAGGAGGAGGTGGTGGCGACGGAGGAGGCACTGGTGGGAGGCCAGGGGAAGGAAGACCGAGGAGGTGAAGAGCAGACACCGGCGACAGCTGCAGATGCCGCCTGACACAAACACTAGAACCTCCAGCAGCACCACGACTTGCTCCAAGAAGCTCCTCTCCAGCACCTCCAGAACCGGAACCCACTCAAGCACGCTCCCCGACACCCCCAGAGCGCACGACTGCCAATGGCGGTGACGACGGCGGCTGCAGCCGCGGCGGCAACGGCAGCTGTGGAGGCGGCTGGGGCTGCGACAGCACCGGCAGCGACAGAGGAGGAGGGACTGGGGCAGGGATAGGCGGTGGAAGAGACTCCGCAAAGCCACGAGAGTCAGCAGACTCCTCGGCAGGGACACCCGACGGGAGAGGGGTGACATGTGACACACCAGACGGAGCAGGGCGGGAAGGGGGGGGGGGCAGGGTGACCAAGGAAGGGGTAACCAGGAAAAAGGGGGGAGTAACCGGGGGACCACGGTGGGGAAAGTGGAGGTAAAAGGAGACGGACTCGTCAAAGGTTACGTAACGGGAGTGAAAAAACAATGAGACGGCGGGTGGTAGAAGTGCTAGTCAGACGAGTCGAGGGGGAAACCTAGGAAGACACAGGGGATAGTGCGGGCTGTGAGCTTGTCCGTGCCAGTGGCACGAACGTGAGCAAGGCAACCCCAAATGTGGAATGCAGACGCATCACCAGGAGACCCGGTCCAGAGGAGGTTCGGCGAAACGTGCGGCCGCTGAGGGTGCGGCCATAGGTTAAGCTGGTGGGCGGCGTAGCGAATGGCGAACGGCCACAGAAAATGGGGTGCACCGGTATGGATCATGGAGGTACGAGCCACCTCCATGACCAAACCGATGCGTCGCTCAGCGACCCCATTCTGCTGCTGGGAGTCCGGCAGGGTGTACGTCTGGGTGATGCCCTCCGCACGATAGAAATGACCAAGGGAACCAGAGGCGAACTCGCCACCACAGTCAGAGTGAAGACGCAACACAGGGAGACCTCGGTGAACACACGCAGAGACAAGCCACGGGATAAGAACATCAGGCACGTCGGCCTTCCGCTCGAGGGGAACCACCGTGGTGTAGCGCTTGTAGTCGTCGACAAGCATTAGGAAGTAGCGCTCGCGATGCGACCCATGGATGGGGGCGGGGCCCCAGACGTTCATGTGCAGGGTCTGTAGTGGTGCGCTAGTGGGGGGGAACGAGGAGGAGTGAGGGGCACGACGGAGCCGGCCCTTGACATTGGGGGTGAACGGTGGCGCTGCCGAGGGGGGGAGCACAGGGAACGACATAGGGAGACCTAAGACAAGACCGTGCTGAGACATATGACGAAGACGCGGGAGGGCGGGGTGACCTAGGTGGTGGTGCCACAGGGACGGGTGAGTAAGCGACCGGCACGAGCAAGTCACAGCAACCTGGGTAGACTCTGCCACCTGGGGGTACGTCTCAACTGGGGGGGACACGGTGTCTAGCATGGACAGGCCAGACACAGGGTCCTAGGGGAGCGTGGTGAGGGGAGCACCAGTGGCGGCCTCGGTACAGACAGCGTACCGCTCGTGACCCGGGAACGTAGTGGTGACGCCGAGGTCCTGAAGGCAGCCAACACCAACTAGGTTCCGAAAGAACGAGGGGATGTGGAGGCCTGTAAGAGAGCCTGAAGGAACCGCCGGACAGGGGAGGGTGGTGGAACTACGGGCGACTACCGGACCGGAGGAAGGGTCTGCAAGAGCAACTGCGGCAGGGACGGCAAGCGGCGTAAGCGTAGTGTGGTCCCGAAAGAAACACAGAGACACGCCAGCGTCAAGAGTGAAGGAGAGCGCGGTAGTGGCGGCTGGTGGCGGAGGAGCGAGGGTGGAGCCAAGGCTAAGCAAAGTAGGGGATCCTACGCCTGACGCAGTAGGGGAGCCTGAACTAGGCACACTGGGCACACCTACTCTAGGCAACACGGGGTAATAGGAACCAGTCACACTAGAGTCATCGACATACAGCACACACAAGGCAGAGCTAATCTCATCCATGTCCATATCAATGTTCCTAACACCACAGCGGAGCAGATTGTGCCAGTCGGGGAGGTCCGGCGCCAGGCCGAAGCGGAGACGAAACAGGTCGTCTAGGTGACTGAAACAGCGAGTGGGGATATGACCAATCTTACCGCACATGTTGCCGCGGCGAGGACCGGTCTGGAGATGGTACTGGGAGCACCCGTCACTCGCACAACCACCCGATGACACGCTGCGCGCACGACCACTGCGACCACCTCCACCACCGGCGCCAGGCCACCCAGACGGTAGACGGTCGACCCGCCGCTGCTGCTGCTGCTGCTCCTGCGGCTGCTGCGGTTCCGGTGGCGCCTGCTGCTGTGGCTGCTGCTCCGAGGCACCAGCCCCAGCGCCCTCGTCAGAAGTACCAGCGGGCGAACCACCTCCACCCCTGCCTCCACCCCCTCCTCCGCTACCTCCGCCACGCCCAGCCTTGGGGCGGCGACCTTACCTGGACGAAACTGCACTGCGGCGGCTATCTCCGCGGCAGGGGCTGTCTCAGCGACAACAGTAGAACCGTTAGAGTAAGTGCACTGAGCGGGGGCACAACCCTGAAAGATAGGGACTGGCGCAATACCGCTAGACTGGGCGATAGAGCGCTGACGAGTCCCTGTAACAGACAGGGTGTTGACAAAGTCAGTGAGGGTGAGGTCTGCTGGATGGAGACTAAGAAAGTGATCGCGGGTGGTAGCAAGGCGGTCAGGGAGGTGCGTGGCAAACAGGTAGAGGGTGGAGCAGATTGGGGGTTGAAACACACTAAGCTGGGCCTCAGTACAGGCAGCGCGCCAGGTCGAGTCTTGCGTGCGCAAGTGCGTGGCGAGGTCAGTGAGAGTGGAGAAGGATGCGAGATAAGGAAAGAGCATGGGCACAATCAGGCGATCGACAGAGGCAGAGGGCGGGGTGGAAGCAAGCGACAACAGCCTCTAGGAACTCCTGCGCAGTCCGGACCGACCGAAAGTGGGGGCGCTCAGACAGGGGGAGGGCATGACTAATCACGAGTTGTGCGACAGTGTCACGCGATAGCTAGACAGCACGGGCAAGGGCAGGAGTGGCAGCGGACTCACGGCCAGCAGACGTGGGGTCAGCGGGTAGAGCAGCCGGGGGGTCAGGACAAGGTAGCGTATCGTTGAGGTGGACGGCTAGGGAGTGGCCATTCTGCGGCTGACCATTGAGATGACTGGAATGAAGTACAGAGGAGCTGCTGCGCAAGCACAACTTTGTTGGCTTGATTTTCTCTGCCTACTTTGAGCCTCACAACCCTCAGTATTTGCTGAAAACTGGGTGCTTTCAGTGTCTACCCAGTTGTGAGAGGACGAGGCTTGCCGAAAATCTTGATCACAACCACGTGCTATTTATTGTGTGTTATTTTGTGTGTTTTTCCTTTTCTGGAAATCCCTACACATTGATATATTTCATATATATCATATGTGTTACGAAGTGTTTCGGACTTTCCTTGTGTGACACGCTTCCTATTGCATGGAGTATTATGTCAACGTCGCCGTATCTCTAGAATCCATAGAAGACCCTAGTTACCCCTCCCTAGAGTTCTCGTTGGTATAAGTAGGATTGTGTCTTTGCTTGTAGACAGTCAATTCTTTATTCAATTCTTGATTAGTATCATTCAAGCTTCCGCTAAATCCTGGACCTGTGACAACGCAGGCCTGGCGGCGCTGCTGTAGCTCGCGCAGCAGGAAGAACTGCAGCTAAATCTGCATCACTCTGCCCCCTAGTCGAGGCTCCTAACACAGGAGGATCAGGACCCTGTTGTCAGCATACAGGACCGGGGCAGAGCTAGGCCGCTCACCAAAGCCTGTGAGCAAAAAAGTCAGCCAACGGAGCTCCTGTGCTGCCATGGCACCGGCGTAGGTCTCGGCCTCACAGCTAGACTAGGCAACACACGAGGAGCGAGTGGACCTCCAGGAGATGGCACCTGCGCCAAGGCTAAAGCAGTAGCCTTGTGAGGACCTGAGCATCTCAGTGTCCTCTGCCCATGAAGCGTCTATGTGCCCTGTAAGGACCACTGGCCTGCATCCTCCTAACACTAGCCCCATGCCCAATGTACTCGCTAGCTAACGCAAAACCCTCTTCGCGGCCGACCAATGTTGCGGTTGGTGTCTCCCTGTTGGCACGAAGTGAGCCAGGATGCTGAGAGGGTAAGCGAGATCTAGACGAATGCAATGTTGAAAGGGCGTTAAGGAGCTAAGCTAGGTAGGCATGAGAAACTGTCCAGAGGTTTAGCTAGGGGGGAAGAGTTACGAGAGAAAGAATGAACAACTAGGAAGAGAATGAGATACAATTAGGGGGGGTTGTCCCCTCTACATTAGGATCCAGCAATGTAGCATACCTACCAAACCTAAACAAATATATATAATTCGACACACCCCCTAGGCTTGGTAGTCGAAAGCCCACCCAACACGCAACACCCCCAAACCCTTGCACCCCCATGCCCTTCAGCAGCTGTGGCGTCTACCCTTCGTGGGAAGCTGTGACACCCCCGGCAGGTGGCAGCAAAGGCGTCTCCGGCATCTTCAACGACGACGACAGCGGCGGCGGCGGAGCGGGTTGCGGAGGAGCCAGCTGCACCTGCATCGGCGGCGGCTGCTTCGACGACGACGTCGGCGACCGCTAAGCTCGCAACTCCCGGTGGTGTGGCACGACTTGGCGACGACCGGGAAGAGAATGATCAGCTGCAGCTGGAATGAGGGGTGGCGTGGGGGGGGGGGGGGGGGGTGGCTTCAGCGAGGCGCCCTGGCTAACGCGCTGGCTGTTGTGCGGGCGTACCACTGGTGCCTAAAACATTGCGTGGCCCGCTGCCGCCCGTGCTATGACGCGTCGACGACGCCACGGCAGCACGACGATGCCGCCACGGCATGGCATCGATGCCACGGCAGCACGTCGACGCTGCCACGGCAGCACGACAACGCCGCCACGCCGCGGCGTCGACGTCACGGCAGCGCGTTGAGTCTGCCACGGCAGCACGACGAAGCTGCCATGGCAGAACGACATGGCTGCCACGGTGGCGCGGAAGTGACAGGAGGGAGGAGAGTATGTTGCGGAAGCGTGAGGAGAAGACCCGAGCGAAAGAGCCTTCTCTGATACCATATTGAAAGGGCGTTAAGGAGCTAAGCTAGGTAGCCATAAGAAACTGTCAAGAGGTTTAGCTAGGGGGGAAGAGTTACGAGAGAAAAGAGAGAACAACTAGGAAGAGAAAGAGATACAAGAAGGGGGTGTTATTTTGTGTGTTTTTCCTTTTCTGGAAATCCCTACACTCTTCCCTACACATTGATATATTTCATATATATCATATATGTTACATAGTGTTTCAGACTTTCCTTGGGTGACACGCTTCCTATCGCGTGGAGTGTTCCGTCACCGTCACCGTATCTCTAGAATCCCTATCGTGCTTCTAGATGGTGTTCCTACAGACGGTTCTACTCATTTCTAGAGCTCTCTTAGAAGACCCTAGTTACCCTTCCCTAGAGTTCTCGTTGGTATAAATAGGATTGTGTCTTTGCTTGCAGACATTCAATTCTATATTGAATTCTTGATTAGTATCATTCAAGCTTCCGCTAAATCCTGGGCCTGTGACAACGCGGGCCTGGCGGCGCTGCTGTAGCTCGCATAGGAGGAATTACTGCAGCTGAATGTGCTTCGCTATGCCCTCCACTCGAGGCTCTGAACACAGGAGGATCATGGCCCTGTTGTCAGCGTATAGGACCGGAGTAGAGCTAGGCCGCTCACCTAAGTCTGTGAGCAAGAAAGTCAGCCAGCGGAGCTCCTGTGCCGCCATGGCACCGGCCTAGATCTCAGCCTCATAGCTAGACTAGGCAACAGACGACGAGCGAGTGGACCTCTAGGAGATGGCACTTGCGCCAAGGCTAAAGCAGTAGCCCTGTGAGGACCTGAGCATCTCACTGTCATCTACCCACGAAGCGTCTGTGTGCCCAGTAAGGACCACTTGCCTGCGTCCTCCTAGCACTAGCCCCATTCCCGATGTACTCGCTAGATAACGCAAAACCCTCTTAGCGGCCGACCACTGCTGCGGTCGGTGTCACCCTGTCGCCACAAAGTAAGTCAGAATGCTGAGAGGGTATGCAAGATCTGGAGGAATGCAATGTTGAAAGGGCGTTAAGGAGCTAAGCTAGGTAGCCATGAGAAACTGTCGAGAGGTTTAGCTAGGGGGGAAGAGTTACGAGAGAAAAGAGAAAACAGCTAGGAAGAGAAAGAGATACAAGAAGGGGGGGTTGTCCCCTCTACATTAGGATCCAGCAATGTAGCACACCTACCAAGCCTAAACAAATATATATACATATGTTTATATATAAATATATATTTGACACACCCCCTAAGCTTGGTAGTCGAAAGCCCACCCAACACGCAACATCCCCAAACCCTTGCACCCCCATGCCCTTCAGCAGCTGTGGCATCTACCCCTTGTGCGAAGTGGTGACACCCTCGGCGGGTGGCAGCAAAGGCGTTTGCGGCGGCTTCAACGACGACGATAACGGCGGCGGCGGAGCGGGTGGCGGGGGAGCCAACTGCACCTGCATCGGCGGCGGAAGCTTTGACGACAGCAGCGGCGACCGCTAAGCTCGCGGCACCCGGCGGTGTGGCACGACCCACGGACAACCGAGAAGAGAATCATCAGCTACAGCTGGAATGAGGGGTGGCGCGAGGGAGGGGGGGCGTGGCTTCAGCGAGGTGCCCTGGCTGGCGCATTGGCTATCGTGCGGGCGTACGACTGGTGGCTAAAACATTGCGCGGCCTGCTGCCGCCCATGCGATGATGCATCGATGACGCCACGGCAACACGACGACGCCGCCACGGCGTGGCATCGATGCCACGGCAGCACGACGCCGCCGCCACGGTGTGGTGTCGACGCCATGGCAACGCGTCGAGGCTGCCACGGCACCACGAGGAAGCCGCCATGGCAGCACGACATGCCTGCCACGGTGGCGAGGATGTGTCAGGAGGAAGGAGAGTATGCTGCGGAAGTGTAAGAAGAAGGCCCGAGCAGAAGGGCCTGCTCTAAGACCATGTTGAAAGGGCGTTAAGGAGCTAAGCTAGGTAGCCATGAGAAACTGTTGAAAGGTTTAGCGAGGGGGGAAGAGTTATGAGAGAAAAGAGAGAACAACTAGGAAGAGAAAGAGATACAAGAAGGGGGGGTTGTCCCCTCTACAGTAGGATACAGCAATGTAGCACACCTACCAAGCCTAAACAAATATATATATATAATATATGTATAAAAATTGACATGCAAGTCATCAGGATCATGAGGCAACCCACCAACTCTGGGTACAGACCACTAGGCTCTACTGACTTCTCAATGACTGAAGCTTACAGCCTATGATCTAGTGGCAGAGGAGTGGGCTGTGTAGTGGAGAACTGAAGACCAAACCTCTGAAGGACCTGGCGCACCAAGTGTGACTGGGTGAGAGTGATGGTGCGTGATGTTCTGTCCCTGGAGATCTACAAGCCAAGCTAGCTGCGCAGCTCTCCTAGATAAGTGTAGGTGTGTCTTCTCAACATCTCGGCCTTCACCGAGGCCAGTGCGTCTCTGTCTGCAGTAGCGAAGACCAGGTCGTCTACGTAGATAAGGATGTAGAACGGTGTCTGACCTGAACAAACGAAGAGCAAAGGGTCTGCAAAGGACGGGAAGAACTGCAGGTCAACTAACGTAGCACGGAGAGTGTCATGCCACTCTTGAGGCGCCTGCCGCAGGCCGTAAAGGCGCCGGAGGAGCCATTGGGTTCCCGGGGTGAAGGTGCCAGTGAAGCCCGGCACGCAACGCTCGTAGACCTGCTCGTGAAGACTGCCCTGAAGAAACACTGTCAAGAAGTCGAGAGAGTGCAGCTCCTACTCACACTGTGCTTCTACGTGTAGCAGCGCCCGAAGAGTTGTCATCTTTGGGGTCAGGGCAAAGGTCTGGAAGATGTCAACACCCTCGCGCTGACTGAAGCCTCTAGCAACGTAGCGCGCCTTGAATACCGGCGGCTCTCTAGGAGGGCGCTTCACTTGAACATCCACCGGCCATCGACAACATTCACTCCAGGTGGGGGAATTGTGTTGACGTAGGTACCGGTGGATCTCCAAGATGCCATCTCCATGTTTGTGGCAGCTATCCACTGAGAGGCCTAGGGTCCCGAGGTCGCCTCAGCGTAAGTGCGAGGGGTCGAGATGTTAAAGGCGTCTGGGTCACCCTCAGGGACTAGCAGCATGGAGCAAAGATGAGGCGCGGCCTCGGACAGGAAAGCAAGCTCACACTGCCAGTCTTCCATGACGTCATTGCCAAAGGCAGGAGCACCCACGATAGACAGAAGGCGGGCAGGGTTAGAGACCAGAGTGGTGGTGTAGTCAAGGCGGAAGGTAGAGGCAAAGTCAGTGAGAGCAACGACAAGAGTGTCTAGACTGGAGACAGGAACAGACAGGTCGGTAACAAGGGAGGCAAGGACCCGAGGAACAAGCGGACTAGCGGCATGAAGGAAGTCAGACAGGGGAGGCGGAGCGACAACCAGCGAGGACGGAGGAGGCGACGGAAGGATGGGAGGACGAGACACATGGGAACAAAGCAACATAGGGTGAGAGCGCTGAACAGGAGAGACAGGATGAGCACGAGAGGGACGGCGACATGGGGTCAAGAGGCACATGAGGAGACACAAGAGGAGAACGAGCGGGAAAACGAGCCGGAGACGAGTACAAGGAACACAGGATCGTAGATAGGCGGGGGAGGCCCAGGAGGGTGGTTAAGGGAGGGAAGACCAAGTTGGCGAAGGGCAGACACCAGCGGCGACTGCTGCTGCTGCTGCTCCACACCGACACCAAGTCCTCCAGCTGCACCACGGCTACCTCCGGGAAGCTCCACGACATCACCCCTAGAAAGAGAACCCTCTCCAGCACCAATGCCAGGTGAGCCAAGCTCCAGGACTGCCGGGACAAGCCACGTCTATACCCCCAGGATTAGCACCCCCGGAGCCAGCACCACCAGAACGAGAACCCTCTCTAGCACTGGTGCCACCCCTAGGACCGCCGGGACAAGCCACGACAGTATCCCCAAGACAGTACCCCCAGGACCCTCCTCAACGCCCGTACCCCCACGACAGTACCCCCAGGACCTTCCTCAACGCCCGTACCCCCAAAGCTCGCGGACCCCTGCGGCAGCGGCTGCTGCGGCGGCGGCAGAGGAGACACCTGGGCAGAGACAGGAGGCGAGACCAAAGCCGCGGGACCCCTAGAGTCAGTCGACTCCTCCACCGGGACAACCGACAGGAGGGGAGTAACGTGAGACACACCAAACGGGGCAGGACGGGGAGGAAGAGGAACCAGGGCTACCGGGGGAGTGGGGACCAGGAACAAGGGCGGGGCAATCGGGAGACCTTGGTGGGGAAAGACTCGTCAAAAGCGATCCTGCGGTGGCTGGGAGTGTGGCCACAGGTTAAGCTGGTGAGTGGCGTAGCGAACAGCGAATGGCCATAGAAAATGGGGTGCACGGGCATGGATTATGGAGGTTCGAGCCACCTCCATGACCAAACCGATGCGTTCCTCAGCGACCCCATTCTGCCGTAGGGAATCCGGCAGGGTGTACGATTGGGTGATGCCCTCTGCACGATAGAACCGGTCAAGCCAACCGGAGGCGAACTCGCCACCACGGTCAGAGTGAAGATGCAGCACAGGGAGGCCGCGGTGGACTCGTGCAGCTATGACCCACGGGATAAGAGCGTCGGGCACTTCGCCCTTCCGCTCCAGGGGAAACACCGTGGTGTAGCGCGTGTAGTCGTCGACAAGCACTAGAAAGTAGCGCTCTTGACGCGACCCAGGGATGGAGGCTGGGCCCCAAACGTCCAAGTGCAGGGTCTAGAGTGGCGAAGTGGTAGGGGGGAGTGAGGAGGAGTGAGGAGCACGGCGGAGCCGGCCCTCGACGCAGGGCGTGCACGACGGTGCACGCGAGGGAGGGAGGGAAGGGAGCAACGCGGGGAGACCAAAGACAAGCCCGTCATGAGGCATGTGACGCAGACGAGGGAGTGCGGGGTGACCTAGGTGGTGGGTGAGCGACCGACACGATCAGGCGGCAGCTACAGTGACGGAAATAAATGGGCTTATAAATCCACTGCAGTACATAAACTTTGTGATTCTGGCAATATATGTTGTCAAAACCCAACCACAACAGAATACATACTGTGCCTCTTGACCTGAGTTTCTCAATGCACTTGGGTGTTGTAACTTTTATCGAGTTTATTGTAAAGAGTACAATAATAAGCGCTCGTTACTCGATGCGGACACTTTAGGCCAACATCGAGCCCAGATCTATTTCCTGCTTGCATTACGCGTCCTCGCAACCAACGCTTCCTTTTTTTGCTCGATAGTACAGCGGCGAATACGCCAAGCCCCCAGCGACGATGCGACCGCTTCTTTCGAGCCAGAAGGATAGGATCGCGACACTGCTTCGACAGGGCCAGAGTCTTCGTCAAATCGCTAAAGCATTAGGAATAGGGAAAAGCACGGTACAGAAATACGCACGCGAACCCTCCCAGCGCACGAGCAGCCTAGCGGTCAGGCCGATTGTTCCTAAGAACGGCCGACCGTGCGTACTCTCGGTTCGTGATAGGCGCTCACTGGTGCGAGCCATCACTTCTGGCCATGCGAAGAGTAGCATAGAAGCCGCGAAACTTCTAGAATCAGAGCGCGGCATCAAGATAATCCCTAGAACCGTGCGCAACGCCCTGAAGAACTCCGGTTTAGTAGCCGTGGAGAAACCGAAGAAGCCGCGACTATCTGCCCGAAACATCAAAGACCGCCTCGACATCGCCAAGGCGCACGTTGACTGGACCATTGAAGACTGGAAGCGGGTGATATGGTCCGACGAGACCAAAATCAACCGCTTGTCCAGTGATGGCCGCAAGTACGCATGGATTCGCGACGGGGCGGCCCTGCAAGGTCATCAGATTCAACAAACCGTCAAGCATGGGGGCGGGTCATTGATGGTATGGGGGTGCATGACTTATGATGGCCCGGGGTGTATGTGCAAGATTGACGGCCGCATGGATGGGGAGCTGTACAGGAGTATATTGCATGATGAGCTTGCTCAAACTATCGATTTCTACAGTCTAACCCCCTCGGATGTCATTTTTCAGCATGACAACGACCCCAAGCACAAGAGCCGCCTTGTGCAAGCATGGCTAGCTGAGCAGCCGTATGCGGTCCTCAAGTGGCCCTCCTCCTCCCCTGATCTCAATCCCATAGAGCACCTGTGGGCACACCTCAAAAGGGAGCTCGCCAAGTATGAGCACCCCCCCACGGGGATGCTCCAGACTTGGGAACGGGTGCAAGAGACATGGGATGGGATTGGGGCGGATGTGTGCAGGGGCCTCATCAACAGCATGCCTAGGAGGATGAAGGCAGTGGCTAGGGCTAAGGGGAGGTGGACTAGGTACTGATTTTGAAATGTTGAACACTTTCTTCAAATCTGGCCAAAAGTGTCCGAATAGGACTTGGTGAATGTGGTTGTTGGTTTGGCATTATAAACATGCCCTTTCAGGCTGCATGACATGTGCTCCTCTTGCTCAGGAGGCACTACACTAGTATATTAAATCCCCCTGTTTTTAAAACTCTGTATAAGAAATACACACGCTTTTTAACCTCTCAAAGGGTCAACATATGGACAGTTTCTTCCATCACTGTACCTAGGAGGTCGCGGCAACCTGGTGGGGCGCTCTGATCGGGGGGGGACGCGGTGTTCAGCGTGAACAGGCCAGACATGGGGTCTCGGGGGAACGTGGTGAGAGGGGCACCAATGGCGGCCTCGGTACACACTACGTACCGCTCGTGTACAGGGAACGTAGGGGTGACGCCAAGGTGCTGAAGATAACCGACACCAACTAAGTTCCTAGAGAACGAGGGGATGTGCAAGACTGTAAGAGAGCCCGAGGGAACCGCCAGGCAGGGAAGGGTAGTGGAGCTACGGGCAACTACCGGACCTGAGGAGGGGTCAGCAAGCGCTACAGCGGTAGGGGCGGCAAGCGGCGTGCGCAAAGTGTGGTCGTAAAAGAAGTAGGCGGACGCACAAGAGTCTCGCTTGAACGAGAGCGCGGCGGTAGCGACCGCTGGCGGAAGAGCTAGCGTGGAGCCGAGGCTAAACAATACAACTGGTCCTACGCCTGACGCAGTAGGGGAAACTAGACTACACTCAGTGGACACACCTACACTAGGCAACACCGGATAATAGGGTCCAGTTACAATAGAGTCATCAACATACATGACATTCATAGCAGTCCTAATCTGATCCATGTCAAACTCAAAGATAGGCACACGGCGGCGCATCAGAGCGTACTAGTCCGAGGGTCCGACGTGGGACCAAAGCGGAGACGGAAGAGGTCTTCGTGGTGGCGGTAGCAGCGGGCGGCGGTGTGACCGAGACGGTCGCAGACGGTGCCGCGGGAGGGGCCGGTCTGAAGCAGGTACTGGCAGGTGACCACACTGGAGTCACCACCCGACACCAAGCAACGCGGCGCACCACCACGACCACCACCACGAGCGCCACTAGGCCACCACGGCGGCGGGATTCCCCATGGCAACTGCTGCTGCTGCTGCTGAGGCTGCTGCTGTTGCTGCTGCTCGGGGGCACTAGCACCGGTTCCCTCGTCTGCACCACCGTCCCCACCCCCACCTCCGCCACCCCCACCACCCTTCCCTCTGCCACGCCCCCCCTTGGGGCTGCGGCCCTTACTCGGACGCTGCTGCGATGTTGCCGCAGCGGCGGTCTCAGCAGCAGGGGATGTCTCAGCGACAGCGGCAGAAACGTCAGAGTTAGTGCACTGGGAGGGAGCCCAACCCTGGAAGATAGGGACTGGCGGAGTATCGCTAGACTGTGCGATAGAGCGCTGGCGGGTCTCTATCGCGGACAGGGCGGTGACAAAGGCAGTCAGGGTGAGCTCACCTAGGTGCTGACTAAGGAAGTGGTCGTGGGCTGTGGCTAGGCGGTCAGGCAGGCACGTGGAAATGAGGTAAAGGATAGTGCAAAGCGGCGGCAGGAAGGCAGTGAGTTGTGCCTCAGTGCTAGCGGCACGGTAGCTAGTCTCAAGTGCGCGGAGGTGAGTGGCATGGTCAGCGATTGTAGGGAAGGACGCAAGGTTAGGGAACACCATGGAGAGGATGAGGCGGCTTGCAGAGGCTTAGGCGTTGGTGGAATAGCGCGCGATGACGGCATCTACAGTGACGGAAAGTATTGCCCGTATAATTGCCTTAAAAATATTGTCGTACTGTTTTGGTGCCTTTTTTGTATACTTACAGCGACGGAAAGTATTGCCCGGATAATTGCCTTAAAACATTTCTCGTACTGGTTTGGTGCCTTTTTTGTTTAGTTACGAATCAAATTTCGGGGTTGGATGTAAAGTAGTACTGTACTGTATGTGACGGATGCTGGTTTCAGTTTTATAGGGGTCGATTTTTTACCGAGGACGAGATTTCGTCCGCGTGGGTGCATCCGGACAGTTTAGGCCAAGCAGCATAGTAGATCTATTTCCTAACCTCGCTATTTCTTCTTCCTTGCCCTCGCGACTATCGAGTAGTCAGGAGATAGGCTAGGACCGCTGCGATGATTAGGCCGTCATGAAACCGTTAGATGAGGCGCTCTACGCATAGATCATTCCCTTGTTGCGGAGGGGGTAGAGCAATCGTTGAATCGCTAAACAGCTAGCCATAGGGAAGAGTTCGGCCCATCAAGGCGATTGTAGAGTCTAGCCACGATGACGTGCGTCCTACGATGCCCTCAGCCGGTCGCCCTCGCTTAGTGACAGAGAGAGTTCGCCGCGGCATAGCTCGAACGATAACCCTCGAGGAGGCAGAAATCTCCGCTCACGTGGCGAAAATCGTTGAGAAGCAGCACGGCATCACGTTGCATCCTAAGACATTGTGTAACGCTTTGAATGGGAGCCGACTTGTCGCAATCAAGCATCCCAAGAAACCGCGACACTCTCGGAAAAACATACGCGATAGGCTGGAATGGGCGCGTGCCCACGCAGACTGGACGGTTGACGACTAGAAGCGAGTTATCTGTGCGGATGAGACCAAGATCGGTCGTCTTGCATCCGACTGACTCTCATACGCCTGCGTTCACGAATGGACTGCCCTCCAAAGACACCGAATCAAGCAGACCGTCAAACACGGGGGCGGTTGCTTGATAATTTACGACTGCATGTCGTAAAAGGGAGCAGGCTTCATGAGCAAAACATATGGTAGGGTGGACGGACTGCTCTCGCTGAGTATACTGCAGGACGATCTCAACAGTACGATTGAGCTTTACCAGCTTACACCCTCAAAAACTATCTTCCAGCACGACAACGATCCGAAGCACAAGTCGCGTATCGTACAGGAGTGGCTTTGAGAGTAAGATTCAGGGGTGCTAGAGTGGCCGTCTTCCTCACCCGACCTCAACCCAATGGAGCATTTATGGGCTCATCTCAAGAGGCAGCTGGCCAAGCCTTATAAGCCTCCACTGGTATGCTGGACCTTTGGGAGCGGGTGCAGGAGAAATGGGAGAAGATCCCGGCGGATGTGTGCACCCACCTGGTGGAAAGCATGCCCAGGAGGGTGAGGGCGGTGTCTAAGGCGAAAGGGCGGTGGATTAGGTACTAGTTAGGGGCTGATGTAACTTGCTGCTTGCGCCTGGCAATAATTGTCCACATGTACCAAGATTGTTATTTTCTAGTATTTGTTGTAAACATCATTATACTTGTGTGATGTAAGGCATGGGCGTGGAGCCTTACCCCAACCTACATACACTAGGCACACCAGAAGATTAAGTCTTAATGTCCATGACCCCCTAAAATGGCAAAATTCCTCTAAGTCACAAACATGTGGACAATACTTTCCGTCGCTGTACGACTCATATTTCGGCCTTGGCTGTAAAGTAGTACTGTATTATATGTAACGGATTTGGGTTTCCGTTTTGTAGAGGTCGATTTTTTACTGAGTATGAGATTTCGTTCGCATGGGTGCATCTGGACAGTTCGTGCCAAGCGGTGTACTAGATCTATATCGTAACCTCCCTTTTTTTACTTACTTGCCCTCGCGACTTTCGAATAGTCAGGAGATAGGCTAGGACCGTTGCTACGATTAGGCCGTCATGCAACCGTTAGATGAGGCGCGCCGCGCATGGATCATTACCCTGTTGCGGAGGGGGTATAGCACTCATCGAATTTTACCAGCTTTCACCCTCGGAAGTCATCTTCCAGCACGACAATGACCCGAAGCACAAGTCGCGTATCATGCAGGAGTGGCTTCGAGAGCAGAAGTTTGGGGTGCTAGAGTGGCCATCATCCTCACCCGACCTGAACCCAATAGAGCATCTATGGGCTCATCTCAAGAAGGAGCTGGCCAAGCACGAGGAGCCTCCTACTGGTATGCTGGACCTTTGGGAGTGTCTCCAGGAGGAATGGGAGAAGATCCCGGCGGATGTGTGCACCCACCTGGTAGAAAGAATGCCCAGGAGGGTGAGGGCGGTGATTAAGGCGAAAGGGCGGTGATTAAGGCGAAAGGGCGGTGGACTAGGTACTAGTTTGGGTTTGTTGAAACTTGATGCTTGCGCTTGGCAATAACTGTCCGGATGTACCATGATTGTTAATTTATGCTATTTGCTGCAAACATCAATATGTTCGTGAGATGTAAGGCATGGGCCTAGAGCCTTACCTTAACCTACATACACTGGGCACACCAAAAGATTAAGGCTTCATGTGCATGACTCCTTAATATTCCAAAATTCATATAAGTCACAAACATGCGGACAATACTTTCCGTCACTGTAAGTATTCCTTGGCGTTTGAGACAGTGGTAAAGCGAGGACGCTCAGACAGGGGGAGGGCGTGACTAATGACAGGCTGAGCAACGGCGTCGCGCGAATCCCAGACAGCGCAGGAAAGCTTAGCAGCAACAAAAGCCTCACGCTCAGCATACGTTTGGGCGACAGGGAGGGCAGCAAGCGGGGCGAGCGAGGGAGCTTACCGTCGACATGGACGGCCAGGGAGTGGCCGTCTTGGCGCTGCCCGGACAGCTGGCGGTGGAGGTCGACGATTTTTTCCTCAAACTCAATGGCCCGACCCTCCGCGTCCTGGCGGATCAGAGAGTCCGCCATCACCACGGCTGCAGCAGCTGACTGCCACTGACAAGGGGAGGAGAGAAAGCGGAGGAGAGCAGTGGAGAGCGGTGGAGTACGGTGGAGTGCGGTGGAGTGCGGTGGAGAGCGGTGGAGTGCGGTGGAGAGCGGTGGAGACTGTCCGCGGGAGCGCCGGCTCAGATGGGAAGCCGAGGCCGGCGGGGTGGGGAGCGACGGCTGGTGGCTACGGGCGTCTGGCGGCGACGGGCTATCGACTACAGGCGGGCCCACGGCTACAGGCGGGCTGGCGGCAACGGGCGGCCAGCGACTAGTGGCGGATGGCGGCTACAGGCGGCCAGCGGCTACGGGCGGCTGGCAGCAGCGGGCGGCCAGCGGCGACGGACGGCTGGCGGTTACGGGCGGCCAGTGGCTACGGACGGCTGGTGGCAACAGGCTGCCAGCGGCTACTGGCGGTTGGCGGCTACGGGCGGCCATCGGCTACAGGCGGCTGGCGGCGGCGGGCGGCTAGCGGCGACAGGCGGGCTGGCGGCAACGGGCAGCCGGCAGGGACAGGCGGGCTGGCGGCGACGGATGGCCAGCGGCGATAGGCGGCCAGCGACGGCAAGCGGCTTTCGGCTACAGGCGGCCAGCGGGCTGGCGGGCTACGGGCAGCTGGCGGCTATGAGCGGCAGCGACGGGCGGCGGGCAGCTGGTGGCTAAGGGCGGCCAGCGGGCTGGCGGCTACAGGTGGCCAGCGGCAACATGCAGCCAGCGGCTACAGGTGGCGACAGGCGGCTAGCGGGCTACGGGCAGCTGGCGGCGACGGGCGGCAACGACGGGCGGCAGCGACGGGCGGCGGGCAGCTGGCGGCTAAGGGCGGCCAGCAGGCTGGCGACTACGTGTGGCCAACGGCAACAGGCGGCCAGCGGGCTGCGGTCGACGGGCGGCGGGCAGCCGGTGGCTACGGGTGACGGGCGGCTAGCGACGGGCGGCTAGGAACGGGTGGCTAGTGACGTGCGGCTAGGGCTAGGGCTAGGACGAGGGCAGAAGCGCATGTGGGCGGGGTCTTAACCTAACGTGATACCATTGAGTAAAAAGTTGACCAGAAGGATGGGTACAAGGGAATATAACCTAAGGTGTTGTACTCTATATGAGCATGATGTGATATAATTGATACTTAGCATTTCTGTAAGTCGATTAGGTGTAGATAGTGTCGAATCCTAGTGTAGAACATAAGTCCGTAGGATGACGTCAGCACATAGCGCTCGTCATAGGACAGTCGTTTCAGTCACGCGAACAGTCGCACATCTTCACTGTCGTTTAGGGCGTGTTGGAAATATCTCAAAGGACTTGAGCGTTTCTGAAGTGTAACACTGTACTCGAGGAAGATTACAGGGGAGCACGCGAGTCAACGGAGGTTACACGAGGGGGCGGACAAAGAATGCGAAAAGACTCGAAAGGTCGCAACTGGAGGTTGCGACTGACCGTTACAACATCACGGATGGTAACCGAAGCGGCAATCGAGTCGCTGTGCGACTCGGTAAACCGTTCCTGTAACTGTATTCTACAACTGCCTTCCTATCTTCTATATATTGCTGTATGCTTGTTTCTTTAATTAATCATTTGTTCTCACATACTAGTACAAGGGTTCAACTGTCTCAAACTTCCGCTGCACTACTCAAAGTCTGAAAGTCTCTACAGCTGAGACTTAGTCTCTGCCAAAGATCCTAAGGGCTTTTCTCAGCCCAACATGGTATGAGAGCTGGTCAGAGACCAAACTCCCAGCAACTACGCTCCATCAACAACCTGCAACTCAACTCAATTCAACGACTTCATTGATTACAAGATATGGACAGCAAGGGCAAGAAAGTCTCTACGGGCTCACCCAGCGCCCAAGAAACTCAACACGGCAACTCTGGTCTGCACACCTCAGGACTGCAGACAGAGACCGGGACTGCTCAAGAAACAACGGGAAGAGCACCGGAGATGGTGACTCCGTCTCCCTCTTCAAGTGTGGACCCGAATCTCATGGAGAGATTCTTCAGCTTCATGTCACACTTCGACCAGCAGCAGCAGACAAGGACACCTGCGCACTCAACACAGAGCAATGGAGGGAATATGGGATTAGCGCCAATGAGCCTCGACAACTCATCCTTCGGGCGACACAATCAAGCGCCTACCTTTGCGCCCTATCACTCTTCACCGGGGACGTTCGAGTTTATGCCGCCCCGTGCCCAACCTACAGCAGCTGCATCACAACAAACACCAAACGAAATCTTAAGTCTCCAGGCGCAGTTCTCGCACGTGATAAAACTACCGACATCCTCACCGTTCAACGGACACGACTTCTTTACCTGGAGCTTCGAGTTCGAGCTGCTGATGGAGGCCGCGCATCTTCTGGGATACTTCAACGGGTCCCTGCCATTCCCAAGCAACGGCACTGGAAAGGAACAAGAAATCTTCACGTATCAGTCGCTGCTGGCGTATACGGTTCTCCTAAGAAACCTGTCACCACAAGAACAGCAGAGCATCAGAACATACAGGAGCTATGGAAGCTCCGCGGAGCTCGCATGGCACCATCTCAAGTGCCTTTACCAAGCAAACGACAGCGTGACACAAAGCAGACTCATGCAACAGCTGACAACAATACAGATGAAGACCGGGGAAAAGGCGATGCAGTATATGAGTCGCTGCCAGACCCTCCGCGACCGCCTGCTCCGGTGCGGAGGAACGATCACTGAAGATAGCTTCGTAACACTTGTCCTCGCCGGGCTCGGGCCAGAATGGAGAACCACACGATCACTTCTTCGAGCCCACGGAAGAATTTCGGAGATGCACCTCTGCGCCGAGCTTCACGCTGAACAACAGGAGATGGATCTGTTCGAGGAAAGACAACCAAGGAAGCAACAGCAGTTAGTCTTCTACACTCAAAGAAGAAATGACAACAACTACAACCGACGCAACAAGCAAGATCAACGCGACAACCGAGGACTCACCATCGTACCGCCGTTCTGCCACAACTGCCAGACTTCCGGGCACTCCAAAGTCAACTGCAACCGCCCTCGCGTTTACCATGCAGCAGACCCACAAGTAACTTCTACTCAAGCCAGTCCCCCAAGGCGCTCTTCAACATCTGCACAACAAACACCAAACATTATCAATTGCATGGTACACATCGACAACTGCGCACCCGGATCACCACCCACCTACGCGCCAGACGAAGAAGAGCTGCCGCCACCACGCTCACAAGGCCTTCAAGTCAATCCAACATATGCTGCGGTCGCCAACGCCGAACCCACCGGGCGAAACACCTGGTTCTTGGACAGCTGCTGCGGTCAACACATGTGCTCCTCGGGACGCTTCGTGCAACAGGAGAAACGCCTCAACCGCGACGTCGTCATCACCGTCGCCAACAACGAAAACCTGAAGACAAACAGACAAGGCGTGGTTCAGTTACAATCGATGGAGACAAACGTTATACTTTAGCTCAACAAAGTGCTCATTGTCGACAATCTGGGATACAACCTACTAAGCGTAAGCCAACTAATGGCCAAGGGGATTCACCTGGAGTGCGACTCCTACTCCAACGAGTTTCGGCTTTACCACGGGAAGGGCGGCCTCTTCATCGGTCGTGCCCTCCTGAAGTCCGGCGTCTTCGTGCTGGACTTCGTCCCCGACCGCGGTACTGCCGACAGCGACGGTATCGTATCATTCGCCGCCTGGACTCACCCGCCGGATCTTGATCCCGACTTCGACAGTGACGGCTTCTGGCACTCCAACACCATACCTGCAGCAGAGAGAACACGAGCATTAGCAGTTATCAGACAAGAAAGACAAGTACCCGCACGTGTCCTAACAAAACCATCACCTGCAGTATCGGCAGCAGGACCCAGCCGAGTACCACCACCAGCGACACGAGGACCGCCAACCGAAGCAGACCAACTTATGCCCGCCACACGAGAAGCTTGTCGAAGTCCCGCCTCGGTCGTCGCGTTCTTCTCCAACGCCGACATCTACCACCGCTCGCCCGGTCACCGCGCTCCCGACGACATCTGGCACCAACGTCTCGGACATCCTGCAAATAGCACGATACTTCAAACAATCCAAGCAGATGTGTTAGAACGCAACGCCCTTCTGACGACGAGCGGCCAAGAACTTCGACGACCACGCGCACGGTGCTTCACATGCCCCGAAGCAGATCTTCCTCATCAACCTTTCCCATCCCATCACAACCCAAGCGCACCTACTTACGCTCCGATGGAAAAGGTCTACAGCGATATTTTAAACATGCCTCGAGACGACACCGAAGCCGACTTCAACTACGTCATCACGTTCATCGACGCCGCAACCAGATATGTCTGGCACTTCAATCTCACGACGCGCGATCAAGCCTTCGAAGCCTTCACAACATGGCTTCCCATCGCCGAACGAGAATCAGGACTCAAACTCAAGAGCTTCCAGTCAGACGGTGCACTGGAATACCAGTCACAACGCTTCAGGACCTATCTGGCGGAAAGAGGAATCAGACGCCTGGTGTCCCTGCCCTATGCTCACCAACAGCAGGGGGTCGCAGAACGCATGAATCGGACCTTGCAGACGACAATGCGAAAACTGCTTCAGGGGATGAGACTGCCAACCACACTGTGGCCCGACGCGATGACACATGCTGTTCACCTGCACAACCTGCTGTCCTCGTCATCACTTCCCAACAACGCATCACCGCACCTGTTGTGGACACGAAAAAAGGGCAGCACAAAATTACTCAGAGTTTTTGGCTGCATGGTACAGTACAGACCCCACACAGCCCGAGCAGGACGCTTCACACAACGAGCTCGGTGGGGACTACACCTCGGCATCGCCAAACATTTTCACGCGTGGAAAATTCTCGACATACAAAACAAAAACACGGTGGCATCACGAGATGTTATCTTCTACGAGCGACTGACGTTGCAGCATTACCTGGACAACATTGCCAACACACAAGACCCCACCGACGGCTTCTCGGGACTTCGTTCCTTCGCCGACCGTGCCGCCGAAGCTGACGCAGCAGAAGAAGACGTACCTGAAGCCTCGGAAGCTGCCGGACCACTCCCGTTCTGTTCCGTACCTGTTCCACTCGACGAAGAAATCCTCTCGATAGCAACAACCTCGACACCTTTTACCACTTCGCTGACCAAGGTTACATTACACCCCACCCAGTCGACACAAATGTTTCAGAACGCATCGGTCCCAACTTCTTACCTGACCCAGAAGACGGTGACGAAGCAGCTTATTCCGGGAATGAAAATTCCCCTCGACACACACCCACGGGACTGCAGATTCTAGGCCTCTGGGTCTCCGTCCAGCATCCGCCGCCGCCTTCTCCGCGAGAGCCTTCAACCTTGTCGCAGGCTCTGGGGGGGGAACATAAGGCGAAATGGAAGGAAGCGATGGAAAAGGAGTTAAAGGCTCTGCAAGACCGGAAAACATGGAAACTGGTACCTGCAACAAGCATCAACGGGAAGAACGTCCTCTCGGGGAAATGGGTGTACCGCATTAAGACCAACTCAGACGGCTCCATCGAACGATTCAAAGCTCGATGGGTCGTACGAGGCTTTGATCAACGATACGGGACCGACTACACAGAAACCTTCGCTCCAGTCTCCCGTCACACCTCATTACGCATCCTACTCGCCATCGCGGCCACGAAGACATTACCACTACGCCAAATCGACGTCGCGAATGCGTTCCTATACGCACCTGTGGACGCTGAGATTTTCGTCGAACAACCCCACGGATTCATCGACGACCCCACGAAAGTATGCCAACTGACAAAATCCCTTTACGGGATCAAGCAAGCCCCGCGGCTCTGGCAGCAGCATCTTTACGGCCGGCTCGTAAAAATTGGATTCCTACAGCTACCGCATGACCAAGGCATGTACCGACTGCAGCAGGGAAGAGAATACATCCTACTCATCGTCTATGTCGACGACCTACTCTACATCGGTTCTACCACCGACATCGCCACCTGGTTCGAAGGGGAGCTGAAAGGAGACCTGACGATCACGGTGTCCAACTCAGTGACCCAGTACTTGGGACTAAATGTCGTCGAAGACAACTCGGCGTTCTACCTACACGCTGGAAAGTACGCAGGCACTATCGCGAAGAAATTCGGACTGACGCCGACTACGGTCCCGACCCCCTACCGCTACGGAAATAACAACAGCGCCTCCGCAAAACTCCCCGCGAAGCAAATCCAGGAGTATCAATAGAAGCTCGGCTGCCTACTATTCGCAGCAGTAACCTGCCGACCCGACCTGTCCTACAGTGCAAGTCAACTGGCGACGCATCTGATGCAACCGGAACAGGAAGATCTCGAGGAGCTCAACCGGGCACTACTCTACTTCGTCTCCACGCCGACGATCGGGCTTACCTACAGCAAAGCAACAACACCGTCCGTACGACTAGTCGGATACGTCGACGCCGACCACGCGGGAGATAAGGAAAATCAACGATCCAGGACGGGCTACATCTACCGACTAGAGCCCATCGGAACTATCTCCTGGCAGTCGAGCAAGCAGGAGTTAATCGCACTATCCTCGGCTGAAGCAGAGTATATCGCCCTTTGTACTGCGACCAAGGAAGGGCTCTACCTACGGGAGTTACTCGAGGAAGCGAAGATCGCGACCCCTACCCGCCTTCTCACTCCTCTGCGACAACCAATCCGCGATCAAAATCGCGAACAAGGATGGCTTCGCCAACCGAACCAAGCACATCGCCCTACGGTACTTCTTCGTCAAGGATGAAATCGCGAAGGGGAGACTTCAACTCAGTTACTGCCCAACGACAGAAATGGCCGCAGATTATCTGACGAAGAAATTGGCGAAAGCAAAATTCGACTACTGCATGCTCCTGACCGGGCAAACAAACGTCACCGGATCTGAACATTCCAGCACTCCAGAAACGAAGGGGAGTGTTGGAAATATCTCAAAGGACTTGAGCGTTTCTGAAGTGTAACACTGTACTCGAGGAAGATTACAGGGGAGCACGCGAGTCAACGGAGGTTACACGAGGGGGCGGACAAAGAATGCGAAAAGACTCGAAAGGTCGCAACTGGAGGTTGCGACTGACCGTTACAACATCACGGATGGTAACCGAAGCGGCAATCGAGTCGCTGTGCGACTCGGTAAACCGTTCCTGTAACTGTATTCTACAACTGCCTTCCTATCTTCTATATATTGCTGTATGCTTGTTTCTTTAATTAATCATTTGTTCTCACATACTAGTACAAGGGTTCAACTGTCTCAAACTTCCGCTGCACTACTCAAAGTCTGAAAGTCTCTACAGCTGAGACTTAGTCTCTGCCAAAGATCCTAAGGGCTTTTCTCAGCCCAACAGGGCGCATAGCGCGATAGTGACGAACAGGTACATTAGCGAATAGGTGTTTTCCTAGAGCTATAAATCTTTGTTGTGTCCTTTTTATTGTTAACCTCGAGATTTCAACTTTGAGAACTTTGAGACTTTAACTTCAGCAAACCATATACTCAAGTTCATTCTTACAAGACTTCCGCTGTCGTACTAGTCTACCATTCCAGTAAAGATCCTGGACCAACATGTCAACTTATACATATTATCTATGTAGAAGTTATAGGCTAGACTGAGGTATGCTTCTAGTGAGTACAACCAACTAGTATTTGTTCTAGGTTTCCACCTCTAGTCATTATTCGTTCTCACTTTGACATGGTATCACGCGTAGGTTAGCATCCCCCACCTACCGCTTCCGCCCATACCCTAGCTAGGCCACGTCGCGCCTCCTAGCCCCGTCGCGCCTCCTAGCCACGTCGCCCCCCCCCCCCCCTCCTGGGCCACGTCGCGCCACCCTAGCCCCGTCGCGCCACCCTAGCCCCGTCGCGCCCCTCCTGGGCCCCGTCGCGCCTCCTAGCCCCGTCGCGCCCCTCCTGGGCCCCGTCGCGCCACCCTAGCCCCGTCGCGCCACCCTAGCCCCGTCGCGCCCTGCCTGGCCCCGTCGCGCCCTGCCTGACCCCGTCGCGCCCGCTCGGCCCCGTCGCGCCCTGCCTGGCTCCGTCGCGCCCGCCTGGCCCCGTCGCGCCCTGCCTAGCCCCGTCGCGCCCTGCCTGGCCCCGTCGCGCCCGCTCGGCCCCGTCGCGCCCCGCCTGGCCCCGTCGCGCCCGCCTGGCCCCGTCGCGCCCTGCCTAGCCCAGTCGCGCCCTGCCTGGCCCCGTCGCGCCCGCTTGGCCCCGTCGCCCCTGCCTGGCTCCGTCGCGCCCGCCTGGCCCCGTCGCGCCCTGCCTAGCCACGTCGTGCCCTGCCTGGCCCCGTCACGCCTTCCTGGCCCTGCCGCGCCTGCCTGGCCCCGCCGCGCCTGCCTGGCCCCGCCGCGCCTGCCTGGCCCCGTCGCGCCCTGCCTGGCCCCGTCGCGCCTGCCTGGCCCCGTCGCGCCTGCCTGGCCCCGCCGCACCTGCCTGGCCCCGCCGCTTGGCCCCGTCGCGCCCTGCCTGGCTCCGTCGCGCCCGCCTGGCCCCGTCGCGCCCTGCCTAGCCCCGTCGCGCCCTGCCTGGCCCCGTCACACCTGCCTGGCCCCGCCGCGCCTCCCTGGCCCTGCCGCGCCTGCCTGGCCCCGCCGCGCCTGCCTGGCCCCGTCGCGCCCTGCCTGGCCCCGTCGCGCCTGCCTGGCCCCGTCGCGCCTGCCTGGCCCCGCCGCACCTGCCTGGCCCTGCCGCGCCTTCCTGGCCCCCGCCGCGCCTCCCTGGCCCGCCGCGCCTGCCTGGCCCCGCCGCGCCTCCCTGGCCCCGCCGCGCCTGCCTGGCCCCGCCGCGCCTGCCTGGCCCTGCCGCGCCTGCCTGGCCCCGCCGCGCCTGCCTGGCCCCGCCGCGCCTGCCTGGCCCCGCCCTGCCTTCCTGGCCTCGCCAGCACCTGCCTGGCCCCACCGCACCTGCCTGACCCCTTCGCCCCGGCTCGTCCTGCCGTGCCGCCTCGGGCTCCGTCTCCTCTGCTCGCCCGTGCTGAGGCGCTTCGCGGCCGCCGTGCTGGAGGGGGCTGTCGCTGTGTTCCTGTGGAGCTGTGCCGCTGACCCTGCACGATGGCGGACTTCGTGCTCCGACTGGACGCCGAGGGCCATGCGGTTGACTTCGCCGCCTGGCTCTCCGATCTCCGCCGCCACCTTACAGGTCAGCGCCAGGATGGCCACTCTTTGGTTGTCCATGTCGACGGCTTGCTCCCCCGTCCCCCCGCACCTGCTCCCCTCCCTGCTGATCCCTCCTCTGATGACCGTGAGACCTTCTCTACTGCTGCGCTTGCCCGTGCGGTCTGGGACTCCCGCGATGCAGTCGCTCAGGTTGCCATTAGCCACGCCCTCCCTGTCTCTGAGCGCTCGCGTTTTGCTACTATTGAGACGGCCAAAGCTTACTTAGACACTGTTATTGCCCGCTATTCCACACCCGCGTCTGCTTCTGCTGGTCGCCTGCTCTTCCCTATGCTTTTCCCAGACCTTGCAGCTTTCCCTACCGTCGCAGACTTTGCCACTCACCTGCGTGCCCTAGAGACCCGCTATCGCACTGCCAGCACTGCTGCCCAGCTCACTGCGCTCCCCCCCCCTTTCTGCATGACGCTCTATTTTATCGCCATGCGCCTGCCAGACCGCCTCGCTAGTGCTCGCGATCACTTTCTTAGCCAGCACCCGGGTGACCTCACTCTCACTGCCTTTGTCGACACCCTCACCGAGATCGAGACTCGCCAGCGCACTATCGCTCAGTCGAGCGGTGCGCCGGCAGTTTCTATCTTTCACGGTTGTGCCCCCTCCCAGTGTGCGTTCACTGACGTTTCGGCTGCGGTCGCCTCGGCGGCCCCTCTCACCGAGTCGGCTGGTGCGGTCCACCCGCAGCAGCGCTCGCGCCGCGGTGGCCGTGGTCGCCAGGGGGGTAGGGGTGGTGGTTGCAGTAGTGGTGGTGACGGTAATCCGCCTGCGGGGACTACCACTGGTGGGCAGGAGCAGCAGCCCCAGCCGCAGCCGCCGCCGCCCAGCAGCAGTTACCGTCCCAGCAGCAGTCGCCGCAGCAGTGGGCCCGTCTCCCGCCTGGTTGGCCCGGCACCTCTGGAGGTAGTGGCCGTGGTGGCGGTCCGCGCAGCTTGGCGTCTACCGGCGGCTCCGGTGCTGTCACCTGCCAGTACCAGCTTCAGACCGGGCCTCTTCGCGGCACTCTGTGCCGCCGCCCGCACCCGACCGCCCGCTGTTTCCGCCGCCTCGACGATCTCTTTCGTCGTCGCTTTGGCCCGGCCCCGGACCTCCCCGACTGGCACAGCCTGCTCCGCCAGGGCGTGCCGATCTTTGAGTTAGACATGGATCAGCTAGGTGCTGCTTGCATGCTTTGTATTCTGACACTTCTAGTTTTGCTGGATCTTATTACCCTGTGTACTCTAGTTTAGGTGTTGCACCACTGTGTAGCTTAGCCTCCCCTGCTGCGTCAGGCGTAGGACTGCCTAGGTTGCCTAGTCTAGTCGCTGCACCGGCTCCGTCCCCGGCCTCCGCCACTGCGTCGCTGTCCTTCACTCTCGACTCCGGTGCTTCTGCCTGCTTCTTCCGCGACCGTTCCACGCTCACGCCGCTTGCTGCACCTGCTGTTGTCTCTCTCGCTGACCCCTCTGCGGGTCCGGTCGTCGCGCGCAGTTCTACGTCCCTTCCCTGTCCGGCAGTTCCCTCAGGCTCCCTTACTGGCCTCCACGTTCCCTCGTTCTCCAGGAACCTGGTTGGTGTCGGCTGTCTCCAGGACCTCGGCGTCACACCACGTTCCCCGGGCACGAGCGGTTCGCTGTCTGTTCTGAGGCTGTCTCAGGTTCCCCCCTTGCGACGTTCCCCCGGGACCCGGTGTCCGGTCTGTTTACCCTAGACACCGCTTCCCCCCCGGTTGGTGCGTCCTCCCAGGTCGCTGCAGCTTGCTCGTGTCGGTCCCTCGCTCACCCTCCCTTCTCTGGCACCACCGCTTAGGTCACCCTGCTCTCCCGCGTCTGCGTCACATGTCCCAGCACGGTCTTGTCTTAGGTCTCCCTGCGTCGCTCCCTGCCCTTCCTCCCTCGACTGCGCCACCGTGCACGCCTTGCGTCGAGGGTCGGCTTCGCCGTGCTCCTCACTCCTCCTCGCTGCGTCCTGCTACTGCCCCCCTTCAGACCCTGCACTTGGACGTTTGGGGCCCTGCCCCCGTCCCCGGACCGCGCGGTGAGCGCTACTTCCTTGTGCTCGTCGACGACTACACGCGCTACACCACGGTGTTTCCCCTGGAGCGGAAGGCCGACGTGCCCGACGTTCTTCTCCCGTGGGTTGTGGCTGCGCGTCTCCACCGCGGTCTCCCCGTGTTGTGTCTCCACTCCGACCGTGGCGGCGAGTTCGCCTCTGGTCGGCTTGGACAGTTCTGTCGTGCGGAGGGCATCACCCAGTCGTACACCTTGCCGGACTCGCCACAGCAGAATGGGGTTGCTGAGCGCCGCATCGGCTTGGTCATGGAGGTCGCCCGTACCTCCATGATCCATGCCGATGCCCCCATTTTTTGTGGCCGTTCGCTGTTCGCTACGCTGCTCACCAGCTTAACCTGTGGCCACGCTCCCAGCGGCCGCAGGTTTCGCCGACCCTCCTTTGGACCGGGTCCCCCGGTGACGCGTCTGCGTTCCACGTCTGGGGCTGCCTTGCTCACGTTCGTGCCTCTGGCACGGACAAGCTCACTGCCCGCACTGTCCCCTGTGTCTTCCTCGGTTTCCCCCTGGACTCGTCTGACTGGCTTTTCTACCACCCGCCGTCTCACCGCTTCCTCCACTCTCGTGACGTCACCTTTGACGAGTCCGTCTCCTTCTACCGCCGCTTCCCTCACCGAGGTCTCCCAGTTGCCCCCCCCCTGTTCCTTGCTCCCTCTCCCCCGGTAGCCCCTGCCCTCTCCCGCCTCGTCCTGCCCCGTCTGGTGTCTCCCACGTCACTCCCCTCCCGTCGGTTGTCCCCGTTGAGGAGTCTGCTGACTCTGGTGGTACCCCGGTCCGTCCTTGCCGCGTCCCCCTTCCCCGGTGCCTCCGCCCCCACTGTCGCAGTCGCCGACCCCGCTGCCGCCGCCGTCGCCGTCGCTGCCGCAGCCGTCGCCGCTGCGTCACCGCCGCAGCTGTCGCCGCCGCCGCCGCTGTCGCTGCCGCAGCCGTCGCCGCTGTCGCCGCCGCCGCAGCCGTTGCCGCCACTGCCGCCGCCGCTCTTGGCCCCTGGGGGTGCTGGTGTGGAGGAGGGTGTTCGTCCTGCGGCTTCTGGGGGTGCCGCTGGTGTTGGAGGGGGTTCTCGCTCTGGGGGTGTTGGTTCTGGGGGTGCTGCTGTTGAGTGTTCTGCCGACGGTCGTTCTGCCTCTGCTGGTCCGAGAGTTCCGGCCCAGCCGTCGTCGCCGCCGCAGCAGCCGTCGCCGCCGGTTTCGCTCTCCGCCTGCTCGGCCTTCCCTCACCGGACCGCGCGCCGGTGTCTCCCCCACCGCCTGCTGACCTCCCTGTCTACGGTCCTGTGTTCCCGCCGCCGGACTCGTCTCCGGCCCGTCTTCCTCCTCGTTCCCCTCCTGTGTCTCCTCCGCTGTCCCCTGACCCTACCCCTCCGTCTCACGTTTGGGCTCGCCGTCCCCCCGTGCTCGTCCCGTCTCTCCTGTCCTGCCCACCCACCCTATGTTGCTCCGTTCCCGCTCGTCTCGTCCTCCCCTCCTCCCGTCCCCTCCTCCCTCGTCCCTTGCTGTTGCACCTCCTCCGTTCTCTGACTACCTCCGTGCTTCTCGTCCCCTTGTCCCTCGGGTCCTTGCCTCTCTTGTTACCGACCTGCTGTTCCTGTCTCGCGCCTTGACGCGCTTGTCGCCGCTGTCGCTGACTTCGCTTCTACCCGCCGCCTTGACTACGCTACCGCTCTGGTCTCTGACCCTGCCCGTCCTCTGTCCGTCGGGGGTGCTCCTGCCCTTGGCAGTGACGTCCTAGAGGACAGGCAGTACGAGCTGGCTTTCCTTTCCGAGGCTGCTCCCCATCTCTGCTCCATGCTCCTAGTCCCTGAGGGTGACCCAGACGCCTTCGACATCCCGACCCCTCGCACCTACGCTGAGGCCACCTCGGGACCTTGGGCCTCTCAGTGGATAGCTGCCATGGAGCAGGAGATGGCATCTTGGAGGTCCACCGGCACTTACGTCGACGCAGTTCCCCCGCCTGGGGTGAACGTAGTCGATGGTCGGTGGCTCTTCAAGGTGAAGCGCCCCCTGGAGAGCCGCCTGTCTTCAAGGCGCGCTACGTGGCCAGAGGTTTCAGTCAGCGCGAGGGGTTGACTTCTTCCAGACCTTCGCCCCGACCCCGAAGATGACCACTCTTCGGGCGCTGCTACACGTAGCAGCACAGCGTGACTACGAGCTTCACTCCCTCGACTTCTCTACTGCCTTTCTTCAGGGCAGCCTACACGAGCAGGTCTACCTGCGCCGACCACAGGGCTTCACTGGTACCTTCCCTCCTGGGACCCAGTGGCTTCTCAGGCGCCCGGTCTACGGCCTGCGTCAGGCTCCCCGCGAGTGGCACGACACGCTACGTGCCACGTTAGCAGACCTGCAGTTCTTTCCGTCCTCTGCTGACCCTTCACTGTTTGTGCGTTCCGGCCAGACTCCGTTCTACATCCTTGTCTACGTAGACGACCTGGTCTTCGCTACTCCTGACAGGGACGCACTGGCCTCTGTGAAGGCTGAGCTGCTGAAGAGACACACCTGCACTGACCTTGGAGAGCTGCGTCGCTATCTTGGCCTGCAGATCTCCAGGGACAGAGCAGCACGCACCATCACTCTGACCCAGTCACACTTGGTGCGTCAGGTCCTTCAGAGGTTCGGTCTTCAGTTCTCCTCCGCACAGCCCACACCTCTACCCGTAGACCATGGGCTCTCTGCTCCCGTTCCTGAGGAGCCAGTAGAGCCCAGTGGCCCCTACGCAGAGCTGGTGGGTTGCCTCATGTACCTGATGACTTGCACGCGCCCAGATCTCGCATACCCTCTCAGCATCCTGGCTCGCTTTGTGGCTACAGGCAGACACCGACCTCAGCACTGGTCTGCCGCTAGAGGGTTTTGCGTTATCTTGCTAGTACATCAGGCATGGGGTTAGTGCTAGGAGGACGCAGGCCAGTGGTCCTTACTGGGCACACAGACGCTTCTTGGGCAGACGACGCTGAGACGCTCAGGTCGTCACAGGGCTACTGTTTCAGCCTTGGTTCGGGTGCTATCTCTTGGAGATCCACTCGCTCGTCGTCTGTGGCTCAGTCTAGCTGTGAGGCTGAGATCTACGCTGGTGCCATGGCGGCACAGGAGCTCCGCTGGCTGACCTTCTTGCTCACAGACTTAGGTGAGCGGCCTAGCTCTGCCCCGGTCCTGTACGCTGACAACAGGGCCATGATACTCCTGTGTCAGGAGCCTCGGCTTGAGGCAGAGCGAAGCATATCCAGCTGCGGTACTTTCTCCTGCGTGAGCTACAGCAGCGCCGCCAGGCCGCGTAGTTCACTTGGCCTCAGGTGCCAACACAGCTGATATCTTTACTAAGGCGCTTGCGCCTAAAGATCATCAGCGGCACTGTGTACAGCTTGGTCTTGTTCCTGTAGCTGCTCCCCTGTTAGGATCCTGATTGTGTACTCTCTATTATATATGCTTGTCAGACTGGCCTTGTGGCCTTACCTCCAGTGGCTGGACTAGTAGTGCCACCCTGGCTTGCTTCAGTTTTGGTTGTATTCTTGCTGACTGGTCTCAGACCCCTGCCTCAGTGGTTGGACTAGTAGTGCCGCCCCTGAGCTGTTGTTTCTTGTTTAGTTTCACCCCTTGTCTAGCCTAGGGGGTGTGTCAACTTATACATATTATCTATGTAGAAGTTATAGGCTAGACTGAGGTATGCTTCTAGTGAGTACAACCAACTAGTATTTGTTCTAGGTTTCCACCTCTAGTAATCATTTCGTTCTCATTCTGACAAACAGCACTCTATACAGACAGACCCTTCGATCATCCATACCACTCCAGGCTATGTTATTCACAGCCACGCATGAAGCATCGCACACTACTCCCTGCTTCCCATACACCAGAAACAGCCCAAGCTGATGACCGAGCGCCTCAAAAGTGTTTAGAGGCATCTCCCACTTCTCCTCTCGTCCCCCTCTCCTCTCAAGCACACACCCTCCCTTCGCCTCATCACACGCCAGACGACCTGAGCGTTTCAAAGAGCAGGCCCCGGGCAGCGAGGCCAGGCCAGAGCTTGTCGCCCCCATGGAAAGGCAGCAGCTGGGGGCAGCACGCCCCCGGTGGGCAGGGTGGACGGCGACCGGGTCAGGAGAAACACAGCACTCTGCACGGCTATGCGTGGGGTTACCACGTAACCCATTTCCTGAGAATGAATGGGATGGGAGGAGAAAGGGGGAGGTGGGGAAGGGCGGTGGGGAAGATGAGAGAGGAGCAAGGTGGCAAGGGGAAGTTTGAGTGCGTGTGTGCATGGGCCTGTGTGCGTATGTGTGTGTGCATAGAGTGAGAGTGAGTGTGAACCAATTCCTTACAGGTCCACTGACGACAGTCGACACGTGGCAGTCCGGAATTGGCCGGATCCTCTTCCCCTTGCCCTGCCCCCTTCCCCCGCCCCCCCCTTGCTGCTGCTCAGCCCCCCATCCCCTGGAAGGCGGCGAGGGTGTCCTGCGAGAACCCCGCGCCTCAAACAGCATGCGGAACCGCGTGCACGCTAGCTGTGCTGCCGATGGGCCTGCGGTTAGGGTTAGGGATAGGGTTCAGGTCAGGGTTTCCACAGGGGAAGGGAACCAAATACGGGATTGGGGAGGGAAGAAATATGAGGCAGGGTTTAGGGGTGGAGAGTTTGGCAGGTTGATTGATAGCACGTGGAGGTGGGGTGGAAGGGGGGCGTGATGTGATGCAGAGCTGAATAGCGATAGAGATAGAGATAGAGATAGCGATAAGAGAGATAGATAGATAGATGAGAGAAGAGAGAGAGAGAGGAGAGAGAGAGAGAGAGAGAGAGAGAGAGAGAAAGAGAGAGAGAGAGAGAGAGAGAGAGAGAGAGAGAGAGAGAGAGAGAGCATGAGTCCCTCCCTAGCTATTTAAGCTCTCTCCCTCTCATTCTCCAGTTTAGTTTCCAGTTCCCTTGGCGGCGGCTCGCGTCGGCGGCCTTCGGGCCGCCGACGCTCGCGCGCGCCTTCGGCCGCGCTGAGGGGCGGCAAGGACACAAGGCTTCAAAGTCAACTACGACAACATCAAATACACACATCCGGGGTCTACAACCCGCCAACACTACACTCGGCAAACAAGCATGGAGAGCCTGACAGAGCTTACCAGAGCGCTCACGCTAGGGCGCACTTCACCAACCAAGAACCTACACACGACGGCAGCCCATCATGCGGCTTCGTCCGCTCCAGCCTCCTCAAGCAGGGCCCTCACATAGTCCCCCAGGAGCATCAGCGCTGACACGGCACCGCCAACGATGTCTACAGCTGCAGCCGAGTCTACGCTCGCCGATACTGTCCGCATCACGGCGAGCAGGCGCGGGTCCAACACGGTTCCCGAGGCGGGCGCAGGCTGCACTCGCGTGGACACGACAGCCAGATCAGCTGCAGCCATCGCGCAGCGGTGGAGTGGATCGTGAGGCATCTTGCACGGGCTCACTGAGCTCCGTAGAACGGAGTGTGAGTCCGTCAGCATCTCCACAGCATACCCCATCGCCCTCTGCGCGTGCCAGAGCCGACGAAGCGTGGCGACTGGGATCGCAGTCTCCGCCAGCCGCCCCTCCCCCGCAGGCGCTCCAGCTGCGCCCTCTGCGGCATCCGCAGCCCACCGAGCGACGCCGCCCCTGGTCCCCAGGAGGCGAGAGTCCTCGCCGTGGACTCCGCCCCCCCATCTCCGCTGCTTCTGCCCCCCCTCAACTCCAGTCGGTGACGCCAGCGCGCGGGGGGGGAAAAGGGCTGTCGCCCGTCGCCGAACGATGCTGGTGCCACCAACGGCGGCTGGCCGGGGCCATCCCACCACCGACGCATCCGGGGTCGGCTGCCAGGGCGGCAGCGTCCCGCGGACCGCACGTTAACCGACGCGGATCGAAGGGACCGGCAGAGGGGGGATCGGCGGGAGGCAGACAGAAGGGGCGCAAGAGGTGCTGGCTGTCGGAGCAGGGGGGACACACAGGGGAGGGAACACCTGCGCCGGCACCTGAGGAGGGGGAAACGCACGGCTGCGGTGTGCCTGCTGGTACTGCTGGGACGCCAGAGCTGCGGAGAATACGCCAGAGCCTGCTGGGGTGGGCGACAGCGGAACAAGCCCTCGAGAGTCGCCGCGGCCCGCCCTAGGCGCCTCTCCGCCGCGACCCGGTTACTCCCCCGCCAGCCCTCCAGCCGACGCGCTGGCCCGAACGCCCGGCGGCGCCTGCGGAGTCCGGCGCTGCTGCCCGGCCCGCTGTGGGCGGCGCTGAGGCGTCCCCTGGCGAGAGGGATGCTGCTGCCGCGGCGTCTGATGCACCCGCCATGCGCGGTTCACGACCTCTCCAGGAGCGCTCGGGGATTTCTCCTCGTGCTCTGGGGCGCGTTTGTCGCCCGCGACTGCCCCCGCATCCGCTCGGGGTCTGTGGCGAGCCGTCGAGGGGACCGAGGAGCCCGCGCTCCCAATCGGTTCGACTGCTGGCGGGCTCGCCCGACCTTGGGGGACTCGCTTCCCCAGTACTCTCCAAATCGGCAGAACGCTCCCGCGCGCGTCTCCATCCCGGGAGGCGCGCCGCACTCGGCACCCCCACGACTCGGCACGAAAGCCGAACGACGACCAGGGCCGCCCCGAGAGGAAACCACGGAGGCGGACGCGGAAGACTCAATACACGGACGGCCGGAGGGCGCGGTCGCGGGGCGGCAAGGCGTGGCAATCTGTCCTCCGACGGAGGACCGCTGAACGGATTCCAGCAGGCAGCGAACAGGGCTTTAAGTGCCTCGGAACTGCAACGAACAACTGATGAGGAGGAACGGGCGACGGAACTTATATACCAGGGGACCAGGGAGACCCACGACTGAGACCTCCAGTGAGGAGGAACGTCGCGAAACAAACAGGCGCGCTGGAGGACGAGAGACTGACCCAACTCCCAGATCTAGGGGACGAGGGTCCAGCCGCACAATACTCGGGCACCGCTGGACACCCATCCCCAGGCAGTTCCGCAGCTCCCCGGAAGAACTGGCGAATGACCCCTCCAGATTCGCCGTCATCGCCACTTGGGACGTCGCAGTTCTCTGCGACAGTCGCCAACCCCCTCTCTCCCGCCGGTTACCCCCCCAAATCCGTCAACTTTTCGCGCTCGCCCTTCTGACACCCCTCCTTTTCCTCGCCAAACATCCAACCTCCATCGAGGGTTGGATCCTGTTACTTTACCTCCCGCGCCTCACACTTCGCCTACCCTCACCACGACGCCCTGACTGGCCCGCGACGGAACGACGACTTCGACAATTTCTCGCGGGCCAGTGGGACACACTGTATCAAGCAGCTGCCTCTGCTGTCACCCTGCCACCCCCTCCCCGCCACGTACCTGACACTCTCGGGAAAATATCCCGCGCCGAGGGCTTGGTACGACGAGGCAGTTTGCGACGGGCACTGCTCGCGTTGACTTCGACCCCAGTCAGCAAGTCCACCCCCGGTCCTGGACGCGCTGAAGTCAAAACACCCCCCTCCGCTTGTCGAAAACCTCACCTGGCCACGGCTCGACGAAAACTGCAGGCCACGACAGTCGATTTCGCTACGTTCGCGAAGCTCCTCTCTCTCCGAAAATGGAGTTGGGGCAGGCCCCTCGGGGATGACCTTCGAGCACCTTCGCGATGCCTCGCTGTCCAACCCCCCGTCGCCACACATCTTCAGCTCGTCCAGCGGTTACTCGCGGGTAACCTGCCGCACGAGGTCAGCCAGCTCGTTACCTCCTCACGCCTCCTGGCCCTTACCAAGCCGATGGGGGTACCCGCCCCATCGCAATAGGGAGTGTCTCCACCGGCTAGCGGCAAAATCCGCGCTAATCTCCTCCACGCAACCGCGCAAGACTACTTCCTACCACACCAATACGGGGTAGCCATCAGAGCGGCGGGAAACAATCATCCACGCCACCAGGGGCTTTACCTCTGCGCGCCCGGGCTCACTCATCCTACAAGTCGACCTCTCGAACGCCTTTAATAGCGTTGACCGGGGCAATCATCCACGCAATCAACACCTCGCCCCTCGCCCGCTCCTTCCATTTATACAATTCTCGTATGGCGCGCCGTCTCTCTCTGCTCTATCTCGACGCCGAGTTTGATAGCCCGCCCATACTTAGCGCACGGGGAGTTCGCCAAGGGGACCCCATGGGCCCCCTCCTTTCGCAGCAGCCATCCACCCAGCCCTCCAGGCAACCGCCGCGGCCCACCCCGAGGTCCTTTGCCTCGCATACGCTGACGACGTCACTTTCGTCGGCAACCCAGACGCCTGCACCTTGGCGTTCCTCACCTTCACAGCCGCCATGGACCGCATCGGTCTCTCCCACAACCCACGAAATGCGCAGCATGGTCAGCCGAGCGCCCTGCACCCGACCGCCTTCCCCCAGACATACCTTTCAACACAGAAGGGGTCCGCGTGCTTGGCAGCTTTATAGGCACAGCGAGGGCACAGCCCATTCCTCCGCACCCAGCTAGCCCTGCTAGCCGAACCCCTCGCCACACTGGCCACAATGGACCCTCAGTCCTCATCCCTCCTCCTCACACGCTGCGTATCTCGGCGTGTCTCATACTTAACCCGCACCACCTCCCTTGACTTCCTACCCCTGGACGTCTGGTCCGACTGGGGTAGGGAGCTCTTCCATACTCTCCTGCGAGCCTGCAGCCTCCAACCACCACGAGGCGAGGTGGAGCGGGCGCGCACTTGGGTTCAAGCGTCCCTCCCTCCCTCTCTCGGAGGGCTGGGTCTAACCGACCCCGCAATTGAGGGACACCCAGCCTACCTCACCAGCCTCACCCAAGCCCAGGGCTCTTGGCTGCCCTCCCAGCAGCGTCAGGAGGGCCCCTGGCTGATACTGTCCGGCACCTCACGCCACCTTTCACCAGCCCCACCCACTTGCATACCTGGCTGGCGAAGTGTGAAATGGCGATGCCCCCACGAGCCCGGGAGCTCCTGCACTCCGAGAGGAGGGAACCCTCAGGCTCCCCTCCAACACCGCTTATCCCTCGAAGTCCAGGCCGTGCGATACGCCGACCAGGTGGCAGCCACGCGGACAATGGACCCAAACCCACACTCCGGGCACACCCAACGCCTCTTTTCCCTGGCTGGATATGGAGCAGGGGACTGGCTTCATGCCATCCCCATCTTCCCAGCCCTCCGCCTCGAAGCTCCACACTTCGCCATTGCCCTGGCCTTCCGCCTCGGCCTCCCATTCCCAGCCCCCGCACTTGCAACTGCGCCGAGGAATTCGAAATCCTCGACACTAGGCTGCCCAACCACCTGCTTCGGTGTGGCGCTGGGCACGGACGGACTGACACCCATAATGCCTGCGGGACGAGAGCATACGGATGGCCCGAGACGCTGACTTTATAGTCACCAAGGAGACCACCATCTACAGCCCTGTAGACGGCCACAAGGCCGACCTCGCCCTCTGAGACCGCAGCTCCGGAGCCGTCTGGATCTGTGACGTCACCGTCGCAGATCCCATCAGCAGCCGAGATCCGGACGCACGAAAAGGACGAGGATACATGGCCCGGGTACAAGCCGACAAGAAAATCTCCCATTACCGAAATCGGGCTCCCTACGTTGGTTTCTTCCCACTGGCGGTCGAGACATATGGCTGCCCCTGCGCCGAGGTCCCTACCTTTTTGAAGCTGCTGGCAGACACAGGGGCCAGGCGACTCTTCAATGCAGACCCAAGCTCCTACCAGGCAGCGAAACTGCTCCACCAGTTTCGTCAACGATGGTCAGTGACGCTGCAGCGGGCGCAGGCCTTGGCTTACCTGGGCAAAGTAAATCAAGCCTCCCCCGCCACCCACCCCAGTGGGCACCCTGACGCCGATATGGCACCTGGGGACTGCTTTGCCATAGCAGAGCCCCTAGGGGAGAACGCGTAGATCCGAGCCTCTAGAGCATGCACGTACCTTGACTTGCTGCCCTTTGCCTGCCTAGCCTGTACCAAGGTTTCCAAGGAATAAAAGGACCGCTTGAGAGAGAGAGAGAGAGAGAGACCATGAGTCCCTCCCTAGCTATATAAGCTCTCTCCCTAGCTCATTCTTCCTGTTTAGTTTTCAGTTCTTTCTTTTCTCCCACCCTTGGTGGCGAGAGAGAGGAGAAAGAGAGCGAGAGAGAGAGAGCATGAGTCCCTCCCTAGCTATATAAGCTCTCTCCCTAGCTCATTCTTCCTGTTTAGTTTTCAGTTCTTTCTTTTCTCCCACCCTTGGTGGCGGCTCGCGCCAGCGGCCTTCGGCCGCCGTCGCTCGCGGCGCGGCCTCCGGCCGCGCGGTTAGAGGATGGCAAGCGACACCAACAGGACAAGGCACTAAATGACGGTACACAACAGCATCCTACGACACCCTTCCATTGACTACACAACACGAATGGAGGATCTGATCCGCCGCACGAGGGCGCTCGGATTACAAGACTCCCCGCCCCGCTGCACCTACAACCGCCGCTCCGCTATTCCGCGACTTCCGCAAGCCCGGCCTCCTCTAGCAGCGCGGCCTGGTACGACACCAGGACCTGCAGCGTGGACACGGCGCCGGCTACAAGTCCTGCAGCTGACGCCGAGTCTATGCTCACCGACACCTGGCGGAGTGCGGCGAGCAAACGAGGGTCCGTGCCATTTCCCCGGGCGGGCCCGGGCTGCGCGCGCGCAGCCTCCACCGCGAGATCTATGGCTGCTTCCATGCAGCCCTGAAGGGGAAAGTACGGGGCCATTGACCGGCCCGCTGAGCTCCCCAGAACGGAGCTCGCTGCCGCCAGAATCGTCACCACTATCTCCGTCCCCCTCCACACGTGCCCTAGACGACGAAGTGTGGCAGCTGGGACCGATATCGCCCCGGGAGCCGCCTGCTCCAGCCCCACCGTCAGCGAGCTCCTCTGCGCCGCCGCCCCGGCCCTTCGGGCTCGATGGGGAGACCCCTCCCCCGATGAAGCCGCTCCCCCCGTCTCCGCTGCTTCTGCCCCCGCCTCGACGCCCTGTGGAGACGGCGCACGCCGCCGGGGGGGGACAAACGGGCCGACCACACCCTCCGCGGTAGAGCCCCACCTGGGGACCGGCCCACTCCGCTACCTCAGCCCAGGGCGAGGGGGGACGCCATTCCGGGAGAGTATCGGCGGACGACGCGGGCCGCCCATCTGAGGCGCTGGCGGGGACCGATGGTGCGCGTCGTAACTCCCCGGGGGGGAGGGGAACGACATGTGCGGGGACTGCTGGGGCGCACCCGGACGCAGGGCAGAATGCGGGACCCCAGGCGGCAAATGCTGCAGCGGCGCGTTGGGCTGCGGTGCTAACAGGGGATGTGGCGGAAAAGGGGGGCGCGATTGCTCACACCCAGGCACCAACGCGGGACGCGCGCGGACAAGCGGCAACTGAGGAGGATCCGCCCCAACCGGCGCCGGCGGGTAGGGGAGGGACGGCGGAAGATTCTGAGGAGGGAATGGGGGCTGCAACTGGTGGGGGAGCTGCCGGGGAAGGACCGGCTGCTGGGGAGACGGGAGCAACCCGGCGCCAGCCCGCTCGAGGATCCCTCCAGCGTCGCGGCAGTTCGCGCCAGCCGCCTCTCCAGCGCGCTCCCCTCCGCCCCCGACGCGTGCCAGCTCGCCCCGATGGGCCGTTCGCCAATCGAGGCTGGGGCGGAGGGGGCCGGGACGGTAGCACGGGAGGGGGACGGGGCTCACCGCACGCGATTCCGCAGGTGGCGACGTTACTGCAGGTGGACACCGGCGGACCTCTGCGACCGCCACCACCGCCCGCCCCTCCAGCCGAGGTGGCGTCGACGCACGCATCCGCTGGGGGGACGCTGGCGCGCTCGTGGACGGCATTGGGAGCCCACGCGCCCACCGCTGGTCCGACTGAGGGGGGGAGCTCGACCGACCTCGGGGGGGACGTTTTCCCCCGAACTCTCACGGTCAACGGAGCGCTCCCTCCGAGCGTGTCTGGCTCGGTCGGCCATCCGACCTGCCGATGAGCCCCAGAAATGGCACGGCGAGACAACGGGGCGAACGCCCGCCTACACCACGCTCAGCAGCGCGGGGCAGCGGCTCGCGAGGACGACGCGGTGGCAGGGGGCGCGGGCACTCACCAAGTCAGATGGCTAACGGTGGACCACTGAACGGCTTCCACAGGGCTGTGGGAAGGGCTTTAAGAGAAACGTGGCTGACAACACGAATGCTGCTGAGGAGCGTGCGGATGCCACTTATAGGCAGGAGACAAGGGAAGAGACTAGCACGGAAGATTCAGCTGGGGATGATGAACGCGATAGACCGGATCGGGGGCAGAGGCAAGCAGGGCGGAATCAACGCGAGCGGCGAGTGCTGCATAGGCGGAATTTTGGGAACAGCGAGGCACAGCCCAGCCAACCTTCGCGCCAATTCTCGCCAGAAGACCTGGCGAAACACGAACACCTTTTCACGGGGATCGCAAATTGGGACATCAGATTACTCTGCGACAGCCGCCAGCCCCCCTTTCCCGTCGAATCCCCCACAAACTCCGCCAGCTTTACGCCCTCGCACTGCTGACACCCTTGCTCCACATCGCAAACAACCCATCCAGCCTCGCTGGATGGCGCCTGTTACTTTTCACCCCGACTCACCCTTCGCCTCAATTCGCCGCGCCACCCAGATTGGCCAGCGGTTGAGCGGAGACTTCAGCAGTTCTTGGCCGGCGAATGGGAATCGCTGTACCTGGCAGCAGTGGACTCGATCAACAACCCACCTTCGCCACGACACTCCGGCGACACCCTTGGCAAAATATCCCGCGCCGAGGGCCTCGTCCGTCGTGGCAGCCTCAGGCGTGCCCTGCTGGCGCTGGACTCAACTCCGGTCAGCGAGTCAACGCCAGAGGTCCTTTGCCGCGCTGACCTCCAAACACCCCCCCCTCTGACCGAGTCCCTTGACTGGCCCACCCTCGACGAGTCCGAGCCTCTCCCCTCCGTCTCGCTGGCGGATTTCGTTCGGTTACTCTGCCGCAGCGAAAACGGAGTCGGCGCGGGACCGTCGGGCATGTGTTTCGAGCATCTTCGCGACGCAGCCCTCGCGAACGCCTCGGTCGCCAGCAGACTCCACGGGGTAGCAGAAATCCTCCTAAAAGGATCTACCACGCCAGAGGTAGCTGAGCTCCTCACAGCTAGCCGCTTGCTAGCATTCCCAAAGCCCGAGGGAGGCACACGCCCAATAGCAGTGGGCGAATGCCTCCACCGCCTAGTGGCGAAAGCGGGCCTAGCCGCCATGACTGAGCCCGCCCAAAACCACTTCCTCCCACTACAGTTCGGAGTGGCGGTACGGGCCGGCGGCGAGGCGATAATCCATGGCGCAAGAGCCTTTGCCACGGAATTCCCGTCCGCCCTCCTGCTCCAACTCGACATTTCTAACGCTTTCAACAGCGTCGACCGCGGGGCCATCATCACGGGACTTTTCAACTCCCCGCTCCGACCCCTCCTCCCCTTCGTGCGCCTATCCTATGGCGCCCCCTCCACTCTCTTCCTGGACGCGGGCTTTGACAGCCAGCCCCTCCTCAGCGCTCGCGGCGTCAGGCAAGGGGACCCCATGGGACCCCTGCTCTTCACCGCAGCCATGCATCCCGCCCTACGCGAGACAGCCCTAGCGTTCCCCGGCGTCCTCTGCCTGGCATACGCCGACGACATAACCTTGATGGGGGAGCCGGCCGCATGCATTGCCGCATTTACCCACCTCACCCACGCGCTACTCCCTTGGGCCTGACCCACAACCCGGCTAAGTGCGCGGCGTGGTCCGCGGCCCACCCCCCCCTCGACCCCCTCCCCCCCGGGATCCCCTTCTGCGCCTCCGGGCTGCGGATCCTGGGCAGCCACATCGGCCCACCAGACGCTGCGGCCAGCTTCCTGCGGGAGCAACTAGCCGCGATGGCCAAGCCACTACCCACCCTGGCGGTCATGGACCCACAGTCTGCCAGCCTCCTCCTCCACCGCTGCGTCTCTCGCCGAGTCTCTTACCTGACTCGCACGACACCGTTGAACCTGCTACCAGCACAGGAGTGGTCCCAGTGGGGGCAGCAACTCTACCTCACCCTCCTGAGGGCCTGCAACCTCCAGCTACCTAGGGGGGAACAGGAGATGGCACGCACCTGGCAACAGGCCTCGCTCCCCCCCTCCCTCGGAGGGCTCGGGCTGACAGACCCCACGGTCGAGGGCCCCCATGCCCTCCTTACCAGCGTCACGCACGCCCAACGGCTCCTGGCCTCCCTCCCTTCACACCCATCGGGCCCCCTCGGGACAGTGGCCCGCTCCCTCGCACCACCCTACGACAGCCCTACCCCCCTTCACACCTGGCTAGCCGAGTGCGAAGCAGCACTGCCAGCCCCAACCCTGGAACTCCTGCGAGCCGAGCTCACGGAACCCTCAGACGCACCGCTCCAGCACCGCCTCGCCCTCGAGGTCCATGCCGCCCGATTCGCCGAGCAGCTGGAGGGGACAAGGGACATGGAGCTCAACCCCCTCAGCGGTCACACGCAGCGGCTCCTCTCCCTCACGGGGTACGGAGCAGGGGACTGGCTCCTCGCAGTCCCCCTCTTCCCATCTCTCAGGCTGGCACCCCCTCATTTTGCCATAGCCCTCGCCTTCCGCCTGGGCCTCCCCTTCCCCGCGCCCAAGGTGTGCAACTGCGCCAAGAAGACCCAGATCCCGGACCCACGGCTCCCCAACCACCTATTTCGCTGTCGGACAGGGCACGGGCGCACCGATACACACAACGCCCTTCGGGACAAATGCATCCGTATGGGCCAAGACGCGCAGCTCATCGTCTCGAAAGAGACAGCCCTATACAACCCGGTCGATGGCAAAACAGCCGACCTCGCCATCCGGGACCGGGACTCGGGAGCAGTCTGGATCTGCGACGTCACGGTCACGGACCCAGTCAGCTCCAGGGATCCCCTCGCCCGCAAGGGCGCGGTTACATGGCAAGGGAGCAAGCGGACAAGAAGATCGACATGTACCGCCACAAGCAGAGTACGTCGGCTTCTTCCCCCTTGCGGTCGAGACATATGGCTGCCCCTGCGCGGAAGTGCCGGTTTTCCTCAAACTCTTGGCACACACGGCCGCCCGACGCCTCTTCAACGCCGACCCCACCTCATACCAGGCGGCGAAACTACTTAACCAGTTTCGCCAGCGCTGGTCCGTCACCCTCCAAAGGGGGCAGGCCCTCACCTACCTGGGGAAGGTGAACGAGGCGTCTCCGCTGGAGTGGCCCCCCTTGGGGGGGCCCGAAGCGGGCATGTCCCTCGGGGACTGTTTCGCCGTGATAGAACCCTAGGGGGGGGGTAGGGACGGGCACCAGACCTTCCCACCAGCTGTATGTGCCTATGCCTGTTCCACCTGCCTAGCTTGTACCCAGGATTCCCAGCAACAAAGGACCATTCGAGAGAGAGAGAGAGAGAGGGAGAGAGAGAGAGAGAGGGAGAGAGAGAGAGAGAGAGAGAGAGGCCAGGAGCTCTTCCATACCCTCCTCCTCTCGTGCAATCTTCAGCTCCCACGGGGTGAGCAGGAGCGGTCGCGCACGTGGCAACAGGCCTCCATGCCCCCCACTCTCGGCGGCCTTGGCCTCGCAGACCCCGCAGTGGAGGGCCCGCACGCCTTCCTCACCAGCGTCACACAGGCCCACCGGCTGCTCATATCCCTTCCTTCGGACCCGACAGGCCCTCTCACTACAGCGGCATGCTCCCTGGCCCCTCCCTTCAACGGCCCCTCGCGTCTCCATACCTGGCTGGCGAAATGTGAGTCGGCCCTCCCAGCTCCAGCCCTAGCGCTCCTGCAGGCCGAGCGGGCCGAACCCTCGGACGAACCCCTCCATCACCGACTCGCCCTGGAGGTGCACGCAGCCCGCTTCGCCAATCAATGGCTGCGTCACGGGAGATGGACCCCAACCCCCTTAGCGGCCACACCCAGCGGCTCCTCTCCCTCACTGGGTATGGCGCCGGCGACTGGCTCCTCGCCATCCCCCTATTCCCATCCCTTCGGTTGGCGCCGCCTCACTATGCCTTCGCCTTGGCATTCCGCATGGGCCTCCCTTTCCCAGCACCCAGGGTCTGCAACTGCGCCCAACAGGTCGTGATCATCGACCCACGCCTACCAAACCACCTCCTCCGCTGTGGGACGGGACATGGTCGCACCGACACGCACAACGCCCTCCGAGATGAGTGCGTGCGCATGGGGCGAGACGCACAGCTCATTGTCACGAAAGAAACGGCGATGTACAACCCTGTCGACGGCAAGACCGCCGACCTGGCCATCCGCGACCGGGACTCGGGGGCGGTCTGGATCTGTGATGTCACCGTCACCGACCCAGTCAGCTCCCGGGACCCGCTAGCACGCAAAGGCCGCGGTTACATGGCCCGGGAGCAAGCGGACAAGAAGATCAACGAGTACCGCCACCGGGCGGCATACGTCGGTTTCTTCCCGCTTGCAGTCGAGACGTATGGCTGCCCATGCGCCGAAGTGCCAACCTTCCTTAAACTCCTCGCACACACGGCCGCCCGCCGCCTTTTCAACGCTGACCCCAGCTCCTACCAGGCGGCTAAACTGCTCAGCCAGTTCTGCCAGCGCTGGTCTGTCACCCTCCAGCGGGGTCAAGCCCTCACCTACCTCGGGAAGGTGAATGAAGCTTCGCCACTTGAGGGGCTGCCCCTCGGTGCCCCTGAGGCAGGCATGTCCCTTGGGGACTGCTTCGCGGTCATTGAGCACCCAAGGGAATAGCCGGGGACTAGGAACCCGTCCACGAACACCATGCATGCCGGTACCCACCTTACTTGCCTAGCCTGTACCCAGGATCTACCATCAATAAAGGACCGTTAGAGAGAGAGGGAGAGAGAGAGAGAGAGAGAGAGAGAGAGAGAGAGAGAGAGAGAGAGAGAGAGAGAGAGAGAGAGAGAGAGAGAGAGAGAGAGCATGGGTTCCCAAGCTATATAAGGCCCTCTCCCTCTCATTCTCCTCTGTTTTTAGTTCAGTTCTCATTTCTCCTTCCTTTGCTAGCGGAGAGAGCGAGAGAGAGAGAGAGCGAGAGAGAGAGAGCATGGGTTCCCAAGCTATATAAGGCCCTCTCCCTCTCATTCTCCTCTGTTTTTAGTTCAGTCCCCAAGGGCACAACAAATCCCTACAGCGCCCGCTCCAATGCCACCAGCATGGAGGGACTCCTACTACTGACGGGCCGCTCGCCAACCTCCCAGACGGCCGCTGACGCGCAGCATGGACGCGCAGCTGCCTGCGAGATCTACGGCTGACGCCAACGCGATGCTCTCCGACATCGCTTTCATTGCGGCGGCCACGGCCGGGTCCAAGCCATTTCCCGGGCCGGGCACGGGCAGCGCTTGCCCCATCACCACCACGAGGTCCGCAAGCGCGTCCGAACTCGTCCGCAAGTGTGAGTGCTGCATCTTTCGGGAGCTCTCTGACCCCAGCAGCGCGGAGTGCGTCGCCTCCACGACCACCGCCAGCAGCCCAAACGCCCTCCTCGTCTGGCACATCCGACGGAACGTGGCTGCTGGAACCGCGACCACCTGCCCCGTCTGCCGCCTGCCCGGCAGACCGTCCTCCTGCGCCCCCGGTTGGCTCCGCGTACCCACTGGGCGCTGGGTCCGGGACTGGGCACGGAACCCGGGGGATCTCCTCCGACGACTCCATCCCCCCGTCTCCGCTGCTTCTGCCCCCTCCTCAACTCCATTTGGGGACACCGCCAGTCGACGGGGTGGCACGAAGGGCCCATACACCCCCACACCCGACGCACGGGCGGGAAGCCCCGGAGCCCAGTGATCGGGGACGAAGGACTGCGGAGGTGGTTGCCACTCGGGGAGCGCTCCACTGGAGGCCGCCGGTGTGTCCAGGGTGGGAGGCGCCATGGGAAGACGAGCCCCGCGGTACACAGACGGCGGAGGTCCCAGGAGCGCCGACGCCGGCTGGAAACACACGGGCGCACTCGCCGGAAACAGCGACGGCGGATGCGGAGGGGCGAGGAGAGGCGGGAACGGATGACACGGACGCGGTGCAACGCACCGGGCGCGGTCTGTGCAGCCCCTCCCATCGGCGCGGTCGAAGCAAGCGCCTGAACGCCACTTAGAATGCCTTCAAGGGTCCGCGCGCTGGTCGCCAGCTGGCGCTCAAGAGCCGCCGTCCGCGCGGCAAGGCCGGCGCGACGGCCGCGACGCGGTCCAGCACGGCCGCCGCCCCCAGGAGTCCCCCAGGGCTGCAGCAGGCGGACCAAGACGGCCCGGAGATCGGCGGGAGCCGGCTGCGGGGGGGAGAGACGCGACGGCAGCTGCAAGGACGGCAGCGGCTCGGTCCGCCGCTGAGGCAGAGCGTGGGATGGTGGCGACGGCGACGAATGACGCGACGGCCGACGCGGGGACGCCGGACGCGACGGCGGACGCGGGGAGGCGGGACGCGACGGACGCCGTGGGGACGAATAGCACGAACGCAGACAGGGGGAGGGCGGCCGAGACGGCGGGCGCGGTGACGGCGGCCGAGACAGCGGGTGGCGAGGCGACGACCCCGCTGGGCCACCGCTACGCTCTGCGCGCTCGGGCCCCAGGGTCCCTCCCTGCTCGCCGCGCAGAGCAGGCGCCGCCGAACCACTCCCCGCACGGGAACACACGGGGTCTGGCGACTGCCGCTGGCTTCGGAGAGCGGGGATCCCCCGCTCCCACAACGGCGCGGAGTAGGCGGCCAAGCTCGCCAGATCTTGGGGGCGCCCGCTATCAGCCGAGCTCGACAGATCGGCGGATCGCCCCTGACGGCCGCGAAACCCCCCTTCGCTTCCCATCGAGCACTCACCGCCGCACCCCACCGACGGCAGGGACGCGCCTCGGGCCGCGACAAACGCCGCGAGGAGACCCGGGACGGGGTGGAGGTCAACGGAGAGAGCGCAGCAGGGCAACGAGCTCATGGCAGGGGGAGGGCCAGTGAACGACTTCCAGAGGGCTGCAGGACGGGCTTTAAGGGCGAGACGGAGGGAACAAGCAACTGACGAGGAGGAGAGGAGGGACCCGACTTATAGAGAGGAACCACAGTACGAGTCAAGCACTGAGGGATCCGAAGGGGACGCTCGAGACGGAGCATTTCGGGGACAAGCGTCGCGACGCACACGGCACGCCCCAGCTCCCGCGGCTGAAAACAGGCCGAACGCACGGAACGAGCGGGACCGCACAGAACAGCCCAGCCAACCCCAGCGACAAATTTCGCCAGCAGAGCTAGCCGCCAACGAACAGCTTTTCGCGGGGGTAGCCAGCTGGGATATCGGGCTCCTCTGCGACAGTCGCCAACCCCCCTTTCCCGCAAGATCCCCCCAAACTTCGCCAGCTTTTCGCCCTCGTCCTGCTGACACCCCTCCTCCACCTCGCAGCCCAACCTACCAGCCTGCCAGGCTGGCGCCTGTTACTTTTCGCACCTCGACTGACACTTCGCCTCAACTCGCCAAAGCACCCTGACTGGCCCACGTGGAAAAAAGGCTCCAGCAGTTCCTGGCAGGCGATTGGCACGAGCTTTACCTGGCAGCAGTGGACGCCATCCACGACCCACCGGCGCCACGTCACACAGGGGACACCCTCGGCAAAATATCTCGAGCCGAGGGGCTGGTCCGCCGAGGCAGCCTGAGGCGCGCCCTGCTGGCCCTCGACTCGACACCGGTCAGCGAGTCAACCCAGGAAGTCCTCGAGGCGTTGAAAACCAAGCATCCACCGCCGCTGACTGAGTCACTCGCTTGGCCACACATCGACGAGTCGGAGGTCCCCCCTCCCTCACGCTCGCAGAGTTCACCAGGTTACTGAGTCGCAGCGAAAACGGGGTCGGCGCGGGCCCCTCGGGAATGTGCTTCGAACACATTCGCGATGCAGCCCTCGCCAACAGCGCCGTCGCCAGCAAGCTCCACACACTCGTAACTCAATTGCTGCGGGGCGACTCCACTCCTGACGTAGCAGCACTCCTCACAGCCAGCCGCCTACTCGCCTTCCCTAAACCCGACGGAGGCACGCGCCCCATCGCCGTGGGCGAGTGCCTCCACCGCCTTGCCGCCAAAGCAGGACTCATCTCGATGGCGGATCGGGCGCGCAATCACTTTCTCCCACTGCAGTTCGGCGTCGCGGTGAAGGCCGGCGGCGAGGCAATAATCCACGGGGCCCGCGCGTTCGCCACCGAGCGACCATCCTCGCTCCTACTGCAGATCGACCTCACCAACGCTTTTAACAGCGTTGATCGCAGCGCCATCGTCTCGGGCCTCTATAACTCCCCCCTCCGCCCTCTCCTACCCTTCGTCCAACTCTCGTACGGCGCCCCCTCCCAGCTGTACCTCGACGCCGGCTTCAACAGCCCGCCCCTGCTCAGCGCTCGAGGCGTCCGGCAAGGGGACCCTATGGGCCGCTGCTCTTTGCCGCCGCCATGCACCCCGCCCTGCAAGCGACCGCCGCAGCGTACCCCAGCGTCCTGTGCCTAGCGTACGCTGACGACATCACGCTGCTAGGCGAGCCGGCAGTGTGCACAGCGGCGTTCACGCACCTCACTGACGCTCTGACCCCCCTGGGCCTCACGCACAACCCATCTAAGTGCGCGGCCTGGTCCCAATCCCAACCTCCTCCCTCCTCCTACCCCCGGCATCCCGTTCCGCGACTCTGGACTGCGGGTCCTGGGCAGCCACATCGGCCCCCACGAGGCTGCGGCTCAGTTCCTGCGCGAGCAGCTGGCTGACATGGCCAGGCAGCTCCCCGCCCTCGCCGCCATGGACCCCCAGTCCGCCTCCCTCCTCCTCCACCGCTGCGTCGCGCGGCGGGTATCTTACCTCACCCGCACAACCCCACTGAACCTGCTCCCACAGGGGGAATGGTCCATTTGGGGGCGGGAGCTCTTCCTTACCCTCCTCCGCTCCTGCAAACTCCAGACACCACGGGGAGAGCGGGAACTTGCACGCACCTGGGAGCAGGCCTCACTCCCACCCTCCCTAGGGGGCCTGGGCTTAGTGGACCCAGCAGTGGACGGTCCACATGCGTTCTTGACCAGCGTGGCCCAGGCACACAGGCTCCTGCTCTCCCTCCCCTCGGACCCCACCGGCCCCTTGGCGACCGCCGCATGCGCTCTCGCACCCCCCTACACCAGCCCCACCCCACTTCACACCTGGCTGGCGGAGTGAGGCAGCACTCCCGGCCCCGGCCCTGGAGCTCCTGCGAGCCGAGCGCCTGGAGCCCTCAGACGAGCCCCTCAGCACCGACTCGCCCTGGAAGTCCACGCGGCACGGTTTGCTGCTCAGCTGGCGGCCACCCGGGAGATGGAACTCAACCCCAAGAGCGGCCACACACAACGGCTCCTCTCCCTCACCGGTTATGGCGCAGGAGACTGGCTCCTCGCTATCCCACTCTTCCCCTCCCTCCGCCTCGCCCCCCCACTTCGCCATAGCCCTGGCATTCCGCCTGGGCCTCCCCTTCCCCGCACCCAAGGTGTGCAACTGCACCAAGCGGGTACAGATCCTGGACCCACGACTCCCGAACCACCTGTTCCGCTGTGGGACCGGACACGGCCGCACCGACACCCATAACGCACTCAGGGACGAGTGCATCCGCATGGCACGGGACGCCCAATTCATCGTCACCAAAGAGACGGCGATCTACAACCCGGTCGACGGCAAAACCGCCGACCTTGCCATCCGGGATCGGGACTCGGGGGCGGTGTGGATCTGCGATGTCACCGTCACCGACCCGGTCAGCTCACGAGACCCGCTAGCCCGTAAAGGCCGCGGCTACATGGCCAGAGAGCAGGCCGACAAAAAGATCGACGACTACCGCAGCCGGGCGGAGTACGTCGGCTTTTTCCCGCTGGCGGTAGAGACATACGGCTGCCCCTGCGCCGAGGTGCCCACCTTCCTCAAACTCCTGGCACACACGGCCGCCGCCGCCTTTTCAACGCCGACCCCAGCTCCTACCAAGCCGCAAAACTGCTCAGCCAGTTCCGGCAACGCTGGTCCATCACACTCCAACGGGGACAAGCGCTCTCGTACCTGGGGAAGGTGAACGAGGCCTCTCCCCTGGAGTGGCCCCCCTTGGGCGCCCCGGACGCCTGCATGTCCCTTGGAGACTGTTTTGCAGTGATAGAGCACCAGGGCGAACGAGAGTAGACGGGGTCCCGATAGGAGACTCACCTGAGCCGAGACACCAGTTTGTACCAATCCGGCATGCCTAGTTTGTACCCAGGATTGCCCATCAACGACGGACCGTTCGAGAGAGAGAGAGAGAGAGACCATGAGTAGCTAGAATCGACCAGGCACATGGAGCTAAACCCCCTCAGCGGTCACACGCAGCGGCTCCTCTCCCTCACAGGGTACGGAGCAGGGGACTGGCTCCTCGCAGTCCCCCTCTTCCCATCACTCAGGCTGGCACCTCCTCACTTCGCCATAGCCCTCGCCTTCCGCCTGGGCCTCCCTTTCCCCGCGCCAAAAGTGTGCAATTACGCCAAGAAAACCGAGATCCCGGACCCACGGCTCCCCAACCACTTATTCCGCTGCGGGACGGGCACGGACGCACTGATACACACAACGCCCTCCGGGACGAATGCATTCGCATGGGCCAAGACGCACAACTCATTGTCTCGAAAGAAACAGCCCTATACAACCCGGTCGACGGCAAGACAGCCGACCTAGCCATCCGGGACCGGGACTCGGGGGCGGTCTGGATCTGCGACGTCACAGTCACGGACCCAGTCAGCTCCAGGGACCCCCTTGCCCGCAAGGGACGCGGTTACATGGCCAGGGAGCAGGCGGACAAGAAGATCGACATGTACCGCCACAGGGCAGAATACGTCGGCTTCTTCCCGCTTGCTGTCGAGACATACGGCTGCCCTTGCACGGAAGTGCCGGTCTTCCTCAAACTTTTAGCCCACACGGCTGCCCGGCGCCTCTTCAACGCCGACCCCAGCTCTTACCAGGCGGCGAAACTACTCAACCAGTTTCGCCAGCGCTGGTCAGTCACCCTCCAACGGGGACAGGCACTAACCTACCTGGGGAAGGTGAACGAAGTGTCACCGCTGGAGTGGCCCCCCTTGGGGGGACCCGATGCGGGCATGTCCCTCGGGGACTGCTTCGCCGTGCTAGAGCATTAGGGGAGGGAGGGGGGGTGGTAGGACCGGGTACTAAACCTCCCCACCGGTAGTATTTACCTGTGCCTGCTCCTCTTGCCTAGCATGTACCCAGGATTTCCCAGCAACAAAGGACCATTCGAGAGAGAGAGAGAGATAGAGAGAGAGAGAGAGAGGATTGTGGAGGAATGCAAAGTCGGAAAGACGATTGGAGTGGAATGACGAATGTCTCATGCCCCATGCCCCATTCCCATGCGCATTCCCATGCCATCCCCACCCCCAACCCCACAC